>CM038217.1:154628922-155828922 GCA_021442155.1 Cymbidium sinense | reverse complement strand
AAACTTATCATCAAAAAAATGTTTATGGCTTAGAGCATGCATAGGGCATTTTACATTGAAGATTATTTCAATTTCTTTTTTTCTTTTTTTTTTTTGGTAGCATAAAAAAGTATGATATTAGCATGCAAAAGAGGCAAGAACATGTTGATTTTTTATTTTCTATATGAAAATTATTTTGTTACATGCATTTTCATCTTTATTATTTATTTATGGAAGAACAAACTCGGAAATTTATCGACTGTCACTCTTGAAGGATCGAGTTTTGGTGAATTTATATGTAGAGTATTTGTGTTTGATTTCCTTAGCATCAATTTATAATATGGATTGTGTTTGGGTGAGATAGTTGGGGAATCATGCGTTGTGTCAATTGTGTCATTTGATGCAAATGATTGGGTTCAGGATGGGTCTTGACCTTGCCATGCTGTTAGGGCAGTCCAAAATTTTTATTTAGATTAATTTCATTATTCAAGGCTTTGAAGGAGTTATTTAAATGTGTGGCTTAATTGACATGTGGATTCTATCTACTCTAATATGTTGAGGAGTTGGACTTGAACAATTATCAGGTTATGTACACTATCTACTCTACCCGTGCATGTTGTGGGTACGTTCTAGCACAATTATTAGGCTATGATTTTTTTGTTTGTCTTACTCATTTGAAAATGGATTTATATGAGTTTTTTTATATCATTACATGTTGATAATAACATACAAATTTTGGCGCTGAAAAATTGTTGATTCCTGCAGTCTCTTAAAGTAGATTGCAATGCCTGTCCTGTTTTTTCCACCATCAGGTTAACTTTTTATTTTATTCAAGATTAGCACTTATTTGGAACTCTTCTTCAACTGCAGATGGTTTTGTTTAATGTCGCCTTCTTTGGAACTGGTAATTTTGCAAGCATTGCAAGTTTTGAGATATCATCTGTTTATCAATTCATCACAGTATTCAGTGTAAGCATGATGATACATGATGCATAGATCTATGTTTGTGTATATTTATATTTTCATCATCTGGATAGTTACTCTGTTGTCAGCTAATATTCTCTTAATTCCAGCCTTTTCTTATGGCGGCCTTGCTTATATTCAAGTTGTTTATTCCATTTATGCTTGTCATGTAAGTATTCCTTCGCTTTATTTATGTGGGTAGTGTTCTTGTTGACCTGTTTAATTTAGTGTAGTAATGTTTTATTGACATCAATGATTTGAGGCTTCATGTCCATATCTACCACCCCTCTCTTTTTGCAATATTATCAATTGTAACGTGTCACTTTTGTGTGGACCTATTTCAGCATCATTTTCTTCATGAAGAAAAATTACTTTTACTTTCTTAATTATTACTGTTTTTTTTTTTAATTGTGTTTGTGGTATGTTGTGTGGACTGTTCCCTAAAGATGCATATACACATTATGTTTTATATGGACTGCAAAGATACAATCATGTTCACTTGCAATATATTTAGCTTACAACTCAATATCAGAAGTACTGCTAACTATAACAACCACTAGGGCTGTCAACTTATCCCAGTCTTCTAGTAAGCTTCAGCTAGAAAATTATCCTTAAAAAACTTGAATGACATGCATGTTGTATTACACTATTACATACTAATTGTAGTTCATAGGAATAACTAAGGATGTGCATTATTTAGGAAAAATAAAAAAACCAACCAAATTGATACAATTTGATCCGTTTGGTGCAGGTTGAAAGAAAATCATTTTGATTTTTTATTTAGAATTTTTAATATTTCAGATGGTTGGTTTTTGCTCAGTTTTTTTGCTAATTATTCAGAAAATTGAATAATTAGCCGACCCCACTTAGTGGGATAAAGACTTGTTGCTGTATTCAGAAAATTGAATAGACTGAAAAGCCAAACAATAGTTCATACTCCTGATACCATATTAGAATTTATTTATGGACGCACAACTAAAGTGATCTGGTTTTAGAGCTAGTATGTGGAATCCTCAAAATTTTGTTTTAGCAACACTAAAACAGAATGGGCAAAAAATTTTGGCTTGTTTGGTTTGATTCTTGAGCAGAGTTTTATCGGTGAAATTTCCATAAGAACATAATAAAAAAAATCAGTTTAGTAAACATTTTTCTGAACTGATATAAACCCTAGAAATAGCTTAAAGATTGTTGATTTATATCAACCGTGTGTTATTATATATTTAAATAGAGTTTGATATTAATCGAAGGCTCCATTTGACATTGTTGTGGTGTGTTTTATCGTGTTGTCCTGTAGATTAAAGTTGATACCTATTGATTAAAATCATGTTAAGATTGTTGATTAGCTTGTAATAGTTGTTTGGTAAAAAAATTGTTATAGTGCTTATATGAGGTAATTGATTGATCAAAGTAGATATTATTATAAATTTCATATAATTATAATAAAATATTTTAACCATTTTTTACATATACAACAACAGCAACAAGCCTTTATCCCACTACCTTAAACTTATTTTACATATAAACAAAATAACATGTTCATTAATTACTCGTAAAATAAACCTAATATCTATTAAAGCTTTTTTCTGTAAGCAACTGTTTTATGGTGATTTTTTTTTAGCTTTCAACAAATGAACTTATATCTATTTTTCAAACATCCTAAAACTGCTACCATTCAAAGAAGCAGAAGTAGGCAGTAGAAAGATATGTTTGGTAATGCTTTCTACGGCCTAATTATTCTATTCATGATGGTAAAATTAGTTTTTAGATGTTTAGTAAGATGTTAGCTAGCTGTTAGAAAAAGCTAGGTTTTATGAAAGCCAGTAAATTGCTTCCTTAGAAAATTTTCTGGTTTCTATTTTCATGACAAAAGATCGCTCCTTACAATGATTTATTTTAAAATTTGATATTAATTAGACTACTTAATTGATTAAGTGGGCTAATTACTTAATTATTAATAATTTAAATGTAAAACAACACTGCCCCCCTAGACCTTGCATTGGTACTCTTTTGTTTAAACTAAAATGATTAATTAATTGAATTAGGAAGAAATTATGGTAATCATTAGTTAATAGTTAGGATAATAATATAGACTATTTAACTAGGGAGATTATTTATTATGACTCATAGAGGAGGAAGGGCTACACTAATTTGATGATAGGGAGAGTTTTTGTGGTGGTGTAGAGGAAGGTAAGGCAGTTGGTAGTGATGTAGATGACTAAGAAGAAGCAAATGAGGGATTAGAAGTTGTTGACGTGGAAAAGTTATATTGAATGGTTGATTGTTTTACAAAAATTGATGTTG
Organism: Cymbidium sinense; assembly: GCA_021442155.1. Taxonomy (NCBI): domain Eukaryota; kingdom Viridiplantae; phylum Streptophyta; class Magnoliopsida; order Asparagales; family Orchidaceae; genus Cymbidium; species Cymbidium sinense. Next base: position 155,825,679 of record CM038217.1, on the reverse strand, counting down.
AGGACAACCACCTTGTAGAATTGAGGGCTTGCATAGTGGATAATTAGATTACAAGCTGCTAGTAGCGGGTTATGAGGTTGTTGGTCGAGGGGATGAGGTGGGGTTGTGGTTCAGGTTGTCAGAAGAGGGAATGCCTTAAGGGTGAGCTCAATGGGGTTAAAGTGGTTGGTGAGTGACTAGTTGGCAAAAGCGGAGAGGGAGGGTTGGAGGACAATATTGTAGAAGAGTTGAAGATGGATGGTAACTACTAGGTGGGCTGGTGTATGGTAAGCCAACAGTCAATTGAGGCAGCACTACGGAGGGAGGGATGATGAGAAGGATGGAAGCATTGTCAAGTTTGGAGGTGGGTTAGATGATGATGAGGATTATTGAAGTCACAATGGAGGTTGTCACATTAATAGTAAAATAAGTATTATGGTATTAAATTTGTAAGACTACTTATATTTTATTGTTATTTAATATAGATATCTTTCTTAGTTAATACATGTCTTAATTAATTAATTATAGTTAATTAGGTATTGATTGTGATTGTGTTGGTAAATTAGTTTTAATTGTATGATTAATAAGTAATTTTATTTTAACTAAAATGGTAATTATCATAATTTTTTTACGAGACTAATTATTTTAAAAATAATAATGTACGTAAAATAATTATGTTATTTTTTTGTGTAAGTTTTGTAATAATGTCTTTTTCATTATACTTTCTCATTCTTTGCACTAAATAATGTACTGAAGATAACCAAATCATGGCAACCATTAAGACCATTTCAGCCACTTCAAATTAGCCCAATTTTATTTAACTGACACATTCATACTGACTTCCTCTCTTAAGCCTTGCACCTCATTATCCTCACCCATCACTCAACACTATCTTGTTCAATATATGCTTATTTTTTTCACCTACCATTCTAACTCCTAGCACCCATTTTCGATTTGTCAACTCTTGCCTCCTAGCTCCTGTCTGCTCACACTTACCTGCAGTTGGACTTGCCCATATTGTAAGTTGTTGCTTGTATGGTAAGCCAACAGTCAATTGAGGCAGCACTACGGAGGGAGGGATGATGAGAAGGATGGAAGCATTGTCAAGTTTTGGAGGTGGGTTAGATGATGATGAGGATTATTGAGGTCACAATGGAGGTTGTCACATTAATAATTAAAAATAAGTATTATAATTAATTGTATATTGATTAATTATTTAGGGAATTGAATTATAAAGTATTAATTAATACATATGGTATTAAATTTGTAAGACTACTTATATTTTATTGTTATTTAATATAGATATCTTTCTTAGTTAATTTTCATACATGTCTTAATTAATTAATTAGTTTAGTTAATTAGGTATTGATTGTGATTGTGTTGGTAAATTAGTTTTAATTGTATGATTAATAAGTAATTTTATTTTAACTAAAAATGGTAATTATCATAATTTTTTTACGAGACTAATTATTTTAAAAAATAATGTACGTAAAATAATTATGTTATTTTTTGTGTAAGTTTTGTAATAATGTCTTTTTTCATTATACTTTCTCATTCTTTGCACTAAATAATGTACTGAAGATAACCAAATCATGGCAACCATTAAGACCATTTCAGCCACTTCAAATTAGCCCAATTTTATTTAACTGACACATTCATACTGACTTCTTCTCTTAAGCCTTGCACCTCATTATCCTCACCCATCACTCAACACTATCTTGTTCAATATATGCTTATTTTTTTCACCTACCATTCTAACTCCTAGCACCCATTTTTTATTTGTCAACTCTTGCCTCCTAGCTCCTGTCTGCTCACACTTACCTGCAGTTGGACTTGCCCATATTGTAAGTTGTTGCTTGCATGCACAAATACCTACATTCAGCACCATGTTGTCTGAACAGTCTTATTCGTTTAAGCCTGCTGCTCAATAATCATCAGCCTCTAAGACCATTATCGTTTAAGACTGCTGCTCAATAATCATCAGCCTCTAAGATGTTGGCACTTGTTCTTTAATACTCAATCAAATTGACAAGTGTCTCTACATGACAGATAATCAACCACTATCATCATCTATCCTCTCAATATACCTAGTTCAACACATGCCCATACTCACCCATTGTTATCAGCTGTAGGATCCCATCACCTAATTTGTTTATCAAGAAGCTTACTTCAGACTTCCTTATGGATGGAATTTTTTTTGGTGAACTTGTATCACAGCTCCATAAATCCATTGCTCATTGCCCTAAATAAACTATCTTGAGGCGGATATAATGCCAAAATGATCTAGGAAACTCCATATTACTTGTGACACGAGAAAAGGACTTGCAAGCTTAATGGGGAATTTATGGAAGCCTGTACACATGCGTGCATATTCTCACAAATAATAATAATACAAAAATAATATAGAAAATATACAACAGCAACAACAAGCCTTTATCCCACTATGTGGGTCGGATACATGAATCCTTATTCTCCATTGTCTTATTATGTGTAAAATTCTTATTTAATTCAAGTATACTAAGGTCATTTTTTATACATCTTAACCACGTCTTTTTAGGTCTACCTCTACCTTTCTTAATATAAGGCAAATCTAACGCATCTACTCTCCTAACCGGGTCATCGGATGGCCGACGCTTTATGTGGCTAAACCATCTAAAGCGACTCTCTAATCTTATCTGTCACTGGAGCTACTCCAACTTTTTCCCGAACATACTCATTTCACATTTTATCTCTAAGAGTAAAGCCACTCATCCACCCGAGCATCCTCATCTCTGCAAAACTTAACTTAGTCTTATGCTTCTCTTTATTGGCCAACATTCTACACCATAAATCATTGCAGGTCTTACCAGCATCTTATAAAATTTTCTAGTTGAAGTAGTACTTTTCTATCTCACAACAGGCTAGATGCATTCCTCCATTTCAACCATCCAACTTGAATTCTACTAATAATATCTCCATCTATTTCACCATCATTTTGAACAATAAAGCCTAGATATCTGAATCGCTCACTCTTTTTAATGACTTGTTCACCCAATGTCACAACTCTACCACTAGAACTTCTACAACTAAAATTACACTCCATATATTCAGTTTTATATCTACTTAAACGAAAACCTTTAGACTCTAAGGATGACCTCCATAATTTAAGTTTCTCTGAGTCTCTATCAATCAAGAATGTCATCAAGAAAGCATACACCAAAGTGCATCCTCCTATAAATGCCTAATAAGAACATCCATAACTAAAGCAAAAAAGATAAGGGCTTAAAGCTAATGATATAATCCAATAAATAGGAAAATATTTTGTCAATCCTCCTTGTGTTTGGACACAAGTAACAGCTCTAGTATAGATATCCTTAATGACTTGAATATTACCAATATTAACTCCTTTCTTTTTTAGAACTCTCCAAATAACATCTCTCTCTAAATCAACAAATATCATATGTAGATCCTCCTTACTTTCTCTATACTTCTCCATCAAACCTCTTAACAAATGTATAGCATCCATATTAGATCTACCCGGCATGAAATCAAACTGACAGAGAAATTTTGTATCACATTGTAATCATGTTCGATCTCTTCCATAATTTTAATGTACGACACATTAACTTAATTCCTCTATAATTTACACACTCTTGTGCATCACCTTTATTCTTTATTCTTAAATATAGGAACCAACAAACATTTTTCCACTCACCTCACAACTTTTTAGTCTTTAAAATAATATTAAAAAGATTTATAAGCTAAAAAATTTCTTAATCTTCTAAATATTTTCACACTTCTATTAGAATATCATCAGGTTGTACTATTTTTCACACTTCATTTTCTTTAAAGCTTCTCTAACTTCAAATTTACTAATACGACGATAAAAACAAAATTCTCTATTTTTGTTTAAGGTATTAAGGTTGCTAATATCAATCGTATTTTCAGATCCTTCATTAAAAAGTTTATCAAAATACCTCATTCACCTATTTTTTATATCTTTTTCTAAGAAAAGCACGTTATGATTGTCATTTTTAATACATCTCACTTGAACTAAATCTTTACTTCTCCTATCTCTTTAGTTGGCTAACTCATACATACATCTTTCACCTTTTTAGATATCCAATCCATTGTATAAATCACTAAAAGTTAAATTTTTTGCATCATATATTTCTTTCTTAGAATCTCTACGGGTCACTTTATATATTTCTCAATTCTCCGAGTTTTTACATCTAAACTAGGTTTTATAATAATGTTTATTATTTCTTATATTTTTTGTACATTCTGACTCCACCACCAACTGTTATTAAAATAAGCTTTTCTTTTTTTAATTCTTAAAACACATTTTTTGCAACTTGCTTAATTTCACTTGCTACTTTTCCCCACATAATATTAATTTTTTTATGAACATCTCAAATTCTAAGCTCTTGTAACTTGCTCTTAAAAATATTATTATTAGTATTCTTTAAATGTACCCATCTAATCTTAGGACAATGATTTGATTTACTTTTCATCTTTCAATCTTTCATCTTAAAATCTAAAACTAACAGTCGATATTGGGTACTTAAACTTTCACTCGGAATTACCTTACAATTTTTACAATCTACACGATCTATTTTTCTTATCAGAAAATAATTATTTTGTGTTTTACTAGATTCATTTTTATAAGAAATTAAATGCTTCTCTTTTCTTAAATAAATATACAAAATCATAAAGCAAAGAAAAATCTAATATACCCTACCTTCTTCATTAATCACTCCAAATTCATAGCCACTATGAATATTTTTAAAATCTTCTACCACTCTATCAACATCTCTAATTAAATCTCCTCCAATAAATATTTTTTCTTCAAGAGGTATCTTTTTTATTAATCACTCTAATACATTCCAAAATTTTCTTTTGAGCCTACATCTTAACCTACTTGAGGAGCATAAACACTTATAGCATTGATAATTTTAGTATTAACAATAATCTTTAAAGTTATAATTCTATCTCCAATCATATTAATATTTATAACATTATCTTTCAAACTTTTATCTATAATCACATAAATGTGATTTCTAATTCGACTTCTACCTGAATACTAAAGTTTAAAACTTAAACTATCAATCTCTCTGACTTTCTCCCCAACCTATTTTATAAAATATAGAAAATATATAAAACCTAAACTAATATAGAAAATATAAAAATATTTAATTTTATAAAGGTGCATGTTTATTTAAAATGCACATATGTAATAATAATAATATAATCCCTACATATGGAATGACTAAAAAAACATTTTTGCCACCCCTTTTCAAGGAGAAATTATTACGTGCGAATAGTGGATGAAGAATAATACATAGTTTTGTACTGCTTCCCCATAAACTATTTGCACATACCTTCACTGCACTTAATAAATTCTCTTTAAGAGCCACTTCTGCATGCTATTTGCATTAGAATTTGGGGCAAATGGGTGGCAACCTGCCCCCTACTCTCTTGTGTCAGCCAAGTGGCAAGTTCACCTAACACCATTACATGTGCTCTTTAGGCACCAAAAAGGAGACCAACTCCCTCCCTCATGCCCACCACTCCTTGGAACCAACCAAACCCCCTAATAATTTAAAATTTTTAGTTTCATTTAAAATCATAGCCTCTTCCTCTCATCTTTCTCCTTCCCTTATCCGCTCCACCCACATAGCTTACAGTCAAGCTCCCTCTCAAGCTTGCTTTCTATCTTTTTGTCCCTTTTTTTATCTCACTTGTTCGCTCATGAATAGGTGCTATATAGAAAATGGGAGGACTTCATATTGATGCATTATGGAGCATATCATCACATTCACAAACAAAACACCACACATAAAGGCCCTTAAACATATATTTTTATTGTTGTGTGATATAGAGTTTTAGGTCATGGTACCATGAATTCTATGATATGTCGACACTGAAATAACAAATGTGTTGTGCCTAGGGTTGTAAATTGTTCATGTTTGGTTCGAGTTCGAGCCGAGCTTTTGTATAGATGTTCAAAGTTGGCTTGCTTAATTTTATCTATATTCAAGCTTGATTTGTACTTGACTTGTTTGAAATAATCGAACAAATATGTAATTGAGTTAATTAACAAATTTTAAATGAGTACTTAAGTTTTCTTTATTTTTCTGCTATACTTACCCTCTTAAATCTCATGCAAGTTTTGTACACAATACAAAATCTAGATTCTAAAATGAAATTAAATCATGAAAAAATTAATAAGGGGTAATCTGGCTAAAGCATACATAAAAATTAAGAGCTAAATGTTCGATAATATGCGGCCGACGGAAGTCAATGTGAAGACGAGGGAGTGGTCGGTGAAAGTCGATGTGAAGATGAGGGAATGAATGTCGAAAGTCGATGTAAGAGGAAGTGGCTTCACACAATTAATGGGCTTAGGCTACCCAACTACAAATGCGAAAATAAGAGAAAACCACGAGATCCACGACCCTTAACTTCTAATTAAGCGTTGAGCCGGTGAGTAGGGGTGTAAACGAGCGAAGCGTTCAAGCTACTATTATTTCGGCTCGATTAGAGCTCGTTTATGTTCGTTAATTAATCGAACGAGCTTGAACACTTTTGTAAATACTCGATTGTTAAATGAAACAAGCTTGAACAAGTTATTGTTATTGATTATGTTAGTGCGATCATTTAAAATCGCGAAAGCGTTAAGGAGCTCGATAATGGCTCGATTAAGGCTCGATTAAGGCTCGATTAAGGCTTGTTCATAAACAATACTGTATAAGGCTCGATTAAGGCTCGATAATGGCTCGATTAAGGCTCGATTAAGGCTTGTTCATAAACAATACTGTATAAGGCTCGATTAAGGCTCGATAATGGCTCGATTAAGGCTCGATAATGGCTCGATTAAGGCTCATTAAGGAGCTCGCGAACACCTAAACCCTAAACGAGCTCAAGCTCGAACACCATCGTAAAAGCTCGAATCGAGCTCGAGCCGAGCTCGAGCTCGATCTTGAAACGAGCGAACTTGAACGGTACCACTCGGTTTGGTTTGGTTTAGTTTTACGGCCCCACCCGTGTGTGACTTGAGTTTGTTGGGTCACCAATTTAAAGAAATTTTTTAACCTTAGTTAAACATTTCTATAATTCATATGTATGCTTTTTTCTTCTTCGAGTATTTATCCTATAATTTATAAAGTTATAATTTTAATTATATTATATAAATACTTAATTAAATGCATAATATATTTTATAAATTATATTACTAAATTATAATATATTTTTATTAAATATATAATTAAAAAAATTATAAGTTATATTTACTCATATTTTTAAAATAATAAATGAATTATCATCGAGCTTAATATCAAATATTTAATAAGTCACTTGTCGAACAATAAACGAGTGTTTTCATGAACATAAACAAGTGAGTATGATCATGTTCATGTTCAGTTCATTTAACCTTCGAGTTTTCAAAAATCATTCAAGCTTGTGTGTTTATTAATTTGAACAAACATGAACGAGTATTAATCGAGCCAAGTTTGAGTAGTTCAACAAGTCGATTTATTTTACTAATAGTGCGGATATGTTCAAGACACTTGCACTTGCTTGACATGCACTAAATGCATATTGAATAGGCAATCTATGTGTTTAATTAAAAGAAATAAAAAATATTGGACATGAGTGTTCGACACGAACATTGAGAATAATAAATTTTTACTTTAAAATTATAATACATAAATAACTTATTGTAAACCATCTCTTTTCTTTTCATTTTAAAATATATTACTTAAATAACTTTAATAGATACTTAGCACTAATTTTATTTTTTTTATTTTGTTCTATTTGTTTATGATTTGAAAATAATAATTATTTTTTATATATTAATGATAAAAATTAATTTCTCAACTTTAAGTTAATAATTTATAATTTCATGTGACCATTTATTCTTTAATTAAATAATATATTTAATAAATTTAAATAATTTTTATTTTATGAGCAATTGAAATAAATTTATCATTATAAAAAATTATTTTATATTTATTTAATTTATGTAATCACTAGTATAATCTTTTAATTTTTAAGATATAATATTATAATATTTTATCTAATAGGGGTGTGCATTATTTGGTTTTAACCAAAAAATCAAACCGAACCAAAGTTTTTGAGTAATTTGGTTTGGTTTTGAACTTAGTAATTTGGATTTTGGTTTTAATTATTGAAAACTTTGGTTTTTGGTTTTTAGATCGGTTTGTTAAATAAAATTTTGGATGGAACCAAATAAACCAAAATAATTATATGTAATGCGGTATTATTAATTTATATATAATAGGCTTATCTATTATACACATATTTTTATTTATTTATTTAATACTTGGTAGATGCTTTTTTGGGGAACATTATCCAATTTTTCAAAATATTTTGGTCTCATAATATGGTAATATGGTTCCATCAACTTCTAAGTTCAAAATATCGTTAAGGTAAGTAAAAATTAGTTTTAAATATTTATTTTAGCATGAAGTAGTTAATTGTATTTTTTATTATATTTATGTTATTTTGCTTATTGCTTGTTCATTATACAATAAAAAATTATGCAAATAATTTTTAAATGTAGCTAATTTCGGTTTATCCAAAACCAAACCAAAATAACCGAACTAAATTATTATTCAGTTTGTTTGGTTTTGTATTTTATTGGCAAAATTTTTAAAATAAGCATGATTAAAACCTTAATTAGCGGATTAAGCACGTTTTCAAAAAATTTTAAAAATAGGCACAGTCGCCCGTTTAACGGGCGACTGGCTGAAATTATTAAATAAAAAAAAATTTTGAGCAGCTGCAGTATTTTGATCGTATCGCAGTCGTTTGTTATCAATTATTGACTTGGTATCGTTGGAATCGGCCGAAATTGGTAACGACTTTCATGTTGACCGATTGAATTGTGACGCCTTGCATAAGAAATTTCGATGTACGAGTTTAGTTGCATTTATGATTAATTTCAATATATATATATATATAATAAAAGGAACATATATAAACTCTATTTGTAAAATAAAGGAAAACTCAACTTAAAGACAATTTATGATTCTCTCAAGTTTTACATAGTTTTGTATTATGTATATTTTATATGAAGATAATGACTACATTAATTTTTTATATATAAAGTATTTCTTTCTTTTGACGTCGACTATGAATTATCTTGTTTGATTAGACTTTCATCATATTAAAAATAGAAAAATAAATGTGATGAATGCTTATTTTTTATTTTATTTTTTTTTGTTTGCATTTTTTTTATAAATATATGAGATAAACTCGCTTGAAATATAGAATTTGAATTATTGAATTTTGAACGCTAGTTTGCATATTGGAGAATTTTGATGTGCTTGTTCTTTATCTTAGTGATATTTAAATATTTAGACTATTTTTTAAAAATATAGAAATGTAAAAAAATTAAAAATATTTTTAAAATAATATGTTTATGATCACCTATATGGATCTAATTGATCCCATAAATTTATTAAATAAAGAAATGTAGAAAGTCTTAAAAAATATAAAACAATCGAACAATGTACATCAATAACATATGATCTACAACTACGTGAGTATCAAAAGCATTACAATCTAGGTGTGGTATAAGGCCACACTTCTGAGAATGTGCGGGTGACGGCCGCCAAGTGATCCCGATGCCGCACATCATCTCTGTCCGCCGCTGTCATCGAGGTGTGACATCCGTATCTCGATGGTCACCGAAAAGTGGTACATGGGTACATCGCATGCATCTGTGGCATGTATACGGATGGGTGAGGATACATGGAAGAGCCTGCCAGGACTGAAATGGATTGAACATACCTTCCTGGTTGGAGTACAGAGCTAGTGTGCTATATGGGTAAGTGTATGGACCGACATCTTGATGGACGACGATGATCAATGTAGAAGCATGTAAGACGCGGACGTGATAGAACTACTTTCATCTCGCATCTCTATACCGCTATCCGATATGCATGTCCTTATTAAGTTTCGCATAATTCCTCATAAGTATTGACAATGTTGAAAATCGGTATATATCTCTCCCAAAATAAGTGAGAATATATCCTGTGTCCAAGATATGTTCCCTCTGTTAATAATCAAACAGTAATCTCATGGAATAAAAATTCTAGTTGGATGAAGATGGAGGACACATCAAACAACCTCTCACCCCCAAAAATCCCATAATTATTCACTTTAAACAAAATATAAATATAAAAAAAATCATTAATTAGAACCTTATAGTTTATAAATTCATTAATATTATTTACAAACTCATTTTGCATTATGAGGGAAAGTTAAAAACCTTACAGAAACGATATCATAATTTTTAAAATTAATATATGTTAAGCATACTATTTCAAGTGAGCTAAGCAATTTATAGTATAATAGTACGATAATTTAATGCCAAATAAAAAAAATGCTTTTACCTATCATTTTTGAAATCACAGTTCACTTACTCATTCACTAAGTTGAGGAAATCAAATTTAGTATTCCTACATATTACAGATGGATGCACTTATTTAAATTTTGCCGTTAAATTATGAAATACGTTGAGTTCATTGCCATAAATTTAACGAGACACACAAAATAAGTTAGATCCACAATATATATACCTAAAAATACTAAAATACATATCACAAATGCATATTACTCGATTATTTAAAAAAAAAAAAACACAAAATAATTTTTTTCCGGCCAAAATGCTCGAATCCGGCGGCTGGGTGGCAAGATCGGGCGGCAGAATGCTCGCCTAACCTTCGGGGCTAATAGGCCGCTGGATACGCCTGGGAGAAAAGCGAAGCGCGAGATCGGATCCCAATCTCTGGGGCCATTTTAAAAAATAAATTGATTAGGGTGCATTAAGCGGGCCTATTTTAAAATTTTTTGAAAACGTGCTTAATCCGCTAATTAAAGTTTTAATCATGCTTATTTTAAAAATTTTGCCCATTTTATTTGGTCGATTTGGTTCAATATTTTTAGGAATCCAAAACCAATCGGTTTTAAAAATTTATCATCCAGTCCATCCAAATCAACCAAACGCACACCCCTACTATCTAATGCATGTTTAAATCATATATTTTCACTAATAAACGTGTCTCATATCTATGTCCTTGTATGAGCGAACTTACAGTCATATAGATGGTGAGCACGATGGAACTTACAATCAAGGGGAGCGAACTTATGATAAAAAAAATAAAGAAAAAGCTGCATCATAAATGAATGAAGTGCCTTTTTAAAATGCATGAAAGTAGTCATGAAAAATATACAAAATGGTGCATCAAAAAATTGTGTTCCATGACACAAAAAAACAAGCAACATGATGCATTATAAAGAATGCAACAGAGCACATTGTAAAGTGTGCAACATGATGCATTAGAATTTATTCAAATTGGTGCTCATTAGAGTGCAATACATCGCATAAAAATGATGAAACATGCACTTGCACATGTTTTGATAAATTCCTTGGCATTAACCAAATGATGAAAATTTGCATCTAAAACTTCAAAATAGTGTTCATGTCTTGAAACAACTTTAATCACATAGATAACTTTGTTGGGTCCCATATATGACGTGTGTACATGGGAAGTTGATGGCAGACTTCAACATGGCTTGCCTTGTTTCTAACGAGTAACTTGGAACTATTTAGGTAACTTTCATGTAATCGAGCTTAAGGCTAAGTTTTTGAGGGAGTAACCATGAAGTTTGGGTGAGTCGGTTATGTTTGTTTCTAGTTGACTTAACTGAAAGGCAAGTTTGTTGTCCGTTGTGGATTAATCAACTTTGACATTTTAAACTTGGCGAACATCCTTGATCTTAATACTCCGAGTCAAGCTATCTTGATTTGAATTTGGTCGAGATGATATTTGGGTATATCGATGCTATTATTGTCCTTATTATTACTGAACAAATTGGTAGTTAAAACTCTTAGCTACTTAATGTTTTTCAATTCTTTTCTTCCAATTATGAATAAATCTGAATATCTAATATAATATTCAGTTCTTTCACTTATGTTTTGCTAATACTTATGCAGATGTGTCTTCAGCGCTCTGACAAAGCTTCTTCAGATTCCCCGCTTAGGGTGTTATTTCCTTGTAATACTATTTTCTGATGTGATGACGATTCATTTCTTTTTCCTGGTAAAGTCTTTTGATTTTGCTAATTTTGTCTTTTGGTGATTAACCAGTCTTTCTTAATTATGGGAATTATTTTCCTCTAATATTTAATGATGAAAAGAACTTAGTGGTAAACTACTAATTTTGGTGCTAAAATGTTCTTCCATGATACTTCTAAGGTGATCATGTCCATTGAGATACCTAAAGCACCTGTCTATATTTCTTTTCCTCCTTCCTGCTAATGTCATTTGGTCTGTGTGCAGTTAGTACTGCCATTACATCTAACAAATTGAAATATTGTTGTTTGTGACAGAGCTGGCGGGTAACTTACATGATATTTGCAGCTTTCTTCTATTTTTAAGGTCATTTAGTACAGTATACGGAATGGCAATTGGTTTGGATATTTGTCTGGTCCGCCGAACTATTAACCCATTTTATCTGCATTCCAAACTAAACTATTCTGAGAAGTATTGGGTTTCTGACTTTTTTCTTACCCATCTAAAACTCCGTTATTTAATTTTCAATTTCCCAGTTATTGAAAGAGTTGAACAAGGGCGGACTTGGGGATTGGGTTCAATTGAACTACTTAAACTTTGAATTGGTGAGCATAGGGCTTAGGATTGCTTGCTGGAAATTTGGAGTAGGTTAATACTGGATATGAACCTCTAATTGGATGAACAACCGGCAGTTTGTGGATGAAGTTGATAACAGGATTTTTTCTGAAGAGACTCGAGAGTGTTATTTTATTGTAGTTGTCCTGGAAGACCTGTTGAGGTTGTGAAACTGGTGCAAACAATAACATAGTAAGTTTGAGACGGGATGTCAAGCACACTGTTGACACCACTTCAATGTGGAAATGGCTCAGGAGTGTGTAGTCACCATTATCTGTTGAGAAAAACTAAAAAAAAAATTTGAGAAAATATTCAACATGGTGGTTTGACTTTAAATGATGAACTATTTAGTCCCATACTAACTATACTCAATTTGTCTCTAAACCCTTCTCAGTTAATTCAATTTAGTCCTACCATTAGAATTTTGTTTGCGTGGATGAAACTTTGGCATGCTGCCTAGGATTGGAGGTTATTTCAACTTTTATGTTTTATTTTAAATTGTAATTCAATCTCTAATTTTATTTCTTAACTGAACATAGTTGAAGCTGTTGTCAAACATTAGAGGCTCTAACGAGGGAAACTTTGAGCGAAGGCTTGAACAAGAAGTGCTAGAGGATCTTGAGCTGACAATGGAAGAGTGTGCCTTGCCCAGGGACAGTGCGTCCAATGACAGAAGAAATGAGACAGGTGATTTTTTAGGCTAATGATATAGATGAAATTCGTTGCACTATAAGGATGTGGAAGGAAGGATAACAAGCAAAATTTCATTGATGGTATTTGGCTGTTACCCTGTGGCCAGGGCAATGTTGAATCTGAAAGGAGATTAATGATGATGAAGGGAAATTGATAACAAGATGCACCAGCAAGCATCAATATCGAAGATAGAGATGGGAAAATTTTCAATCAATCTTTGGACTATATTTCTTGAATAGATTGATTTTTTTATTTTAGACAAAAATGTTGAGGCAATTATAATCTTTTTTTTTAGTTGAAATGGTCTCATAAGAAGTTGTTCTTGTTGACCTATATGTGTATTTCATAAATCAAATTAAATGCATAAGTGAAAATCGGCGAGTATCAAATGAAAAGTCGTATAAATTTGTATAAAAATATCTTAATCACGATGGAATCGATTAAATTATTGTTGATTCGAAAAATTAAGCTACCTTGATAGATCAAGAATGCAAAAAATTAAATAAACAAAGTTTATCGAATTTATTAATAGTCGATCAGTCAATAGAAATCAATTTTAAATATAATTATGCTCGCATCAAAGTCGGGAAGCCTCGACGACGTAATGATCTGTTAAATGATTGGCTATCACCAAAAATGTCTACTTGAAATGAATGCTTGCAAAAAAAATTCTGTGAGATTGAAGGTTAAGTTCTAAAGAGAGAAACACCTACGATCATGATATAAGTTTGCTTATATGTGAGTTTGGAGTATCCAATGACATTTCATGAAATGTATGAACCCATTAGTGATATGTTATGAAAGCAATAAAGCTCATTAAGATGATCATAAATAGGAGAGACTTTTAGTAAGTCTCCTATATGCATCATAACATAAGACCCAACTCTAAGTCTTGGCAGTAATACCCAATTGAAATGAACACTTGTATAAAGGAATTTTGTGGGGTTGAAAGCCGAATCCAAAAGAGCTGATGTACCTCCATTCATTGCACAAGTTTGTTTGGAATATTTAATTGTGTTTTATAAAACGTGAAAATCCATTAAATTATAAGGTATGAAAACTAGAGGCTTCATTAGTTGAGCAGCTATGATGAGAAAAGAAATATATTAAATTGCATGGTTATAAAAATCAAGAAATTCATTGAATGAAGAAACCTTGAAGAAGGGGAAGACTTTAGTTGAACACTATATGTCTCGCTAGGCATCTCTCATTTAATGCAAATATTCAAATGAGACAAATATTATGCATGCTTTATGTTACAATGTTCTTCTCAATTCAAGCATCTCATTGATTCATTGAAATATTTTAATGAGTTGAATTTCTATGCATACCACATGTCAAACTGATGTCTAAATCTATAGTTTTAAAATACATGCAAACACTTGAATAAAGTGAATTCTTTATATATATTCTCAAGCAATTATACACTATTCAAGTGTTTCAACTTAAGCAAGCTTGCAAATATGACAACATGTTGCTTTCATACATTATGAAATTAATTCATGCCCAATCCTGTTGTATTAATGCATGTGTGAGAGACTTAAACATATAATTTGGCATGCACTGTGAGGCAAATATCCTTGTTTTAATGCATATGTTTTGAAATTCATAAAGTATATTAAAGAAGCAAATCTTTGTATATGTGTTGAGGTAATCATTAACTCAACTTAAATGTTTAGAAATGCATGTAAATATTTTAATGAAGGTAAATTTATTACACACATTTTGAAGCAAGTTCATGTTATATTCAAATGCTTCAACTCATACGAGTTTTCAAACAAATGAATTGAACATAGACATACATTAAGAGGAAACATTCTATTCAATTCAAGCATTTCATTGATATGTGCAAATGCACAAATAAAAAATAATTTCATATGAACTTGTATCTTGTTCAAATGCTTCAATACTCGCATAAGGTTTCAAATGAATGAATGAGATATTTACATGCATTACGAGGTGATCATATGCTCGATCTTATTGAATCAAGATGCATGTAAACCATTTAAATTATAAAATATTGCATTCATTATAAAGCAACATCACATCTAAATTTGATGGTCTATAATGAGATATCCACATGCATTTTATGGAGTTTCTTAAACTTAATTTCATATGCCTCGAAGTATGTACAAATTTTTTTATAAAATAAATAAATGAATGTATATGCAAGCAATCAATCACCTATGTGCCCTGACACGTGTTAAAAATCTAAACTTAGTGTTCGAGGTTAGTGTGTGGATTGATTCGGCCAAGTCTTAGGATTAGGTTCAGATTAATAAAACCTAATGATATTGTTATAACTTTCTCAACTTCATAATATCCGGTAGTTTAATTCGTATCATAGGATGATCATCTCCTAATTCTACACAATGATGTGTTGATTGGAAAGCTCAACCAGAGGGGATCATTATTGTTCAAATTTTCAAATCATATCTCCAATTCATATGTACAAATCGCAGACTCGGTCCTCTGCAAATAAATTGGTAGAGTTAACAAAGTCTATCCCCGATGATGGCCGTGTTGATTGAATATTTCAACTGGAGGGATTTTCATTATCAATTTTTTTTTAAGTTTTAATGTCAAATAATTACATGTCTAAATCTAAATCAATTACAAAATGATCACATGTTCAAATTAAAATATATAATTGATTGAAATTAACCATTTAAATTTAAAGCAAAAAAAAATCATTCATTCATTCATTCGCAATTATTTGTCATGGATGATAAGTTTAGAAAATTTTGGCTCACAAAGAGTCAATGTCAAATCAAATACATAGCTATGTTCACTCTCAAATAATCTCACGTCAAAGCGTAAGGTGTTCTCTGTTTTTTGTATTTTGTGCCAAATAAGACAACATAAATTATTACAACCGAGCTCTCTGGTTTCAAATGACACCACTAAATTACGAGCCATGATTGTAAATATGTTCCCCAAGGGCTATGAATTATATAATGTATTTGATTAAGCAAAAAGTCATTTATTAGCTAAGGTTGATTTATATTTATCCCCTTAGATAAATACCATCTCAGATCTATAAGAACACCTTGGATGACGCAACTCATGGCTATTTACAAGGATCTTTCGATCAGATTGAGTCGACTACCTCCTCTAATTAAGTAGATTAGGGACCACGACAGCCCAGGATGACGGAATCATGGGATCTTGATCGGGCGCGTCATCATTCCGCTAAACATATGCTTTAAATTAAATTGATAAATCTCATAAATTTCAAACTCCACTCACTGTTATTATATGTTAAGCAATTAGCGACCTATCGACTAATTTAATCGAAAGTGCTCTCTCAGTATTGGGAGGGATAATTTACTATAAGTATGCACCTATAGGAAATCTAAAACTAGATTTAAAGTCCTCACAAAAAAATAGCAAAATCTCTGGGTAGTGTCTTATCTACAAAATTCATCTGTCTAAAAATTTGACCGACATTTAATCTACACTCTCTTCATCGAAAGGTCGGTGGCGAATTTTTGGAGCCCACAATTCTTAGTTATTGTATAATTTATAAATTATTTTCTATTTTATTACAAAGTATTTGAACAAAATGAAATGAGATTTTGGAAATGCTAATCGTAGATTATACAAGGTAGTTTTTGAATGGCTTGAAGATACAAGTTTCCGACAACTCTTTGGTAGTTTGATTGAGATGGTTGATGTGGGATTAGACGAGTTATGATAGGGATTTGGAGGTAAATGAGAGTAGTAGTGATAATGATGAGTGATGATAACTACTAGTATGATTAACAGATCAAGTATTTGAGAGAAGTTTCATGATAATGATTATGAGATAGAATAATGAATTATTTGAAGATAGTGAAGATTCATCTGTAGTGATTATGAGATAGAATGATGATTTAATTGAAAATAATGAAGATTCTTCTATTAATTTTGCAGATATTCAAGATAAGGTCAAGCATAAGATGGATTTATCCAATGAAAATAATGTTGAAATTTTGAAGAGAACATTTGGTGATATTGATTGTGTGGACTCTAGTGATGACGTGCATGCTTACACTAGTTATGAAAGTAATTTGTGGTAGATTCGATCACCAGTGTATAGCTTAACAAAATTAGGGTAAATCCATAGTAGAAGTGTAATGTTTTTATTGGGGATATGATGGATGAATTGAAGCTTCATGTCCAATTCACGAGAATGGTTGTATAAAAGGCTCTTAAGTTGAACCCCTTAGATGAAGATAACCAATTTAAGCAAATATGGGACTATTGCCTTGAAATTGCAAGGACCAATCCAATTTAAGCAAATATGGGACTATTGGCTTGAAATTGTAAGGATTAGCCTATGCTCCACTATTTCTAGAAAAATAAGACTAGGATATTGAAGGTGAGAAAATATTTGTTAGGATGAATATATAGTTTGTGGCATACAAAGAAAGCTTTAACTATCAAATTATCACTATGCATGCAGCTCAATTGAATGCGGATTTGGAGTATACATAATGTTGTTATAGGAGATGAGAGTTGACTAGATTACCATGTGTTCATATTTTTGCTGCAATCCATATGAAAATGGATGGTTGTGATTGGCCTCAGCAATAATCAGCGGCCTTAGTGTCCTTGGGCAAAATGTGATTCGTCTCCATCATTGGCTCAATGATCTCTTGTAATGTGTATTCAGGTCATCTTTGGAATCTGTATTCTCGCTTGGTGTACTCTGCTTGTCGGATTCTTTTTGCTCTTTTCATTTTACTCGAGTAACAAATGAAATTTTGGATAGAATTATAGTAAAGAAATAGGAAGGCTAAATTAAAGTAAAACACAAAAAACTGAGGTATTTCTGATTTCAGCCTACTTGTGAAGCTTCCATCCAAGTAAAATAAGCTCTAAACATGGGACTAAATTAATTTTGAAGAGTAAAGGGACCAAATGGGTTGTAAAGAGGCCAAGGAGATTGATAGTTTAGATTTTAAACTTTGGTATTCAAGTAGGAGTCGAACTAGAAATGATGTAGATGTGATTATGGATAAAAGTTTGAAGGATAATGTTATAAATATTAATAGAATTGGAGATAGAATTATAGTTTTATGGATTATTTTTTGATAATAAGATTATTAATATTATAAATGTTTATGCTCCTCAAATAGATTTGGATATAAGCTTAAAAGAAAAATTTTAGAAGAGTTAGAGGGATTAATACAAAGGATACCTCTTGAAAAAAAGATATTTATTGGAGGAGATTTAAATGGACATATTGATAGAGTGATAAAAGATTTTAAAATATTTTAGGGTATTGCTCGGTTTGGAGTATTAATGAAAGTATAGTATATTAGATTTTGGTTTAATTTATGATTTTGTAGTTAATATTTTATTTAAGAAAAGATATGAAGCGTATCATTTATAAGAATGGACTTTGGTAAAAACAATTGATTATTTCACAATAAGAAAAATGATTATTTAGATCAGTAAAGATCAGGAAGTTATTTTGAGTGAATGTTTAAGTATCCAACATTGACTAGTTGTTTTAAATTTTAAGATGAAAGATTGTAAGATGAAAAATAAATTAATATATTGTTATAGGATTAGATATTTAGTAAGAGTAAATTGCCTAAATGAAATTTGGACCAGATTGATTAAAGCAGATATTAATAAAGAGTGTATTTAATTAATTGAGTTTCGTGGAGATGGATTTTTACAACGAAAGAGTAAATAAATGGAGATCAACCATTTTACCATACACAAGGAGGAAGTTTTCTGGAGAATTATGAGAAATGAGATGTATTTTGTACCATCGATGTCAAGCGAGACAATTGAATTGCTATGATAAGACATTAGAGACGTGTTATAGATGATTGATGAGATCGTGGATGAGAAAATTCATAGAGGAATAATGGACATGAACCTTATAATATGGATATAATACAAGAGGCCGAGATCGAGATTAGAATTAAGAAAATGGTCGACAGAGAATATAAGTAAGGCTTTATGCAGTATCTGGATGAAAGAAGAAGATAATGGAGACATTATCACATCCGTAAGATCAAGGACAATATCGACATAATCGAAGAGTCAATTAATTCAGATTAAAAGTTTAAATAGTGATATCAAATTTAACAAATATATTTTAGTAATCAATATAAAAAATTTTTAGAGTAGAATTGAATTTGGGTTTATTAATATAAAAATAGAAATAGGTCATTAGTATTAACTATAGGGTTATGAAGTAATAAAATATTTAAAGAGTAGTTTATAAGATCTTAAAATTTGTGAGATAGAAGGAAGTTAATATTATGTGGAAATAGTAAGAAAGACAAGCGAAATAAGAAAAACGACTTAAAGAATAAAAAAGAAAAGCTTCTTGTAGTAAAAATAGTTGGTGATAGAATCAAAATATGTAAGCAAAGATAAAAAATAAGAAGCTTTGTTATAGAATTTGGTTTAGATATAAAAACATGGAGAATTGAGAAAGATATAAAGTGACCCGTAGAAATTTTAAGAAAGCAATCTGTGACGCAAAAAAATAGCTTTTAGTAATATATACAATAAATATGATACCAAAGAAGGTGAAAGATGCATTAAGGATGAAAATCAGAATTGTTTTTTCTTAAAAGATAATATTAAACATAGGTGGTGAGATATTTTGATAAATTTTTTAATGAAAGTTATGAGATTTCGCATCAATCAAGCAATGCACATGTAAAACATATCATTACATGGTTCATTTCGAAATTAATAAATAAATGCTTCTATTTTTCAAAATAAGTTATTGTACGTTGTTTTGGAATGAATTTATTGGAATATGATTGTTTCGATAAAGCTAGGTCAGATTTTGTCTAATTTTTGACTAGTGTATGGGTTGAGAAGAAAAGTTGTAGGAAGCATAGGACTAGACCCCTTGTGATTATGGGGCTGTCTAAATTAGTATACTTTCTGATTTGTAGCTATCACTCTTTGAACTGCATTACCTTTCATCGTTGCACTTCTATTTGGGGACTCTTGGCTAGTTCAATGCATATTATACAAAAGATCGAATATCTACAGGGCTAAAAATTATGAGATTTTATATTTGGGAACATATGGGCTTCAACATACTGAGGACATCATTATCTTAGAAATATGTGGAGTTAATTGAAGTGGATCTAAAAATAGAAGGCATGCATAGGGAGAACTAATAAAGTCGTGTCGTCACATTAGTTGTGGCCAATTTGTGTTCTGAACGTGTTTGTGGTTTTGTGTAGCAAAGTAAAAAAAAAAAAAAATCAAGGCATGCCGAGTGACGTGTTTGATAGGGTTCATATTATCAGATTGCACACAACCACCTTCGAGGAGCTTGTGTGTTTCATTGGAGTGAGATTTTATCTTCTCAGGGTTCTAGCGCTGTTTTGAGAACAGTTGCTTGATGTCACATGATTTTCATTTGGTGATCATGTAGTTTTTCTACAATGGATGTAACTTTGATCAGTTAATCATACAAGCAATGATGGAATCAGGGAGAAACTCGGAGTGATCTGCCCCTCCCCTTTTGATTGTAAAAAAGTCTTACGTAGAACATGAAAGTTATATCTTTAAATTCTCCTGTGATTGTGATTGTTTTTTCACCATTGAATTATATTCGACTCTGTAGGTTCGGAATACAGGAAGTTGGATGGAAATCGGCAACAGCATCAGCCATTTTGGAATCATGAGCGCGCAGGTTGTTTTCATATTACTTCTTTTTGCTCTCACAAATATTTATACAAAGGATATTGAGGTGAGTTCTTTACCATCTTTATCAAGGAAGAAAATTTAGCTTGATCAGCGTATAGTGATGGCTACCAATTTAATTATTTCCTTCCATTGATTAAAAGCTGTTGTGACAGTAGTCAAGTTCATTTCTTTCTTTCTTTCTTTTTATGTTGAAAATAAACTGATTTTTGTTTTACATTATATTTTTAGGAATTGTAGAAATTTTGGATGCTGAAGAAACATGAATTAAAATTGTGGTGAATATTTTTTTTTAAGTTAATGAACAAATTGGTTTTTAAAGTTTTGATATAGTGAACTTTTACCTTCGTTTATGTCTCCATGTTCTTTTTTTTTCTTTTTCTTTATTTTTTTGATAATTATCATTTCATATTTCTTCTTTTAATTCTCAGTTTAAAAGTTTGTTATGGGTTGTTCATGTTGTCAGTTTTAGTTTAGTGCTGGTTAACCTAACATAGTTGTAATTAGCAATTGATAGTATTCCATTACCTTGTAAATAATGTGCATAGTTCACCACTTTATACTTAATTTTTCTTTCTTTTTAGAACAGTGAACAGTAAATCAGTAAGGAGATAATTCAAACCTTTTATAGGTCAATTACCAGATCAAGAGATTTGCTTCTGCTAATAATTCAGTACTTGCCAGCAGTCGAGATTAAGGTAATCAATTTCAATTTTTACGTAAACATATTCATAATTTCTAGAAAAAAAAAGGGTTTTAAGATATTCTAAATTGAATTTGTAACACTATTAAAGAAAGATTATAATATTTAAAATGGAGATTAAATTAAAACATATTCAATTCGCCCTTAGCTGCTTTTTTCTTAACGAATTTTTACCTAAATTATAGGTACCACCCGTTGTAACATAGAATATATATATATATTCGTTTAATGAGCAACAATATTATGGTAACAAAAATCTCGAAAATTATGCCTTGGATAAAAATGTAATAAATTTCATAAGACACACAGATTGGCTCTTTCAAAATGAAATCTCACTTGTCATTGATTTATCTTTTTTTTTTTCAACCCAAATCGATTGTCTTTAAAATTAATTTAAGATGAAGATATTAGTTAAAAAATTAATGACAATGAATATGCACATTAACAGCCCAAAAATAAAGAAAAATTCATATTATTTTATATATTTAATATCTGAAATTTGATATTTATAAATATATCAAATTGTGTATTAAAAATATTTTTATTTTTAAAAAATTTAATGTAATATTAAAAATTTAAAAGTTATTATATAAATAAAAAATGTGTTATAAATATAAATGCCTACAATAAAACAATTCGTCTACATATAAATCTTCCATAAAAATATATTTCTTTAATAAAATATTTTAATCTTACTTTATTTTAAAGAAATCTCAGTTATTAATGGTAAATAAAAAGAAATATAAAATTTAATTACCCACAATATATCACATCAACAACTGAGCTTAAAATTTGTACGTATTACTCTTTCTTGCATCTAGGTAATATACTACCATCATAATAAAATCAGCCTTTCCCAAAAAAAAAAATAAAATTTAATTAAATTAAATTAAATTATTAATTTACACATTTTTATAACTTCATAAAGGAATATAAAATAATTAATATGAGAACATAAAAGCATAATATATATTAATACAGCTATACCAGTGCCAACCTTAATGCCATAGATATTTGACTCCATCCAAATTCCAATGCATACTCCAAGCCATCATCTGCCAACACTTCTAAAAATGGATAAAATTTATAGTATTGAATTAATAAATTATCCTAATAAAATAAAAATTCTTGAAAGCAATTTAATAATTCAATGCTTATCTAGCTCATTCAGATATCATCTGGGTCAGAAAACTAAAAAATTTAAAAAAAAAATCATTTCCAATTATAAGAGGTGCTTAAAATAAAAAAGATATATGCACCTCTGGAAATTAAATGCCAAACATAAAAAATATAAATAAAAATATAATGAAAAACCTATTGAGGTGCTTCAGCTTTTTTTTTTTAAATTTATTTATACAGATGGACTCCATTACTTGTCAAGAAATTCTGGAGATTGAATGATTCTCATAAGTTCCTTTAGATTTGCTAATATATGGCGTGGTCCCTGGCTTTCAGCACCAAAGAAATTCAATAACTGCTCCAAGTCCTAAATACAAGGAAAAATATATATAAATCAATATTTTACAGCTAAGAATAAATAGCCAGACTAAATTAAATTCTAGCGAGCATAAAATCATTTACTATCATTCAGAAATAGGTTTAGGTACAAGAGATGGTTTGTCTTTCCTTAAAAGGTAGTTTTTTTTTTCTGCTGCCCAAATGGTTCTTTCATGATATTATATTTATTTAGGGTGGTAGGAGAGATAATGATAAAGCACATTCATAGTCTATTTGAGTAAATGATTGATAGGTGCTTAACAAACAAGATTTTTGTGTGTAGTAATTAACAATAAATATATGGAAAGAAAATTTGAAGTCTCTTCATCATTCACTCTGTCATCTCTCCCTTATTATTGATTGCATCTTTTGATCAAATGAGATACTTTCATACCAGTGTCTTTCAATGATTTGGCTCTAGGGATGCTCATATACACGATTGAGTAAATAATATGGCCGCCTATTTAACTGTGATATGATATGATAAATCAATGTACAAAACATGTTTGCCTTATTATAGTTCATTTAGAGCTCTATTTGATTTGATGTATATTTTTCTAAATTTTTAAAGACAATATATTGAGATGTATATAGTTTGTTTGATGAACTTGTTTTCACTATGATCTACATATGCTCATATAATTTGATTTTTTTTTTTTTTTTTTAAGTTTCATGAGTGTCATGATATTTGCTAATGGTCTAGACCTAGTATAATAATTTGATGTTTTTTTTTCCCCTAATTATTGAGCCCTATGATGAATCTGGCGCTAGTTACTTGAATGATTTGAACTCTATCTTGAACTAGTTCAAGATATTTATAACAAATGTTATTATTTTATTATACAAAATTTCATTTACTCCATTTGTTCATCTCCATTTCAGCCATTCATGGGTAGAGAAAGAAAGAAAGGGAATGAGGGATTCTGAAGAGAACTTAGATTTGGAGAGTTAAGAGTCCAATGTAGAATTCAGGCTTAGTGAGTGATATTAAAATCAAGCTTCAAAACATACTTTTATAAGTGAAGCAAAATGATGTGCTAGTCCTATCATCGTATTAGCTATAAGAATAAACTTACAGCAAAGTTTGTGTGTCACATTGCTTCACCACGTCGAGTCGTAACAACGCACATTCAACTTTGACTCAAAATAAAATCTAGATTCCAATTTCATGGTTTGATTAGCATCTTCCACAATAACTAGGAATGAAACATTTGCTTCTCCTCAATATTTCTCGCTTTATGTGGCCAAACCATCTAAGGCGACTCTCCCTAATCTTATCTACCACTGGAGCTACTCCAACTTTTTCCCGAACATACTCATTTTGCATTCTATCTCTAAGGGTAAAGCCTCATCCACGAGCATCCTCATCTCGTAACACTTAACTTAGTCTTATGTTTCTTTTATTGGCCAACATTCGCACTATAAGTCATCGGTCTTACCACCATCTTATTTTTCCTTAAGTTTAAGTAAACTTTTCTATCACATAATAGCCGATGCATTCCTCCACTTCAACCATCCAACTTGAATTCTACTAATAACATCTCCATCTATTTCACCATCATTTTGAAAAATAGAGCCTAAATATCAATCGCCACTCTTATTAATGACTTGATCACCAAAGTCACAACACTACCACTAAAACTTCTACAACTAAAATTACACTCCATATATTCGGTTTAGATCTACTTAAACGAAAACCTTTAGACTCTAAAGTTGACCTCCATAATTCAAGTTTCTTGGACTCCTCTCTAATCTTATCAACAAGAAGAATGTCATCAACAAAAGCATACACCAAGGTACATCTTCTTGTAAATGCCTAAGAACATCCATAACTAAAGTAAAAGATATGGGCTTAATGTTGATCCTTGATGTAATCCAAGAAATAAGAAAATATTTTGTCAATCCTACTTGTGTTAGACACAAGTACTCTAGTATACATATCCTTAATGACTTGAATAAAACCAATATTAACTTCTTTCTCGTTTCAGAACTCTAAAGAACATCTCTTGAGACTTTATCATAAGCTTTCTCTAAATCAATAAATATCATCAGATCCTTCTTATTTTCTCTATGCTTCTCCATCAAACCTCTTAACAAATGTATAGCATCCATAGATCTACGGCATGAAACCAAACCGACAGAGAAACTGTATCACATCGTAACCTATGCTCATTACTCTCTCCCATAATTTTAATGTATGGCACATTAACTTAATTCTATAATTTGCACTCTTGTGCATCACCTTCATTCTTAAATATAAAACCAACAAACTCTTTCTCCACTCATCGCATCTTTTAGTCTTTAAAATAACATTAAAAGATTTGTAAGAAGAAATTTCATGATCTCTAAACATTTTCACACTTCTATTGGAATATTATCCTGCCCTATCGCTTTTCACATTTCATTTTATTTAAAGCTTCACTAACTTCGATTTACTATACGAATGATAAAATGAAATTCTCTATTTGTTTAAGGATATTGCTAAAATCAATCGATTTTCGGATCCTTCATTTGAAAGTTTATTAAAATACCTCATCCACCTATTTTCAATATCTTTTCTAAAAAACACTTTATTATTTTCATCCTTACCTCTCACTTGAACCTTTACTTTCCTATCTCTTTTTAACTTATACATACATCTTTCACCTTCTTAAGGATCTAATCTATTTTATAAATCACTTTTAAATTTTTCAGATCATATATTGATTTCTTAAAATCTCTACGCGCCATTTTATATTTTTTTCTCAATTCTCAAGTTTTACATCTAAACCAAGTTTTATAACAATCTTCTTATTTCTTATCTTTTATCACTCGACTCCACCACCAACTATCTTTATTAAAGAGTTTTTCCTTTGATTCGCCAAGACATCTTTAACAACTGCTTAATTTCACTTGATATTTTTCCCACATAACGCTTTTAGAACATCCCAAACTCTAATTTCTTGTAGCTTGCTCTTAAAAATATTTTTATTTGTGTTATTTAAGTGTCTCCATCTAATCCTAGGACAATAATTTAGTTTATTGCATTTAAATACAGTCGACCAAACGAAAATTTTCAAAGCCCCAAGGCTTGCTTTACATGCAAAATACAAACAACCAAATAGCTCCTAAGAACAAGGTCAAAAATTGATCAGTGGATAAATAGTAGAAATTGGATAGTTTAAAGTTGATCCTTTTCTTTGTATTTAAACAATGCACATGCAGTGTAATAAATTATTATAGTATTACTTGCTTGGTATCAAGCAATAATCTTTGTTATTAGAATAATTGCTTAAGTGTGAATGTCTCATAGCAATAACATGCAATCTTTTAATTATAAAAAAAAAAAGACCAATAGGCAGAATGCTGGTCAAGACTTGCCTATATAATATGCAACTAGAGCTATGTAATTAAATTATATGAGGTAGTTTTGAAGCCTAATAACTCAATAAAATATGATTACCTAAAAACACTAGCACAATCCATTGAACTTTAACATGATTGTTTTAAAGTAGTGATATAATACATCAAACTGCATAAGACATCATTAACCTACGCATGCATAATTGAAGTTTTTAAATTTATTTTACATCTATTTTATGAATCATTTTAACTATATTATAGTGCATTTAGTTCCCTATATTATGCATATTAACTCATTTTTTATGAGCATTAGATTTATATGTGCATAATTTACTTAATGGATTTCTAAGCATGTCAATGTAAATAAATTTTCTAGAGTCTCATTTTTCCACTTTACAAATGATTTTATTTAGTATGTCTAAACTCAATGTATTATTTTATGACTACTTTTCATATGGATTTCTAAGTAAATTGACATGTCAGTATATATATAGATTCTCTAGAGTCGCATTTTTCCATTTTACAAATGATTTTATATAGTATGTCTAAACTCAATATACTATTTAATGACTTTTTCATTTTTAACCCTAAATTGAATATGGCATCAATTGCAAATTCATACGAAATCTTTCTTCAAAAATTCAAAATATTTACAACAAATGACAATACTTAAAGCTTTCATTATCTTAATTATTCCATATGTTTCATCCCCACTTCAATCATCCCTAGGTGAAGAGAGAGAAAAAAAAAAGATTCTATGGAGAGCTCAAACTGTGAGGGCATATAGTATGATTTAGAAATCTACACAATTAAAGAATTTATTCTACATTAAGAAGTCTGCCGTTATCCAACTTCAAATTTCTAGCTTTGTATCTCCCATGTTTCTCATAGTTTATTCATATGGATGTTACTGAAATTTAAATTATATAAATAACTTAATAACTTTCAACATACAACTACTGATATTTTATTATTTTTATAGCTCTTTACAATTTACTTGATTACATCGCACAATTTGTAATCTTATCTTATGGGCTCATGCTGTAGAATTAATATAGTTTAACAAGTGTAAAATCTTAACAAGTCATGATATTTTATGATCATTTTATTTGTTATTATGCTAATTGTAATTAGCCTACATGATATCAATGATTTACATATTATATTTTAGGGGAATTTACCTACATACTACGCAATTCTTAGTAATTTACATATTTAAACCTAAGTTTTAATATTTAAATATATAACACTTTCATGTCATAATCACACCAAAACATGGGCATTAAAGATTATATTTTACTTTAAAATTTAACAATAGTAGAATTTGATGTGATGTTAAAATCTTGAGTGTTAAGTAAATATCAAAATTTAGATATAAAATGACATAAATACATAAGAATTGTGTGATGCATAAATAAATCCCCATTTATTTTAAAGATTTGTTTATATTGTTGACAGTATTTTGAGTATGTTACAATTGAAATATAGGGTTTTAAATATTTGAGTATTTAGTTAAGTCCAAATTAATTTTTTGAATAATATATAACTATCCACATAGGTCATTTTTGGTGTATTCTAAAATCGACCAAAACTAGTGAATTTGGAATGTAAAATGAAGCTATGTTCACGTCTATGTGTCACATTGATCTCATCCTTAAAGCAACTAGTGCCTCATTGTCAATCCTAGGTGTCGCCCCATCTTATTCCCAAGACATCACTACGTCTATTCCATAACATCTCATTCCCTAGTCAACACCAACACCATTGACACAACCGACATCGCTAACCCCTCCGGCCGCATCTACGAATCTGCTAATCCTATTAACCTTCTACTATTGCAGCTAAGCTTCCAACCCTCATTCGCCTACCTAACAAAATTAAAATTTTTGATTCATTTAGTCATTCAAATACTAAAATGTAATCTTCTAAATTTGTTTTACAACCAAGTAACTTAAACTTAAAATTATTTCAAATGAATTGAACTTACTTCACACAATATTTAAAATATGCTTGAATTCTAAATATTTGCATCCAAACAGCCTTTTAAACATATTCATACGCTTTATGATCTCATATTTATGTTCTTACACACATTGGAAGCAATTGTATTCTGCATTGATACGTACTTATTTGACTAAGCTTATAACTTTGATTTGAAATTATGTTTATTCATGTTTCAGATGTTAGTTTATATAAATCATTTGATTATGATGTGTCATATGATTTACCTGAGTTACAAATATTAAATATATTATATAAGTGTCACAGAATATAGATATGTTAAAAAAAGTTGGGTACTCTTCAAGTTGACTAATTTTATTTTGATCTCTGTGCAAGAAGGTGGGTTAATAAGCTCTCCTTTAAAAACCTAGTGCATGAGTGTTTAGTCTATTTCTAAAAAGAGAGAGAGATAAAGTTAGCCATATTATCTAAGAGTGTTTTTAAAACTTATAAAGTTAATGTGGAAAAATAATTTTTTCAAAAACTGGTGTATATTATAAATATTTTTATTTTTGAAAAATTCAAATAACATCTTTCTGATAGCCACCACACTCTAACAGCTCTGGTTCTCAAAAATAATTTTTCACCACAAAATTTTTTGAGAAGCAGCCAAAAAAACTAAAAATCAAACACAATTGTATTTCTTTCTAGCAATTTTTTGAAAAATAAAATAGCCAAAAAACTGTCTCAAACGCATCCTAAGTATTAGCAAATGGGCTTAAGCTAAAAACCTTGATATTATATTATCTCCCATATTTGTATGAATCATCTCTAAAAGCACTATATATTCATCTATCTAGCTAACCAGGAAATGACTTGTTTGATTGGATATTGAGCAAGGAGCCGGTGGTTCATTATTATTATTATGTTACTTTGAATATTTACATATATAATTTATTGTGTTATAAAATATAAATTATTTGACATGACAATATATTTATAAACTATATTTTATTGCACATGCACCTAAATTCTGCAATTAATGCCATGCCATTGATACAATAACTATTTATAGATTTACTATAAGAATCTACAGGCATAAATGACTTCTCCACCCATGCATTGAATTTAAGTGTAGATTGCATGTAACATAATTTGCTTATTGCAGCCTAATATTTTGGTTTCAAGGAAGATAAAGTTCTAGCATAGTAGAGTCTAAGTGTTGTGATTAATCATGATTAATTATATTTCTTATCTATATTAGCATATCTTATAATTATTGTACATGATTCTTTTCTTGGAAATAGTTAAATTGTATAATACAATTGAGTTTTATCACTTCCATTTATATTGTTCTTAGACCAATTATCAGTGGCTTTGTGATGGTATAATTTAAATGGTCTATAGATTTCTTTCAAATAGAACTTGGATATTTCAAGGGAGATATATATGCATTGGTAGTGACTCTGATGACTTCGATCTGATCTGAATTAACGTGTCAAGGTGTCAAGGTCTCATTGGGACGTATCATTATAGTATATGTGATCCACTAGCAGTAAGTATTTTACTTGCAATTTAATTTAGCTTGACGGTAATTAAATAAGGAACAATTCTACGGAAACAACAAGAAACATGCCAATTTTTAACATATAATGAGAGAGGCGTGCAGTTTAGGAAAAACAAACCTTATTTAGTAAGAATATAGCATATGCTGCTCTTGTAGAATCTTGGCCTTCTAGGAAAAGGGGAAATTCTGTTGGCTTTGCATTTGCACCAACAACTGGATTAACAACTGAATCAGACGTTGAAGCCTCTGTTGATGGCGCATAGTCACAAATGTGTGAACGTGAACCTCCTAAGTGCAGGGGGTATCGCAGAGGAACATCAAGATAAGGTGCAATGAGCACAACTACCTATAAAACATGAGTGACACTGATAAGTCTACAGAGTGCGACAATTGAACCTAACAAGAATTACATTGTCGCGATCTCTAGCCTCCTTAACATTACACTACCAAAAAAGTACATCCTATCATCAAAATGCAAAACAAGCAGGAAAATTTGGGTACATTGAGCTTACGTGTGCAACATAACCAAGAACAATTGAAGACCTCTGCATCTCCTTTTTGTCACTGAAGAAACTTGTCTTCTTCAAAGGGAGCGCAGTAAGTTGCTGACCCAAAATAGTCAAAGATGTCAATGATGGTGACCTTGACATGTCTGGTAAAGATGATTGTTGTTGATCACCTACAAATTTTTATGCATCGGGATCGAAGCACAATCAAGTGAATACATTGATCAATAATTTATAATAGTTAATAACAATACAGTCAAGCGAGCAGAAAATATATTGCATATGAAAATAGCCAAATCTCAGTTAAGAAAGAACGCTATCATGAAAATGATGGCCAAAAGTGAAATTAATGCATATGTATATAAATATTAAATACATATGTGTATAATATACACACACACGTATATATGTATGTGTATATACATTCATACGTATATATACATGCATGCAAGCCAAAGCACATTCTGTTGAGCACTGATATGTTCACATTACACTTCAAGCACACAATTGGGAACATATAAAAGCAATAAAAGTTATCCCATTATTTTAATGAGTAAAGGTATCAAAATTTATTTCTTAAGCCTTGAACAAAGTCTAAACTAGCGATTATTATTTAGCAAGTATGTCGCAGTCCACAAGTACCTAGACTGTAATGAGATGTGTTCATCTCCATCTAATTTTAACTATGCAATACGAAGTGAAACATTAAAAAAAATGGTGTGCGTGAATAAATGTCATTATAATGTTGCCAAATCCACACAAAATGCTATGCACATTTAGCACCTATCAACAACTGAAAATTTAGATAAAAGCACATAAAGAGAACACTACCATCCTTCTAAAAGCTTTAGTTTTGTTGATATAAACATCTTGTGAAGGCTTTATAAAAATTAATTAACTTGAATACAAGCTTTAAACACAAGTCCTCTTGGCCATAAATTTCAATTACAAACCATAACCTCAAGAAAAAAAATGATGAAGCAATAAAGCTTGATATTTTACCACCGCAAGATCTGTCAAACTTCTCCTTTGATGCATTGTCATTCAAAGATTTCACAGGATACAATGAATTCACTTGAGTAATCATGTGTTGTTGTCTCATCCTTAGCATCCTTTGCAAGCTTTTGGCATTTCCATGTCCCATTTTTCCAATTACCAACTTATTAGCTTCCTATCAAAAAGGACAGGCCCATTTAAATGAGATTTAAAAAATCTACATGCCGCACCTTGTCTTCCATAACGGTTCAAAGGATACCAGCATTTAAACAAGAGGAAGAGGAATGCAAATCACAAACAGTAAAATATTAAACAAGAAGAAAGAACACATGGATTAGAAACAGTGCTCCATCAGCAATT
Organism: Cymbidium sinense; assembly: GCA_021442155.1. Lineage (NCBI taxonomy): Eukaryota > Viridiplantae > Streptophyta > Magnoliopsida > Asparagales > Orchidaceae > Cymbidium > Cymbidium sinense. The sequence goes on along the minus strand of CM038217.1, from coordinate 155,793,718 downwards.
TTTGTGCCAGTTTACAATTATGCAGTCATGATTGTCCGGTTAACATTAACTTTTTTAACATCTTAATCATCTCCAAATAATTTTAGAAATGAAATCGTATATTACTCTTACACAAATGCAAAGAATTATATGCTAGGGTAATATCATTGTGCTTTCTTTGTCATACTAGAAATGTTTCTTCCTCATCTAAAAGTGCCACAGAAAAAAAGAGAGAAGGTAATATGCTTTTAGTTAATTAGGAATAACAATAATTTAAGGCATAACAATATCATACAGATACTGTAAATCTGCAAGAAATTTAGCTTCCATCCACTTTCCAGAAGAAAACCATTTAATTGAAGACTCCATAAACAACAAGGATGCAAAAATGTTAAAAATGAGCATTAGTTGTTGAGGACATTAACATACCAAGTATTACCTAGACAAAACAGAAAGCAGCATGGACATGACCACAATACAGTAATAAAATTTTCCATTTCACTACACAAAGCGCAGTCCACATCTCTTTCACTTGACATGTCAGTTACCTGTAGCTGTTGATTTGCTGCACATAGTTTCTTTCCAGCTACCAACAACGATCCAAGAGCAGCACCAAGCTGCTCTTTTTTGCATTTTCCGTCCTCCTTTGTCTCCCTCATCTGCATCGCCATCTCCCCCATGGCAAGTTTCCTTGCCTCTAGCTTTCGTCTCATATCATCAAGTTCATTTGACTGCTGCAGATACTTCTGCCTAACCTGCTTACAATATCTTTATGATGATATCCAGCAAACTAATCAATTAAAGCTCGGAATAAAATCAACAGTATACACATTTTTCATTCATACAACAAAAAATGACAGAATTCACACAAAAAAACCATAATGTTGTGTTCGTTTTGGAGGAAATCTTGTTTAAGCCAAAATTACATTGTGCTTTTTTAGTTTGAGTGAAACTCATAGAAGGCTAATTTAACAAAGAAAATTAGAGTATATGCATATTTCATATAGTTCCCGGTCCAAGGTTTAAGCACTGTGAAAAGTACAACTTAAGTATGAAAAACATTATATTGTTCTCATTCTTCAAGTTGTCTCTTATTCCGTCAATCCCAACTAAAAGGGAAATCACTCCTCCGCGGAAGTTCTCCTCAAACAAACGAGTGGGCGAAAACTATTTTTAATCAATTCATTTACGATTTCTATTTTCATTTCCACTCATTCAATTCCTACAAACTAAACAGAACATAAATCTCTGTAGTAATTCAATCCCCAAATTTCTCAAAGAAAAGTAAACAAAAGTAAATCCTCTAAAAGCATAACATGGCTTCGAAAACATTAAAATGATTTTACCAATGGGATAAAACAGGAAAAATGGAAAGGGGGTGACCAAAAATGAAACCCTACGAGAGGAATCCTACCTCGATGATGGATTGGAGCTGCTTGGAAAGGGATTCCTTCCGTTCATTGGCCTTTGTGAGGGCTGAAGAGAGGCTACACAGCCTGGCTAGCTCCTGCTGCATCTCTTCCCACTCGATGATTTTAGGATTTTCGCAGCAGATGATCTCCTCACCGGGAAAGGAATCGTCATCCGGTGTCTCCACCGATCCGATTTCAGAGTCCACGCTGACGATCTGTTTGGATTCCATCGTCTGATTTCATCATCTCCGGTGAGCAGCGGCGGAGGGATCGAGGCTCATATACAGTTCGTGGCGGGAGAGAGAGTGCGAGAGCCCAAACTCGGTGAGTGGAACCAGTTTCTGCGGATACGGAATCGGGCTTCGGTAGTTGGTCGGAGCCGACAAAATAAATTAATTATCTTAAAAATATAAAAGATATTTTCTGATTTTAAAAGCTTTGGATATGTTTTTAAGATAAATATGGTATAAGATTTACTTAAATATTTATTTTATATTTATTTTAAAAATTATATTTTGTTTCAAAATAATAAGTTTCAAGATACAAAATCTATTATCAAGGCTTATATGATAGAACCATAGATTGATTTATATGAAAAAAATTTGATATACAATTTTTATGTATTTATATATCTAAGTTTTAAATATTAATATTTATAAATATATTTTTTTTCATTGCATATAAATTGTATATATTATTTTAAGAAATTACAATGATGTTATTTTTAATATAATACTAAAAATTTAGATAATATTTATGTAAATATGAATATTAGTCTATAATATATTAGTAATTTCTCATATTATGAAATATATGTTTCACACATAAATTTTGATGAAACATACTCAACAATTAAATTTATTATTATAGAAATATTTTATTAATTTTTGATAATTTAAATGAAAATATTGATTATTTATTAATTACTTATTTATAAACAAATTTATAGCATTTTTAAAAATAAATCATTTTTTTTAATTTGTGAGGATTAAAACATAATGAGCTTATAAAATTTCATATTACGTGCGATTAGCAATGATATGTTTATAATCTATAAAAATGGGTCTCTCATACAGATAAAAGGACTCTCTATGCAAATTATTAGTGATAATATTGAGTTTCTTAAACTTAAACAATTATATATGACAAATCATAAGGCTAAGTGAAATATAATATGATAAAAAAAAATAAGTAAAATAATAATTTGATGTAATTAAATAAATGTGTGTGCAACTAAACCTTGGACTAACATAATATATTTAAAAAATTATATGTAATGTTGTGTACCTATTTTTTGTGCAATCATAATAATATTAATCTTTATGCGGCTATATTTAAATTTTAATATTATAGTAATATATTAGTTAAAAAAATACTCAATTTTATGAATATGTTCAATTATGAATAGAATATACATTATTTGTTATTTATGAGCTCTTATATTTTGCATTAGAGCTATTTATCTTATTGAACTTTATTACTCAATTGATTATTATTTCTATTTGTTTTTTTATAGAAAAAAAGAGATGAAATTCAGATTGTATTATCATGTTTTAATACATGATTGATATGATTAGTGGGGTAATGCATCAAATGAAATTTAATATTTTTATAAGAATACAAGATTTATTAGATGGTTTTTAGATATATAAATGAAATTTTTTAGATTACTTCTACTTAATTTAGCTTGTTTTATTTAATTGAATTTCACATATTTTGGTATGGCGAGTAATATATATAGAATCAAGTATCATAGATGAAATCAATCAACTAAATTATACTCACTTCTATTATATCTCAAGTTAATTTAAAAGGGGATATTATGAGGTGTTACACAGCATGAGTTGATCTTATTGTTGATGATGCATCGACTTTTTGATCATATATATGATAGCATATGCCAATATTAGTAGCAATGATGAACAAAGTCAACGGGTTTCGATGTATCATAATAATGGCAATCAAGACAATGTAATTGGCAATAGTGGTCCAAGAGATGATGGGCGAGAGATTACAGTCGAGCGATAGTTATCATACGGCTATAATTGATCATTAGAGGTTAAAGTGATTATAGTCGATCGTCAAAAGTTAAGCTATTGTAGTTGCTTCATGAAAGTCAAGAGATCATATTCAATTAATGATGGCTAGAGATTGCAGTTGGGTGATGATTATCAGATGATTATAGTCAAAGCGATAGTTTGATGATGGAGGTGGTCTAACATTATGATCGAGCGGCAATTATTCAACATGTTAGCCTATGGTGATGGTCCAATAACAATGATTTTATTTTTTTAGGACAAGTGGTGGTGAGCAAATGATGGTTGTCAATGACATCAATCTGATGGGGTGGTCGGGATGTGCAATTCAAATATGGTGGTTGGTGATAATGGTCTGCTAGTGAAGGATAGATGGTGATAGTCATGGTAATCAATGGTGACAATTTAATGTGATGATTGATATGATGATTAGATGTGATGGTCGGTGATGATGCTCCAATAATGGAGCTCAAGTAGAACTCAATCATTATTTAGACTTCTATGCTCTCTTTCTCTCGCTTCCATCCAACCACTCTCTTAGAAGCCTCGGAAAAGTAGCGATGGGAGCCTATTTATAAATTATAGGAGTGGTAACCCTTATAAATTATAGGAGTGGTAACCTTTATAAATAAAACTAAAATATAATACACTCCATTGGATGGCCTAGAACAATCTCATCAATCATTAGATGTTTTCTTAAATATTTAAGTGTTTTAATAACATTCGAATTGAGTGATCTTGAACTTATTGAATTTCACTCATTAAGATGTTTGATTTTGACTATAAGCATGCGAGATTTAGAAATTATTTTGTCATTGAATTATATTTAAAACAAAATTCAATATACTTCGAGTATTTAATTTGGACTCATTTGGAATCACTTTTGACATCATTGATTTGTCTCATATAAACACTAAACTTAACTATAAATATTCAAGTCTTTTGAAGAATCTTCTAATTCATATTGATATACATTATTGACATTTTTTTTTTAACATAGCCTTGAGTCTCTTAATGAGCTCAATCGAGTGGCTCATATATGAGCTTAATTGAATCACATCTCATCCTTAACCCCATTTCTACCTCAAATATATCAAATAGATTATTTTTGAAGAATTATAGATATATAAAATTAGTTAAATTTCAAATTCATTGCATTATGATCAGTCTTATTTAAATAATAATAATAATAATAATAATAATAATAATAATAATAATAATAATAATAATATAATAATAATAATAACCTATCAAAATCCTTCAAATAAAATATTTAAAAAAAATATTATAAATTTTTTTATTCTATATTCCTTAAACATGCAATCCAATAACCTCTAAATCTGCCATTAAAGCCTTCAATAATTGACTTTGTTATTCTTCAGAATTAACATTTGCTTACAAATTGGCAGCTCAACTCAATTAATTTCTTTTGCTATTAATCGCGAAATATATGAAGTGGCTTTGAACTATTAGGCCTCTTCACGACGCGTACTATTTATTGCTCGGTGGGCCCACATCAACTCGTTCCATGGCACCCATCTCCTGGCCCACACGGAGATCCACAGCGGTCCGCCATGTGAACCGTCGAGCCCATGCATCATGGGCCGAAAAAACACTCACAACCGCACCCGGAACCTAAACGCTGTGTCGGCGAATGGTTGCTTGAGGTGGCTACGGGTGTGGTGAAAGCGACTGAATTTAAGAATCAACAATTACTGCCTTGATTGCCGGAAGATAATGGAAATTTTGACTAAAAATAATGTTTGTGCTCAGATGATACTAAAATAAGAGGGCAGTTAATGTAATTATATTTATACTAAATAGAGCTCTTTATTAATCTAAAAGTAATATGGATAATTAATTCATCAATATCAAATTTAATTTTTCACACTTAATTATTCTAATAAAAAAATTATAAATAATGCATGAATCAAGAAAGCGAGATTAAATAATAAAAGTGGAAAGAAAGATTAAAGTACAGACCCATCAATAAGCAGTAATGAACTAATAGCATATAGTTAGACACTATCATAAAAGAGCTCTGATTGATAGCAATTTGTTACCATAACTAGCATATCCAATTAATAGCACTACTTGCATAGGATTATGCGTCTTGTCGGTTGAGAGCTTCGCTCTGAACATGGCGATGAATGTTCGTGATGGGGTGCGTGCGTTTAGTTTGCCATTAGGACTCAACATCCAAAAAATAATAATATTAATAATAACAAATTAGTAGTGTATATAGATAGTCACTATCATAAAAGAGCTCTGATTGATAGCAATTTGTCATCATAACTAGCATATCAATTAATAGCTACTTGCGTAATTATGCGTCTGCGTCGGTTCTCACATGGCGCGAATGTTAAGTACGAGTGCGTCGCGTTTAGTTTGCCATTAGGACTCAACATCCAAAAAATAATAATATTAATAATAACAAATTAGTAGTGTAAATATAGTTACTATCGTAACAGAGATCTGATTGATAGCAATTTGTCATCATAACTAGCATATCCAATTAATAGAACTACTGGCATAGGATTTTACGTCTCGTCGGTTGGGAGCTTCGCTCCGAACATGGCGACGAATGTTCGTGACGGGGTGTGTGTGTTTAGTTTGCCATTATGACTCAACATCCAAGAAATAATAATATTAATAATAACAAATTAGTAGTGTATATAGATAGTCACTATCATAAAAGAGCTCTGATTAATAGCAATTTGTCATCATAACTAGCATATCCAATTAATAGCACTACTTGCGTAGGATTGTACGTCTCGTCGGTTGGGAGCTTCGCTCCGAATATGGCGACGAATGTTTGTGATGGGGTGCGTGCATTTAGTTTGCCATTAGGAGTCAACATCTAAAAAATAATAATATTAATAATAACAAATTAGTAGTGTATATAGATAATCACTATTATAAAAAAGATCTGATTGATAGCAATTTATCATCATAATTAGCATATCCAATTAATAGCATAGCTTACGAGGTCTTCTAAGTATTGGCTCATGACAAACTAAGAGTATATGAATGGGCCTATAGCTTAACGGTTGAAGAAGAATAATATTTTTATTAAAGTCACAAAGTTAAGTTGTGCCACATTGTATTTTATAGTTTATAATTAAAAAAAGAAAACAAAAAAAAGGCTAGGCTATCACACCATCATTCAATGTTTCAATAATGCACTCACAATAATAAATTACTATATACAAATAGCTAGAATCGAATCTTATCTTATCATAAATATTTCAAGTTTATCAAAATCTCAAAAGAAGAAAAGAAGAAAGATGAAAAAGGTAAACTCTCATTCATTCATTTCATATGTTATAATTTCTAAGTAATTAATCAGCATTCAGTTAGTAAGTATTCTCTTAATATCCTACTTGGGATTAACAACATTATCTCCCTCCATAATGGCCTTGCCTTCAAGATATAACTATCAAGTCAATCTCTAATGGAGGCAACGACCAATCTTTGAACAAAAACTTTTTAAGCAGATCTTTCTTAAACACTAGATCAATGATGAACTTGTAAAAGGCCTAGTAGCGTCTTTCAGTGGTTGATAAACTTTGGCTTTTAAAAGTCTGGGTTCAGTCGCAAGCGTGTGTTGTGTATTATAGGCGATTAAATTATCAAACATCCAAAAAAAAAAAACTTGTGAAAGAAAATAGTGGTCAATAAACACTTAAGGAACTCATAAAGTTTCTATATTGATGATCATATGTGTGACAGTGGACTGTCTAATCGTGATTGTAATTAATCAGTCTGATGTAATATGATTTTAAAAAAAAAATAACTCATTTAAACATGACTCAATGAAGCCCAAATTAGGGCTCCCAATGAAAATTTATAGCTAAATGAATTTTGCCCTAACAAAAAAAAATTGAGAGAAACTCTTCTCCTTGTAGACGTTTAGCAAAGATAATCTTACGAAGTAATAGTATGAACCAAGCTTTCAATTTCAAATAATGAGACAACTGCAAAATTGGTTGGGTTTACTTAAAAAGGACGCACTTTCTCGTGAGCACATTGCAGAACAAAAGGTTCCGAGCTGGCTGTGTATCTTTGGGAATTATCTTCTTTCTCACAGTCCACCCTTTTCGGCTCGCAGTCAGATCACCCTCCCCAAAATAAACAATCCCTATATATGTATACTGAAACAATCCCTAAATCATCTCCCCGCCTCTCTCTCCCTCCTTCCTTCCTCACCCCCTCCCATCCAAGCTCTTTCCTTCTCCTCCAAGACAGATCGCCGTCGCCGACGAACTGCTCGCTGCCGCCGCAGCAGCAATGTTGCCCTTCCTTCTTCTTCTGCTCCTGTCGGCCTTCTCTTCCGTCTCCGCCAAGCTCTCACTTGACTACTACGCCTCCTGCCCGCACGTCCACCAGATCATCTCCGACATCATCACCACAAAACAGATCAACAGCCCCACCACCGGTGCTGGCGTCATCCGCCTCTTCTTCCACGACTGCTTCGTCTCCGGCTGTGACGCCTCCGTCCTCATCTCCACCAATGCCTTCAACGTAGCCGAGCGTGACGCCGACATCAACCATTCTCTTCCCGGCGACGCATTCGACGCCATCGTCCGCTCCAAAACCTCCCTCGAGCTCCAATGCCCCGGCATCGTCTCCTGTGCCGATATCCTCGCGATTGCCACTCGAGATCTCGTATCCATGCTCGGCGGCCCTTTTTACCCTGTTCGCCTCGGCCGCAAGGACTCTCTCACCTCCACCGCCGCTTACGTTGAGTCTAATCTCGCTCGCCCTAACACATCTATTGATAAAATCATTGATCTATTCGCATCCAAGGGTTTCACAATCCGAGATTTTGTCGCTCTCTCCGGCGCTCACACCGTGGGATTCTCACATTGCAGTGAATACGCCGACCGGATCTTCAACTTCAATAATGGCGGCCCATTCGCTTATGATCCGACCATGAATCCTCGATTCGCCCAAGCTTTGCAGAAGGCCTGTGCTAATTACCTCAAGGATTCCACCATCGCGACATTCAACGACATCATGACGCCGGGTAAGTTTGATAACCTGTATTACCAGAATCTGCTTAAGGGATTGGGGCTCCTCGCCACCGATCAGAAGTTAGCGGCGGATCCGCGCACAGCGCCGTTTGTGAAGCAATATGCTGAAAACCAGAGCGCGTTCTTTGAAGACTTTACTCATTCGATGCAAAAGCTAAGCATCTATGGTATCAAGACTGGAAGGAATGGCGAGGTTCGCCGGAGGTGTGATGCCTTCAATAACCTCTCAGGTTAGCCAATCTTGCTTCTTGCTATAGGTTCGGTTACAGAGGAGGGAAAAAAATATAGCTGGATTCTTAATTGATGAATTTGGGTTTGCCGTGTTCTGAACTTTGTGTTTTCTGATTATGTTTCAATTTTTTTTTATGCTTTATTGGTTGTAATTTATTACTAGTTTCTGAATGGGACGGGAGAATCAGGAGATAGAGACAGAGAAAGAGAGAGAGAAACAGAAAAAAAAAAAGAGTGATTGAGAAACAGGAAGATGGAATGAATCTAATGTTTTCTTTCCAATCTCCATTATAAATATATAATCTTTATGCCCAATCTCATGATCTTATCTTCTAATTGTTCAAATGGTCAATGGTGAGAGGGAGAAGTATCAATCGGTATAGATTCAAGGCCGGAGCTTTCTTTCCTGTATAATATAATCGATGTGTTTTCGTATAATTTACATTTTTCTTTAATCATTTTATTGTCTGAATACATTATCTTCTTCTTCTTCTATTTCTCGTTTACTTCTGTATTATTAAGATTTATTTGTTAAAACAATATATAGTTCAGTATCTTCTTCAAGTGCTTGCTGTATTTGATTCGGTGTTAAGACAGATAAACCATTATTGTCCTATTTAAACATCAGATAAATGATAATAAAATAAAATCGAAATAATATTTATAAATTTATTGTGTGCTGTAAGATTTTTTTTTTTTTTGAATGTGTATACCTCATGCTTGTTATAATATATTACTAAAATTAAATATAAAAAATTTTAATAATAATATATAGAATTTTTATTAAAGCAAAAGAGCAGAGACGGTGGGTATGTAAGATTTACCTTATATGTTTACATATTTCTTAATTAAAAATATAAAAAAAACAAATTATTAATATATATTTTTATTAATAAATAGGAAACAGACGCTCAGAGATCTGTGAAACTGATGAATAATAATAGATGGCGAGTTTGAGTGGTTGGAATCACGGATAAGCTATCCAGAGAGCTTGGTTAATGTTCGTGGGTGACATGATTGGCTATTTAATTAGGTATCGGTGATTATTTTGAAAATTCAAATTTCATGTGCAAAGTCTTGGAACTCCATGTTAGAGCTATTTGTAGCTGTTTTAGGTATGTTTGAGACCGTATTTTTTGTTTTTTTATTTTTTTTTGCAATGAGTATCCACATAGTATCTGTAGGGATATCGTTGTATTAAATGGAAGCGTCACATTCTAAATACGTGTCGGTCTCTTTTATCTTGGGTATAGGTGTCTGCGGAGAGGATTGAGCTGATCAGGGGTTCACCGTCTTCAGCTCAGGTAAGAGATATTTGAGACCGTCTTAATTGTATAAAGAATCAGTGATAGAATTATTGTAGAAAAAAAATATATTACAACTTTCTGGTTGTCATCAGCTAAGTTAAAAAATAGAATTTAATCATTACAGATTTTTCAAAATACAATCTTATCATAATTCTGCGATTGCTCTTTAAGCACTTGAACGGTACAGTTCAAACTGTATTGCATCAAAACACCCTCCCAAATTCACCTTTAGTGATTTTTTTTAGTATTTGGCATCTTTGGAATTATTTTTTAACATTTAATATTCGATTTTGATATTTTTTAAAATTCCAATGAAATTTCTTGAGATTAATTTGATAAATTTTGAAGGATTTTGAATTGAATTTTATAAAAAAAAAATTTCATAAATGACGTGTGCAAATAATTTTATAAATTTTTCATTCTTGAACGTGGGGACTTGGCTGAAAATTTTAATCTATGACATCTATATTGATGTTTAAGAGTTGACACATTTAAATTTTTTTTCTAAATTATAATTTTAAAATATTATTTTTTAAAAGGATTAAATGACAAAAATAGGTCTACTATGGGGATGGCATTATAGAAGAAAAAGTTGAAGAACATTAAAGATAGGGGGAAGCAAGCATGATTGTAGGAAGCTTGTGTTGGCTAGCGGAGGAGCCCAAAGAGGTGCTAATGGATCTCAAATATGAAAAATCATTTCTATGAAAAGGAGAAAGGAGAAGATGGCATTTTGAGATAAAAATGTATGCAAATTAGCATTGTAGCTTATGATGCAATGATGAAAAAGAGTTTACTATGAGAGATAATTTGCATGATATACAAAGGAGGTTCAAATTGGCATGTCGAGCAACATTGCTAGGGAAGAAATGGATGAAGAGAGGATTACTTATTTCTTTCTTGTACATGGGAGTTCTTTGGGAAAGAGGAGGCCTTGTGGACAACCTCTAAGTTAGAGGTGCTAGCTTGGTGAAAGTATTCCATGTGGTGAGCTTAGAAATGATCATATCAAACGTTAGCTAATAGATGGTGGATGATTGATTGGTGATTTGATTCTCGAGTGAGATGTAAGATATGACAATGTCATGATGATCATAATAGGTATGTATGTGTGATGGCTAAATTTTGAATCATTGTATACTCTAAGCATAATATACTCTAGGTGTGTAATTATAAGAGGCTCAATAGGCATCTCAGACCATCATGAACTATTGTCTCTCAAATTCTCTAATAGTGAATGGCAATAATTGTTTTGTAATTGGGATGGATTTGTATGGTATCAAAGAAGTAGGGTGAGTCTTTAACCAAATGTTTTATCAGCTTGGCATAGAAGCAAGTAGGGTTGTAGGAAATATGTAAGAAGGCAAGGCCTATGATGAATGCTAGAGAGGCATGGATTGGCATTCAATATGAAGAAAAAAACATTCCTGTGAGGTGAAAGACGAAGAAAAATCTCAAGGAATGCAACATAAAATACAAAGACTAGCATTGATGTTATTTAGTGTTGTAGCTTACATCGACACTGCACTAAGAGAGATGAGTCCAATGTAAAAGATAAATTGTATAAAAAATAAGAAATGTCCATGTTAGTCTATCAATAACACTAACAAGGAAAGGATGAAGGAAGAGAAAGAAAAGAGGATGAATCTTTTTTTACTTATATAATAGAGTTCATTTCTCAATGAGTTTGAACATTCCTTCTGAAGGATACGTGGGTGGTCTTAATAGGTGGCATTTAGGCTAGAGGTGGTGCTAATAATGATATTGAATGTGGTCTACATGGTGGGCTTAGGAATGATCAAGTGTTTGATGTTAGGAAACATGACTAGTTGAATGATTAACAAATAGATTGATTCTAAGGTAATATGTTAAGCATGATAATTGCCATTGCGACTACAATGAGTTTGTTTGTGTGATGGATGTGTGTCACCTCCTTATATATTGGGGACAAAATAAGCTCTAAAGATGCTTTAGTTCTGTTGTGAGATTTTAGAAGCTTAATGATCATCCTAGGCGAGTTGGATTATAAATAGATAAATTCTCTAAAAGGGAGTCGAGGCAATTTGAGAAATTGATAAGATGATCGACTTTGCGTTGTTGATAATGGGATTGAGTTGCAGAAGATATTGATTTAGAGAAGTTGGCAATAAGGCCAAGTTGTTGAGGATGCCATCAAGGAGAAGTTGATTATTGCTTGAGTTTTGTGAAGAATGAGCCATGAAAGTCAGGTTTTAGGAGGTGTTGAGGACAAACATACATAGATTGTTATGTGCGAGAGGATTTGTCAAGAGGGCTAACGTTGTTGGAGAAAATCATTGAGGTTGATTTCATTTCTAATTCATAATAATTTATAACAATTGGGTAAATATCATCTGATTTATCAAAAGCTTAGAAAATGATACATTTTTATACAAATCTATATAGATGTTCTATTTGAAAGAATAAATAAATCCTTATACCATGAGTTTTGAACAATTATACTCAAGATTTTTGAAATGAGTGATGATGGAACATAAATTTTTCTTGAAACTTCATATGAAGAAAAAAAAAAAAAACCTCTTCGTATGTCAAACTAAATTAACAAATGAGTTTATTGAAATTTTTAATATGAAAATATTATAATCAAGTTAAGACCTCCATTAGCTAAAGCATAAAATTGATTTTGATCAATCAGGTAAATCTATCAGTAAAATTTTTTATAAAATGATATATTCATTTTTGTACATTATCATCAATACATATTCTGCTTAATATGTATTTTTGTGCTCATTTTTAAGTTAATCCAAAAGAATCTCATCTTATAACAATGAAGTGTACATTTTGAGAATGCTTGGCACATTACATCCACATATTTAGAATTATTTGATCATATCATTGTTCTATATTTCTCTTCCATTTTTGGTCATTAGAACAATAATGATGGATATATATATAAATATTTTTTTGTTCCAATGGCTAGGTTATTTTTTTCGTTTTGATTTTTTTACAATTTCTCAAGAACTTCTAAGAATTAGGCTTTTCGTAACAGCCATATTATTTTTAAAATTAAACCTAACTGTTTTCAATGAATAATAAAAATCTTCTCTTGGCCTTAAAGCTAATAAATAACGTATTTTTTAGAAAGTGCAAAAAAATCTTAAATATTACTAAAATTAAAATTAATTTATTCCAACCAAAGTATGGCATTAAAAGTAAATTCAATTTAAATTAATTTCATATATATTGCATGATATAAATATTAAATAATGATATCCATTCCATAATATTTTAAATCAATAATACTATAAAGATACTAATGATATCCATTTCATGCTCTTAAATAATTTATTGTTATCATTTACTCTGACAACATCTACATGCCATTAATATAAATAAATTTCCAACAAAAAATCTAGTAATATTACTAAATTTTATAAGTTTATGAGCATTTATTTGTTCATATATAAAACTTTTACAAACAATATAAAATAAGAAAATATACATATTATTCATGAGAATAGACAACATTCATATAAATTTGTTTGAAAATTATTTCTTCTTTTTTTTCAAGTTATCTATTTCACATGCAATGATTTATGGCAAAATATAAGCCGATAAAAAAGATGCATAAAATTAAGTTAGGGGTTACAAAGATGATGATTGCTTAGGTGGATGAGTGGCTTTTCTCTTTAGAGATAAAATACGAAATGAATACATATATGTGTGTGTGATAAGGCTAAAGTAGCTCCAACGATAGAGAAGATTAGAAAGAGTTATCTTAGATAATTTGACTACATAAAATATTGACCATCTGATGACCCAATTAACAGAGTGGATGTATTAAATACTCCTCAAGTTAAAAAATACAGAGACACTTAAAAAAACTTGATCAGGATGTATTAAAAATGACCTTAGTTTATTAAAATTAAATAAAAATTTAATACTTAGTAAGACAATTAAAAAAAATGATTCATGTAACCAACCCCATATAGTGGGCTTGTTATTGTTGTTGTATCTGGAGTGGAGTGCATGCACTCAAATTCTCCACCAATTTTTAAATTTAGGAAATGATTAAAAAATCCTAATAAAAAATACTCACATTTAAAAAACAAAATACTGATTTCTACTAAACGATTCAAAGTCTTAACACATTATCAAATAAAATAAATAACAAAACAACAATAAATTTCTTAACTTCCCATTAATAAACCACAAAAAAAATTGTTTCAATAATAATAATACTTAATTAATTAAAGCAATAGCAGCATGCGATATAGATGAATTGTTCACCAGCTGTAGAGTTATGCTCTACAGATAATATTTGACAATTTTCTTGCAACTCAAAATGGTTTATTGCATTATAGTGTTTTTAATTATGGAAAATATGGCAAACCATGAATTCAAAGTATATGAGGTGAGACTTTCAGATAGTTGGGTATACAACAACAAGCCTTAATCCCACTAGGTGGGGTGAATACATGAATAATCTTTGTATCACCATGTGTCAAATTCTCATTTAATTCAAGTATACTAAGATCATTTTTTAGATAATTGGGTATATATTTTAAAAATTATTATGATGATCATATGAAATTGAATTGCTCAACATCATATCTATGCTTCCAACACTCAACATTAAAAACAAAAATGGCAAGTAACACCCGAAGCTAGAAGAAAACCAGAGGGCTAATTTGAGAAAAAGGGATCTTGTAAACAGGCTACTAATAATCAACTGAACTATGAATGATCCTTTCTGTACATCACAGTTCCTACCATGAACATATTACATAACACATTTTCTTCTCAACTTGGAATCTCTTGATGATCATAACAATGATGATGACAACAATAAAATAAAATTAAGAATAAGAAATTGTTGGCCTAAGCGGTCGAAACCGCTGCTACGATCTTTTACGAGTTGAAAAACATTTTGCACAAAACAATGAGAAGAAAATGTCAACAGAGGGAAACTACAGGTAATGAAGAAAAATTAAAAAAAGATGCCTCTACAGAATACTGCTGCTGTAGAAAACTAGCGAATAAATGATAAGAACATTGATGGTAAGAAGGCCAATGGAATGGCAATTAAAGGTCATGAATGATGGAAACATTACAGTACCTTCAACATGGTCGCTGCCTGTCGACCTTCAAGTGGAGTTTGAACCATTTCTTCTTTCTCGGACGATCTCTGGGCTTCTTCTCCCTTGATGGGTGCTGCTCTTCCGCGATAGATCCCTTGAAAGAATGTCTTATCTTGCTGCTGCTTGAGCTCCGCGATAGAGGTGAGACGGTGGTGTAGGATGCATGAATAGCGTTTCTTTTTCTTAGAAGCTCGTCGATCTAAATTAAAAAATAAAAATATATATAAATATGCAACAAAAAAATAACTGCATAACAATGAAAATGCAGAAATTGATGACAGATGAAGCTATGTAAACAAGAATTCAGGTTAGGGACCTTGCTATAAATGAACCAAGTTGAATTGAACTAGTTCTCAAATTAGAACTTGCTTACATTGTGATCAATCCTAACATTGACATCCAGATCTGATCTCATTCACTTAGGTGCTACCGAATTGCAAGCACTAACACATTGTTTTTTTAAAGAAAAAGTTGGGGAGTAACTTAGGGGTATAGGGGATAGGTAATCAGGATTCAAAATGTGTCGAGGATGATTCTCAGGCACAAAAATCAAAACAGATAAGTGAAAAACCGATGAAAACCAAGTGTCACATGAACCAATGATACTTCTCTTTCTTAAGTTTTTTTCTTTTTGTTTTAACAACACCACTGCAAAATTCTAATAATATCCACCTACTTGTGATCCTATATGACTTGCACCAAAGCAAATCAATGCTAGCAAACATAATCATCCTCATCTTTCCATGCATTCAAAATCTTTAAGCCAAAGTGATTAAAATCCTTAAGATTCGGCACTTAATCACCTAGAATTTTGACTCAATTCACCAGTACAAAAGTAGATAAAACAGGTTTACAATACAACACTTAGAAAGGGTAAGAGACGTACGACAAATGCATGCAAATATTTTTTTTTCCTCTTCAGAGTGGAAAAGAAGGCCATCTGATGACGATGATGGAGGAACCGGAAACTAGTAAACGTAGGTAGCAGAGGAAACTGAAAAAGGTGTGATCTTGGAGTTTTGAGAAGGAAATAGGACATGGTAGCGTTGAAAAGAAAAAACAAGAACAGGTCAATATTATGAACGGTAGATGGCAGATTGATGAAGATGAAGGTTGGCTCATGGCTGAGGAAGGAGATGAAACTGTGGGGAACAAAAATTGGGTCAGGATATCATAACTTAAAGCTAGCCACATTTCAAAATCCTTGGATTTGTTTAAGGTAAGGGCAATGCATTGATAAACAATCAACTCTTATATCATACTTTAAAACAAATTCAAATGCTCTATATTGCACTTTTTTAATTTTAGTAAATTATTAAAAAAACTGTTTTATATTGCCCTTATCCATCCTGATAAATTTTGGTCTACAACAAAAGCCTCCACCAATACTAGGATCAGTCAGGCCAACTCTCCAATTACAGTTCTGACCCATCATCTAATATTCAGATCCGTTCAGAATCAAGTCAGTTAATCAGATTGAAATTTGTTAGCAAAATAGATTTGATTTCAGGATAAAACTTGACGGATTGAAGTGGGATATGCAAATTTTGAACTCACTTCCTCTGCTTCTTGTGCATATCTTTTTGTCATATCTGTAAATTGCGCCAGAACCTGCAAAATTACAATTCATAATTAAATTCATGGACCCAAGTATCTCACTGATTAAGAGAGCAAATATTTTGACAGAATAACAAACCTCTCGATATTCACTCTCAAACTTGGACAGTTCTATTCTCTTGGCCAATATCTTTGCCTCCACATCCCGAAGTTTTTCCTTTTCAGTGGAAAAGGCCTCGCCACATAAAACCTCTATTGTATAAGTAGCACTTCTGAAAAAATTGTCACCTATACAAATGACCATTGAAGGTCATAAAATAAGATAATTACCAGAATATAAAAATATATCTTCCTATTAGAAATTTAAACAAGTGAGCACACCATAAACAGCAAAGACATGCGTCCCAGCTTTCAGTTCATTTATTTCGCAAGGCTGAAATCCATCTAATTTCTTGAAAAAGACGGCATCAGGATCCTTAGCCACTGCCATCTGAGAGTAGCAGAAGATAAGAGAAAAAAATTGCAAATGTATAGAGAGATACATCATGCTAGGATATTCAAAGCATTTGGTGAAGATGACGTCCTTACAGATTTAGTCTGATCAAACCGGTACACTGGAAAGCAAAGAAAAAACATGCCAGCTGATGAAATCTTTCCCGTTTTTGTACTGTCTTCCTACAAATGTGTGCCCCAAAAAAAGTTATAGTATACAAGAATCATCATCGCGTAAGTACATTTGTAATAATTCAGTCTGTTTCGTTTGTCTGATTCATAACAATTAACTCTAATGAATATCGCTGCTCCATGAAGAAACTCTAAAATGTAGGGGCCAAAGATTTCAAACGAATGCCAAAGATTTAAATTGTGAGACCACTATAAGGGCAATGATAACCATCAATCAGATCACTATAAATGCAAAGATAATTCAGATTGCGTAGACAATTGTTGAAAGTTGATTTAAAAAAACACAAAATGTATATCATTTGTGAAAATGCTAAACTGATGATTATATCTGGATATACTTCAATTTGTTTTCCAACCTCCACATTGCTTAAAATAAACCAACATGAAAATATTATATCCAACCGGACCATCTCAACCATTAACATCAGCTAAATCAATGAACAATGAAACGCCCATAGGGTTTTTCTTTATCTTTCTACAAGAAACAATATGTCACCCAACGTATGCATTTCCGGCCGTTAAATAACAGCCTACCAAAAGAAAATGAATTCACAGAAATTTATATTTTTTACAGTATACATCGCCCAATCTGGCAAAGCAATACTTGTAGGCCAACTACAACAATCATTGCAAGGCATCTGTATTACACAGATGCTTGAATTAGCAAGGCCTCATCTGCAAGGCTCGTATCTTGGTTCAGTTTCTAAGGTGCTAGCACTGAAAAACCATATGACGGTAAACTATCACGGTCAGGTAGCATTGAGTTCCTATTTCCAACTAATATACATAATGATAATGATGATCATAATGTTAAGCATCTTAGGTTTATTATAACTTCTTTGAGTTGAGGTTTGAAATGGAAAATCACCAAAAGAATACTACAACAAACGAAAACCATGAAAACATCCCTAGTAGAAATTACAAAACTACAATTAGATTATCCTATAAATTTTAGTGTTAAACAATTAAAAAGTGAATGATAGCCAAAGCTAACATAAATGAAAATGTTCATATTGGTGAATAGTAAAATAAAAGATAGATTGAGTATAACCGTATTAGAGAAATGATGAGTGATACTCATTAAAGATGTGATAGTAAAAAGTACACAAGACGTTTGGACATATAAAATGGATGGTGCACAACTTTGAAGGGAATGTTTGATAATGATCACCTACAAGAAACAACCTTTCCATCATTGAGCTAGCGCCACCTTCAGTGACAACAGCACCCTAGCCCCCTCCGCCTACTCTCCCAAGGTCATCACCACCAAAGACGCAACCATCAAGAAATTTTTATAGCGTTTAGATCATCCAAGGAGGTGATTTAGAGCCTCCAAAAAAGTAAATTTATGCAATTGACATGTTGGACTCAATACTAGTGAAGTCCAACTGAACAAATCCCACTCAATCCTTGAATAACTTGCTTCGATATAATTGTATGATCCTATATGAGTCTTGATGGTGATGTATCAATGCATTAATAAATAAGTACAAATACATTATTTTCATAATAGAAAAAATTCTCAACAAGGATATAGCCTTCCAAGCAATTGTTTGATCGAAAAGTTTTATTTGATAAACCAAAAATATTCTAACTAATAAATCAACTTCGATTATTGGTGTAGTACAATGATGATTATAAATCAAAATATCCACCAAAAAATGTAGTGAAAAAGTGCCCTTCACTAAGAGAAGAGCTATCATATAAGGGGAGAATATTAACCCACATAAGAATATTAGGTTTAGTTCCATATTGGATGGTAAAATATGTTGGTGTAAAAATACTAAGTGGTGGTCCATCCATAGACTTAAGCTATTGGGTTAAAACCTGATTTAATCATAGACTTATTAATCCCAATTTACATCAAAATTTGGTCCACAAGCCCTAACAATAATGAATTAAACATCAGATGCTTAACTCAAGCGCAAACAAGCTTAAGGCAAGCTAACATCCTCCTTGACTAACTATATGTAATGTGAATCCAAGCCACAAACATCACTACATCACCCTATTGATTTATGAAGTGTATTTGAAGTGCAATAGTTTGGCTTCATTAATAGAAAATAATCTTATTGCTATTGAATGGTGCTTTGTAGCACATATCACATAGGGATTGATCATCCCAACAAGGATCTCAAGCACACATCATACGCCTCTTACTTCTTGCTGCAACTAACTCTTATGCTACCAAAGATCAACATGGAAAGTAAGTGCAAAATGTGCATTGCTATTTGCTACCAACAAGTCATACTCTACATCTCATCCTACTACTCCCTATTGGAACTTGTTAAGCCCATGTGACTCATATGTGGCTAACTATTAGTTTGATGATAACAAATCTTATATAATATCATATAATAGTTTGTTAAGTATTTTATTTCAAAGCAACCATAGAGATGATGATGGTTTTACTAGGCTAACATGAAGAATTTCTCATTTGGCAGAGAGCTAAAGTGTACAAGACATGAAGATTAAAATTAAAAAATAAGCTATCTAAGGATTAGGTATAGCTTAGTATATGAGTATTATAGTTTTAATGTAAACTAAATAATTTTAATTTATTAATGGTCTTAAGATTAATGAACATGAATAAAATTTATCAACATTTTTTTAAAACATGTTTTAGATGTTACATAAATCATAAGATAATTCTTAGGCAACTACTTTTGATCGAGTTTTCAATTATTTGAATGATTTCATGTTTATTCATTTATGACAATTATTTTAATAAATATTATCTTTTCTGATCATGTGCTTATTTGAATTATCAGTATTATGTTGCTCATATTCTAAAGCCATTCAAATTATCAAAAATATCTTTAACTCAACAACCCTATCCCAGACATTCCCTTATGCACCAAAGTCTCTCCGTTGAAGTAATGTCATTATCGTATTATGTTTTATTTTAATAAATATCATCAGTATTTATTTTAATAAATATTATCTTTTCTGATCATGTGCTTATTTGAATTATCAGTATTATGTTGCTCATATTCTAAAGTCATTCAAATTACCAAAAATATCTTTAACTCAACAACCCTATCCCAGACATTCCCTTATGCACCAAAGTCTCTCCGTTGAAGTAATGTCGTTATCATACTTTTCAACAAAATAGCATGTAACAGCTGGAAAGTCGCAACAGTTATTAAAATAGCTGTTCAAGGCTATCAGCTATTTAATTTTTAGAGTTTATAGAATAATTTTAAAAGCCAAACAAATGTTATAAATTGTATTACTCTTTGCCTATAAACATGAGGTGCTTTGGATTTTTATTTAATGCAAAATCCATTTTAAGGAGCATAGAGTTTTATATTTTTGGAAAGTGTCATTCATTCCAATGATTTCTTTAAGGCATCATTTTTTCTGTAATAATTTTCTTCTATCAATCTAAGTTTATTGAAAGGTGCTTTTTATTATATATTTAATTTAGTGATTGTAGAGATTGTTTGTATAAGTTGCAAGTGATTGCCTTATATCAACTCAAATGTTCCAAAGAACTTTTAGTAGTTTTTCCAGTAATTTTGGGATTGTGCAAGTGAAACTTTGTAGGTGCACTTGTTGGATCAAGTAGAGATACCCTTGCCTTTCAACAAAAACTATGTAAAGGCTTCCTTGACTTCTCTATGAGCAAAATGAGTGAGCTTGTAGTGGCATGTTTATTCAATAAAATCCTAAGTCGGCGACGAGCTTAGCTGTGGATGTAGGCCAGTTGGAGACCCAACTAAGCAAAAATAGTTGTGCAAAAAATCTATTAATAATAAATTTACTTTTTCTACTTAATTATTTGCTTGCTCTTGTATATTTTAAGTGATGCATGCAATATAAGTTGTTGTGATTAAATTTGCATTGTTCACTTGATGCATAACTCCTTATAGATCATCATAAACTTGTACTTGTATATTTATACTTGGGAGACTTGATGTTTGTGATATTATTATAGCTAGTGCAGTAGAGTTCTAATTTCATATTGTGCTCAATAGTAAATGAACTAATTAACTTGTCTAATTACATGAACTACACCATAAGTTACCTTGTGTTTGGTTAATTGATTACAAATGTGCATGAACCGGTATCATTAAGTGAAACATCTTTAAAGACTGTAGTTATAAATTAAACACTCTTAGTATTAATCTATCCATATTGTGCATATTATATCTTCTATTTTTGCACACTCGTGTGATTTTAGTTTGTATTCAATTGCTATATTAATTGCTTCTGCAGTGTTTTTCATCATGAGGATTTAAATTTGTGGATTTCAAAAGAAGCCCAAAGCGTCTCATTGCACACTCATTCACCCCCTCTTAGTGTGCGATGAGCTCTTGGTATCAAAGTTAAGTAGGCTCTATATACCAACTGGAATTTAGTTGGCTATACACCCATCAGAGTTAGGTATGCTCCAAATATCATAAGAGTTTGGCTAAACTCTGTACTATCAGAATTAGGTAGAATTGTGTAGCCTTTGGAATCAGGTAGGATTCAAATACTCATACAACTGGCAGGCTTCATATACCCATCAAACAAGTTGCCTACATATACCTAAATGAATGACAAAAGTGAAATAAGAAGTTATGAACAATATTATAGTAGTCAACACATCAAAAGATAAAGGCAAACCTGTAACGCAAGGCTGAGCCCGCCATTGACTTCTTGCTCAAAGTAAAGCAACTGCATAAAGATATATACATTAGAATGTCAAATATAGATGCGAAAAAAATAAGTATGGCCACTGTGAGACTATGGTATTGTTGCAACTTTTAAAAGCTAACAAAGGCATACAAAACAAATGATGTGAGGCATCCAAGTGCATTTCAGTTATTTTACGCCAATCATAAACCTTCTAACATCCCAAATCCACCCAAGTGCTTTGCTATCCAAGACTGAGAGAGATGCAAATGTATCAAATGTATATCAGAACTTTCCATCATCTTCCATTCGACTCACCTAATCAGAATCTCTAATTAAGGCCTAGCCAAAGGAGAGGGGTCAACCTTTTTTTGTGAATGAGTAGTGACAGTTTTATTATTATTATTATTTTAATCATATCTGCTTACTGCTTGTTGGTAATACTAGCAATTTGATGCTAAGCATCTTCCAAAATCATAGGAGAGGTGTGCTACAAGCATAACGGATGGGACTAAGGGACATAAGAGACCAGGTGAGTTGTTAAAAGTTAGAATGCACAGGAAAACTAGTGGACCAAATAATTTTTTCCAAAATTATCAAGCCAGATGATTGTTTTCTAAAAACTTCAACAACAACAACAACAACAAGCATTAATCCCACTAAGTGGGGTCGGCTACATGAATCTTTCGTCTCCATTGTGTCCTATTATGTGTCAAATTCTCATTTAATTCAAGTATACTAAGATCATTTTTATACATCTTAACCAAGTCTTTTAGGTCTACCTCTACCTTTCTTAACATAAGGCAAATCTAATACATCTACTCTCCTAATCGTCATCTGACGTGACGCTTTATGTGGCCAAACCATCTAAGGCACTCTCCTAATCTTATCTACTACCGAGCTACTCCAACTTTTTTCTAACATACTCATTGCATTCTATCTCTAAGAGTAAAGCCACTCATCCACCCGAGCATCCATCTCTCTCGTAACACTTAACTTAGTCTTATGCTTCTTTTTTGGCCAACATTTTATTAAGTCATCGTGGTCTTATCACCACCTTATAAAATTTTTCCTTAAGTTTAAGTGGACCTTTTCTATCACATAATAGGCCAGATGCATTCCTCCACTTCAACCATCCAACTTGAATTCTACTAATAACATCTCCATCTATTTCACCATCATTTTGAACAATAGAGCCTAAATATCTGAATCACTCACTCTTATTAATGACTTGATCACCTAAAGTCACAACACTATCACTAAAACTTCTACAACTAAAATTACACTCCATATATTTGATTTCGAAAAATTTTACGCTAGTTGTCGACTACCTAACGCAACCCTACACTTTTTGCATCCGGACTTGGGACCGGCAATGGTAGTGTTTTTTTTAAAAACTTCAATTCATAAAATTGATTATCAAGCTAGATAATTGTTTTTTTTAAACTTTAATTCATAAAATTTAAATATACCATCAGTAAAGATGAGAACACACCACATTCAGATTTGTGAGTACTACAATTAATTTGAGAAGCAAACTCACAACAATATTTATGCGCCACGTTCACCTTGATAAAGAAAAACATCTAGATTAGCAGACAGACTAATCTAAGAGTTTGACCTTCGCAAGAAAAGGACGAAAAGATAAATATATTAAGTAGGCCAAACACAATTAGCATGTTAGGAAATCAAAGGAACACAAGACTACAATTTCCCCACAACTACAGTATTGTTATAGCAAGAAGCAGAGTAACTTCATACTTCTCCAAAACGATCTACAAGATTTGCGTTAGTTTAACGGAATTATAACTTAATGAAAATCGTTGAAAATGCAATTATAGCAGTTATGCAAACCATCTATACCATCTCATACATCTATACATAATTACACACACACATACATATATTTATATATATATGGTGTGTATATGTGTGTGTACATACATCTATATATGTATGTATGTATGTATGTGTGTGTGTATGTATATCAATATTTTAAAAAGTGGGGGTATTGAACAAGCATCCCCGAGACACGGAAGTAATCCCCATGATGTAATTAATAAATATGACTTAAAAAATAAATATAAGCTTAAAATTAATTTCAATTAGGCTTCCAAAAGTAAAATTTTTAACACAATAATATTTATAATTTGTACTCTAACTTCTTTTTAAAATAAATAAAAGGCTAATTAAAAATATATATGAAATTTACTTCATTTTTTGGTCCATTTACTTTTTCTTTGAGAATATATAATAAAAATATCATTTTTTGCTTGTGTAGGATTTTGAGATTCACCTCATTCAAATTAATAGTGGGCACTCTCCAAATTACATCAATATCAAATCTTTGTTTTTCTTCCGTCCCAAAGAATATTGTAGAAGCATTAGATTTTCTTTCTCAACAATCCACTCATCATCAGAGCCTATGTCATTTATTAAAATGGGATCAATAAGAGTCTATTTATTCTTTAGAGTTAAATTTAGTTAAAAAATATATAATAATATGGGATGAATGTCTTATGCATGACCTGGGTGTACGCCCCATGGAAGGAACTCCCCACTCACAATTCCGATGTGAAATTGAGATGAACTCCCCGATCACAATTTCTTGAGGCCATATATATATATATATATATATATATATATATCATACATCATCCATCATCAATTTACTCATGAGAGGGAGGCTACTCGACCTAGGCATATTTGCTTTTGTTTGGGTAGCATTGGGAAGTCTATTGTATGAGGTAATAAATGCAGATAGTGCTAAGAATAATGTGAAAAAAATTAGAATAAATTCAAAAATGTTCAAATAGCTAATATAATGTATCAATTTTTTTCTTTAATCTAAAACCAAAAAAGTGTATCAACATAGCTCTAACTAAGAAAACTACATTTATACTATCTAATAACAAATCATATTTTTATTAATTATTTTGATGAAACATAATAATTAATAAATAAAATAAGTATATTAATAACATTATATAAAATAGCAAATATAGCATCTTAAGTGATTCTAAGTAAATTATAATAACAATAATTTATGATATAAATAATGATTTATAAATGTAAAGAGTATATTGATAACGCTATATAATATAGCTAGTTTATCACATTAAGTAATTCTTTGTAAATTATAATGAAAATAATTTATGAACTAAATAATAAAAGTGGGTGCAAGCAAGCACAATTAGTAAAGATCTTGAATGTTGTTGCTAAGGTCATACAATTAAACCTTATAACATCAAATTTGTGTTTTGATACATAAACTTTCCCAAGAAAATATACATAATAAATAATTTAATATGATCATTGTAAACAAACAAAAACTATTTATAACAACTACACTATATTAAAAATTACAAAATTAAAAATATAAACATTTTTATTTATTTTTAGTTATTTGATTTCCCTTTTTAAATAACACATACAACAGAAACATCATAAGAACAATTTTTTTTTAAATAATACATAAAATATATAAAAGTTATTAAGTCATGGACCTTTAGTTAACTGATTTCATATATGAAAGATCTTACCTAAGCTTAGATTATTTTTATTTTTAAAGTAGAATTTATATAATATTTATGTTCAATTGCCTTAATAATTTTTTGAGATGATAATTGTGTTTTCATAAAACTTTTTTTTTCAGTAGCTTTTCCCATGCATTTTCACGGATTATCTGCTAGTTAAATAATAACGCAAAGCTCAAGCAGGTTCAGACATCTAGGATACAAGGATACACAAGTTCTTTATGCTTACAAATGATATGGCCCATATAATGTTCTCTTCTAAAAAAACGCGTCCTAGAATTTTCCATCTTTGAATCAAAGTATTTCCTCTCCCTCGTAGTGGATGTCGGATGCATTGATAACATATTAAAAGAGATTGTCGAGTCAATGGTCCCATGCCCTTACTCTGAGAGTAGAGAATCGCATTTTGGCAGCATCAATAAAAAATTTCTACAAACAACTGATTGGCATGGTAACTCTGGAAAAATCTTAATTCCTCTCAAATTTTGTTTTTAAATTGTTATTTCTATCAAAAATGGTGGGTTTTGCATATTTCTTATGTATTTGAAATTTTGAATGATAGATTTTTAATGCATTGTCTTCAAGTGATCTAGTTTTAGTTTTTTTCCTTAACTTCAAATTTTCAGTAAGTTTGCATCCCTATCACTGTGTAACTTGGTTAGCGAATTCAAACCGCAGGACAACTAGTTTGATTGACAAACCCCATTACTGTCATATTTGGTCAGTAGATCTTCAGAACCATCAAATCAAAAGCTTGTGTGAAGTTCTCCATGGCTTTTTTTAGGAATCAAGAACGCAAGATGCCCAACCTTGCCTGAGTATATTAACATAAGTTAATGAATCTATCCACAAAAATATTTGAGCTTTCATTAAAAAAAAGTGCCACCACACCTTTGTTGTGCTAGGTTGGTTTCATTGAGATTCTAGAAAAGGTTTTTCCATTTCTAATAACAATGTGCCTAGGATTTCATGAAATTAAGGTCATGGAATTGAGTCTAATGAGTAATAACCAGAAAATTCAAACTACCTAGAATTTGCTCCTTCCTTCTAGATTAAAGAAAGTTACACCACACAATTGCAGTGCTCGATCTGTTTCATTAAGGGTCTAGAAAGGGTTTTCCATGTTTACTAACCATGTGCCTAGGCATTCATTCAAGTAAAGGCACGGAATTGAACCAGAAAATATAACTGCAACATTTAGTCTTTGTCTGCAAAAAATAACCAGAAAATATCAACTACCTTGAATTTGTTCCTTCCTCTCGAATGCACTCGACAGACTAGCCCAATTTGTGACTCATTTTCAGTTACATCGATCGAATAGAAATGAGCACACTGCTTTTCTACCTGAACAGTACAATGAGAAACAATTAACCTGCCATGTCACTAAAATAGCAAAAAAAGGGAAAAGTAGAAAGAATTTCCAACTTTTCTACACAAAGGTTTCCCAAACTGAAGTGGCTGAACGGGCACCGAGCCATTAAGTGCCTCTTCTAAGACAGTGGCTGATACTGTTGTCTTAATTGGCACACCAAGCTTACTGTTTTCAGTAATGAGTATAAAAATATTAATTGAATATCACATTAAAAAAAATGCAAATTATATTAAATGGAATACCTAAATAGAGCAGCAAACATGGTGTTTACTGTCCCTAAGCTTGAAAGATCCAGCTCCAACTCTTGACTTTCAGAGTCAATGGCCTGGACAACAAAAACTAGCACTGCTTCAGAAGCAAAATGTCCAACTAAAGACAACATAGAATGAAATTAAGTTCATTCAGTAAAATGAACATGAATTAGTCTACCCTGATTATCTGCCTTCTGATATAATGAGATGGATATTTGAATGATTATAAGGAGTGATAAAAAACCTAAGAAGATTTCTGCAAAGATTTCAATGGCTAACCTCAAAACCTGATGTGTCATACTGGCGCCTTTTATCTGGATCTGAAAGGATATTGTATGAAAACGTGGCCTCCTTAAACAGGTCTGCCGTGACTGGATCATTCTGATTCTTGTCTGGATGGTACCTGAAGTGAATAACAATATCAAAATGAAGTAACTTAAAGCAGCCTGAACATGAGAAAAAATATTGCATAATAAATGGAATAATTACAGTAGACCGAAAAACTGCATAATAAATAAAACACTTATAGAAGACGGTCAAAGAACAGAGCATGCATCTGTGATGAAATTCTAGTTATAGTATATTCAGTGTTTCATAATTAGTGGTTTTCAACATACATAGCTCCAGCAATACTGTCACATCTAGATATCTCCTGCTAATAGTATTTTGGAGGGATACCATCAAGTTTCAATGAGGATCATCACGTGGTTCTAATTGATCTTGAAATATTTAATGAAAAAGTAGATATAGTATACAAATGATCTTTACATGATTTTTATTGATCTTGAGAAGGCCAATGATCGAGCATAACAAGAATTGATTCAGGATAAATCAATAAAAAAAGCTGTATGTCCAAAGTATATTGAAGTTACTGAAGATAAGTAAGATGAAGCGTGGACTCTAAGTGGCAGCAGCCATGGAGTGACTAAAGAGTTCCCCCTCAAAGTAGCATCACATCAATGGTCAGCATTAAGTTTTCATCTTTTTGTATCAATACAAAGATGCATATAAAAAATATTAAATGAGGTGCCTTGGGGTACTCATTTGAGGATTAAATAGTTTTAATTGGTAAAACTTCTACTAAAATAAATAAGAAATTAAAATTATGCAAAAAATTATTAAAGGATCATAGAATTAATAAAATGAAGATTGAGTATATGATATATAAATGTTTAAGTACAATATCAATAAATGTCAATCAATATTACTAAGAGATAACATCATATCTCAATGTGATAGGTTTAAGTATACTAGATATATTATACAAAAGAAAAGGATAGAGATGCAATATAACTTTCAATGTTAAAGTTGGATGGAAAAAAAAGGAAAAGTATCTTAGAAATATTATATAATAGATCATGGAGGATTAAAAGTTAAATTTTATAAAAAAAAAAAAGTATTTAAGATAGCTATGTTGTATGGACCTAAGCTCTAAGCAAAAAAAAAATTAATAGACATGCAGAAAGTAAGGTGAAAATGAGAAAAATTGATGCATGAAAATTTTAGGATTGATTGTTGAGAAATAATTATATAAGAGAGAAGGTGAAAGTAGTACTTATTGATGATAATAAAATAAAAAATAACCTTAGGTTGTTGGGATAATATTAAATGATAGAAAATGTACTCATTACATAGGCAAATAAAATTAGTACCGACAGATAAATAAGAGAGGGGTAAACCAAAAGTAATTTTAATGAGAGAACTATAGAAATATTTGTGCAATAAAAGTTAATACTAGAAAAAATAGAGGATTTAAAAACTTTACCAAAAAAGGTTGGAATAACACCAATGATGATAACGATAATTGAGTATATTAGAACAAAAGTAACTTAAATGATGATTTCTCAACCTCGTGACATAATAAATGAATGGCACAATTTTTTTTAAAAGAAAGAGCTTTCTTAGCCTTTTACTAGACCAAATCCTGTAACAATAAGTCCTCTTCGCTGCATCAACTACAAAATACAATTTCAAAAGTAAAGAAATATTCATATAAACTATTACCTTTAAGCAATCCTATTCATGTTGCAAGTTTTTTATGCTTGTTTTCATAAATGTTGAATTAAATCAATTTCAAACAATTTTTTTAAACGCTCAATAGAGTAAAATATTCTCATTTGAATCATTTGAACCATGAGGTGGCCTTAAGAGATTAGTCATTATAAAAATTGTAGTAAAAAGATCATCCGATGCATTAATTTGAAATAACAACTAAATCTCAATCTATGATAAATGGATTGCTATTCTTCAATTTTTACATTTGCAATTTCCAAATTCATGCTTTCTAAGTTTTACATCAAAGACATCTAAATTCAGCACAACCAAGATACATTAATTAAACAATCATTATAACACATCCTTGAAATGAATCTCTTTAAACCTCATTTGCTAGGGGAAAAACGATGAGACTAAACTTCTGAATTAAATTTCTTGCACGCTCCAATTAATATTAAGGTGTCATTCGGTTGCAAGATTTGAACAAAAATTAGCTATAATTTAGGCTAAATGTTTCCAAACAATTTTTTGAGATAAATAAATTTTACTAATCAACTAAATTTCATTTTCTATCAATTTCATGCTAAAAATGTGATTTGGTCAATACTATGTGAATCAAAGTATTTATAAAGTATGTCTTCTCCTTCTCACTGTAACTACTCTTCTCCTTCGCACAACTCCTTTTCTCCATCTCGCCAGCCGTCACAATCTCCTCTAAATTGAATATAGCATTCAAATTCATGTCATCACATTGATCGCACTTCTTCGCTAACATTCACATTTCCTCATGCTACTTTTAGATTTTGCCTTTTGATCTCTAGTGAGCTTACGTGTGCAATGCCATGAGGGGAGAAGCAACTTTAAGACCAAGGATGGAGGGAGTGCGGGGAGAGAGAGAGAGAGAGAGAACTTTATAATTTATTAAAATTAAGAATAATTAATTATTTATAAAAGGATAGAAATAGTAATAAATTAACAACTTACTCATGAATTAATTAATTAGTAAATTAGTTAGGCTTAATAACAAAAATTGAATTATTTATTGTGAATTAATTAATGCTAAAATATATCATAATGATGATTATAAATATTTTAGCTCATATTTATTAATTAACTGTTATTAAAATTAAAATATATTAATAAATATAAAGATTAATCAAAATTATTAATTATACCCTCATATTTGAGGAAGTTTTAGTAGTGTTTGAACTTTGAAAACATTATTAGCACCCAACTACAGCTAATCAAATGATGAATTTAACTGATTTCATTATTTTTTTTAAACATGATTTATAATTGCAAGCCCCAAGTGTATATTTTCACTTAATCTTATACTCAATCAATATCACTCAACCTTATACTCAATCAATATCACTACAACCCTATATATAGTTGAGTTTCTAGTTAAATATCATGTCCTTTCTAATTTTTAAATCAAAAATCCTGAGAAATAATAACCAAAAAAGTACACAAGATTTAGCCAAATGTAACAACCATCATGGCAAATAATTTTCAAGGTTTAATACTGCCAGGATTTGTTAAATTGGATTTACATGATTTACAAAATTACTAAATCCTATTTGAATTTAATCCTACTTGTAATCAAACAGCCTCTAAAAAATGATTAAAACATTAGAAGAACCCTATTTGAGGATTTACAATTTTTTTAACCATTGAAGAAGAGTTGAGTTAAGAGTACTTATTCAAAACTCATAAACATATGGCAACTCACATTTAGAAAAAAGTTAATTGTTTACGATGTGCATTATGGATGAGGAGATAATATGTGCATTTAGCAAAATATAGCAAATAGAATTTTACAAAGTGGATATTAGAGAAAGGATGCTATTTATTAGAAAAAAAAAATTATGAGAATTTTATAAAAACATGTTTTCCTCAAAAAATAATATAGCAAATCCAAGTTAATTAAAGTGATGTGGTGCACTTAATTAAAGCAAATGTACAAAAACTACAAGCTATTGTGGAGGAGATTAAGTTTACAAGTTGATTTGTTATTTCTTAACACCATACTTCTCAATTCTTTACATCCTTTATTGTTAATATTTATCCTTCCTTTCTAGGGTTAAAAAAAATTGCAACTCATAAGTTGCTTGCAAAGGCTCCACAAATGGTTGCAACTCATAAGAGAGAAATAGGTGCATGTGTTGACAATATTGTACATAACATTTGATCGTTTAGAGAATCAACTAGCTTGACTATTTCTAAAAGCGAACTTGTTGTTATAACATATATGATAACTATTATGAGTCAGCATCAAACCTATTTTGTATTTGACAGTCATTTGAAGTCCAACTCCAAGAGTTAAGAATAAGTTTCTTTAGAAAATACAATGAGTGACCATCAATTTGAGAATATGAGTTATTAACTTCAAATAGGTGAAAAAAATTGTATGCTTGACCACCATAATAATAAAAAAATTCAAAATTGTTGAAATTAGACATGACAATCTTAGTCCTCTCCTAACTTAACAAGTATTTGCATGTGTTACATGAGCATAATACAATGTAATATGTCACATGAGTATATTGCAAGTGTTATGTAAATAAGACAATGTGAATAGAGCTGAAAAATGAACAAAACGCATATATTGAGCACTAGTTTGCACTACTTAGAAAAGCATAAGGTCCATAGAAATATGGCTACACCAATTTATTGAAAAGTCATTCCAACAAACTATACACTACTTCATGATATGTGATTTAAAAGATGTCAGTCTCATACATCTGCTTCTTGTGTATTTTCCTCAACATTGCATTTTTCTCTCATCCTTTGAATTATATTATGGATTTATGCATATGTAGGGAAATTTTGAACCAAAAGCATTTCCCATCGGACCCAAGGTTATGTAGAAAAATAATGTTGAAAGCATATATTTTATCACAAGATGCATGATCTATATTAGCTCTATTTGTTATCCTTTTGCATCAACTTTTAATTAAATTAAACAATGTTGAATATACTTTTAATTTTATTTTTTGAATTCACTTACCATATTATTTGATGACCATTAATCGCCATTATTTATATTACATCACATAAGAACTATTCGTACAAATTTATGACTTTTATTTGTTGCATGACAATCATTTTATTATCGGTTCATACTGGACCCAATTATTACATGTCTCTTAATTTTTTTCTCACAATAGTTTTTGATAAATAATTTCTACAAATCTCACTAACTGCTAGTTTTTTATTGCTTGTGCAAATCAATCCCCAAAAATTAATTAGAAAAAATAGTTGAACAATGTCATATGCAACATTAGATTACCAAAATTAGAATGGTAGCACTCACATCAAGCTAAATTAAAAAACCAAATTTGAATTGTCAAAATGAGGGAATAATGTTTAAGCTTTGCGAAGCACTATCATGCAAGAAAATTTTCTACTCTTAAACTTTTGAGTTTTGACCATGGGTCAATCCATAATGGAAGCATTAGGCACTCGTGTCTCTATTAACCTGGAACAATAATTAATAATGATTTTTTTTTCTTATTAAAATGAACCAACGGATGTGATGGCTAATGAACTAAAACATTCAAGCATGAGTGATTGGATGTGCTCCTAATAAACCTCCATAACTTCATGTTTCCATTTTCATAAATTAGCATTTTAATCTCAAAATTCTTCAATTTAATTTATTTGAATCATAAAATATTTTGATTTAACTTTTTTGGTATTAAATATGATTTGTTGAATATCAATTTCAGGTGAGTTGTTCTTTGATGTCAATCTTTTGCATGTGTGATAGTTTACCTTATTTTGATTCTGATAAAAAAGCTTAAAATGATCCATCTTTATAAAAATCATTTTTTATAACATTTGTAATGTTATTTTCACTTAACGATCTTCAGCCTTTCAAGCAAAGTATTAAATATATCTTTCTTACAATTCAACATCTTCTCGATTTTCTCAATTAAAAAAATAATCAATTTATGCCTCCACTAAGAAAATTTCTTAGTTCCACCCCATTGCTCTTTTGAGGTGATGTCTCTAATAACAAATACAGGTGATCTATCATTCATGATTCAATAATCCTTCCCACAATGCATGCACTAGCTGATGAGGATCTCACGATTCATCTTGATATTAGAGCAGTCTCATTAAGGAAGAAATAACGAACAGATAAAATAAATGAGGTAGCAAAATCAAGAGATAGCAAGGATATCAAATAACCAAACTAAAGATAGAGAATCTTCAGAACACCACCTTTCCAATACGTATGCGTATATGTATATGTATGTATATGTATGTATATGTATATGTATATGTATATGTATATGTATGTATGCATGTATCCTCACTCGGTAATCAGCCAATATGAGACCAAATCTAAACTATGCACTAAATAGTGAGTACAGAACCAAAGATTGGATTCATTATATGGAAGTTTCAACAGATTGCGTAGCAGTATCAGCTGCACCAGAGAAGAAGAAATCAATCATTCATTTTTACCAGCATTAACTCCACCAAATACTCAAAATCTCAACCTATCATACCACACAACAAACAAAGAATCAGGAATTTAACAAAACTAGTTCACCTCACCTAATAGTGGCATAAGGAGGAGTGGATCTAAACACAAAATTATAAATAATTCCACGTAAATCACACAAGAAAGAAGCGAGGAGACTAAATTTACTTGAGGGCCATTCGCCTATAGGAGCTCTTGATCTCCTGATCCGTAGAGTTACGAGCGACGCCAAGAACTTCATATGGGTCTCTCCGCGGCTGTTGATGCTTGGCCGCAGCCTCCCCCTTTTTCTCCGACTTGGAAGAGAACCCCGGCGCCGGCATTCATCACCGTCTCACGGATAGGAAGTCGATGCAAAATCTAGCCGTGGAGCTCCAAAAAGCCCTATCTCACTACGTATCCTTCAGGAATGGCATGGATCTGCAATGCGGCTCAAGGCCCCGACGATCTATCATTTCGAATTCGATCGCGGGGTTGAAGAAAGAGGGATGAGGAGGCCAGTGAGAGAGAAAAAAATAAAAGTAGAAAGATTAAGCGACGTCAATGACGGCGTGGGCTTTGGCGAACTCGACGGCTCCGGCGAGTAAGCGAGGGATTTTAGGTGAAGAGGGAGTGCCGGCGGGGATGAGAAGCATGCTATAGGGGCGAGAATTTGGTAGGTTGGAGGAACAGCGATAGCTGTTATCGTGTACCGATCGCTGCCACCCTGGCAAACGATCTGGCAATTAACGTATAAGGAAATGCATAGATAAGATGAAAAAATTAGTGTTTTACGTAATTATCATTCAATTTTATACATTCATAAATTATTTATTTTTAATCTTAATTTTTTAAATTAATATTTAAATCTTAACTCATAAGAAAAATTCAAACTGTCCAACTCATATTTTTTATTCTTACAAAATTTTTAATAATTTAATTATTATATGTGCAAATATATAAACTCAATAATTCAAAGTAATAAAAAAATAATTAAATTATAAATACATATAAATTAGATGATTGATTTATAAAATCTCAAATTTTGTATATATAAGACTAACATTTATATTACTATTTAATTCATATATTTCTATGCTAAATCAAAAAATTATAGGATTCAATCTTTAAAAATTTGATAAATAGAAAAATACAGATTTAAATTTTATTAAAAAATTAAACATTTTTGTCAAAGAATATATATGTATATATTAATTTTAAAATTATATAAATTTAAATATTATATATAATTATCATTTTTATGATTTTATTTAAGTAAACTTAATATCAAATTCACCAAAACATCGAACATTTCCTCATGGGAGAGAGCAGAAGCACTTTACTATTTAAATGGGCTTCATTCTATTTAATGTGTGCACTAATCATTGGGAAAATGAGCTTAAATTTTGTTATTATTATTCATTATTCATGTTACAAAATAGGAAGATTTGCATGCATAATACATAATTTTTATACATTTACATATTTAACAAGTAAATTTAATATTTATAAATATAGGACTTTTTTATACTAAAAAGGTGCTTTTTACTTCAAAAAGATAAGATAATGATGGTACTACTTTCCATATAAGATTAAAAATTTAAGTATTATTTATATAAATATTAAAATTTAAATTATATATATATATATATATAGGTTAATCAAATTATTATAAAAATACTTTAGTACTAACCCATAGTATTCAAGAATGCCAATGGGTTTATTGCAAGTTATAGAGAACAATCAATAGAAGAAATGAGATGCTAATAAAAAACATCATAAAAATGGAACTATTTGATGTTTAGAGGATTGATTTCATGAGTTCATTTTTACAATCATTTAATAACCTCTACATATTAGTGGTTATTGACTATGCCTCTTAATGGATATAAGTTAGTGTACTTCTGACAATGATTATAAGTTGATAGGGAGATTTTTTTAGGAAGAATATTTTTATGATATTTGAAACACTAAGTGTAAAAATTATCAACAATGAAGATAGATATTTCTATAATGAATAGTTGCACATGGTGCAATAATATCAGATCAAGCATGATTTTTTATTTTTTTTATAGCTTATCAACCATAAATAGATGATAAGTGAAGATCTTTAGTGCAAGCTAAAATGGACCATGAAAAGTTGGTTGGTAGAACAAAAAATAAAAATGATTGTGCCACTTAACATAGAGCTCTCCATCTTAAGATCTATTAAGATAGTTCAATATGACAAGTTTTTTATTAAACTCTTTATTTAAAGTAAACTTTCAAAATACATAATAGGTGGCTACTTAATTACAAATATAATAACAACAAATTAAACTATTTGAGAGCATTGAAAGCAAAAAATAAAAATAAAATTTGTTTGATTCTATTTAACAAAAAACCAACATATAGATAATTGGCTAGATAGTATCCCTAAAATGGATATTTACTTCACCGCAAAGTTAAAAAAATAACAAAATATATAGTTAAAATTGAAAATATCAAATGAGAAAAGAAGAAAAAACTTAAATTCTAAGAGCTTGCCTCATTCACATGTAAGAAAATCCCCTAACAGTCTAATTTTCACCTGAATGAATGGTCCAAACTTTCATATATGAATATCCTTCGCATTTTATATTTTAATATATATATATATATATATATATATTGCATTGGTGATAAGTCGAGCACAAGGCCATCAATGTTGGCACTTGGAAAACACATTGATGAAAGCTACAAATAATGCTAAGTAGTTGGCTTTATATGCTTGTGCATTGAGATCAATGTTAAAACATTGGTTTTGGGTCCTCAAGTGTTATTTTTTTATTAAATTTGACATTCTTCTAAATATGATGCTTCAATACTAGGTGTGAACCCTAATAATACTAAATCTAAGAACCCAACACTTGAAATGCTTGATCTAAAGATGAATAGTGCACGTGGGCCTTTCATTGTGATATGTGCTATATATGTTGCTCAAACATTTGTAGATTTTCTCCTTCATGTCACACTCAAGAAATCCACCATAATGATTATTATTAATCAAATTGCTTCACATTTCTACTTCAACAAATATATTCAATTATAACAGTGAATTTCACAAAATAATATATATATATATATACAATATGGAAAGAATTAAAATTATCATTCTGCTAAAACCTCATTTGACAATTACTCTTATACTTAAGCTTTTGTTTGTTTTCAAGCAAAACAATACGAGTGCAAAACAAAACATAGTGCATGTGTATGTAAAGATCATACCACAACCTGTTGTCTTGTCAACAAAATGTTCATGAATAGTTAATACATGTCTTTAAAATTTTTTATTTGCATTAGGTATCTACTCAGGCTTGGTTAGATGTATAAAAAATGATCTTAGGAGAGTAGATGCATTAGATTTGCCTTATGTTAAGAAAGGTAGAGGTAGACCTAAAAAGACTTGATTTAAATGAGAATTTGACACTTAATATGACACAATGGAGATGAAGGATTCATGTAGCTGACCCCACCTAGTGGGATTAAGGCTTGTTGTTGTTGTTGTTGTTGTAGGTATATACTCAGGCATCACTCAACACTCATTATTGCACGCACATATCTCTAAAGAATACACAGTTGATTCACAAGGATATGTCATAACACTAAATTTTTATTTTATAGGGCAAATGATAACTCTTACCTTTTTTTAATGTATGATAACTCTCATCTATTTTTATCAAGCCTCACATACCCAATTCAATGCCCATAGTCTTCCCTTGGAGACTAGCTACTTGTTATATTGTTTTTGCATACAACTATTCAAGAGTCATGTGTATATGTGTGTTAAACATATCCTATTGCCACAAATAGAAGTCAGTTTAGTCAGCTTGACCAAATTTTTGTTAGATTGAATAAATCAAACTGAATAATTAAAAATAATCAAAATTTCTAAACAATGTATAAAAATGAACCAACCAAATAGAACTATAATTGAGTTTATTCAGATAAGTTTTTGGTTAAACCAAATAATATATAAAAAATAAGATTCTTTTTTTTTTTTATAAACAAATTATTTAAAACACAATGTTATAAATTTGATACATTAAATATTTCTAGGATAAATAGAAGTCTATTGATTTATAACAAATATTTTAGCATTCTTATATTTAATTTTGTTAACTATTTTGGCTTATTCAGTTTAAACAAATTTTTTAAACTAAATAAAAAAACCAAATAGCTTAGTATTTACAAACAAAAATTGAACTAAACCGACCAATTAATGTCAGTTTGGTTCTGTTTTCAGTTCAAATCGACTGGTGCGCATCCCTGGCCACAACCAATGAAGAGGGAGACTATACAATAATAAAGATATATGAGAATTTTAGATGTTTATAAGTAAAAAATAGAGGGTTCGTGTTCTAAAAAGAGGTTAGGGAGATGATATGTGGATGATACCATTTTGAATTCATCAATGTAAAACATTCAATAACTAGAGCATAATAAATATCTGTGGTCAAATTATTAACCTATTTTTTTGGACTCGGCCTAAGGTTTATCCCTTTTGTCATTTCAATTGATGGCAGTACATCGCCTTTATCAATGCCTCATAACATCGTGTCTAACAACTTTACAATATTGTCATGCTATTGATTCTCCTCGATGTCCAGGCTGATAACTTCTCTATTATTATGCCAACATAGTTTTTGAGACATTAACTAATAAATTTCACCAAGGTTTGCTTACATCTTCTAGTTTCCTTCAAGAAACAATTATACCTTGCCACATGGCTGATATTTACATATTATTTTAGTGACTTTGACTTGCCAACATCTTGGCAAGTCATCATATAGGCTAATTTCTAGTCGTCACACTCTCATAACTAACTTCCATCGATGGCATCCTAACCTCTTGGTGCATCTCACAACACCCCAAAGTGAGGTGTGCATATCACATTGAAGCCATCTAATTGGTGCATTTGACAAATCTCTAGCACTAGGATTTGAATCCTTAATCATTTCTTAAAAATTGTGTTATTCATACTTTTTTTTGTGTTGTGCACCACATCTATCACAATATCAAGGGGCTTAATTATCTTCTATTATTTATACACCTTTTATCGAATGATCTCAATTTAACACTTTTGGTTCCCTCTCATGGAGTTTAAAGAGTTAATGAAGGTGATTGATGAATATTAGTCCTCGGCCACCTGCCATCAGGATCAAAAGTTGATAACACCTTCTTTTCAATGTGATAGCTTTTTATTATAACAACGAGAATCTCAAAAGTGTTGACACCTTATGATTGTAGATATGTAAGAAATTGTATCCTTAAACACATTATTTCTACCTCTTATGCATATATGATAATCAAAACCTTTGTAGGTATTGGGTTTCTTATTAGGTGACTCTTATATAGGCTTCATTACCTTGCAAGATAGGGAAGGGAAAACCCACCTCTAATCGACAACTATGTATTCTCATAGATAAACTTTTTTTCCATATGTGATAAGTCACCACATATGATTCATCTGTTCCCTTTTACTTGGCAAGTATCTAATCCTCCTTAATAAATCATTATAAATGTTTTATCTTTCAAGTCATCAATCACATTGATATACCAAAAGGGTACAATTAATCATTACCTTTTTGAAGTTTTTAAACCATACAAGAAAGCTTATCATCTCCCATGAGATGATAACGCTTATGTTCTATAGTAACATGATGGCTTTCACCATCATCTCTTTGAAATTTCTACCATTAACTCATAATTGTCCCCCATCTAGCACTTATATTTGCTAAATATAATTTATATCCATACACACTTACTAATAATAAGTGAATCATTCATTACATAGAAACTTGATGATACCAAAGCCACTAGCTTTGGATTTGCACATCATTTATCAACTTAAAAATGATAAATCATTGGAGCTTTTAAAGAGATATGCTTTATTAGCTTGAAGTGACTAGGCTTGCTACCCAATAGTACTTGGCCCCATCTACACCTTACTAAAGAGTCTTCTAGTTTATGCTTTTGAATGGCCCTTGACTTAACTCAATTTTGCTACCCATTTGCTAATGTGTGATGATTTTATAAGAATGTTGTTTTAAAATCATTTACTATCATTGCACTATTTTAAAATTCTTTCATAGATATTTATACTTTATTTGTTTAGATTCTCATTGCTCTATTTCTTTTAGAACAATTCCTTCTAACATCTTCTTAAAGTCAATGTTGGCTAGTCCCAACTAGTAGCTTTCTTTATTATGACATTCCATTTGACCTCTTCTTGACATTAATGTTGACTAGTTCTTACTACAGCCTTGTTTATTAAAACAATCCTATGATAAATCCAAGAGTCATGAATAAATATATGTAGTCAAAAGTATTCCTTGAGAGCCTCACTCATCATAATTAACTATGATTGCTTCTATAAGAAATAAGATCCCTAATAATTAGAATAAATCATATTTGATGTATGTATCAAATAGAGAGTTTAGTCTTGTTTAATCATGTATGTCATTGTCTTTCAAGTTGGTGCTAAGAATTGCTCTCTAATTCTTTAGAATTGTCTCCTCTTTATGAGCTAAACTCTAAAGATAGAGATATGCATGACTTAGTTTTCCTTCTATAAACTCTCAATCAATAACATTAAAGCTCATGATTATCTATGTTCTTATAGATGGTACAATCAAATCCTTTCTGATGTAGATTAATCACATGAGTCACTTTTAAAGTGCACACACATCACCATCAACAATTCTTAAATAATTATGGACTAATTTCATCGTTGTCTAAAAATAATGGCGATATAAGGAAATCTTAGTATCAAAATATTTATTTTTTTTTTTGAGAGGAAGCAATCTAACGCCACAAATGACCCATAAATTGAAGGATTATTAGGTTATAGTGATTTTGAGAAATTGTTACTAACAAGCTCAAGCTTTTAGAAAATTACAATTAATGTTAACATTTAATAAGCAAGATGTTGTCTTCAGGATGTCAATTCAACGTCACAATGCCTCATAATTTAGTTGCTCATAGAAGTCACATAAGCCTTAATAAGTTTACACATTAGGAAAATATAATGTGAGCATGATGTCATAAGGTAAATTTTGTGATATTCACCAATTCTAGTTTTGCATTATCGACTTTTTCTTAGCAGTCAATTGAGTGGTGCATTCCTTAAACAAAACTCATAATTTGGTTACAAATAATGACTTTTTATATTTAAATAATTTGTGGAATCCATCGTCTAGTTAAATTAATTAAGATAGTCAGTAGCTCCCACCTTTCAGGCTTTTATGTGGCATGTTCGACTCTCAAATGGATATGGAAGAAGGTAGATCCACACTTATAAATTTTTTGAACTAGTTGTATTCAACCAATTCAAGGTCTAATCATGCTTAAAATGACATGCTTTTGTTATTTTTATTGATATGACACTGAAAATTTCACTAATCGAAGCACGAATATTGATGTCGAAAGCAATCTGATTCTGAGTCAAGACTAACCCAAATCAAACACTCAAAATATAATTGAAAATTTTGCGATATCAGTCGGCTCCTAAATATGAAGTGTTTATAGTCAAATCGAGCGTCTTAATGAGCCAGATTTAACAAGCCTAAGATCTTCTAATTATGTCTTCATTTGAGCATTCAAATACTTAAAATACATGAGAAAGGAATTATTTCGAGCCGTCCGATGGAGTGGTTTGGATTTTGCATGTATTTACATAAATGTCATTTAATCTATAAATAACTCTCATTCTTCAGATGGGAAAAGAAAAGAGAAGAGAGCTCTAAAGCTTGAAGATCCTCATAATCGTCACCACTGACGGCCGCCGACCACCGTGGCCAACCACCGCCGGGCCGTCGCCGGGCCGCACCGCCGGCCTCACCGCCACAACCACCACCATCGATCATCATCATCGACCGTTGCCGCCACCACCGCCAACCATCGGGCCATATTCGGCCATTCATTACGCC
Organism: Cymbidium sinense; assembly: GCA_021442155.1. Taxonomy (NCBI): domain Eukaryota; kingdom Viridiplantae; phylum Streptophyta; class Magnoliopsida; order Asparagales; family Orchidaceae; genus Cymbidium; species Cymbidium sinense. The sequence continues at coordinate 155,752,156 of CM038217.1, read as the reverse complement.
ACCGTCACCGCCGACCGCCGGCACTGCTCACTATCACCAACAACCGCCATCATCAACAATTTACCCTAACCACTGCGATAGTTGTTACTGATTTTGGAATTTTCATTGTTAGGTTTTTCTCATATACAATTATGTAATCTTGTATCGGGAAAACTTTGTACTATGAAATAGATATAGTGAAAATGCTAGTCCGTGATTTTACCCTCTTCCTGGGGTTTTTTCACGTAAAAATTTTGGAGTTTTCTTATTCATTATTCAAACATCTGTGTGTATGCTGGATCTCATAACAAAGCTAAAGTGTAAACTTTTATTCTACCGCAACTAGTTTTCTAGCACACAATAGTTTGACACCGTTTGTGGAACATTTCCTTTACATCTTCACAATGGTTGACAATCCGACTTTATGTTCAGAATAACACTACCCTATATGGTGAAGAAAATCTTACTCTTGAGGAACACATAAGAAGAATGAAGATTCATCAAACTTCGATCCTTCAATTTTTCTTGGATACTGAAGGGCAACTCTTAAAAGATTGTCCAAATCAATATTCTAAATAGCTAATTGATTATCAGTTCGAGAAGAAAATCATTAATACTAATGAAAAAAATAAAGGTTAAGGAGCAACTTTGGCTACAAGCTCAAAGAAATGTTTTAATTTGACCCCTTCTACATAGATTAATGTCATCGAGCAAAGACTCGACAAATAATCTTGATAGGTCAAAACTTCGACCACTATATGTGTTAATGTAATCGAGCAAAGACTCTGACAAACAACCTCAGATAGGTCAAAACTTCAGACCTACTCCACACAAGTTAATGTCATCGAGCAAAGACTCTGACAAACAATCTTGGATATGTCAAAACTTCAGACCGATTCCACACGGGTTAAGGTCATCGAAAGACAACAAATAATCTTTGATAGGTCAAAACACCTACTTACACTGGTTAATGTCATCGAAATAAGACTCACAAATAATCTCGATGGTCAAAACTTCCAACTCAATACGTGTTAACGCCATCGAGCAAAGACTCTAACAAATAACCTGGGGATAGTAAAATTTCGCACATACTAACACGCTTTAACGCCATCGAAAGACTCTAACAAACAACCTTTGGTCAAAACTTCACACCTACTCCACAAGTTAACGCCATCGAAATAAGACTTTGACAAACAACCTTCTTCATTTAATCCTCTAACTTGAGAAATGCGCAACTCACGTTGTATCTCAATTGGGGCATGATCAATCCCAAAGGGATTTGATCGGTCCTCTTCCATATAATGGTTAAGGAGCAACTTTGGCTACAAGCTCAAACAAATATTTTAATTTGACCCCTTCTACACAGATTCAGACCTACTATACACATGTTAATGTAATCGAGCGAAGACTCTGACAAACAATCTCAGATAGGTCAAAATTTCATACCTACTCCACACAAGTTAACGTCACCGAGCAAAGACTCTGACAAACAATCCTGGATATGTCAAAACTTCAGACCGATTCCACACGGGTTAACGTCATCGAGCAAAGACTCTGACAAATAATCTTGGATATGTCAAAACTTCGACCTACTTACACTGTTAATGTCATCGAAATAAGACTCGACAAATAATCTCGATAGGTCAAAACTTCATACCAACTCCACTGCGTTAACGCCATCGAAAGCAAAGACTCGACAAACAATCTCAGATAGGTCAAAATTTCGCACATACTCCACACAGTTTAATGTCATCGAGCGAAGACTCTAACAAACATCCTTGGATTGATCAAAACTTCACACCTACTCCCCACAAGTTAACGTCATCGAGCGAAGACTTTGACAAATAATCTCCTTCATTTAATCCTCCAACTTGAGAAATGCGCAACTCACGTTGTATCTCAATCGGGGCATGATCAATCCCAAAAGGATTTGATCGGTCCTCTTCTATATAATGGTTAAGGAGCAACTTTGGCTACAAGCTCAAACAAATGTTTTAATTTGATCCCTTCTACACAGATTAACGTCATCGAGCAAAGACTCTGACAAATAATCTTGGATATGTCAAAACCACCTACTATATAATGTTAATGTAATCGAGACTCAATAAATAACCTCGATAGGTCAAAACTTGACCTACTCCACACAAGTTAACGTCATCGAGCAAAGACTCTGACAAACAATCCTGGATATGTCAAAACTTCAGACCGATTCCACACGGGTTAAGGTCATCGAGCAAAGACTCTGACAAATAATCTTAGATATGTCAAAACTTCAGATCTACTCTACACAGGTTAATGTCATCGAGCGAAGACTCTGACAAATAATCTCAGATAGGTCAAAACTTCATACCAACTCCACACAGGTTAACGTCATCGAGCAAAGACTCTGACAAACAACCTCAGATAGGTCAAAATTTCGCACATACTCCACACAGTTTAATGTCATCGAGCGAAGATCCTAACAAACAACCTCGAATTGGTCAAAACTTCACACCTACTCCCCACAAGTTAACGTCATCGAGCGAAGACTTTGACAAATAATCTCCTTCATTTAATCCTCCAACTTGAGAAATGCGCAACTCACGTTATATCTCAATCGGGGCGTGATCAATCCCAAAGGGATTTGATCGGTCCTCTTCCATACAAGGTAACATCATCGAGTAACACTCTGATAAACAACCTCGGATGGGTCAAAATTTAACGATTCACCACCCATTCCATACGTTAACGCCATCGAGTAACACTCGACAAACAACTCCGGATAGGTAAAAAATCTCGCGGATTCAATTCGACCTCTTCCATATAGTTAACGCCATCGCACTCGACTAACAACCTCGGATAGGTCAAAATCTCTACGGCTAATTCAATTCCTCTTCCATACAGGTTAACGTCATCAAATTATACTTTGACAAATAACCTCAGATTGGTCAAAAATTTTCAGTTGATTCAATTCGACCTCTTCCATACAGGTTAACGTCATCAAGTAACACTTTGACAAACAACCTCAGATGGTTCAAAAATTGTCAGTGGATTCGATTTGACCTCTTCTATACATGTTAATCTCATCAAGCAATACTTTGACAAACAACCTCAAATGGGTCAAAAATCCTTAGCGGATTCGATTCTACCCCTTCCATACAAGTTATCGACATCAAGTAACATCACGGAGAATGATACTCTGAGATTATCTGCCAGACTTTTTAAGTTGTTCGAAGGATGGTTCTTAATTGACGTTTTCCCGCCATCTTGGTAGTTGTCAACTGTTAAACCATCCATTGGAGTTTCAAGAAATTCATTTTTCTACCAGAAGAAGTAGAAACTACGGGCATTGATCGCCTTCGAACCCGGTCGGTCCAACAAGATCAGTTGACGCCTCTTTCGAGAAAAAATCGGAGCCTCGCTGTATGAACTACGGGTCTTGATCGCCTCAGAACCCGGTTGGTCCGACGAGGATAGTTGACATCTCTTTCGAGGGAAAACCGGAATCACACCGTATGAACTACGAGCCTTGATCATCTCCTCAAGCCGGGCCCGAGAGGACAGCTTGACACTCTTTTGAGGGAAAACGAGCTATGATGAACTACGGGCCTTGATCGCCTCCGAACCCGATCGATCTGACGAGGATAGTTGATGCCTCTTTCTAGAGAAAACCGGAGCCTCGCTGTATGAACTACGGGCCTTGATCGCCTCCGAACCCGGTCGGTCGGGCCAGATGACGCTTTTGAGGAAAATCGAGACTCGCCGTATGAACCATGCGCCGATCACCTTCAAACACGGCCGGTCAAAAGACAAGAACGCTTCTTCGAGGGAAAACTAGAGCCTCGCCGTATGAGCTACAGGCCTTGATCGCCTCCAAACCCGGTCGGTCCCACGAGGACATTTTTCGCCTCTTTTGAGAGAAAATAGAAGCCTCGCCATATGAACAATAGGCCTTGATCGCTTTCAAACTCGGTTGGTCCGACGATAACAGTTGACGCCTCTTTCGAGGAAAAACCGAGCCTCCCAGATGAGCTGTGCCTTGATCAGTAATGACCTTCTCTTAAGAAGAAGGTTAGAAGTTCGCTGACAAAAAAAAAAAAAATCTTCTGCTAGATAATTTCTCATCCAACGTAGAAGAAAATTAGAGCATATGAGAGTTGTGTCTCCTTATTTGACCATAGGGGGGTTTTTACATATCCACTGTAGGGGGAAAGAGAGAATAAATTAAAAAAATCAATCTCCTCATTATGACATTTAATTAGAAAAAACCTTTCCTCATAATGACATTTAATTTAAAAAAAATCATCTCATAATTATGACATTTAATTAAAAAAAATCCCTTTCCTCATTATGACATTTAATTAAAAAAATAAACTCTCTCTCATCATTATGATGTTTAATTATAAAAAACTTCATCTATTTTAAGACTAAATACCAATATATATATATATATATATATATATAATCAAATAAATAAACATTGATAATTAATTAGTTAATAAATAAATTAATACATATAACATATGTAATTAGAAATCGTAATAATAAGTAAAGTTGTTTTATTTTAAAAAAATTAATATATTTTTGGATGAAATAAATAATGTCATCCAAAAATAGGGGGACAACTGATATGACACTGAAAATTTCACTAATTGAAGCACGAATCTTGATGACGAAAGTAATCTGATTCTGAGTCAAGACTAACCCAGATCAAACGCTTAAAATATAATTGAAAAATTTGCGATATCAGTTGGCTTCTAAATATGAAGTGTTCATAGTCAAATCGATCGTCTTGACAAGCCGAATCTAAGAAGCCTAAGATCTCCTAATTATGTCTTCATTTGAGCATTCGAATACTTAAAATATATGAGATGATCGAATGAATCATTTTGAGCCGTCCGATGAAGTGGTTTGGATTTTGCATGTATTTACAGAAACGTCACTCATTTAATCTATAAATAACTCTACATTCTTCACATGAGAGCCGAAGTAAAAGAGAAGAGATAGCTCTAAGGCTTGAAGATCCTCCAAGCATAATCGTGTCACCACTCGACGGTCGCCGACCACCGCCATCAGCCGCCAACCACTGCAGGTCCTCACCGCCATCAACCACCACCATCGATCATCATCGTTATCGACCACCGTCGCTCACCGGGCCACTACCGCTGACATATCGCGGGCCATCTCATATCACCACCGCCGATGCCGACCGTCGCCGTCGGCCGCCGACCGCCGCTGTTCACCATCATCAACTGCCACCAACAACTGTTACAACCTAACCACTACCGCATAATTGTTGTTACGATTCGGATTCATCGTCTTTCTCATATACATGTAATATCAGACGTAAAAACTTTGTCTATGAAACGATATATAGTAAAATTTTTGGCTAAAGTAGTTTTTACCCTCTTCTTGGAGTTTTCCTATTTAAAAATTCTGGAGTTTTCTTGTTCATTCTTCAAACATCTGTGTGTGTGCTGGATCTCATAACAAAGCAAAGGCGTAAATTTTTATTCACCGCAACTGATTTTCTAGCATGCAACATTTATGAATGTCATAACAACATGATCACTTCGAACACAAGTTTATTAAAACTATATTCCATTGCATCATTGAGATAAATTTTAGAAATTTCTTAAATTTTGATACAAGTGTCTTGAGATGCTTACTTTACACTTAATTTAAGAGTGATATTGATGTAATTTTTCAAAATTAGTCATAGTGTGAACCATCTATGCATTTCTTTATTATGCTCCTTATATGCGTGCACAAATACAAGGTAGATATAAAGTTAAATCTAATGAGTTTTATTCATCTTAATTTTTTTTTTCTCAAGCTCAACTTGAAATCTAGATTATTTAGAATTGATCTAGTTCAACTGGAAAATTTTAATTTTGAGTCTTATAAATATTAATTTTTAATATATGAAACATATCATCATATATACCATGCTATATATTATACATGATAAATGTTTTATTAAAATACTCCTTTTAAGCTATATACGAAGTCGACTAAATTTAATTTGACTCAAAGTTGACTTAAGAATAATTTTAATTACAAAGTATATCAGGAGATCAATTATAATTAATTTCAATATTAGATTATATTTTGAAAATTTTGAAATTCAAATTTTATCACAACCCGCACCAAAATATCAATTATGGGCAACTATAATTTGATTTATTTATAAATTTATTACTTATTTTTGAGATAAATTAATTAAATTAAGCTATAAAATATCATTTATGCCTTTACCCTAGGTCGCTTTGGGTCAGATGAATGCGAAAGAAATACATCAGAAAGTCAATACATGAATCAATATTTTATGTTGGTTACAGAAAGAAAACACGTAAACTATTTTTCCGTTTTGAATGAATAAAGTGAATACATGAATTTTGAACTTTATTATATTTAAATTAATTATAAAATTTATTCACTAATTAACGATTCAATAAAAAAAAAATATATATTAAAATATAAATAAAATTTTTTTTCTTAACTAAAAAAAAAAATAAAATCAAATAAATATAATGTATTTTAATATTTAATTATTAGTAATTAATTTACAAATTTTCTAAGATATTAATTATTAGTATTATAAATAAATAAAATTTGAATATTATTATTTTATATTAATATATTGACCCAAATTTAATATATATATATATATATATATATATATATATATATATATATATATATATATATATATATATATATATATATATATAATTTTATTACTATATTAAATATTAATTAATTAATAGGAATTTTTATTAAATAAATTAATCATGATTTAATATTTATTTATTAAATTATTTTTTTAATAAATAATTTACTCATTAATTATTTTTTTACTAAATAAACTAAAATTTAATAATTATTTTAATTTTTTTGATTTATTGTGAATTATTTATCATTAATTTGAATAAATATAATTATATTTATTAAATCTTAATTAAGCTATAATAATATTTATTTTAATTAAAGTTAAAATTAACAGATTAAACGAATTTGAAAAAACAAATTAAAAAAAAAACGTTTTCCCAGGCGTATGCTCCAAGCTCCCAAAAAAAAGAAAAAAAAAATTCTTTCCCAGGCTCCGCTCCGCTCCCTCCGCTCCGTTCCGCGCACCGTGTATTCGAAATACGCTCGTTTTCGAGCGTATTTCGTTACACTGAAAATAAAAAGAAAGAAAACAAAATACCCAAATTTTAATCGTAAAAGGATTTCACAGAAAAAAAAGAAGAATGACGTATTTTGATTACATTATACTGTAAATACTCGGAACCAAACAGTCCCGCATTTCTCCAATTTTTTTTCATAGTTTTTTGATGATTTAATCGAGGAAAGGGCCCAAAGAATCTCATATTGCTAACTCTAAAGAAAGCATTTGAGAAAGTAAAGTTTGATGAAAAGAAATAATAATTATATATAATTAGATGGTAATTTAATCATTCTAAAGTGTACTTTTATTAATATTAAAATAGAAAATATATATTTATATATGCGAGTGGTAAAATTATGAATTTTTTTAATAACAATAGAGTCCTATTGCATTCCTCAAACAAATTCATATAAAAAAAAAGGAATGGCGTCATCTCTATTCAGTATTTATTATGAAATAATAATACTAATTAATTTTAAAATAAGAGAATTTTCATACATAATTCTCAAAATTTTATATATTATATATTTAACATCTTAAGAAATTAAATATTACATCTATAACATTCAAAACAATCATTCTAATAAGAATATCCATCTTCGTTAAAATAAACTCATCCCCTCACTGTGTCATTGCGTTCTGCTTGACGTCGCTCGTCGCCTCTGTAGCAAAAAAAAAAAAAAAAATAGTGGAAATAATTAGCCATCGACATTCATCATTCTAATCATCTTATCTTCATTCACATCCGTAGAATGATTAATTTAAGCATTTAATATCTTCTAACTCTCAACATTCCTCTAATGATTGACACATGATTTTCATTAATTATTGATGCATGATATTTATCTTGTTAATTAAGTAGTTACATATATTATCGAGTGACCAAATCAACTATTTATTATCGATTAGTTATAGCTTGATGCATGCTAATGATGCTAATAATCGATATAAAATATTTGCTATACACTGTCATCTAAAGCTCTTAGTCACTTCGTATTCTCTCTTTTTAAGATTGAATTGAGTGTGAGCCCAATTTTTAATATTCCTTATCATTGCTCTATCTCTAATAATGATTAACGTTTCTTCTTGATCATTTAATCTTCCTTTGTGCCAAGAAAGTTGATGTTAAATGCCCTTCATTTCTCAAATTCTAAGTCCTCCATTTTCTCTTACATGGGTAAATTTTATGAGAAATGTTTAAGAGAAGTGCATGTCTATATATAGTTTCGATTCAGAATCTTACCCCCAACTAGGGCCATAATCACAACCTCAAAAGTGAAGTAAATGTTTAATGATGGCCTATTTTTTTTCTTGACTAAGAAGTATGTGCCAATTATGATCTCTCAATCAAGTGATTCAAGTCATCACGTGAAAGTTGTTTATTTTCTAACCAAATCCCTAAGATGAGAAAATATATTTGAACTTGGGCAAATTTGAATGAATAGCTTGAAATATGTCAAATTTTCTGTGTGGATTTCTATCAATCTCATCTAACTTGGGCAAATTCAATGAATTATCCATTGATTGAGAACTATTGTAAAAATTCTTTTATGGAACATTTTAAACTTGCTTTATTACAATCTATAACCATTGGGCAAGCTCATGATTAATGGCATGTGAGATTAGTTAAGATGGAATAAAAAATATCTTGAAATTTTTTAAGGGCATGACCATTCTAAAGCCCAAAAGTTTAGGATTTTGGGAGATGTAATTGATTATATTTACTCTATAATTTAGGTTATAAATCGAATAGATTTAGCATATGTAATGCATATAGCTTGATGTGATTTGTTGTAATGTTGAGTCGTAGCATATGGCTTCAACTGATGATGAGTCATATAGGCACGTGTCTATTTAAGCTTTATTCATGACTTTATATAAGCTTTTCTCATTCTATGCACATTCATGCATGAATTATTTATGCAACATCATCCATTATTAGGTGATACAAACTTCTCCCTTTCTTATTAAGATGTCTCATATTAGAAGAGGCATAGAATGTTGAAGCATAACAATTCAAAATCATATTCATATGTAACTTCTAGGAGTTCCTAATCATTACACATTTGATGCATAATAATAATAATAATAATAATAATAATAATAATAATAAAATATAAAAAAGTTTACATATTGAAAGGATATTAAGCCACATTACAACTAGATTGCAAAGTTGCTTGATGCGACATCGGTAACGAAGGCATACATGATTTCATGCACTTTTTTCTTAATTAATCCAAATATTTATCAAATATTTTTGATTATTTACATTTCATGTTTAATTTTTTTTTAAAAGGTACTTAATTGCAGGCACTAATTTATTTATGTGCTACGATGATAGAGATCTTGCTAGCGTCACAAGTAATTATTGTGCAACGAAATTTCTTCCTAAATGTGTTGGAACTTATTCCTCTACTTACAAAAAAATGAGCCATAGATAGTCTTTTTTTTTAAAAAAAAACTAATAAGGCCACATATATGCATTTAAAATGATAGTTCTATAATTTTTAATTTAGATTTATTAAAATATTTAATTATTTAATATTTTAGATTATTTTGTAATTTATTACAAAGATTTAAAGTATTAAAAACAACTTATAATATTTTACTAAATTTTACTCTAAGTTTATATTTTAAAATCATAAAAAATAAGAGGCTCTAGGTCCAAATTAATTAGGATTTTATAAATATAAAAATTATGAGAGTTCTTTCTTATAAAATAATGGAGGGGATTTATATATGTATCATATTATTTTTATATATTTATAATATTTAATATATTAATTATATATATATATATATATATTCTCAAATAACAATTATAATTTTTCCAAAAAAAAATAACAATTATAACACCCACACGGGCCACACGCCAAACCTCCGCGAAGCTTCCAGAATCGCCAACTACTCTGCTTTCGTCGGCTCGATAGAGAAGCTCTAGCCCGCCTTGGCGGAAACGAAGTTTCCCGATCTTCTAGGAAGTCTCGGCTCTCCCCTCTCTCCGTCTTCCAAGCGATCCTCCCCATTTTTTTCTCGATCCCCGCCCCCGCTTTGTCTATCCTGATTCTAGAGCTCAAAGAGTGGGTGGGTCATCTTCTCCATTTTCCCGATTCTTCTAGAATTTGATTTGTCATTGGATTTCGGTTTTCCTGTGGCTTGCCAACGAAAAGAAGGAAGTGGGGTTTGTGGGATGGAGGCGGGATAGCAGAGAAGCAGTCCTCGTACACTTACTGGGTGAGGGAGGCGAAGGACGACGCGGTGCCGCTGCCTGTGCCTCGGAAGCTCACCCCGGAGGACATCTCTAAGCAATCCCAGCCTGCTTCACTTGGATCCGCATGGAATCAGGTTAGTTTTCTGCCTTTTACGTTCTTCTCTACCTTTTGACAATTATGGTTCTGGGAGGATTTATTATGACGTCTTAACGTTTTTGATCTTTTGGATTTGCAACACTAATGCGAAGCCCTTTGTAAAATTTCAGTGTTGTTGGTTAGTGTACATGGTTATGTTGATCTAAGTGTCGGGATAGATTTGTTAGTTGCTAGTATGGATTGTTTGACCGGAAAGATGATGATTTTCGAAAAGGGTGCTGTCGAAACTTTAGGCCTAACCTCCCTTTTCCTTTAGATTAAATAGAAGGATAGAGATTGGTGACATATATATTTTTGGGGATGTTGAGGTCTTTTACGTGTGATAATGCTGTCAGATTTTTTAAGAAAATTTTGTTTTAACTTGTGGTAGTTTCTGGTTTTAGCTAAGGGATCTGCATGTCTATGTGCAGATGCAATACTCACAGTAGTAAAGAGTCTTAAAATGAAATTTATTTCATGCAGTCCTTGCCGACCAGTGCATTAGTATGTGCATTGTTAGCAAATGTTGGGATGAATAAGTCCCCGATTGTAGTTAGTCTAAGGAAATTGGTCTTTCGTAGTCCTCCCATACTTCATGTCCATTAAAAAAGTTCTTTTGTTCAGAGATTTAAATGTTTTGAATTTAAGAGTGTCAAGTTCACAAGTTAATGTATTCTACAGGCTTATGCTGTTCTATTATTGTGGTTATTGAAAAGAAAATTGTATTTCTCTTTTGTGGATAGCAAATCTGCATCTGAAAGTTGAAGATTATGATGGTTTGGTAGCCTTTATCATGTATTCAATGTTTCATGGCTCTATTGTTGGTCTTTTCCTGGTGCTCTAGATGCCTTGTTACTTAATAGATATGTTCAAAGTCGTAATGTAGAAGCTTATACACTTTTCCATGTGACTGTTATTGGAAAAGTTAACATAAGGGTATTTACATGATGTGGCTGTTTAGTTCAATGTTATGTATTTAGCAATGCTATTTAGATGACATTGTTATTTAGATGACAATGTTATCCATCAGTTTCAATGTGTTTGATTTAATACTATTTTAATTATTATAATACTATCAGGAAAGATCAACGGATATTATAGTTTTCTTTTTCCTTTTCTTTTATTTAGCTCTCAAATTTCTGGCTGAGATATAAATAACATTTAAATATGACATAATTTTCATTTGAGAATGTTAATAAACCAAACGATTGATTTCTAGCATGTAAAGTATTATTGGAAGATACTTAAGGTCTACGTTTGTTTTATGAGGGTCTTGAAAAGATTGGTGTTTTTTTTTTTTATGTTTTCTGAACAAGGATTAGAGTTTTTTTTAATCTCTCTTACAGTCAGTAGTGAAAGGAAAGTTGCATATATATATACATATATATACTTATGTATGTATTTACTGAAAAGTAATAGTGGAATGTTAGTATGGCAAAAGTAAACTGTACAAATTGACATATTATGAATTAGGTATAACCATCAATAGAGCATGCTTTGATAGAGAGCATTGTTACAAAATCTTAATGGAGCATGAAAGCCATTGTAAAGAAATTATTTATTTCATTATTCATGAAGGGTAACATTTAATATTTAAGTACTGTCTGTATTGTAAATGAACTAGGATTTGTTATATTAACTTGCATTTAACTTAGATCACAGATGTATGAGCATACTTATTATCCTCAATTCTTTTATAGATTGTCAGATGAGCCTTAAGAACTTGTAAACTTCAGGTTTTTTGCTAGAGTGAAGCATGTCATGGTTACTTAAGAAAGATTATTAATGAGATCATGATATTTTCAACAAAAAGAAATATAGTTTTATGGCAATAAAATGATAATCACATGACAAGGATATATTATTATAATTATTGTTTCCATATGATTTTCTAATGTGTTTTTGACCGACCCTCTCTAAAAGGACTTTATTATTTTCAAATAAACTGAATAAATCTTAGTTTACAATTACATTTCTTGAAAAACTAAGGCCAATAGGGTTTTATTTGTTGCATGTAAGAATAATAGGGAAAGCAGGAAGTCGGGGGAGGTAGCCACTTGGTGTTTGGTTGGAGGGGGAAATGTGAAATGATTTCTAATTTTAGTCCTTAATTTTTATATTTTATATAGGCCTCGTACATTTTGAATTACAGTTTTGAAAGTCATTAATTATGATACTCTCAATTTTTTGGAGTTGTGCTATTTGTTTGTACACAAGAGCACATTCCTTAATATTTAAATATAAATAATATAATTTATGATAAAAGGTATTTTATATATATATATATATTAAAGTCTTATAATACTAATAGTAATTAATGCATGTTAATTAAATGCACTAAAATAATATATTTTGAAATTTATAATATATTGTGTATTAGATAATCAATTATGAAATTCTTTTGATATATATCTATACACACATATAATATTGAGTAAAAACTTTAAATTATTGTAATGTATAACTTATTTTAAAACATTATTTTTTAGTTGTATCGAGGTTTAGACATGTATATATTTTTATATATATATATATATATATATGCATGATGCTAATAGAAGGTCCTTTTATTCTGCGTTGTTTGTCAAATGGAGTTTTTAAAAGCGATGTGACCTGGAATGCATTCTTCAATGTGTGCACATGAAAAGAAACATGTAAAGACTTGCGACTAGCTACTTTAGGAATTGCATGTTTTCATCATTGGTTCATTCCTAGACTGTTGGCACTCTGTTGATATTTTTTTGTTGATTAGTAGTTGTTTTTTTTGTTGTGAATCAAGTACTTTAAGATTCATAGGACAATTATTATCCTTTTTATGGCCTCATAATTAATTACTCTTTTTCAATTTCTGCATTGTGAAAAATTTTGTTTTATAAGCAATTTTCATCATTGAGTATCTCCTTTTTGTGTTCATGCATTCTTTGGTGTCTTACATCTTGCTCTGTGTCTACACAAGGAGGACAAGAAAAATTGATGTACACTAATGGGCGTATCTTTAAATCTTTTTCTTTCTAATAGCTCTAAGGCTACTGGATTTATTTTGTGGAGGAAGGATCACCCATATAGGTGGTTCTTGGACTCTCTCCAAGAAGGTCCTTTAATTTGTAAAGCTTTTATGAATGGTGGTTGCAACTCTTATTCATTATTTTATTTTTTTGATCATCATAAATGGAATGCTAAAACTTTATGTGAAACTTATAATCACCCCCAAAGAATCTACACCACTTACAATAGCTAATCAGAAAATCAATAAAAAAAAGAATGTAAGTGTACTTTAATCAAATCATTTTGTCCAGATTTTTAAGTTAGTCCTTAACGTCCCCACAACACTTTAGTAATGTTATAGTATTGCCTAGGATAGTTTTGTTATTACTTGTGTCTAGAAAATTAGTTCTAGAGTAAAGTTCGTCTTAGCTTATTCAAATCCAAAGACACGATATTTAAAGTGAATAAGAAAACTCAAATTTTAAAAACCTCGAAAGAGGGAAAAAATCACGCCGAGCTTTCACTATTTATTTATTTTGGAGTATAAGTTTTCCGATAACGGGATTATAATTGTATATGAGAAGAGAATGACGTGAATAATCGACAATATCATATAGTGTTCGTTGTAACAATTCTTAGTGGTAGATGATGGTGAACAACGAGAATAACCACGATGATGTTGTTGATGGATCGGAGACGGAGATTTGACGCGAGGAGGCGGCGCGGCGTGGTTGACAACCGTCAGTGGTACGATTGTGTTTGGAGGATTTTCGCTTTAGAGCTCTCTCTCTCTCTTGCTTGGCTCTTCTGTTATGAGGAATGAGGGATTATTTATAGATTGGAGGTGACATCTGTCATTACAAAATCGAACCACTCCACTTCATGGACGCTCAAAATGATTCTTTTGATCGGTTGATGTATTTTAAGTATTTGAATCTTTGAATGAAGTCGAGTGTGAGATCTTGGGTTTATTAGATCCGCTGTCGAGATGCTCGATTTGGCTATAAACACTCCATGTTTGAAGGATTTTAGGATTTAAGTGATCCCAAAATTTCTAATGATATTTTAAGTGCTTGATCTAGCCAAGTTTTTTAGTTTTAACATCAAGATTTGTGTTTGATTAGAATTTTAGGTTATATCTTATTTTATGACATTATCTGTCATCCAAAATATATATATCAAATAAAGATGACAAATTCTTCAATTAAATTTAGTTCATTAACAACATTTTGATCTTCGTGAAGCCGCGATTATGATCGCAGGAGCGGTGTAGGCGATGATGTCGTATCTTGGGATCTGAATTTAGATTCTCATTATTATCCAGACGTGATTTGAAGTTTGGGCAGTGGTGAAGGTTTGGAGAAAGGCGGGCAAATGGGCTGGATCGAAGGCGGAATCAAAACCCATGAGAGAAGCTGAATCTGGGGAAGAGGCATGGCCGGCAACTATGCTGACTATGAGGATCGGGTTAGACAGCGGATTAGACAGATTTTAGCCTGAATTTGGCTGGCAGCGCGAAGCGGCTGTCAGCCTCTGCCAGTCGCGGGCAATCTGAGCGTCGGCCTGGGGCGTTGCAGCGGCTGGCAGAATCTCTGGGGCGAGCCAGCATCTGCTGGCGAGGCGGGGGCATGCGTCTGGCCGCATGCGTATCCAGCGCTGACATGGCGTTGGCCCATTCGCCCGTTTGAGCAATTTTGAACGGTTTTGTGGTCTTTGATTTTCTTTTTTTTGTGTATATAGTATAAAACCCTCCTGAGGAGAAGACACACTCCTCATGAGTGTTTCTTTTTCTTAAGAGGAGGTCGCGTCAGGGCTAATTCATATAAACTGATTTTTTAAGGTGTCAAATCGAGGCCAGCGGATGGATCAGACGTGCATAACCAGCCGTTTTCCTCGAAAGTGTCAGAATCTCGACCGGCCGGTTGCGATGGCAGTTCATCGACAAGATTCCCTCGAAAAAAAGTGTCATCAACTAATAACCTCGTCGGAGAGCCGTTCGGGCGGCCGCGGCGATAGATAGAAAGATCGCGGCGATAATGTGATGCAATTAACGGTGGCGATGACGTCACGTGGGTGACCGACGATGGCTAATGGCCGTGATGGTTGATGGTTACCAGCGGGTTCAACATGGCGATAATAGTCGGCATGGCCAGCCGCGTCAGTAATCAGCGAGATGATTCGGCGATGGATAGCCAGAGAATGGCAGCGACGATGGTCGGCAGCGGATGATCGATGGATCAGTGGTGATAGCGGAGATAACCGATAATTAGCACAGCGGAATGACGGCTGGTCAGCAGCGTTAATCCGGCGGCAATACGGCCGGGTGTCAATGGCGGCAAGTAATGGCAGCCGCGGCGGTGTCGAGTAAGCGGGGATGACAGCGACGATAGTGGTGACTGAAGCGCGGCGATCGGCCCGGCGATGATCAACGTAAGTTCCTACTTCTTCTTCAGAAATTGGATTTCTTGAAACTTCAACGATGGTTTAACAATTGACAATTGGCGTTAACTTGTATGTGAGGGTATAATCGAATCGTTGATTTGACCATCCGGCGTTGTTTGTCAAAATTTTACTACACAAACCCGCACAAAGGTTCAATCGTGAAGATTTTGACCCATCGAGATTGTTTGTCGAGTGTTCTGCGATGGCGTAACCTGAGTCAATTGAATCTGTTGAGTACATATCGAGGTTGTTTGTTAGGTGTTATCAGATGGCGTTAACTGGAAGAGGTTGAATTATCTGAGAATTTTGGCCTATCCAGGTTGTTTGTCGAGTGTTACGATGATGTTAACTGTATGGAAGAGTTCGAATTGAATCAGGTTGTTTGTGTCTTTGCTCGATCATTAACTCATGGAAAAGTCGAAGTTTTGATCTATCGAGGTTGTTTGTCGAAGTCTTTCTCGATGGCGTTAACTGTATGAAAAGATCGATCAATTGAGAATTTTTACCTATTCGAGATTGTTTGTCAAAGTATTCGCCGATGACATTAACTTGTGGAATGGTCAAATTAAAATATTTGTTTGAGCTTGTAGCCAAAGTTGCTCGACCATTGTCTTTCTCATTGGTATTATTCTTGATTCTTAATCAATGATATCCGTATCGAATATCGATTTGGATAATCTTTTGAGATTAAGAGTTGCCCCGCAGTTTTTGACAAAATCTGAAGGAATAAGTTTGATGGATCTTTATTCTTTGCTTTTAAAAGCTTGAAATGCTCCACTGGATGGTGGTTTTGATCTTGTCGGAAACTTGATCGCCATAAGATATAATAATGAGAAATGGGTTTAAAGGGTAAACTAAAAATAATTGAGTAAAGTTTACTTTGTATTTGAAAATCCAAAGATGAAGTATTTAAAAGAAATTTTAACGTGAAAAATCTGAAAATCCGAGGAAATCGATAAAAACTTATTATATATTTGTTAGTGAAGTTTTCGATCGGGATTACATGATTGTATATATGAGCGGACAATATGAATCCCAAATCGATAAAAAATAGATTTATGATTCTGTGATAGTAGATGATGGTGAAACGGCAGAACAATATAATGATGGATTACATGATGTAGGGCCAGATTACGTGAGGTCAGTTTGAAAATGCACGGATTGTTTGGAGGATTTTCAAGTTTTAGAGCTCTCTCTCTCTCTTTGGCTTTTCTCATTCGAGGAATGAGGGGTTATTTATAGATTGGAGGTACATCTATAAATGCAAAATCCAAACTACTTCATTGGACTCAAAATGATTCCTTTGATGTATTTTAAATATTTGAATGCTCAAATGAAGAATTGTGAGATCTTGAGAGATCCGCTTGTCGAGCTCGATTTACTACACTTCATTTTTTAAGCTATTTAGATTTAAGCGATATTCCAAAATTTTCAATGATATTTTAAGTGCTTGATCTCGGCTTTTCTGGATCAACATCAAGATTAGTGTTTATTGGTAGAATTTCCAGGGTCATATCAACACTATTAACAAAAACTTAGCACGCACAATATTATCTTTGAACTTTATGCTTCATCTTATTTTTGGCAGAACAAGGTCTCTCTTACGCAGCAGCTTCTCCAAGAATCACTTATTTTTTTGAATTTCTTCATTTGATTTGGCCTGGATTGTTGCAAGAATAAGACCATGTTTATTGCTTATTTTAATCTAATTTTAAGTTATTCCATGTGTTATCTTACTAGTAAATTGTGCTTTAACATTTTTGGTGCTACCTGATAACTTTGCATCTTGCAGGCTGGAACTTGGGAGGAAAAAAATTTAAATTCATGGGCAAATGGTAGAATCAAGGTTTAGTATTCAATAATCTTCACCTTTCTTTTGATAGTGAGAACTTTTTGTGGTTCTTAATTTTTCCTTTTGTCTAATTAAAAATCAATGCTATGTCAATGACTTCAAATAGTTCCTTTCTTGAACTGTAGGAGCTTCTTAGTTCAGCGTCCTTGGAATTTTCGGAGGGAAAAGCAGCTATAGATGAAGTTACCAAATGTTCTGGGGATGTAAGTATGCTGTTAATGTAATATATTTTGTGGTGCACTAACTTGTAATTGTGGTCAAGTTCTAAGCTTTATGTTGCGCATTTGGAAGTTTGTCAATTGTGTGATAATTTCCCCTAGATTGTCAGCACTTAATCTAGTTTAACGTTCTCAATTTTTTTCAAGTTTGTTTTTTAGTTTTTATGAAATAAATAATGTCATATTTCATAAATGAAGCTAATTGATAATTCACCCTAAATTTACATATTGTATGCTCCATTTCTAGTAATGGAATAATGCATGATGACTGAGATATGACATGCATTTTTATCCAGAATATTGCAATTATTTAGTTGCTTTAATTTATTACGTCATTCTTGCAATGTTAATATTCAAATGACTGCAAGCTTTGTCTTACTCAATCCCCTCCACTGTCTGTCTGACTACCTTAGTCCCAACATTGATGAACTGCAATTCAATGTTTTGCCTTCTAACAACAGCACTATTTGCTATAATTGGAGTTATACTTTTCTGTTCTCTATCCTATCCATCATGCTTTTGTTGTCTGCATTTATGTAAAAGATCAAATAATATCTTGTATCTTTGCTAATTCATATGACACCATTTTGTATTCTAAAAAATCATTCAATTTTTTAACGTTGCGTTTAACTTTCTTTATGTTATTGATGTGGGGCACTATCTGCATGCGTAGACTTTTGTGTGCTGAAGATGGGGAATCCTCCATGACGCCTGAACCTGTTCAATTGAACCAGCGATGGACCTGTTCTGCCCTATTTCATAAGCCTGGTTCAGTTATCCTTAGATTAGGGTTTGTTTAATCTGATATAAATAGATTTTTTTGTTTTTAAGGTTCAGTTTTTGTTGTTTTGAGATTGAGAAGATTGTTTGAAGATTGTTTCTCTGTTTTTCTTCTTTTCGAAGACAAATTTCCAGTTCAAACAAGTGGTGAGACTGTATTTTGCTTGAATCGCGGAGTTGCATACATTCTGAAGTTGCACTTTTTGTTTGCTGGACTGCTGTTCCTGCAGTATGTCCAGATTTTTCCAATCTGCCCTTGGTCTGGATAATACAATGTCAACCTTCCAGCCAAACCGATTCAGGTTCTCACGTCCAGGACACTGAACTATTGCTGTTTGGAGTCTGCCAGCAATAAAAAGGGAGGCCTTTATCCACTTTATCGCTGTCTGCCCTCTGTTTTTAGATTCCAGCACCTTCCTCCAACCAACAAACACAAAGCAATCCCTCCAATTCTCAGGTTCTTTGCCTTCCTAACCCTTCACGTTTGTACACCGGTTGTAACCCATGATACGGTGTCAGCTATGTTCAACCAAACATCTTTCCAAGTGAAGTATTTTTATGTTCCTTTCATGGTAGCACGGAGAAACCTTATGTCTACTTGTGTGCGCTGTTCTGTGCATGTATATGCACTTTGGATGATTTGACTGGGTGAGGCCGTGTTATTTGGAAGATTCTGCAATCTGTTGGAGGACATTTTTAGTATTCTACTGTTTTATTTGCAAATTCTCTTGTATATATTGAAATATATGAACGAAAACTTTATATTGAAATGTGTCACGCATGTCATTGCTGGCTTCTTCAGTATTCTTCTACTTATATTATGCTTACAATAAAGTGGTTGATCTCATAACTGTTTCTTCGAAGTTTAAGATACCTAAATGCTATCGCATGTAAAACGGATGTCTAAAAGCTATGTTTTCATTCTTTTTCTTAGATGTATTATTCCTTTTCTTCTTCATGTCGTGGTTGACCATTTTTTTAACAGTGTTTTCCTGATATTATGGATTGAAATTTTTAGACTAGAAGAAAATGCAATTTCAGGACATGCTATGTTACGGTACTGCTCCTCTTTCTCGGTATCCGATTGGCTTTACTATTAGCAAACCCCAAAGGGCCTTTTTGATTGCCCTTCAATTTGTTTGGCATATTTGGTTGCAGTTATGTTTAAAAAATTTGTTCTGTTGAATGAGTTTTTAGTAGTGCTTTCGTTCCATGGAATTCTCTTCTTGTGAACCACTTTTTGAGTTAGAGTAATTCCATAGAGTAAAAAGAAAATCAATTTAGTCGAATGACTTTTTAGTAATGTGTCTGTTTTTAGTAATTTATTTTCATGTTGAGTAGATTGATATGGAATGCTACAGGCTATCATTATTTTCTTTTGTGGTGGAGATTGTGATTATTTTTTCATTTGGGTGGTGGAATTTTGCTTTATGTGAATTTTCTTTGCTGTTGCAATAGGTGGTTCCAACTATTTCTTTCATTTTATATGATTTTGATTACATGTGTATTTGATATTTAATTTATGATTTCCTATGTTGATCTCGATTTCAATTCACTGAAGGCGTGTGGTGCTTTCGAACACCATCCTTGCTTTTGATTTATTTAGCATTTCAGTATCTTGATGGCCATTTGCTTGATTCTGGTAGTTAGGATAAGAGTGCAAGGTCTTGAAGTGACAACTCAAGTTACTTCTTTTCTTTTGGATATTAATTTAAACTTGAATTGAATTTATCAGGTGTCAAACATGTGTTAATCCATGTGACAAAATGTCTATGAATAAATATTATGAGACATTAAATTTTTTTCCCTAGTTTTAATTTATGAGTATAAATTGGATGTGTTTTCTTAATTTGGTTACTATAATGTTAGATTATTTCCTTCATTTTAATATTGATTGAATTATAATTCTAGTACCCCATATAAAGTAAGTTGTTGAATTAATTGATGATTTGTGATGCATAAACTTACATTCCTTTATAGAATATGCATTGCATTATTTGCATTAAAACACCTTAATTATGAGTCATTTAAATCAAGAACTCTAGCTGAAAATGCTCATTGATGTTAGAATTGTACAATTATCATTAAGAAATAACACAAATTGAGAGATCTGCACTTTAAAAAATTCTTATTAAGATGGTATATCTTTCTTCTCTTAGCATTTATGAAATCCTATTCAAGGAATGTCGTGAAAGCTTAAGCTTGGCTTATTTAAAAATGACTTTGAAAATCATAATAGGACTCTCCTAAAAAATGTAGCATAAATTTGAATCTTTCATATGAATCCTCTTTTAAAGCAAGGCGAACACAACTGAACCTCAACAAAACCTAGATGATGCTTGAATTGAGCACTTGTGGGAAACTTTTGTAGAGCATTTTCAGCACATTAAGGTGAATATATTAATTGCTTGACCTTTTGTTCCTACAAAATAGCGATGTCAATTTGAGTTTATGGGGTATGTTCAAGTTTAGTCATTGACCCAAAGTTGTTTTAGTCGAACTTAATTCACTTATTATATGAGTCAGAATGACTGATAAGAGCTCAACGAGATTTAAACTCGATTGACTTTGAATCTGACACATGTGACTCATTTATTTTATAGTTTATATAATTATTTTTCTGTCTGCACAACACCATTAAATTTGGCCTTTTGAGACGAAGGAGTATTGTTGATTAGTCAAAGAGTGGTTGAATTTTAGATTAAAAAATTAAATGTATTACTTTCTAGTTTTTAAGGTCAACTCAAATCCTATCCAAATATTAAATGGTTGATATTTTTCTCTGAACCCAATTTTTTTTTAGTTGGGTTCATGTTTTTGATTGTCATAACAAGTTATAATATTTGACATATACTAACATGTTCTTATGATAGTCACCTTTAGCTCTCTTATCTTTGAAGCATGATAATCTATTTTGTGCGCTTTTTTTCTTGCAGTAAATGCAAGTCAACCACCTGCAATTTTTTTACTCATTTTTATGTATATTAGGACATCTCATGGGTTTCACCACAAGTCTTTATTGGACTAAAACATAATTCAACTTGGTCCTTTAAAATTTAAAATTCTTTGTATCATCAGACTTTTTAATTTGAAACTCAGTATCCATCATGTTTTCCATGAATCAATGCTTTAGTACCAATTTTTTATGAAAAATATCAAACTTAATGTTATATCATTAACTAGGGGCCAATAGAATGAATCGAAAAAACATTTATAATGAAATTGAGCTGCACAAAAGATCATTACAATTTACATTTATTGTCAAAGAAGTTATACAATGGTGTAAAAATACATGGTTAACTACATCTTCATACAACAAATAAACAATCTAAATAAACTCTTCCATATAATATTACCTTTTATTAAAGGTCTGTTTGCAGTGTTTTCTGGTACTTTGCTTTTAAGACTTCTAATACTCATTTATTTGGCTGCTATTTTTTGTTGTTTTCTAGAATTTTGTTATGGGAAGTTATATTTTAAAACTAGATCTAATAGTATGTACTACATGTATGTAAGAAAGGTGCTATATGATTTTATTTAAAAGGAAAAGAGGGATTTGCATACATAGCACTCAAATCTCGACTATTTATATATTTAACAAAAACTTATTGGCTAACATAAAACTCAAATTTTTCAAAAGCATAAAAAATAACATCCCCTATTATCTTTCATAGGCCGCTAATTTGTTGCCTTTCACCATCGAGATTCAGAAGTGCCCTTCACATGTCGATTTTATATATTTCCTTCTATGAGAAGTATGCTAGGACTTTTATTTGTCCTTGTTGATTTGCACTAGTCTGTTACTCCCCTTCATTAGTGAGAATCCATAGCAGATTTTTTGTCTACATGTTTCTTGTATGGAATATTGAACCTGTTTTTTTGGTTGATACACTTCGTTGAGGCAATCATTGCCCTTTCTTTCTTTTGGGATTTTGTTGCTCCTCTCCTTATCATCCAGTAAGAATTCATAGCAAAACTTCATTCTCATCATCGAGGATTTGTTGAGTTCATTAACGAAAGTTAGGAGAATGCCCTAAGATGTAAATAGAGAAGTTTACATATATATATATATATATATATATATATATATGATAGCATTTTGTGTGCTATGCATGTATAATACTCACAATTTTCAAAAACTTGTTTTTTCTATAATAGCTTTATAATCACTTTTACAAAAATTTGTAGTTGCTTTAGAAACACCCTAACATACAATCGTTCGATATAGTGCTTGCTGTGATTGCATTTTTGCTTGCTTTTCAAGCTTATTATCATTATCATGTAAGAATTTAAACCTAGATATTTGAACACTAGAAATTTTTAGTCAAGGTTAAGCGTTTATTTATTTTTGGATAAAATTTAGAAAAATCAAAATGATATAAACTTATTTTGTTGTTTTGATTCGGTAGTTGAAGTATTGGTTATGTTTTTAGATTTAATTTTGTTTCTTTTGTTTTTTATTATTCGTTCAATTATATTTTTATAAAATCTATCAAATAATTAAATTAAGCCGACCCCACCTAGTGGGATTAAGGCTTGTTGTTGTTGTTGTTGTATCAAATAATTAAATTAAATTATATTTATTTATTCAGATATTAAATTAATAAAAATTATAAATTGTAAACAAACAAGTAATAAAAAGAATGATGTGAGTATAATTTATTATGTGTTAAAATTATAAATTCAAGAAAGATTTAGGATATTCTTTTAATGCACATTATTTAAGTTAAAGATAAATAAATTTATTTTAAAATTAGTTACAATTTGGCTCGTCCAAAAGCAAATTAAGCTAATCAAACTAAAGTTTGGTTCAAAAAGTAGTTTGTTCAGTTTGAATTCTACATTCGAACAATCCAATTCAACCAAATGGATTCCCCTAATTGAGGAGTTTACTTCTTAAATAACTCATAGGACCTTAATAAAGAGTGTATCTCATGGAAGTCTTCATCTTAATAAATTAGTGTGATCACTTTATATTTAAAGTTTTTTTCCTTGTCACAAGGACATGTCATTAATTGCTTAAATCTATTGGATATATTATTTTAGCATTTATCATACTTTAATGGTTACATTTGGTGGTCCATTTTCTTATTTTGGTGTGAGGTTTGGATATATTTTTTGGGCGATTTCTTGGTTTCTTTCTTATTGCTAGTATTAATTTATGTGATTGATATTTTATCAAGTGTGATTTGTGTCTAATCTCTTCTCATAGTGTGAATTTATATTGTCATATTGCCTTAAATTTTGAACTACTAAAAATTTCTTGCAAATATAAGTTTATATATGGGAAATTCATCTTTTGCAAAATAATTAGAATCAATGACTACAACTAAATGTAGGCACATTATAGCTAACAAATTGTTATAAGGAAAGCCAGTAACTATGTTAGAAATAAAGATTTTTATTTATTCTTATTTTTTTTGTGTTACCAAATCGGTTTTTTGCGAGTGAGTGTCCTAGTAGAAGCTTACATTGTTGTCATGAATTGCATTATTATCATAATTAATGTTGAACCCATTTGGTCAAGAATTTTAATCTTTTAGATATATTTTAAATATTATGAAAATTTTATTAGACTAATTGATAGTGAAAATTGCATGAATATTGTTATTAAGTCAGCCCTCAAATGCATGAAAAGAAAAGGTTAATCACATCCACAATCACATAAAATAGTTTTGGTATATAAAATTGTGACTTTTGTAACTCAAAGATGCTTAATACCCATTCAACCTGTTACTCATAGTGATAATATCTAATGGGATCTCTTACTAATGGATATTGCTTGCCATGTTTGAATGATCTTGATTGTACGATGTGACTCATTTTAATAAGGTTTATAGTTATGGATTTTAGTTTATTGGCACATGGATCATTTTGAAACTACCAAACCTACATCTTTTTGTTTCAAGAGATTTAAGTGCTCTTAATGTACTAAAGAAATATTTTCTTATTTTGAGCTAATATGCTTTTGAAAAAAAAAATGATTTGAACTAAAAAGAGTTGATAATTATCAAATTGAATTATGATGTGATTAAGAGTATATCAATGCTTGAGGATGCTCGTTTTTTGCTATTTGAATTTGTGAAATCATGCCCTAGTGAACTACATAATAACCACTACTTCGAGATTTACAACTTGCTATAAAGTTGATTCTTGAATCATTGTGACCTATTCTAGCTCATTATAGAATAAATCTTATCGAAAAATTAAACTTAAAATATAGGTAAATGATTTGCTTAGGAAATAATTTAGTAGGTAGAATGATTCTTTGTGATGTGCACACTTTATTTATACATAAGAAGAATAAGGGATGAAGAATGTACATGGGAATTTGAGGGATTAGTAAATTCACTATGAAGTGTTGATATGTGGGAATTTGAGGAAGAGCAGCTGAACCTCGCCGTCTTGACCCATGATCTCCACATATCGCAACCCCACTAATACGTTCACCCTTTGCCACGATCCACACACCACCCACAGGTCCAACCGACCTGCACTAGCTCTACATGCCTCCACATGCAACCCATGACCTCCAAACATAGTAGGCATGGTTTAAAGGGCTCGATCCACTATAAAGAGAGAGCTAGGGGGATTGGCCAAGCTCTAGTAGTGTGCATGCCAAAGAGAAGAGGAGAGAGATCTAGTGAGAGGGGAGGATCAAACAAGATTTGCGTGAGAAGAAGACTAAACCAAGCCTTATCTTGCATGAAAGGGAGTTCAATCGAGTGGTTCACACAATATAACCCCAATTTGAGGGCTTTAAAATCAATTTGGGGATGTTTCAGGAATTTTTAAAGTTTCCTCTAGGGATTATGACTTTAATCTCATGAAATTTGAACACATTTTAGATTCACAGGATCATAAATTTGAAAATTCATGCGCGCCATTCTTAGGTCCAACAGGAAAAATTGTGAAGATCTTTGCAGTCGATCTTGGGTTTAGTAAGAGATAAAATTAAATTTTTATTGTTCTTGGGTCCGGAGCAAGAGAGGAGAATGCATTAATCATGCTAACAAATTGAAGCATTGCTAAGTAATCATGTTGCTGAAATTTTACAAAATTACATAAATTTTAAATCATTTAAAAAATCAAACAAAATACAGATTTGAAGGCTGCACTCATTGATTTTGAGTTTGGTCTAGAAAATTATGAAGACCTCTGATGTTGATCTTGAGTCTATTAAGAGATGAAAATTTTTCTTAATCGATTTTGGATTTGGAGTGAGAGAAGACTATTGATCACGCTAAGTTTCAAATATGTAGCACTATTAAGTAGTCATTTTGCCAAAATTTCATGAGAAAAATTATATTCAAAACATTTCTGATAAAATTGAAAAAATTATTAAATTGAATGGACTACATCATCTTTCCCTCTCACATTAAAATAATAATATCATAAATTGAGGATTTAAAATGAAGGTTTAAACTTAAATAATTAATCTTCTAAATTGATTTAAACATATTAATAAATTCATAATTAATTTACTCAATTTTATAAAGTTGAATAATTGTCAATTATTCAATGAAGTGTAATAAGTGTTAATTATTCAATTGATCATAATGTATCAAAAATCAATCCAATAAAAATCAAACTTACAGTCTAATGATTGTCCTGACATTTTAATGGATGTAAGATCAATTTATGCTTACATGGCGGATATCATTCGTCAACTACTGGCCTTCTAATCGATGTAAGCCTAACCATTGTCCATAAGGCGAACTCCATATTTAGTAATGACATTCCAATGAATGTAAGCCCGGTTTATAATGAATGTAAGCCTAGTTTATGTTTGTAAAATGAATTCCACATGTAAACCTGGCCTTCTAATGGATGTAAGTCCAAATTTTAACTACAATTACACCTAACATCAACCTTCCAATAGACATAAGTTTAACCTTCCAATGATTGTCTTGGCTATAAAAAATGACCAAAATAATAATGACATTTTAATGGATGTAAGCTCAATTTATGCCTACATGGCGATCTCATTCGTCAACCACTCGCCTTCCAATGGATGTAAGCCCAACTATTTCCCATAAGGCGAACTTCATATTTAGTAATGACATTCTAATGAATGTAAGCTTAGTTTATGTTTGTAAAACGAATTTCACAGTTAAACCTAGCCTTCTAATGGATGTAAGTCCAAATTTTATCTGCAAGATATATCTTAAATTTATCCTTATGTCTATAAGGCATACTTCACTCACATCTATGACATCCTAATTGATGTTCCAATAGATGTAAATCCACTTTATGTCCGCAAGGCAGGCTCCATTTTACATTGACCCTCCAAGGATGTAAACCCAATCTAGGCTCACAGTGTGAAACTCATTCTCACCTAAAGCCTTCCAATGGTTAATAAGACCCATCAATAGGGAATGCAGATGTTTAAAAGTCTTATCTAAATTATAAAGTTCTTTAGGATATCTTATCTAGAAGATAGGGTCATGAGACCTGCTAACAAAGCAAACTTACAAATTAAGTTTAGCTTAAGAAATTTAATAAACACTTGTATGATAATACCTGCATAACTTTGGTCTACTTAAGATTCCTAAGATGAGGCAACTAATAGCTGCTAATCAGGTTTCTTGGACATTATGCCTAATAGTCATTTGATATTGGTACACTAGAATAATAGTGATCCCGGGATGATAGAATCATGGATCTTGATTGTGACTATTTTCACCTATCCCAAACAATCATTCACACAATATCACTAAGCATTGATTCCCACTAGAGATTAATTACGACATCTAATTTTAATCGAGAGTGCTCTCTTGTTGCGGTAAGGGAGGTAATTAATCATGGATTCTTATTTCCATAGGAAGTAGAATCTAGGTTTAATAAATCCTTAATATAATGTTAGGGAAAATTTAGTTGAATAAAAATCAATTTACCTCATGAAGAACCAACTCCTAAGATTTTAAATAATAGAGATTTGGTTGTTTTTCTTGATCGATCAATCTTATATTTAAATCATTCTGTTTAAAATACCCAACTACTAAAATAAATGTGGGCATAAGTATGCTAAATAGGTTGAATTTATATACACATACGAGCTAAAAATCTATGTTGAAATCAAAAATAAATCTGATGGCAGTTTAAGAAGGGTTGTTATCTTACCATGGAAGTTAAGGTGATTTGTTTTGATCACATTAAAGAAGATTATGCCAATTTTAATAGGATTGCACATAATAAGTAATAAACCTATCATAAACCTGATAAAAGATAAGTAGTATGAATGTGAC
The DNA here is from genome assembly GCA_021442155.1 of Cymbidium sinense. NCBI lineage: Eukaryota > Viridiplantae > Streptophyta > Magnoliopsida > Asparagales > Orchidaceae > Cymbidium > Cymbidium sinense. Next base: position 155,724,155 of record CM038217.1, on the reverse strand, counting down.
ATTTTTTTTAATAAAAAATATTGACTAAATATGAATTAAGAAGGTAAACATAATAAAAGTTTCTTTTTTCCTTAAAAATAAATACATAGAATTTAATGGAGGATGAGAAGAAAAGATGTGGTGAAAGTTAGAGAGTAATAATTGGGAGGGGAAGAGAATGGTTAGTTCATGGAAAAATTGTGTAGGGTCTGGTTAGCAAGAGGAGGTGATGGTCATAATTCATTGTAAAAGTTCTGTCTTTTGGTTGCCACGTGGTGATTTTTATTGCCACTGATTGTATTCTGTCTTATTGTACCTACGTTTGTGAAGGATGTACAATCGAATGTTTGATACTACAAATAGGATTCCATTATGCCTTGCACAAATATTATATGTTTAAATCATTTAGATGTGCCTGTATATCACAATAAAATGTATATCTCCAAATTGTTTTTGATTATGTGAACACTTGAACTAAAATGCCTGCTTAATTGCCATACTCAGAACTCTTGTTGACCGAAAGGAATAGCCACTTTCAATGGCAGCCCTCCCATTGACCTAAGCCACACTTGCAAGGAGTAACGGTCACTATGGCTTTTGCGCATGCATGCAAATGCACATTTGGAGCTCAATGGCGGCAAACATATTCTCCTTTTGATTAGATCTTAGCACTGAGTGACACCTGATTTTAGGCATGAAAACTTCTGAAAGTTCCTGGGGGAAATGAGCTTGTTCAGCTTTTTTGTCTTGTTTTTTTAGAAGCAGCAGCTGCTTTGTCTATGGAATGGGCATGTTTTTATTTTGAAAAAAAAAGAAAACATAAAGAGAGTTTTTCTTTTTGTTGGTCCTCTAAATGGTTGCATGGTGATCAAGCCCATAGCCATCAAGTCACTATTAGGCAACCTAACATTAATCTGCAGATAATGAAAATCTAAAAATCTATAAGATGAGCTGTTGCTAATGTAGTGTTTCTCACATTAAAAAAATTATGAAAATATATGCTACATTTTCGTTGATCACTTGGCTATTATTTAGCTTTTAAAGTCCTCAACTTTTCCGCATTGTGATTTCATCCCTAGATCTTTAATACATATAAAGGACAAGAGCTATATGCGGCCTGTCAATTTTGTTACTGACATTTCGATTAAAGCCTCATGGTTCAACAAAGAAATTCTTGACTTTGATCAGTAAGTTGTGCAACCTTATGCATATCATTAGTTCCTGATATGCCTCTTTTTTTGGTATATCTAACAAGCTTAATAAATATTTAAAAATTAATCTGTATCATGTTGCAAATTTCTAAGGATAAATAATGCAAGCCTGTAAGTTTGCGTGCTCTATGCAAGACTTTCCATAAAATAAAAAAGGAAATGTTGAGTGAAATAAAAAAAAAAAGGAAATGTAATTTTTAGTTGGTCGTCGTCTTTACATGGCTAAATATTTCAATGGCTTCTCTATCGATGCCAGGCATTTTTGATCACGGTGCGGAACAAGAAGAGAGTTGGGTACACCTATGAATTGACATTGAGATTCAAAGGTCCCGTAAGCAAATGAGATAAAATCTCGAAACATTCTTTTTTCTTTTGGATATCTATAGACTATGCTGCTTTCTTTGCTGCCACTGAAATGCCTTTTTGATTTATAAAATGCAGGTGAATGGTCAATCAAAGACCAAAAAGAAATGATCAAAGGCCACATTGATATTCCCGAATTTTCATTTGGTGAATTAGATGACTTACAGGTTTGGAATTAACTCTAATATCCATTCTTTTATTTTAAATCCTGTTATCAACTTGATGAAATACGAGTATTTGTTATTTGATCCCTATTGCAGATAGAAACACGGATTAGCAGTGATATTTCTATTGAGGAGAAGGCACGGATCAGTGAGGAGCTGAGGTCCTTCCTGGGACCAATTCGCAAGAAACTAGCTGTGTTCGAGCAAGAACTGAAAGATAGGTAACATAGTATTATTAACCATAATGAGGGCTCAAATTTTTTTATCTGAATGCCTCCATAAATATTTGATGTCATTTATAAACTATGTATTGTATCAGAACCATATGTTTAAGCCAGCCCAGTCCATTTCTGGGGGGATGGACACTGAATGATTCAGACATTCTGTTCATTTGGCTTTTTAATTTGACCACTATTTGAACATGTTGAACATGTTGCAATTATTGGTGAACTATCTTGTATTCCGATGATGCTATGAGATAATCTAATATGATCTGATATTATATACGAGTTGTATTTGAGTTTAGAGTTGAAGAATTTGTCTGTATGTGTACTGGATTCATGAGAATTGTCTTATCCCCCTTTTTACTAGGTCTCCATTTTATAGAAAGTTTTTATTTCAAATTCTAGTAAGCCTTCTTGATCTTTATTTGTAAATTAACATGTCTTATTGATCTTCAACTGCCCATGAAATTTGGGACTGTAAGCAAGCACGCAAGATTATTCTTTTATTTAACCTTTTATTTTACTTGTGAATTGAATGTAGTTTGTTTATTTGCTAATATAGTAATGCAAAAAGAGTAGGGAGACAATCAATCTCTTAAATGGAAGATGACCTGTTTCCATTGTTGGAGACATACATAAAGAGTAGGGAGCTCTACTTTCATGTGAGGTATTACCTTAATTGTTATTTTATATAAAGATGCAACACATCTAATACTTTTATTAGCTTGTGATGAAACTCTTATTTATCAATCAAGGGGATCTTTTTAAAAACTTTGCTATGGTATTAAATGCCTAAATACCTTTCTTGATCATTATCTTAAGCATAATGATGGTTTACTTATTTCAAAAGTTATTCGATTAATTAGAAATTTTATCTAATTCAGCACTTATAGAGTATGATAATAAAAGAAAAATAAAACATTGAAAAAAAAATTAAATAAATTAAATTTTTTTATCAAAGGTTTAATTTTTTAAAAAGTCCATTTGTGTTAAATTTGAAAATAGAGTTACTAACAACTTAGAATTATTATTATATTAAGATTAATGTTTGACATACTTATTCACTTAAGAATGAACATGAATGGTATCTATTATTGAATTGTTACTTGGTAGTTGATGTACTATAAAAGGTTTATTGAGCACGGTCTCGCAAAAGAATTTTGGGATTTACTCTTGTTTGTAAGTTAAGTTCTTCGTGAGTCTCAAGTGTTCAGACAGCTTTTAGGCTACTATCTACTTTTAGTTTCATACATATTCAATTATTTGCATTTTAGAGATCCTAACTTCTTTTCATTCTAGCCCTAAGTTAAGGGTTTGAGATTAGATTTAGCAAGTTTTTTCTAGGTCTCAAGTTTTGTACTCCTTATGCTAGTACAAGTTTTACTTCTAATTTTCAGTGCTTTTCAATCATATAATGAGAGTTACTTTTTTTATTCCAATAGAGTCATTTCATTAATTATCCTCCATATAATAAAATTTTTTAATCTTAAAACTATTAATATCATTTATTATCATTTTCAAATCACTATTAAAATAGATCTCATAACCACATATCTCATTCTATTTTACTATGATTATAATAGCATGATAATTCAATATAAATTTTAATGATAATGTGTATGTATTCTCTGCCTTCCAATTAATTAGAGAATTATGGGTTCCGAAAATTCGCCATCAATCTCGATGAAGACAATATAATTTAAATGTTGGTGTAATTTTCAGAAGGCAAATGGAATAATAGATAAGACATTACCTAGAGATTTCGTCCTCATTTGGTGAGGATTTTAGATCCAAGTTTTATAAACAAACACATAATTAATTACCTCTCAATATTGAGAGAACTTTCGATTAAGGCTAAAAGTTAAAGTGCGATATAATAGCATGTGGAGTTTTAGAATTTAGATTTATGAAGTTTATTATATTTACTTAAAGCGGATGGTTAGGGGAATAATGACGCTCTCGATTTAGATCCCATGGTTCCGTCCGGTATGTGGTCCATAGTCTACTTAGTGAAGGTATCGACCCAACTTAAGAAGGATCCTTATCGGGACACATGAGTTCGTCAAGAAATCCTTGTGGGAGGTGTGTTTGTCTACGGAAGCTTAAGTCTAGAGAGAGGGTTTTTTGATCAAGTATATCCATGATTCCTTCACTCAAAGGCGGAGCCATTGAGCATCACAGGCTGATCGTGGCAAGTAATATAGTGTCATTTGGCGAAACCGTCGGATGACTCACGGATCATGTGGCTCGGAAAACCGCGTGTGGAGAACACCGGTGCTTTTCGGATGAGATTAGAGTATAGTTGTGTACTTGATTTGACTTTGGTTTTTAATATTAAATTTCACTTAGACATTTATAACTCAATAATATTTTAAATTTTGCATTTAGATTTATATTCAATCTAAGTCAATTTGTTTTGAAATTGTAATTTTATTTTGATAGAAATATCCCTCCGGTTGAGATCTCTATTCAACACTGCCATCATCTCAGTGGTTTATTGTTTCGTTATTTCAGATTCCATTGACTCTATTAATTTAATAATATAGAATTAGATATTCTCTCATATGATATAATTAGTTTCTCAGATGTTTTATTAGATTGAAGATATTATAATAACATCATTTGATTTTTAGCTTTAAAGATTATTGTTGATACTAAGATTATCAATGTTATAAGTGTTTATGTTCCTCAAGTAGGTTTTGGATGTAAGCTCAAAAGAAAAATTTTGGAATGAATTAGAGAGATTAATACAAAAGATACCTCTTGAAGAAAAATTAGTTATTGAGGAGATTTAAATGGACATGTTGATTGAGTGGTAGAAGATTTTAAAAATGTTCATGGTGGTTATGGATTTGGAGTGACTAATGAAAAAGGTAGGACTATATTAGATTTTGCCTTAGCTTATGATTTTGTAATTATTAATACTTTATTTAAGAAAAGAGATGAACATATTATTATTTATAAAAATAAATTTAGTAAAATACAAATTGATAATTTTTTAATGAGAAAAATAGATCGTTTAAATTGTAAAGATTGTAAGGTCATTTTAAGTGAAAGTTTAAGTATCCAACATCGATTGTTTATTTTAGATTTTAAGATGAAAGATTGTATGAGAAAAAATAAATCAAATTATTGTCCTAGGATTAGATCTGGACACTTAAATAACACAAATAAAAATATTTTTAAGAACAAGCTACAAGAGCTTAGAATTTGAGATGTTCATAAAGAAGCTAATATTATGTGGTAAAAAATAGCAAGTAAAATTAAACAAATTGCTAAAAATGTGCTTGGAGAATCAAAAGAAAAAACTTCTTTTAATAAAAATAGTTGGTGGTGGAGTCAGAAAAAATAAGAAATAAGAAACATTGTTATAAAATTTAGTTTATATGTAAAAAATTGGAGAACTGAGAAAGATATAAAGTGACATGTAGAGATTCTAAAAAAGTAATATATGATGCAAAAAATTTAGCTTTTAGTGATTTATACAATATATTAGATATTTAAAAAGGTGAAAGTATATAAGTTAATAAGAAAAAAGCAAGAAAGTAAGGTGAGGTATTAAGGATGAAGATAATAAATTATTTTTCTTAGAAAATGATATTGAAAATATGTGGATGAGATATTTTGATAAACTTTTCAATGAAGGATCTAAATATACGATTTATTTTAGCAACCTTAATACCCTAAACAAAAATAGAGAATTTTATTTTTATCGTCGTATTAGTAAATCTGAAGTTAGATAAGCTTTAAAGAAACTGAAATGTTGAAAAGCAGTAGGACTTGATAATATTCCAATAGAAGTGTGAAAATGTTTAAGAAATCAAGGAATTTTTTGGCTTATAAATCTTTTTAATGTTATTTTAAAGACTAAAAGATGTTAGATGAGTGGAGAAAGAGTTTGTTCCTATTTAAGAATAAAGGTGATGCACAAGAGTGTGCAAATTATGAGGAATTAAGTTAATGTGTCATACATTAAAATTATGGGAGAGAGTAAATGAGCATAGGTTATGTGATACAAAAGTTTCACAATCGGTTTGGTTTCATGCCGTGTAGATCTACTATAGATGCTATACATTTGTTAAGAGGTTGATGGAGAAGTATAGAGAAAGTAAGAAGGATTTACGTATGATATTTATTGATTTAGAGAAAGCTTATGATAAAGTTTCAAGAGATGTTCTTTGGAGAGTTCTAGAATAGAAAGGAGTTAATATTGGTTATATTCAAGTCATTAAGGAATATGTATACTAGAGTCTACTTGTGTCCAAACACAAGGAGGATTGACAAAATATTTTCCCATTTCAATTGGATTACATCAAGGATCATTTTAAGCCCTTATCTTTTTTTGCTTTATTTATGGATGTTCTTACTAAACATTACGGAAGATGTACCTTAGTGTATGCTTTTGTCGATGACATTCTTCTTGTTGATAAGACTAGAGGGAGTCCAAGAGAAACTTGAATTATGGAGGTCAACATTAGAGTCTAAAGGTTTTCGTTTAAGTAGATCTAAAACTAAATATATGGAGTGTAATTTTAGTTGTAGAAGTTCTAGTGGTAGTGTTGTGACATTAGGTGAACAAGTCATTGATAAGAGTGAGCGATTCAGATATTTAGGCTCTATTGTTCAAAATGATGGTGAAATAGATGAAGATGTTATTAGTAGAATTCAAGTTGGATGGTTGAAGTGGAGGAATGCATCTAACCTGTTGTGTGATAGAAAAGTTCTACTTAAATTTAAGAGAAAATTTTATTAGATGGTGGTAAGACCTGCAATGACTTATGATGCAGAATGTTGGCCAAAGAGAAGCATAAGGCTAAGTTAAGTGTTACGAGAGATGAGGATGCTCGTGGATGAGTGGCTTTACTCTTAGAGATAAAATGCAAATGAGTATGCCGGAAAAAGTTGGAGTAGTGGCGATAAGATTAGAGAGTTGACTTAGATGGTTGGCCACATAAAGCGCCATCCATGATGACAGAGAGTAGATGCATTAGATTTGCTTATGTTAAGAAAGGTAGGTAGATCTAAAAAGACTTGGTTAAGATGTATAAAAAATGACCTTAGTATACTTGAATTAAATGAGAATTTGACACATAATAGGACACAATAGAGATGAAGGATTCATATAGCCGACCCCACTTAATGGGATAAAGGCTTGTTGTTGTTGTTGTTGTTGTTGTTGTTGTTGTTGTTGTTGTATCATTAGATTTTTAAGTTAACCCTAATCTAAGACTCAACCGGAATCAACCGCAAAGATCCACTGACACTAAGTTCATTCATTAGTGTCGGGGCCATGCTAGTGTATTTAATTCAACATTAATTTAAACTTAAGTTATTTGTATAATATTACTTGTTTTAACTGAATTTCATTGCAAATATAAATTTTTAGTTAAAATTTTGACAGCATTTTTTCGATAGCTAAAATGTTATGTGGGCACAATGTCTGGTAATGACTGTATGATTTGCTGATATCGCATATACATTGCTTTGCGTCGTCTTCCATTGTACCCACGTGATCGCGTGGCCTCCCCGATCTAACTTTAACCACTGGAGGCATTAAAGGATATAGACCTCGAACTGCATCGTACTCTGGCTAGGTGGTTCGATCATGCAGCACATGAAAACTGGAAGAGTATGTATGCCCGTACATCAACATGGTGTAATAGCTTGACACATAAGCCAGATGATTGATTCTCTTATGTACAAGAGCTGCTATAGTATGACTACATGGAATATGATAAATCAGTGTTCGTGTACAATTGCATGAGCTGAATTGATCTGCTGTGAAGTCAACTCTGAAGGAGCGACAATTCCCGTCCAACACTTGCACCTCATTCGCGTTAATATTTATTGGCTGTGAGAAATGTCTAGCCTCACGCTCAAATTTGGTTAGGACTGTTTGGGTCCGAGGAGAGAATGTGAATTCAGTGGGCAGTTCGTCTGAATCAATGATACTTGCCCGCTTATAGAATAAACTCATGATATTATAGTAAATGACAGTGATCAATGCTTGAATTGGTAGTCCCCGTGCACATTTAAGTACACCATTAAAGTACTCTGATGCATTTGTGGTCATGGTACCATAACGTTTTCCACCATCATGAATCAATGTTCACTTCTCCACATCACATTCTACCAACTACTGATACGCTTCATGTTTAATTTTTTTGATGTCAGACATGTGGCAGTTAAATATATTGATGTCATCAGTGCTACCTGCAAAGTATATTTTCTTGCACATAAACTCAACATCAGCAATATCCATTTTCCTCACAGCCTTCTTAAAGTTTTCCCTAAGATGTCGCAAGCAATGACGATGTGCGACCCATGGAAATATATCGCGGCACCCACGAACCATGAATGCTTATCTGAGATTACACATAAATTGCCCCTTGATGAAACAATTGACAGCAATTGTTGTAGGCACATAATGAACCAGAGCCAGGATTCATTATTCTCAGATTCAACCACTGCAAAAGCAAGGAAAAATAATCCGTTATTTGCATCAATACCAATGGCTATGAGCAACGCATACCGACATACTTAATAGAACGTCCCGTCCATGCTGAGAACAGGTCGACAATATCCCCAGCCAGTAATAGATGGTCCAAAATCCCAGAACAATCTCTGAAAATAGCATGTATCTGATGACAAGATTCTGTAAACAGTGCCGGGCAGCGCAGAGCATAATGAATCCATAAACAAGCCTAGATAGCGGTATGACTTCTCCCAACTGCCAAATATTGCTCTGAGACTCTTACGCCTCGCATCCCAGGCCTTCATATAAGAGGCCTTGATGTTAAATTTTGATTCCATTCTTCCTATGATCTCTCGGGTTTCAAGTCAAATCGTGATAACCCATATTACAAGTAATAAACTTAGAACTTAATGTCCTCAACCATCGATGGTGGCAACGCATGTGACGAAAACCTAAAGTTGATATCCTCCAGGAACCTCCCAACCTCTTGCTTTTCAAGGCATGCACTAAGCAGGCACTGCTACGATGTCGCATACATATAAGGAAATTTTTGATTCGATGTGACGGTAACAAACTGAACATTATTAAGAATTGACCACCGCTGTCGCAAGCTCTTTCTTATTTGAGAAACACATACCTTCATATAACTCTACCGAACTTTGACATCTTCAAAAATCAACTATCGATGGACCATCAAACACAATATCCGCATCCCGCCTTTTCGTGGTTTGACATATTCGAACGTAGTCATTATTGGAAATCATAACATCACGATCTGATGAATTCCGGATAGAATGACTCTGAAGAAGATCATGACCAACAATGCTGTCGCATAAATTGGCATTACCCAGCAAAGAATCATCATCCAACATCGCTATCATCGATGCGTTGATTCGCTATTCATCGTTTTCATCATCATCGGTACCCTAGATGAACTAGGTTGCATGCGCTCGCTTGAATGCACGGTTTTTTTAAAAAGGATATAATCTTTTGAAAACGTAAGATAACCTAAACCAAGAAAATAAAAAACACCAACAAGATGTCGATAAATGCTTATATTATCTCTTGTTCGTGATAATATTGTTGAGATTCAGAAATTGGCCAACAACTCGGAGCGTAACTGAGTGTCCATTCGCGGCATGATATCGCGTTACCGCCGCAAAGAAGATTGTGGCTTCATTTTCAAGAATCAATGTTTGACGGAAGCTTCCCAATACAAGATCAGTATCATCATCATCAATAGTACAAGCTATGTATCCCACGCCTATAGGAAAACAACATGTAATCTCCACTGCGAAGTTATCAACGTCATAACGCAAAGACCTGAGCACTTTTTTTTTTAAATATCCTAAGCTTGCATGACGCGAAACTCGCATGGGCTTATTTTTGCCACTGACATAACTTAGAATGAACTGATCATCAATGATCAGTTATCCGTCATAGAAGAGAATTGGGGAAACGAGCTCCTAACTCATTCTACTATAAGCTCAGCAACCAAAGATGTAACAAAACCTAACAATTCTCTCATAATCCGTCAAAAAATATCAATCGGAGTGTACATATTGCTCACCTATTTATACACCTAACAATTTAGCAAAGCAAAAAATGAGCAATCAAATTACCTGATCCAAGCATTTCGTATACCCTAACCACGCAAATTTTAAGAGAAAAATTATGAAAAATATGAAAAACTTCCCTCTACATTATTGCCAATTGAAGTAAGAAAGGAAAAAGATACAAAATAAAAAAAAACTTTACCTTAGTGAATGAAAATTTTGGTCTCGGCCGAAAGCTACGGTGGAGGTGGAAATGCCGAAAGCTACGATGGTGGAGCCGGCGATAGGAGGGGGCCGATCACTCGTGACTCGTGAGAGTACGGAGGAGGAGGAGGGGGGCCGAGCGCGTGGGACCGATCGTAACCTAAAACTAAAAATGTAAAGCTCGCCTCTGAGGGTCGCTGGGCCTGTAAGGGTTTCCAAGATAAAGAAGCTAGTCCCCGATAAGTTGGCGAGCCGCGCCTACTTATCGAGCGGACCAGTTTAGATCATGAAATAGCGGCCAATACCTCCGGCGATGAGGGTGGCGAGCCATCTACTTATTGGGCGACTATACCTATAATTAAATTTTTTTTACGGTACTTAATCTCTTAATTATTAATTAATTAATACTTAATTTAAAAATTTCCTCATTTCATTATATACAAATATTTGACACATTATCACAATAAATAGAGCAATTATTTGTATGTGCATATACATTGAGATGTGCGCATTCATCAATATATTTAATGAAATATTATTTTCTGTACTATAAAAATTGTTATATCATGTATATGACATCTTAATAAAAAAATAGGTAAAATAATGTGGTTCTTTGGAGGGTAAACCAAAATTAATTTGATTCTATAAGTATTTGAAAAGAGAAATCCCTATAGAAGACAAAAAAGTTCAAATGAGTATCTTAACCAAACCAAGCATCTAGACAAAAGTTTGAAGCTACCATTTACCTTCACATGATATATATTATAAAATCATAGGAAATTTACATACATACCAATTCTTAAATTTACATATTTCACATCCAAACTTGAATATTTACAAACTAGCATTTTTCCTATGCTCAAAAAAAGTGCATTTCACTTGAAAAAAGTAACAAGGGTGGTATTTTTGATGTAATAATAAAGATTTAAATGTTATTTAAGTAAAAATTAAAATTTGGGTGTGAAATACGTAAATTCATAAGAATTACGTGGTATGTATGTAAATCCCCCAAAATCATAAGATTCCTTCTCCATATCCCCTTGTCAAGTAGCCTACTTTTTAAAATAATCATACAATCTTCATTCAAAACTTTTTTTTTCAACCCCTCACTTTAATATAAGAAGAGAAAGTAGAAGAAGATGAAGATGAAGATTAGAATAGAAAAAAGCGAGGGAGAAAATTAGGAAAAGAAATAGCCAAAAATAGTACAAAAGGTCTTCATACAATATTTTCTAAAAGAGTTAAACCAATCCTAGAAGATATGTTAAAAATCTTAATTATTTTTTTTTTCTATAAAATTTTTTAATATGATTCAACAAGAATTAATACATCATTTTGTTAGGGAAACTTCTATGGGTGATAAAATTTTGTAGATTCATAGCTAAAGTAAAAGACTAACTTGAAATTTTTTAAGTCTATGATAAAAGGAATGCATGTCTTACCTCTTCTCATAATATGAGAGAAAGCCTAAGAAAGGATGAGAGGAAGGATAATTCTACCACAAGAGTCAAACTATTTGGATTGATCTTATAATCATGTTTAGGTCAGGAAAACAACAAAACACCTTAAGATGCTCTAAACCAGTACCTAAATGAATAAAATCATGTGGTCAATAAGTATAAATGAAGTTAGTATGCTTTGTCGGACATGAAATGATAAAATATTTTTGTCTTTAATATGGAGGCTCTATTAGTGTATCATTAGATTCTAATCATGTTATGCTTATGAGCCAACCTTGAATGAATGCTAGTTTGAGAACATTCTCTTATGATGTACATAGGATGCATAATATGTAACCCATGAATTCTCAATCATAAGAGAAATTCAAATTCATTTCAATTTATTTTTTGTGAAAAAGGTGGCCATAAGCCATATAATATAAATTTAGGTATGGCTATATATAATATAAATAAGAATGATTCTCTTTTGTTCACATTAGGATTTTATGTGGTGGAATAAAATTCATTAGTTCGAATTCCTCTAAAAATCTCATTTTGAAAAGGTCATTAAGTTGATGCCAAAACTCCAACATGGTAATAGGGACATGGATTAAGGTTGCAATTAAGAGGAGTTAAATAAGCACAATGAAACACTGCTAAGAACTATTTAATCCCATCTCGTCACATCCCGCTTTTACTTGCCATCTCTTATCCTTTCGTTTGCAACTTTTAATTTTATTTTTTACTTCATTTTTTCCGAGCATTGTTAGGTGAAGACAAAATGGTATTTATAGTCCTTAGTCATTGATTTAGTTAAACTTCTCTCTTTCTCTCTCTCCCTCTCTCTAATATATACACACAAATACACACAAATATACATACATACATACATACATATATAAAATTTGATGCATATAAAAGATTTATTTATTCAAGCACAAAATTTGATACATATAAAATTAGATAATTTTTTAAATTAAATTTTGTGCCATCCATACTCCAATTTTGATAAACTTACTGTCGAGCTAACCATCTCAAAGAAAGTGAGTTGATCTAATCAAGATGAGCCCATACCAAACACTTTAAGGATTGTTAACAACTTTTGAACATCATTTAGATTACCAAATGATCTCCAAAATTAGCATGCTTATTATTAGATCTAGCATCTTAACTAGAAAACCTAATGAAACCAAGACTACTGAATTTTGATATCATTAAGGCACTCAAATACTCAAAAATATCTCATGATCGAGGAGATCATCATAAGTCATTTAATGTATTGCTTTAGATCTTGGCTATAATATTTACTTGAGATGTCATTTTGAGTCAGTTGCAAGCTTTAGATTCAAGATAACTGCTGTGAAGCTTAAAGAATTTTAGAGTACCACTATTAGATCATCGTTGTCACCAAGCCATCGCTCATTCGTCATCATTAGGCTACTAGTTGACCACCATCACCTAGTCCTCGACTAATCTTCATCATCAGCATGTCGATTGATGGCCTAATGATTGCCGATTGTTAGACTTTCAATTGACTATAGTTGCTAGGCTACCAATTGGCCTCTTGGTTGGATCATCGCCAAACCATTATGCCAAACCATCACTACTGATCACCATCGTCACCAACCTACAACCCAACTACTATCACGGACCAACAACCTTCATCGAGCAGCTGCTCAACTGTCATCAGCTGACTATTGACTAACCACTGCTACTAGACCACCAACTGATAGCCTGCTAGTTGCTTAATTATTGAATTGCCAATCAACCACTATCACTAAGTTGATGCTTTATTATTGTTTCCAGGAGCCATTCGACCGTCGAATAACCATCATAGGAAGTGCATCGCCATCACAGTACCATTGCTCAATCGTTGATCCATGGTCATTATCACTAGACTATCTATCAACTATCGTTACTGGGTTACTACCTAACCACCGTCAATTGACTACCATCGCCAGATTGATAGTGGACTGCTGTTATTGAACCATCACCCATCCACCATTACCAAGAAATTGCTTGATCACTAGCCAAACACTACATCGAACTATCACCATCACCTACCACTATCATTGGTCTGATGTAGCTCAACTACCATCACCGAACTATCGTTATGATTCAACCACCATTGTCAACACCAGACTAGTATCCTTGTATTACCACCCCCGATCAGTGTTATCAAGAAATCATTACCAGCCCACTATTAGGTTACCACCACCTAACCATCATTGTCGAACTATTGTAGTTGTCTAACCACCGTTTTCAGTTTACCACCACATGTCTGTCACTATCAAATTGCCACCCTCATTTGCCAATAGTCACCTGCTTGCCACCATTAGGATCTCAATCTAACCACCATCGTCAAACCACTACTAGTATTTGACCAATGGTCACTCAACCTCCTTCGTTTGATTATAATCACTCAACCACCGCCACCCGATTTCAATCATCCAACCATTATATCTAAACATCAGTTGGCCAACCATTGATGATTTATTACACTTGTATACCTATATTCGTTTGACCAAGGATGTTTAACTACAACAGCCTACTTACGATTGCCTGACTTATTTTGTTTAACCATAACCTCCAATCCTCTGATGATTAATTGCAGTTGCTCATTTTTTTGATGCCCATGTATGGTTGCCCATTCTTTGCCACTCAAATACATCACTTGTTCTCTAGGGTTAACAAATAAATAAAATAAAACAAAAACATAAAACTATATATATATATATATATATTCCGTAGAAATATGTTTCTTAATGTTAGCAATCCTCCTATATGGCTACTACCATCTTGTAATTTTTGTCATCAACCCAGTAGGAATAAATACTAAAAGAATCTTTTGGAGGGTGAGTGAAGCCCTCACTTTCTGTTTTTCTGGCTGATGAGTGATCTAATTTAGTCCATTAGAATTCTTAAATTTATTTTCAAGTAATGAATCAAAAACTTGAGCATGTAAATTTTATTTTACAAAATTTACATACGTAGCATACAAATTTTATGCATTTAAATATGGAATATATAAACTTTTATAGTTATAAATATAATATTTTTTTATTCTTGACAAAATATATTTCACTTAAAAAAATTAATTATAATGCTATTTTTAATGTAATAATAAAGATTTAAGTGTTAGTTATATAAATATTTAAATTTAGGTCTGAGATATATAAATATATAAAAATTATGTGCTAAGTATGTTATGTATGCATGTAAATGTCCCTTATTATTATTATAATATTATATATCTTTAAGCTATTTTGAATACTCTTGACAGCCTTCCACGTTGAACCGGTTAGAAGAAAGGTCTATATAATGGAACTCTAAGTGGCTGATGATCTTCGTTCAATTCACCTTGATTAGCAGCAATGAAAATAGAAGGAGTCGGATCAGAAGCAGGTTGGAGTTCTTTCTTTCCTATAGACAGTGTTCATGAAATAGCGAGGAAGAATCCTGAAGTCGTTCCAGAGAGATATGCGAGGGATAAGGAAGACAGAGCAGGAGATGACCTTCTTCCTCATCTCTGTCTTCAGATTCCTGCGATTGATTTATTTCTGCTCACCAGTGGTGATGAGCGAGAGCTTAACAAGCTTGACTTGGCCTGCCAAGAATGGGGTTTCTTTCAGGTATATAAATGGCTGATCTCTTCGAGAAAACAGAAGTAATTATTATGAGAAAAAATTTTGATTAAATTTTTTTTATTAGAATAACATTAAAAAATATATGAAATTTATTTTAAGATAAATTTTGATTGATTATTCATATATTATAAGTTATGAAAAAATAAATTTAATCATTTTTTTAGATCTAATAAGATTAAAATTTAATCATGATTCGGAGTATTATGGGAAAATAAGTAATTGTTATGGGAAATAAATAAATGATTCGGAGTATTTGATTAAATTTTTTATTACATGAGCTTCAAAATTTTTGAATTTTATTTTAAGATAAACGTGGTATAAAGTTTAATGATTCTTCATATAATCTGTATACCTAAAATAAATTTAATAAAAAATAAATATTTTATCCAGGCATATTGAATTATGATACGAAAATTATATTTTATAATTTTTTTTTTCTAAATCGTAAGATATTTATACACATGAATTATTTGACTCAAATACAGGTTGCTAAAATCATTACTTTGTCATTTTATTATTAAAAATAAACCCAACAAAACGAACGAATTTTATTTCATTACCCCTTTTTAATTTGTGACGAATTATGTTAAATGTATGAGGAATATAATTTGATACAATGGTTATTTTATTATTATTATTATGACAGTATATAAATTTAACCACAAAATTTACTGTTTTTTTTTTCAATAAGAAAAATTATTACATATAGAGTCTTTTTGTAATTTGTGCATCCACACTCTAATAATATAGTGTCATGTGGTGCTCAACAAATACACACTGCTTTGTATATTTGCTGTAAAGTATTGTATATTGACTGTGAAGTATTGTGTATGATTATGTATATAGAAACTGCATATTACCGTATGATTATATTTTATATCAATATATAGTAATGTATAACATTTTATATATTGAGTGTGTATTAGCTGAAGGTCACATAATATTATATTGTTAGAATTTGGATATAGAATATTCATCAAACTTCCCTATACATTATCCTATTTATGAAATCAAGATTCGTAGATCTTTGTGAGATAAAATTATATTGCAGATCATCAATCATAGCATATCAGCAGAAGTGCTGCAGAAAATGAAATTGATAGCAAGAGAATTTTTTCGTCTTCCACTTGAAGATAAGATGAAATACTTCAAAGCACCAGACGATGTTCAAGGTTATAATCCATCTCCAGCAATTTCTGGGCAGCAAAAACTAGATTGGGCGGATATGTTAATCCTGCAAGTTTATCCAACACTGGCCAGAAAAGAAAATTATTGGCCTACAATTATTCCATATTTCACGTATGCTCTCTTAATTTCAATGTACTCTTCCATCCCACGCAATATTATAAATTTTGATGCATTTACATCAATTATGATTGCATGAACATTATATGCAATAATGAACATATTGAATAAAATGTGAATATTCCATTTTTACGTTCATATGTACAAAACTTTCTTGTGAACAGAGAAGTTATTGAAGAATATTCAAAGGAAGCTAGTAGAGTTTCACAGCAACTACTCGGTGTATTCTCTAAGCTATTAGGATTGCAATGTGAAGAACTGCTGAAGATGCATTGTGAACTGATGCACGTCTTACGAATGAACTATTATCCTACCCCCCTAAAAAAGGTTGTAGCGAGCCCACATGCATAATCGGAACCCTAACTTTTTTTTTCAAGAAGACGACAATTAATGGCCTCCTGATTCGCATTCGGTGGATGGGTTCCAATCAAACCGCTTCAAATGCTTTATGCACATGTGATAATCGAACCCTAAAACGCTGAAAAGGTTATAGGCGTGAGCCCACATACAGATACTGGAACCCTAACTTTACTTTTTCAAGAAGACGACGCAATTAATGGCCTCCAGATTCATCATTCAGGTGGATGGGTTCCAATCAACTTCCAAATGCTTGGCGTGAGCCCACATGCAGATATCTGGAACCTAAGCGCTTGAAAAGGCAGAAGTGAGCCCACTGAGACATCTGGAACCCTAACTTTACTTTTTCAAGAAGACGACAATTAATGGCCTGATTAGTCATTCGTGTGGATGGGTTCCAATCAAACCGCTTCAAATGCTATAGGCGTGAGCCCACATGCATATCTTGGAACCCTAAAATGCAAAAGGTTATAAAGGTGAGCCCACATGCAGATCGGAACCCTAACTTTACTTTTTCAAGAAGACGACAATTAATGGCCTAATTCTCAGTGGTGGATGGGTTCCAATCAAACAGCTTCCAAATGCTTTATAGGCGTGAGCCCACATGCAGATACTGGAACCCTAAAACGCTTGAAAAGGTTATAGGCGTGAGCCCACATACAGATACTGGAACCCTAACTTTACTTTTTCAAGAAGACGACGCAATTAATGGCCTCCAGATTCGTCATTCAGGTGGATGGGTTCCAATCAAACCGCTTCCAAATGCTTTATAGGCGTGAGCCCACATGCAGATACTGGAACCCTAAACGCCGAAAAGGTAAAGGCCCACATGCATAATCGGAACCCTAACTTTACTTTTTTCAAGAAGACGACGCAATTAATGGCCTCCATTCGTCTGTGGATGGGTTCCAATCAAACCGCCAAATGCTTTAAAAAGTGAGCCCACATGCGCATATTGGAACCCTAAAATGCACGAAAAGGTTATAGCGAGCCCACATGCATGGAACCCTAACTTTACTTTTTTTCAAGAAGACGCAATTAATGGCCTCCAGTTCGCCGTGTGTGGTTCCAATCAAGCCTTCCAAATGCTTTATAAAGTGAGCCCACATGCAGATACTGGAACCCTAAAACGCTTGAAAAGGTTATAGGCGTGAGCCCACATACGATAATCCGGAACCCTAACTTTTTTTTCAAGAAGACGACGCAATTAATGGCCTCCAGATTCGTCATTCAGGTGGATGGGTTCCAATCAAACCGCTTCCAAATGCTTTATAGGCGTGAGCCCACATGCAGATACTGGAACCCTAAAATGCCCGAAAAGGTTATAGGCGTGAGCCCACATGCAGATACTGGAACCCTAACTTTACTTTTTCAAGAAGACGACGCAATTAATGGCTTCCAGATTCGTCATTCAGGTGGATGGGTTCCAATCAAACCGCTTCCAAATGCTTTATAGGTGAGCCCACATACATATGGAACCCTAAAGCGCTGAAAAGGTTATAAAGGTGAGCCCACATGCGCATATCGGAACCCTAACTTTACTTTTTCAAGAAGACTCACAATTAATGGCCTTATTCGCCAGTGGATGGGTTCCAATCAAACCGCTTCCAAATGCTTTATTTGTAAACATTGGAGATGTTGTTGAGGTATTATGATATATATGATTTATTTTTATTATAAGAAATAAATGTATTGGCTTATACCTTCCTAAACATCTATATTCTTGTATAGGTGTTAAGCAATGGAAGGTATAAAAGTGTTGAGCATAGGGCACTGACAAATGAGAAGAAGGAACGAATCTCGATTGCTACTTTCATTTGCCCACAAGAAGATGTAGAAATCGAGCCGTTATCATGAATTACATATGGAGATATGAAACCTAAGTATATAAAGTTTAGATACGGGGATTATCTGAACTACTATTGGACAAGGAGGCTAGATGGAAAGGCACCTACCAATCTTGAGCTCATAAAAATTTCAAGCATAGCGTGCTCAGGCCAATGTTGATGGCATATATCTCATCAAAATAATAATAATAATAATAAAAAACTGCTTTAACACTTGGGGTTGATATATTATGCTTGTTTGTGTTGCTTTGGGTTGATTTTCTGGTGATTTGATGAACTTGTCGTGTTTGTTTGCTGTCTTTTGTCACTTTTTAGATGCTTCTTGCATCAGGAAGTTGTTGTAATGTTTTGTTGTTAAATAAAATGGGTGTTATCTTAAGCTTCTTTTAACAAAAAGAAAGATAATTCCTCTAGCTTTTCGCATTATATTTATAAGAGGTTCACTTTAAAATTTTTGTGTGAGTAAAATAGTCGTACTTTTTAAGAGTTCAGACCAGATTGGCTTTTCTCTTTGCGAGTCTACATATATATATATATTAAGCGTTGAAAGTTTTAAATCATTATCAAGTTCCAATGGGTTGGAAAATGATTTTATGGAGAGAGGCTTAATTATTTGGTTAAATTAATCTTTATTTTGGTACCTTTTATAAGCGGATTTTATTGATTCAATGTTTATTAAGCTCCTTAGTCATTTTGTAGTTACTTTTTCTTATTCTTCACTTTATGATTTAGAGCGAAGATAGGTGAACATCACAATTTTCATAACTCTCTGTTCTTTTGAAAAAAGCTTTTTTTTTTTTTTTTAATATTTGAGCTAATTTAATGACAAATTTATACATAATATAATATATGTGTAAGACTTAAATCTTAAACCTCTTAATCGAAAATAAAATATATTTTTTTTCAAAAATAAAAAAATTATTTAAAACATATTTTTTATATTTCGAAATTAAAGCATAGTTGAAAATAAAGCTCTCAATGTTAAAATGTCTTGCAATTAATTTTGTTTTTTCACAAGGCTTGCTTTTTAACTTTATCATGCAAAACGTAATACAATAATATAATAAGAAAATGTTCTTTGAGGCATCTCATAACAGCAGTTCTATAAGATTTAGTTATTTTGTGAATAAAGAGACGTTATGATTAGAAGGAAAAAAAATAACAAAAATGATCAGGTCTTTACTTTATTTAACCATAAATTGGAGAATTTTTATTTTTTATTTTCTATTTTATTTTGTTTTATTTATATTTTAATTTGAAATAAAATATATTAAATAATAATAGTTATTTTTAAAATACTAAAAATATCAAAAATTTATTTCAAGTTTTTTTTTAAATGTGATTTATTTTTAAAAATAAAAAAAAAAAAAAAACACTTATAAAATACATTAATGTCCGTTTGGGATCACTTTTGTTTTTTATTTTATATTTTATATATTTGTTTTGTTTTATTTATATTTAGCTTAAAAATAAATTTATTTGATTGTACTTATTATTTTTAAAAACACTCAAATTTTTATATATGAATTGTAGTCTTTTGCTCACATTAGGATTTTAAGGGTGGAATAAAATTCGTTGGTTTGAATACCTACAAAAATCTCATTTTCGAAAAGGTCATTAGGTTGATTCCAAAACTCTAGCATAGTAACAGCTGTGGGACTCCGAAAATTCACCACCGACCTCTCGATGAAAAGAGTTTGATTTAAATGTCAGTGAAATTTTCAGAAGGCAGATGGAATAATAGATAAGACACAACCCAGAGATTTCACCCTCATTTTGTGAGAACTTTAGCACCTATAGTTAATTACCCCTCTCAATACTGAGAGAGAATTTTCGATTTAAATTATTAAAGCTAAACACATAAGAACATGCGGAGTTTTGAATTTTAGATTTATGAATTCATCATTTTAACTTAAAGCAGATGGTTGGGGGAACGATGACGCACCTGATCAAGATCACATGGTTTCCATCCGCTATCGCCCTGGTTTTTAGTTAGAGGAGGTAGTAACACAACTCGAAGGATCCTTATCGGCCGAAGGCCGTCCCAAGTAATCCTTGTAGATCTGGGGTTATGTTTATCTAAGGAGAAAAGTTTAAGTTCACCTTAGCTAACATAGAGCTTTCCTTATCATGGTTCACATCTCAAAGGGTAAAGCCATTGGGGGAACATAATGAATGTGTGACCATATATATAATGGTGCCATTTACGGCAACCACCGATCGAGACTCGTAACTACATCGTATAAAGCTCATCGGCCAAGCACCGAGAGGACATGCGTACGCTTTCATGATATTGATTGAGAGTGAATATAAAAATACAATTGACTTGATATTGACTCCTTTGTGAGCTATTTTTTTTTAATTTGTCACCTTCAATAAACTATTGTAGAATGTGGATTCAATTTTAGCTTTAAGTTTTTAGAGAAATAATTTTATTTAGGCATTTATAATAAAATAACATATTAAATTTTATAATTGAATTGATACTTGATTTGAACTTGCAAGCACATTTTGATGATGAATGTCCCCTTCGGTTGAAATTCTATTCAACACAGCTATCATCGGGGTATATAAGTCTGCTTGACCATTTAGTTTATTATTTCAGATCCTCTAGACTCTATTAATTTAATAATAGAGGATCATATCCATATTTATATTTTAAGAATTTTGAATTTGAGATTATTGAATATAAATATCTTAGACATTTTGATAATGATGACCCTTCGGTTAATATTCTTAATCAACTCAGCCATCATTGGGGAGTTGATCATTCAATTTATTATTCAAGATCCTATTAACTCTATTAATTTAATAATTAAAGATCATATCTACTGTCTCAGATATTTTACTAAGTTAAAATTTTTAAAATATTATTATTGGATTTTTAGATTTTGTTAACCTGCACTTCGGCCCCAAGGCCAACCGAAGCAACTCAAAAGATCGTACACTAAGTTTAAGCATTCAAGATAATGTTGGCCCATGCTTATTCATAATACTTATGCAATTTAAAAGATCAAATTGAATTGAAAATTATTATATATTTTGTACAAGAATTCATCTCTTTCAAATAATTGCATAAATTTTGAAGCACTTGAATTGAGTGATTGTTGGCTCCATAATTTATGCAAAATTAATATATTTGAAGTCTATTTAAAATTTAAGTGAACGCCTCCTATCTGTTTCTAATTTTGTGTGTAGATTTGATGGCATATGTTGTAAGTTTCATTAGTATTCGGCTTCAACTCTTTTGAATATTTCATTGCACAATGGATTTCTTATTCATTCAAGTATTTTGCTTGCATTGGATAAACAACTAATTTGTTGTAGACTATTGTTAGTCTGATGATTGTAAGCCCAATCTTGTCTCAACAGCTTAGTCATTATATTTAGTTCAATTATTGATCTTATTACTCATTTAAGATTTAAATATTATTCATTGACTATTTTATTTTTATTAATTATTAATCTCTATTTTGATGAAATTTCAGTAGCCTCCTCGCATTGTCCCCACATAGGGGGCTTCTTCAAGAGTGCTAGAGAATTCTTACCATGTTTAAGAAAGTATGCATAGTTAGTGTCTTGCGACACTACAACTTAGAGAATATTTTAAACCCACCACGCTTAAGAAAGCATGCATAGGGCTTCAATACCTGCATTTAGAATGAAATTTGGCAGCATCCCCGCATTAGGGGCTACATTGGGAGTACTAAAGCTTCCCACCACACTTATGGGAAGTGTGCATGGTAGGTGTCTAGTGACCCGTGGCTTAAGAGGTCTTTCAAACCCACCATGCTTAAGAAAGCGTGCATAGGCCTTCAATATCTATTTAAGAGACATCCTGGTTTTCTTGCCATACTGAAGCAGCATGCAAGTACTTATGTTTGGAAAATATTTATAATTGTATTAAAGCAACATGCACAAGAACTTAATATACTAAGTAGGCATATGCACAAATATTTGAAATGAAATTTTATAGCCTCCCGACATCATCCCCTTATAGGGGGTTGCTTCGGGAGTACTAAGGCCTTCCCACCATGCTTATGAGAAGAGTGCATGGTAGGTGTCTTGCGACACCGTGGCTTAAGAGGTATTCTAAACCCACCACGCTTAAGAAAGAATGCATAGGTCTTCAATACATGTGTAAGAGACATTTGAAATAAAATTCGACGGCCTCCCGGCATCATCGCCATGTAGGGGGGCTGCATCGGGAGTACCGAGGCCTTCCCCACCATGCTTATAGGAAGCATGCATGGTAGGTGTCTTGCAACACCACGACTGAGTGATTTTCTTGCACCTACCTTGCTTATAAAAAGCGTCACATAGGCCTTCAAACTTGTATAAGGGACATCCTAATTTCCTCGACATACTGAAGCAACATGCACGTGTACTTAAGTCTAGCAAATTTCTCTACTGCACTAAAGTAATGAGCAGGTACTTATAATTTTTTTTTGGCATTCATTACAATTACATCTTCACATGTGCAAATATAAGTAAAGTTACTCCATCACATCATGATTTCTATCATTGTTTCAATCACCTCTTACCTTTTAAATACATCGAACAAAAAAATGACAACATGAATACCCAATAAACTCACATTCCAACTTATTATTTGAATGCCATAAGTCAAAGAAAGAACTCTAAAGACAACATGATTGAATGGAAGTGAAAATACAAGCTCTTTGCCCTTTTCTTTTTACCCTCTCAAAATCAGGTGGATGAAATAACAAGTGGATAGCTAAACTTTAATGATTATTATTATTTTCTTTTTAATGACATGTGCTTTCTCTAGGACCTACAAACTTTAAATCCCTATATCCCCTCCTCCACCTTTCAATTTCAGGTTAAATAAGATGGATACATATTCGACAAAAAGTGATGATCAACATCAAACAAATAATTGTAATTATAAATAGTTATTTCACCTTATTAGATTTTATCAAATAACCAAAGGAAAACTAGAACATTTAATCCCATAGAATTTAGAGAGAAAACTGAAGCAAAAACTTTGAATTCATTCACCCTAATCTTTACTCCAATTACAACAATTAAAGGTAAAGTGGGTTAATCTATGTCGAAAAGAAAACATGCACTTTGTTTGCGTTTGAGAGAATAGAGAAATAGGGTTTGAATTTGCCTAAAAGAGAAGAGAGGGAATGCTGCCTCCGTGTACTTGCTTGATTTGTCGAGAACTGAAGGAGAGATGGGATGTGTGAACAGGAGGCAGGTTGCTCTATTCGGCTGAGAGAAGTAGATGGTATTCAGCCTTAGGTTGGAAGGAGGAGATGGACGAAGGAGCTCAGTTGGCTTGGGTTTCCCATCCAGAGAAAGCAAGAGTAGGAGGAAGAGAGTGGCGTGAGGCTTGCATGAGCTTGGCTACTATTTAGGATGGATGAACATGAGAGAGTATATTGGCTACTGAAGGAGGATGTGGCATTCGGTTGGTTCGGCCTATAGTAGAGACCGAATGAATGGGAAGAGGAGATGGGGCATTCATCTATAGCAAAGATGAAATGAGAGGTAATCAGGCGTGTCTTGTGGCTTGCGAGGTTGATTGGCAGGATAGAAGATAGGAGGCTATGATGACGAATGGGAATCAAGGGTTGTGGATAGAAATCTAGCTTCTCTTTTTTTTATTTGAGATAAAATAAACCTAATTCTGAGTTTTCACAATTGTATCCTCACATAGAAAATTAGATATCAATTTTATGCTACTCCGATATTTCGGATGTAACGGTGCAGTCCATTTCATGATCGGAGATCATTTGGTTCAATCGATGTCAAATCGGGTCAATTTCAGCTCAAAATTATGCATCGTCACTTTTGATGGCTCGATATTCACATAGACTCATCCGAATTGAGCGCGACCAATCTCATTTGAAAGGTTTCAATATTTTGATGCTAGCGTAGTAATCAATTTTATGAACAGAGATCATTTGGGCATCTTCAGCTTCCTGACCTCGATATGCATGTAGGCACTTTGACACCCTCCTTTTTTGATATGTAGACTGTCAGATTGTGCAAGATGTATATTTTGATCAATTTCGATATTTTGAATGTGATCATGAAGTATGTTCATTGATTGGATGTCATTTTGATTAATTTTGGTGATGCCTAATGCATTTTAACTTTGATTTGCATGTTAAAGCTTGTCGAATTCATCCTGTGAGCTCGGCTTGACTTATGGCGCATACATGGAGTTCAACAAATGCCCCCCAATAAATGTGATTAATATATGGAGCGAGAATGTTTGTTGAAAACTTATTGACCCTTCAAGTCAACCATGAATCTTGAATTACTTCAGCTTCAATTTTAATAGCTCGCTGAAGAGCTTCTTCCACCATCTACTCTCAACTTCAATGGATTTGTTGAAAATTATTTTTCTTTTGTGTTATTGTGGATTTGAATTTCCTCTGACCCTAGCTTCATGCTTGATCAAGTTTGATGGAGGAATTTGTTTGTTTGCTTTGAGATTTAAAATTTCTTATGTCCTAACTTTAAGCTTAACTAAGTTGATAAATGATTGACCTAATTTGTTCATATTGACTTGTCAGGAAGTATATGCATGTCTTCAGTCCTATGCTTGCTGCTTTGATGGACTCGATGAAGGGTGCATATAGATGACCCAACCTTCTGGCTCATATTAGGTCTATAATGTTGAGTTATCAGTCTAGCAATGGGTGCTTTAATAGACTGAATAATCACAAAATTCTTTTAGTTCAGCCATTACCTTTGTATGAACTATGAAATTATTTCCTCGGTCCTATGCTTTTTTTTCATGGACTTGATGAAGAAATTGGCTTCGATATATGCTTTGTGCTTGATCAGTCATTTGAAAATAGATTAAAAGATATCACCCTTTAGGCAATATGGAGATTGAATCAAGGCAGCTCTAGATTGAGAGTTATTTTCTCAGAATGTCTTGATCCATTGATCAAGTAGAAAGAACTCTTGGATTCTGGTTACTAAAAGTCACTAAGCTAGATCTAGATTGAGATTGAACAACTATCATCATTGGATTGATGAGTAGGGGCTCTTCCACTACAACTTTTTCATATGGCATGTTGAGTGAGGAGAGCGCTAGCAACTCAGCCATTTGTGGGCTTATTGAGTCTGATCTTTAGAACCTACTCGAGTCTTCAACTTAAGCTATGATAGATTGGTCATTTGGTCATCAATAAATGGGGGCTCTTTCACTGCGATCTTTTCTTGTGGCTTGTTGAGTGAGGAGAACATCAGCAACTTGGTGAGCTTGTTAAGTTCGACCATTAGAACCCGTCCATGTCTTAGACTTGAAGATGTATAGGTTGATATTTTTCCAACTTAGTTGATTGAAGCTTCTAAAATTAAGAGTTCTTCTAGATTGATCTTAAGAATTTAACAAAGCATGTAGACAAACTTTTTATATTTAGGGCAGCCTTTTTGAGCATGGAATTGGATTTTTTTATTCCTGCAAGAGCCTGCAACTTTAATAATAATAATTATAGATATATTCAGATTTTAGCATAAAGCTTGATGTCAACCAAAATGTATATACAAGAGACCTTATGCTTCACAGGAGAGGATTGGACAACTCTGTTCATAAAAAAATGCCCTCTATCAAGTAGGGGATTGTGGATTAGATCAAAAATGTATTACAGAGTTTGAAATTATTTAATATAAATAAACGTAGCTCATTTTGATCATCACATATATTTATTTGGGGATCTCGACTTGAAGCATGATGTCAACTTAGCTAAATATATAAAAATACTCCTAGTCTAACAAGGGGATTTTGTAGTAACTTGAAAATGCGTTCTCATTTTATAAGAGAATCTTCAAGTGACATTACATGTGTATTTGGTATGAAAGTATTATTAGTGCAAGATCCATTTAAGTATTTATATACTCATCCATAGTCAGCTGTGATATTTTTTGAGATATCAAAAGTTGATTGGTGGCATTGGTCATTGACTGTTTGTGTTAATAAGCTGGTAGGCTCCTTCATATACCTTCTTTATGATGTAGGGATCTTCTCAGTTAGCTTCAAATTTACCACTAATCTTGTGATGAGGGATGATTGGCCTTTTCAGCACTAGAACCAATTCACCTTTCTAGAATGTCTGATGACGTACCAGACTATTGAATGCTTTGGACATCCTCACTCGGTAGATTTCTAAACTTTATTGAGCTTGAAGTCTAACTTCGTCAAGTGCATCCAACTCTTCTATTCATAAGAGAGCATTCTCATCTTGAGTAAGATTGAATTGGACAACTACTCAAAGTGATGGTAGCTCAACTTCTAGTGGAAGAACATCTTCAAATCCAAATATTAGAGCTTAATGAGTGGCTTTGGTCGATTTTGTAAGTGGTTCTATATGCCCAGAGTGCTTCCATTATTTTAGTGCGCCACTCTCTTTTATTCTTTGTGAGAATATTTTTGAGCAGTTTTACCAATGTCTTATTGAAAGCTTATACTAAACCATTTGCACTTGGATTGTAAATTGATGAGTATCGCCAATTAATTTAGTGATGGTAAGCAAATCTGTATATCTCCACACTATTAAAGGTAGGGCCATTATTTGAAATGATTCGTCATGACATCCCAAATCTATGAAACAACATTATTGGTGAAGAAATCAATGACTCGATAGACTTCTTTAAATGGAGTAGCGATTCACTTGGAGAAGTAAATGCTAAAATGAATCGATGTTTGATAATGATGATGGAGGATCAATCAGTCCAATTATATCCATGCCCCAACTTTTGAATGCCAAGGATGCTATTGTTGGGTGTAGAGGATTCAAAGGTTGATGAATGAGATCCCCGTGAACTTGACATTCATGACATTTCTTAGCATAATTAATACAATCTTACACCATTGAAGGCCAATAGTATCCCATCATTTTAATTTTGCTATTATTTTAGGACCTGATTGATGTACCCCACAAAATCCTTCATGAATTTTGGACATCACTTTGTTGGCTTCATCTGTCCCCAAACATCACAGCCATATTTATTCAAAGGATCTACGGTACAATATATCATTAACATAAGTGTATCATAGAATTCTTTTTGTAATCTGTGGCTAGTGGTTTGTTGCTTGACAATTTACTTTTCTTGAAATAATCGATGAAAAGTTTCCTCCAATCATCAGACTCTTCCACTATGAAAGCTCATGATTTCTTTGCAGTACTTTTGAGTTTTTTCATCTCTTGTACTTATTGTTCTCGGGGAGAGCAAGGACCAATTTGAATCGCCTCCTGCTGGTTTGGGTTTGATGTCCCTTCTACCTGTGGGGAATATGGATTTAATGAGAACTTGATGAGTGGACACTTCAATCATCACATCACCATCGTCAGTGTTCGCCATCTTTTTTTCCACCTTGGCCAAACAATCTGCTTTACTATTCTTTGATCGAGAAACTCAAGCTAATTTAATAT
Source organism: Cymbidium sinense (assembly GCA_021442155.1). Classification (NCBI taxonomy): domain Eukaryota; kingdom Viridiplantae; phylum Streptophyta; class Magnoliopsida; order Asparagales; family Orchidaceae; genus Cymbidium; species Cymbidium sinense. The sequence goes on along the minus strand of CM038217.1, from coordinate 155,695,962 downwards.
TTGGAATTTGCTTCATGAGCTCAAGCACTCACTTATGATAGTATGCCAATTCAAGCTTATTAATCTTATAGAGACCTAACACTTGGTTGATCACCAATTGAGAGTCTCCAAAGATTCTTGAATTTTGAATATCGATGATGACAACTTCTTCAAGGCCTGTTATCAATGCCTCGTATTTAGCTTCATTATTGGTTCTTGATTCAGTTAGCCTATATGAATGCCTCATTATGCCACCTTCCAGTGTTATGAAGATGAGGCCAACGCCAACTCTTGCTTTTGGTAGATTTGGGGGCTGAGCAGATTTAATAGATGATGCACCATCGAAATACATTTCTCAGATATGCATCTTTTCTCTTTTATGGATCAACAAAATCTGTTCATCAGGTAGATCATTGTTGACTATTGAATCTACTGGGATAGGATGCACAACAAGAAAATCTTTTAGTATCTTCCACTTTATAGCTTTCTGAGGTACATATATGTAATATCGAATTGTAATAGGAGCATCACCCATCATGCTAAATGACCTGTCAATGCTGGCCTTGTCATCAGGAACTTTAATGGATTGAGCTTTGAGATGAGCATTATCTTATGCGATAATATATAATGTTGAAGCTTTTGAGCAGCGAAGATTATTGCAAGACAGTGCTTCTCATTTGGAGAGTACTTTGCCTCAGCTCTTATCAATCTTCGACTGATATAGTACAATGCATTTTCTTTGCCTTCTTCATTGTGATGTGCAAGCAACGCTCTAAGATATTCTTCTAGTGCAGTTGTATATAAGATAAGGGGCTTCCCTGGAATTTGTGCTGCAAGGATTGGTGGATTTAATAGATATCTTTTGATTCTACCGAATGCTTCTTGACACTCATTGTCCAATGTAAATTGTACATTCTTCTTCATCAATTTAGCAAATGGTTGACACCTGCTCGATAGATTTGATATGAAGTGCCAGATGAATGTCAGATGTCCTTGCACAGAATGAAGTTGATGAAGACTCTTCGACAGTGGTATATCCACTATTGCTTTAATTTTATTAGGTCAATCTCGATTCCTCTAAGCCGCACCACGTAGCCAAGGAGCTTTCCAGATGAAACCCCAAATGCACATTTAAGAGGAATCATCTTGAGATCATAATGTCTAATTCTTTTAAAGACCATCCTTAGGTTAGCAAAATGATCTTCTCGATCTATGCATAATGATGAGGTCATCTACATAGCATTCTACTTTTTGATGAATCAACTCATCGAAGATACGTGTCATGGATTTCTAATATATAGCTCTAGCATTCTTCAATACGAAGGGCATGACTGTATAACAATATATACCAATTGACATCCTGAATGATGTGTGTCTTTCATCTTTGAGAGCCATCTTGATTTGATTATACCCCGATGACCTGTTTATGAATGAGAACATGTTGTAGCTAGAAGTATTGTCCACTAGTAGTTTTGATATTGAAAGCATAAAATCATCTTTTGGGCATGCTTTGTTAAGATTTTGAAAGTCAGTACATATACTAATTTGACCATTCTTCTTTCTCATTGGAATAATGTTGGCTATCCAATATGCATACATTTTTTCTCGGATAAAGCCTGCTTCGATCAACTTCTTAGTTTCTATAATTATTTGTTCTTCAATCTCCAACCTCATTCACCTGTGGGCTTGCTTAGTGTGTGCTCTAATGGCTAGTTTGAATGCCACATCGTGGATAAGATAAGCATCTTAAAGTATGTCTAAGCAAAGCAATCCCATAATTCATAAAGTAGGGCCTTTAATTCTCCAACTTTTTCACTAGGAAAAAGGGCACTAATGAATGTTGGAAGGGGATCATTTTTTGTTCCCATGTTGATTTCTTTTAGTTCATCCATGGTATTTGCTTGCCCACCATCCTCACGCTCTTCAAATATTGGCTTGGCTTCCACTTCCTCATTGTTTATCAGATAAACAACATAAAGATTATCTCCATTTTCAATTTTAGTTTGAACTTCATTTCCTGTTATTATATAATAAGCTCTTTGAGGATGCCTACGTTGGATGTATCCAAGACCTTTAGAAGTATGACTATCACACTTTCGTAAGGTTTGTGGACTTTATAAATTTTAGAGGGTTTCAAAAAGGTGATCGCTACTTATGAGTTCCAACATCAACCCTAATTTGTGCATCATCTTACGGATCCTTAGATGATAATATTTTGGCATTCTTGTGGGAACCATATCATCAGATTCATCAAATTGGATGAGCTAATTAGAGTCCTGGTGATAACACTCCTTAGACTTGTAAAATGAAATTTCATGTTCATCCTTATAGGCAAAGGAGGCACATACAAATTATTTAACGCTTCAATAATGTAAACTTCACGTGGAGTGATTTATTTAAAATGTTGAAAAGGAACTGACACGATCACTAATGAATCTCCTGATATCAATAGGTATGCCATCCTTCTTGAAGAGATACACTGAACTTCACTTTTGTAATTAGGTTCAAAATCATAATCGGGGTCTGAGTATTCTATATTTTTCTTTCCTTTCACCAAAGACTTGTTTACTTCCTTGGGCCTGACAGAAGGATTATCATCATCTTCTTTTGTGTCACTACCCATATGAGGGACTAGCCTTTTTCAACTTAGGTGATGCACTAGCTGCTTTAAGAGTCGATGCACATTCTTTCTTCCTTTTTTCCTTCTTCACTTCTTTGGATTATTTTGCAGATTTGAAGTAGAAGCTTTGGATTATTGAGGTATGGGCATCTTTAACAAACATTATTTCACATTTTCATAAATTTTAGCTTCATGGACTATGAATGGATAAAGATTACTAGAATTTATGTCCTTCCTCATCTCTTATATATTTCATGCATTGGTGCAAAATCGACGGGACTATTCTGTACTCATGTAGCAAAGGATGACCCATCAATGCCCTAATAAGGTGTTAGCATCAATGACATGGAATTTAGCTTTTGTGTAAAGATCACTAAATCTTAGTGGCAAGGTAAAAGATCTGAGAGTCTTTTGCCCTTTTTCATTAAAGCCATGGATCATCAATTTATCCTATCCTAGATGTTAAATATCAAGGGATAATCTTCTCAATGCTCGTAGGTTCATGAGATTAATAGATGAACCTGGATCAATTAGAATTCAATTGATTATGACACCATCGCTCTCTGCGGAGACATATAGCGGGCGATTATGGTTTGATGTTTCAAGCATAAGATCTTCCTCAGAAAAGTTGATCTTCGGAAGGTCTTGAGATTGTAATACTTTAGACTTACACCACTCGGTGAAGTATGTTTCATATTTCTCTGGATTCTTACAAACCTGAATTAAGGTTTCATGGCCTTAAGACATTAGGAGGGCCTCATATATACTCATGGTGTTTTTTTTTGATATGGTGGGGGTACACCACAGATTTGAGATTTACTTAAAGTGATCGTACATTAAATGGAATGGTGCACTATCTCAAAAGATAGAAATCACTACCCTATAATGAACCTAATCACCTAATAAGGACTCCTAAGGCATGATGGGTCTTCAAATGTACCAGAGATTTTTCCCTTACTTTACATGGATAAAAAAAATAGAGTTTATATTTAATTAGGTTCTAAAGTTTCTTATGGGGATAAGCCCCCATAGTTAATTACATCCTAAGAAAGGTGAATTCTTTAGGAATACTCTCGATTAAAGTAAGTAATTATTATCTCCAAAGATTTCAAGGGCAAGAGTATCAATAAATTGACTATATTTAGAAAATCAATTGGGATAGATCAAAAGGAGAGACTTATTATTGAAGCTAAAGGAAATGTGTAGGGAATGCTCATGATATAAGGAAACCTAATGAGCATTCTAGCCTATCATTTGGTTGGGCTTTATATGTTTGAAATTGAAGAGGATTATTTATTTGAGTTGAATTTTATTAGATTGCTAAGGCTTATAATCTACCAAAATAAAGTTAGGAAAATACCTGAGAGTGAGGATTTATGCTTGTAGCCTGAAGAAAATAGCAACCTCATCTTAAATCTAATGGGGTTTGGCACAAGCCAAAGTATGACCTCAGTCTAAGAAAAGATATGTATATAGTTTACCTTTACAAGAGATGATAAACAACTCGACTGCTGGACTTATAACTGTGTGGAGTGGCAGCCAGCTAATTCCCCCTATGCTTTAAAACTATGTGGTCAAGTCATATGATTTTGCAAGATAGTTGGTTTGTTATTATTTAGAAAGAGACTAAAGCCCTTAAACCCACTCCCTAAGATATTAGAGCATGAGTGGTATGAGTAATGACTTAATCTACAAATGCAAATCTTTTTAAATTTTATTTGATTTTTGACACTTCATTTTGACAAGGAAATATGATTTTTGTATACCTAAATGCATGTTGAAATAAGTTATAGGCCAAATCAAGAGTGAAGAGGGTGAAGCTCCATTAGCAGGAGTTGCTCTCACAGGCCAAGCAGTTACCATATGTGTAAGGATGGAGGCCTCATTTTACAAGAGTGATTCAAGATGATATGTATGGTGTGAAATATACAATATTCAGCTAAAGGGTTATTAAATCTTTTAATTATGTTGATTTAATGCCTAGACTTTATATGTGGTTATGAGTTATTTAAAAATTTAATTATGAGTTGTAATTGGGATAGAAAAATTAATTTTTCTCTAAGATCCTAATCACATCCAGGCCACACATTAAATCATCATTCATAAAGAAACTATAAAAGGCATTCCATTTCTATTTCACAATTTAAACATAACATCAAGCATTTTTATAAATCTAACACAATAAAATAAGAGGTCGGTGCAATCGGGTACCGCCGTACAACCCGAAAAGAGAAATGGGTAGCCGAACTATACACTTATATAACCCAAAATAAGAAAGAATAGTTACAATTTACAAATGATAAATGTTATGGGGTGGAGGTCTTCAAGTCTTCATTGTTCATATCTCTTTCATTTCTTCATGTCTTTGTTCCCTTTGATTTGATAGGCCTCAATGTATCACATGGCACCCTAGGGTTAAACCTTCTAGCCAATGTTCATCCTTATCCCCCCATAATACTAATCCCAATTTTTAATATAAAATTACATTAAAAATGGGAGAAATAAATCTAACTACACCTACAAAACAGAGGTTAGCTAAACATACATGCAACCCAAGCAGTTATATTTATAATTTAGACTTAGCACCCTGCACATGGGTAACGAAGCCCACCTATCCTAACTTGGATTATGCTTAGGGGCTAAGCAACCTACAAAAGAGACATTTATATTTATTTTAAGCACGCTTTAAGTACAATCCTCCGCAGAAAAATGATTAGGCTAATCACGACCTAACATCCAATCTACGAAACATACACCCTAGCATTCAGTCTAAAATAATACATCACAAAACCAAATATATATCATACCATGCACCGCCCTAACATAAAGCTAGAAGTGGTGACTTAATTCTAAAGTGTGTGTGTTAAGGCTTATGTGGTATGCCTTAACTAAGCTTTCTTATGATTTTCTAAGTATGAAAGGATGTTTAATCATAAGGGGTTGATTTCACTTTAAGTAGTTTAATTGATTTGAGAATTTTACTTAGCATTTTCTTTTGTTTCATTTGACTTACACTTAGCAACTAAGTGTTATAAAGAGAGAAAAAGAGAGGATAACTCTCTTTCATCCCTACCTTAAGTCACATCTAAAACATATTAATTAATCAATTCTATTTAGTGAATGGCTTATTAAATATTTTAGTTAATCCTAAGTTTAGGTTTACTTTAAATAACCATATTCAATAAGAGAGGCATCTTGATTAATTGGAATAAATTACTATCACATGACACATGTTCATTTATTTCTTTCATCATATGTAACATGCATGTGGCTAAATCCTAAATATATCTACACATGCAATATGTTTTAACACACTTAAATGATGGATGTAAGCATATATATTTGGAATTTAGAGGTTTCATTTGATTGAATCATTTTATCATATTAATTTAAAGCTCTGTCTAAATTCTTATATAAAAATACATAGAAATGATATTAAATAGGTATGTTTCATTGTTGACTAGGGAAGTGAGGCAATCAAATGACCTCCTTGGGGCTAGCTAAAGCCTTGTGTTCCTAGGATGTCCAAAATATATACTCATTACACTCAAAGATATGTAAGTTTATACACATGAACATTAGAAAGAGAACTTTAAATCACATGATCAATTCAATCACTTGAACTAATATGAATGCATGTCTTTTTTTTAGTAGAAAAGGATATTTTCATTCATTACCTAAATGCACATATAAGTATATAAAAGTTTTATGCCAATACTTCACCATTGTTAAACTAGGTGTGGTGTTTATTTTTGAGATGTTTGACACCACACAGATCTTAAGGGGTACTTATTAAGTAATTAGATACAACATTAAGGAATGATGCACTATCTCAAAAGATAGAAATCATCACCATGTAATGGACCTAATCACCTAATAAGGACCACTAAGGCATGGCAGGTCTTCGAACGTACCATAGATTTTTCTCTACTTTACATGGAAAAGTAAAGTAGGGTTTATTTTAAATTGGATCCGTTAAGTTCCCAAATGGAAGCAAGCCTCCATAGTTAATTACATCCTAAGAAATGAGATCCCTTAGGAATACTCTCGATTAAAGTAGATAATTAGGGTCTTCAAAGATTTCAAGGTTAAATTATCAATAAATTGGTTATGTTTGGAAAATCAAATGAGATTGTTCAAGAAGAAGACTTATTTTAGAAGCTAAAGGGAATTAGTAGAAAATGCTCATGATACTAGGAAGCTTAGTGAGCATTCCAATATATCCTATGGTTGGGCTTTATATGTTTGAAATTGAAGAGATTGATTTTATTAAAGTTGATAATTTATTAGAAAGCAATGACTTATAATCCCACAACACAAGGTTGTGAAAATGCCTAAGAGGTGAGAATTTATGCTAGTAGTTTAAAGGAAATAAGTACCTCAGATCCTAAATCTAGGGAGCTTCGGCATAAGCCAAAGCATGACCTAAATCTAAGAAAAAATGGGTCTATGGTTTACCTTCACAAGAGAGGATATTTCACCCGACTGTTGGACTTACAACCGCCTGGAGTGACAGCTAGATAACTTCTCATTGCTTTAAAACCATGCAGAAAAGTCATATGATTTTGCAAGATAGTTGGATTGCTATTATTTAAAAAGAGACTAAAGTCCTTAAACCCACTCCCTAAAAAGACTAGAGCATGAGTAGTATGAGTAATGACTTAGTTTAAAGTAGATATTTTCAAATTTTATTTATTTTTGACACTTCATTTTGACAAAGGCCATATGATTTTTGTATGCCTAAATGCATGTTGAAATGGGTTATGGGCCAAATCAAGAGAGAAGAGGGTGAAGCTCCATTAGTAGGAGTTGCTCTCATAGGTCAAGCGATTCCCATGCATGCAAGAGCGAGGCCCTCATTTTTGCAAGAGTGATAGAAGATGCATGCATGATATTAGACATACAACCATATAACTATGAGGTTGCTAAATCTTTTAATTATCTTGATTTAATGCTTAAGCTTTATGTGAGATTATGAGTTATTTAGAAATTTAATTATGAGTTATAGTTGGGTAAAAGATTTATTTTTTTCCTAAGAGCCTAATCACATCCAGGCCACACATTAAATCATCATTCATAAAGAAACTATGAAAAACATGCCATTTTTATTGTACAATTAAAGAAAATGAAAGAATAATTACAATGTACAAATGATAAAAGCTATGGGTGGTCTTCAAGTCTTCATATCTTTATGTATCTTCCACCTTCTTTGATTTGGTTTGCTCTACTTCAAAGGAATCACATGGCACATAAGACATAGTCTTCTAACCAATGCTCATCCTAATTCTCCCATAACACTAATCCTAATTTCTAATGCAAAATTATATTAAAAATAGGAAAAGTAAATTTAACTACACCTGCAAAATAGAGGTTAGCTAAACATACATACAACCAAAGCAGTTATATTTATAATTTGGACTTAGCACCCTACACATGGGTAACCAAGCCTATGTGTTCTAACTTGGATTATGCTTATGGGCTTAAGCAACCTGCAAAGAGAGCATTTATATTTATTTTTAAGCGACCCCTTAAGCATAATCCCTTGTAGAAAATATGATTAGGCTAATAATGGCCTAACATTTAGCCCACACAATATACACCCTAACATCTAGTCTGAAATAATACACCACAAAATAACATACATTAAATCATGCACTATCATAACATAAGGCTAGAAGTGGTGACTTAGTCTTATGTGTGTGTATTAAGGCTCGTGTAGTATGTCCTAACTAGGCTTTAGAGTTAAGATTTTCTAAGTATAGAAAGATTCAATTTTAAGCATGATTTCACTTTAAGTGCTTTAATTGATTGGCAAGTTTTAATTTATGTTTTCTTTGGTTTTATGTGACATACACTTAGAAACTAAGTGTTATAAAGAGAAGAAAGAGGATTGCCCTCTTTCAGCACTACCTTAAGCAACTTTCTAAAGCATGTTAATTTAATTTAGTTCTCTTTAGTGAATGGCTTGTTACATATTTTAAATTAATCCTATGTTTAGGTTCACCTTAAACGATTGCATTCAACATGAAAGGCTTCTTAAGATTAATTTGAGTGAACTACTAACACATGACATATATCAATTTATTCCTTTCCATCACATGTAGCATGCATATGATTTAACTCTAAGTATGACTATACATACAACATGTCTTAGCATACTCAAATAATGAATGTATATGTGCATATTTGAAGTTTATATTTCTTATTTGATTGAATTATTTAAACATGTTAATTTAGAGCTTTATCCAAATTCTTATACAAAAAGACATAAGAATGAAATTAAATAGGTTGGTGTCATTGTTAAACCAGGAAAGAAAGGTAATCAAATGACCTCCTTGGGGCTAGCTAAAGCCTCATATTCTCAGGATGTCTAAACTATATACCCATTTGCATTCAAACACATGTAAATTTGTATGTAAGAACATAAGGAAGGAGATCCCAAATCATATGGCTAATTAATTCAATCATTTAGTCTATTATGAATGCATGTATTCTTAGTAGAAAAAGGAGATTTTATTCCTTTAGCCACACATACATACACAGGTAAAGAGAAATAAGTGAGTACGTGCCTTTGTTAAACTAGGAAAGTGAGGTAATCAAATGACCTCGTAGGGGCTAGTTAAAGCCTCATATTCGGATGTCCAGACTATATACTTTGTTATCTCACTACACATGAATTTATATGTAAGTAAGAGAAAGAAAATCATGCAAAATTATATTTTTATTTGATTAGAACATTTATGTATGCGAAATGAAATTTCATCTCCATTATAATGTAGAACACATGTAAATGAAATCAAATAAGTACGTGTTATTGTTAAACAGGGAAGTGAGGTAATCAAATGACCTCCTTGGGGCTAAATAAAGCCTCGTATTCCCGGGATGTCTAGACTATATACTTATTAACATTCAAATACATGTGAAACTACATATAGATTAAAAAAAAAGAAAGCTCTATTTCACATACTTAAGCTATAAGCACATGGAAACCTATATGTAATCATAACTACTATCACTTCATATGTTATTACTCATTTATAAGCTTTTGAAAATACATTTGGATTTAATAGTGATAATAGATACACATATATTAAATTAAATCAACATATGCAAGCTTGACATAAAGAAATTTATTTAAGTTTAAACATTTAAAAAAAAATGAATGCATGGAACCACATGACACACATCATTTAATATGATTAGAAAGGAATAATAAGTCATAAAACACATGTTTTATTCAATCAAACTAATTCTTAAGGACAATCATATCAAATACAATCATTTAAAGTAAACCAAAGCTTCTTATTAAGTTAATTTTGGATGTTTGCTGTATTTAGAGAAATGAGGATATTCAATAATTTGCCGCTCCTAACCCATTTACATATTAGCTAATCAATTTGGTTCAATGAAAAGACATTAAGTTGATTTTATAGATTAATTAGGTTGCAATATGAGTTAAGTCTACTAATTACCCCTTTCCTATATCACTTTAACATATTTACCAAGTAATGGTAAGCCAACATGATATGCATATGCATTAGAAATTAAATTAATAATGATCCCAAGAAATGAAAGGGGCCTAATGCAATTGGCTCACAATTAATGATTAATTAAGCTAATGTTAAGTACTCATATAATTCTCTCACATATATGAGCTAATTATAATTTCCTTAGGATTCTCTTAGGTTATTGAACACCTAAGATTCTATCCAAAAAACTTAATTAGATGAGATGTGGATGATTATAATTTCAATTTAATTAATTATGCTATTTAATTAATGAATTAAACCATTAATTAATCCCAAATTAATTAGTGTCAAGTCAAGTGAAATGAACTTAAGGAAAATAATGTAAACGAAGTTCCAATCTCATTGCCCATGTCCATTCACTATTTCACAGTAATTAGCAAGCTTATTTAATAGTTTCTTTACTATTTATCATGTTAATTAATTATCTAATTAATTTAGAAAGTAATTAAGGCTAAGATAATCAATTTCTTTAATTAACTAAGCAATAAATCCCAAGAAAATTATGAGATAGGGGTCATCCCATTAATGAACCTCAAAGTTTGGGATGAATTAATTGATAATTAGAGAGTAATTAAGCTAATTAAGTTTTTAATTAAATCTAAAGTAAGCTTTAATTACTATTAAAAATTAATTAAAATTAATTTTAAATTAATCTTCCCTAAAATATCTTTAAAATGAGTATTTATTTATATTTTTTAAAGTTTTCTATGATTTGTTATAATTTTCCAAAGTTTCAGCTGATTTAAATGATTTTCATGATTTTTATAAAGTCCATTAATTTATTTTCATTATTTGAATTTCAGAATGCAATATCTTTCAATTCAGAAATTCTTTTGACTTGAAATTTTTATAGTAAGTGCATTTTAACTTTAATTTCAATCCCTAAAAATTTCAAATCAATCTAATGTGTATTTTTGGGTTAATTAATGAAATGCAATTTTTACTAAAACTTAATTAAAGCCCAAAATATTCTATAAAATTTAGAGATTTTAGGTTTGTTGGATTTTTCTCAGAAAGATGAATCTAACGAGCCATTGTTTGCAATTTTTAGTTGAGTATTTTATTTTCTATAAATGTTTAAATTTTAGATGATTTAATTAGTTTTTAACATCCAAATTTCCATATTTTTCTACTTATCAGTCGCACGTATGTAAGGTGCTGCGTGGCACCACATGATTTCACATGGCACGTAATGCCACGCTGCGGGTCTGGTCGATCGCCAGAAAAGCGGAACACGCAAACGAATATTACGCGATCGATCGATCATCCAGGATTGGATGGTCTAAATCAATCTGCGTGTTTTGAAGGGCCGAAACAGATGGATCCACACGATCCACCATCCCATCCGAATGCGGATCGGGACCACAATCTCATCGCTGTAAGTGACGAATAGTGCAAACCGATGGGATTTTTGTGATTATTTACAAAAATTGAATGAAAAACTTCATTTTAGGCTCCATTTTTTGGTGAACTTCATCAAAAATCACTCCAAAATACATGGGGATGATGTAAAATAAGAAATGTATGGGTAATCTAGGGGAAATTCCTAAAATAAAATTCTAAAATCAAACAAAAACCATCACAAACAAAAGAACCTAAGGCCGACTATGATTCTTGAAAATTACCTCACTAGGGATAATTTTTGGTGGTGGTGATGACTCGAGCAAGCTCCTGAATGCAAGAAAAAGCTTTGGAATGGGTTCGGGCTCTTGCTCCACTTCAGAATGATGTTCTCTAATTGTTGCCACTTCCTCACCGAAATCCACTTGATTTGGTTTGGTTTTGCTCAAAAATCAAGTGAGAATGGTTGCTAGTTGATTTGGGAGCTCTAGGAGAGTGAAATGAGTGTGTGAGGAAGAGTTCTTGCCTCTTTATTTTCCATGCTTTGGTTTTGGCCAAAAACCCCCTTTCATTTTGATTTTTTTGGCACCTAGTGGATGTCTTCGCTTGGGGTGGTTGAGATTCTTCTTAGGTGGCTTGATTTGAGTGGCCAAGGAATAGGAGGTGGCTGCCATGAAGGACTAATGGGTGTCCTAGCAAGGGGAGGTGAAAGTCCTTCATGCTAAGTGTTCCAACGGGAGAGGTGAGGTGAATTCACCTCCCCATGAGTCATGGCTTCCCCAACCATCTCTTGGGTTAGGTTGGTCAGTGTCCTTGGTGCTTATGTGGACCAACGGATGAGTGCCAAGTGGTCAAAGAAGAGAAATGACCATTTGGGCAAGTGTCTTTTTCCATTGGATGCCCTCGACCCAAGGGTAAAGTGGTCATTTGATATTATATTTGATTTGAGAAGATTTGAAATGAGTCAAAAGTAAGTTGGTCCAAATTTCATGTCATTTGGAGTTCATTTGGTTTAATTTAGGTCAACCCCATTTGGGCCAAATTGGGTCAAATCTGGTTAGGTTGACTGATTGATCAAATTAGATCAAACTAAGGGTTGGATCAAGTTCAAATGATCATTTGGAGTGTATTGGTGTAATTGATTTGGTTTAATTTGGTTTAAATTTGATTTTAGCTCATTTGAGTTCATTTGGGTCAAATGGGTCAAGTTGATCAATTTGACCCAATTGACCAAATTGGCTTGAATCAAGGCTTGGTTTGGGTTTGATTGATCATTTGAAATATTATGTAGGCTTTGGTTAAGTTCAATTTTGATTTGTTCAATTCATGATGATAAATTTATTTGATATTATTATTCATAATATTATTAGTATCATCAAGATGCAATTCATACTTTTGAATTGATAGGAGTCTACTTTATCATCTCTATGGGATTAGATCCCGAATTATTATGAAAGAAGTTGATAATTTGGGGTCAAGTCATCAATTATGGTGAGTCAATTTTAATTAAGGACAAGTTTGAAAATCAATTTGGAATGAACTTAAGTCATTGGTTGCAATCAATTTGAGATTGATTTAATTGGGTCAAGTGAGCCAATTGGGCTTAGTTTACTTGATTTTAAGTTGAGTTTGATTTGATTGAGTTTATATATGGATTTGAGATTGACATATAAATTCTACTGCAATTGATTTGGGTTCAAATGAGTTTTGGTTCATTTGAATATTACAAGTCAAATGGGCTAGGTTGGGTTTGACTTGAGTTGATTTTGATTTGGCTTGATGAATGTGAATTTCATTTATATTTGGATAGATAATTTAAGGAATGATTGATTCATGAGAAAATCAATTGATTTTGGGGAGGACTTGAGTGGGATATGATTGAGTCCAAGGAATTGGCTCAAAGAGTTCAAATTTGAGTTTTGGCTTGATTTGATATGATTTTGGCTATTTGATTGTATATTTGATATATTTTGGGAAGATGTTTGAATATATGATTGACTCATGGAAAAAAATTAATTGAATTTGAATTGATTTGGAGGCAATTTTGGCCAAGCTCATGGAGATAGGCCAAAATGGCTTAAGGAAGATTTTGATTTAGTTTAATTTAGTTTTGATGATTTGAATGTATATTTCATTTATATTTATGAAAATGATTGAATATATGATTGATTCATGAATAAATAAATCAAGTTTGAAGTAGATTTGATGAAAATTTGGCTAAGTCCTTGGGATCTAATCATAAGGCTTAAGGAGGATTTGATCAAGGGCTACAATCATTTGATTTGGAATTTGGATTCGAGTTCAAATTGAATTTGAGGTTATGTTTGAAATTTGGATTTGGATTGAATTTAAGATGTATATAGATTGGGTTTAGGCTATATGGTAGGTGATTTTCCTAATCCATAAGGCATGGCCTAATCATATAGTTGAACCTTTCTAATTCTCTAGGCTTAAGTTAGGTGTTCACCTAATTACTAAATGTGTCTTATGACAAAGGAAATCTTAGTGTCTAAAGATTCCTATGTCTAAGATAAGGAGATTGAGAACTCACTCCAAAGGGAGGTCAACACCAGGGGAGTGAGGTAAAGATCTCCTTAGGTCTACTTAAAGCCTTGTGTCCATGGAATGTCTAGACTAGATATACACATTACTCTTAAATACACATGATACAAATAACTACAAGAAAGGGAGAATCATGCCAAAGTTGTATTTGATTTAATTGAATGAAGATTTTCATTCATTAGCTAAATTCACATACAAGTGTATAAAAGTTTTAAGTGGATACTTTGCCATTATTAAACCTAGGGAGTGAGGTAGAGACCCCCTTGGGGTACTTAAAGCCTTGCATCCCCAGAATGTACAGACTAGATATACTCACTACTATTAAATACACATGAATGTACTAATAACTATAATAATGGAAAGATCATATAAAGGTTGTATTTGATTTGATTGGATCATTGATACATGTGAGCTAAAGTTCTATCTAAGTTCTAACATAAAGGTACATAAGAATGAATCCAAACAAATGTTGTGTGTTTTTCAAATGAACTATAGACTTGTTGACATTCAAACTTTTGTAAATCCATGAAGATCAAAGAAAGAGAACTAAATATCACATGTTCTAAGCTATAGACACATAGAAGCTTATGAATATTTATAATTGTCATCACTCCCCATATTATAATTGATTTATATGCTTTTTAAAAATATTTTTTAAAATTTAATAGTGATAATATCCACACATTCTTAATTTAAATCAACACATGCAAGCTTGACATAAAGGAAATCCATTTCATTTAAGATTTTTGAAAAAGATGAATGCATGATTACAAGTGACATACAACATTTAATATAATTAGAAAGAAATAAATGGGAATAAGCTCATGATTTCATTGAATCCAATTAATTCCTAAGGACAACCATACTAAATAAGATCATTTAAAATAAACCAAAGATTCTTAATGTAATTTTTAATTTAAGTTTGATTTAATTTAATAAATATGAGAAGAGGTTTGCTAATCCTAATCCCATTCCCATGTGTGAATTAATTTTAATTTAAAGAAGAGTAATTAGAATGATTTTATGAATTAATTAGGTCAAGGTATGGATTAAATCAATTAAGTAAACCATTACCTATGTTATCTTAAAATAATTAATCAAATGATTATGAGACA
Organism: Cymbidium sinense; assembly: GCA_021442155.1. Taxonomy (NCBI): domain Eukaryota; kingdom Viridiplantae; phylum Streptophyta; class Magnoliopsida; order Asparagales; family Orchidaceae; genus Cymbidium; species Cymbidium sinense. The sequence continues at coordinate 155,680,816 of CM038217.1, read as the reverse complement.
ATGTAATATGTAAATGAATTGAAACGTAAATAGCAATGACACTATGAAATGAAAATGGCCTAATGCAATTAGCTCATTGTTGACCTCATTTTTAGAATGAACTCTCAGCCCCTCCATCTTAGACATAGGACTCCTCTTAGACTTTACAAGATTCTTAGTCTTAACACATATCTAGTGATTAGGTGGACACTCAACCTAGCCCTAGAGACTTAGAAGAGTTACCTTATAGCTTGAACCACATTCCTCACTTCTTTCCTTCAAGTAAAACTCCAAATCAAATCAACATCAAACCTAAATTAATTCCAGCTTAATTGATTTTCTCCAAACTCAAATCAATGCCACATGATTGAAACCCATGATTGAAATCTATTATTAAAGTTTATGATTGAAATTCCAAGTTCAAAATCCTTCCTAAGTCCTTAATTCCCTCTTAAGGACTTAGCCTAAATCATCTTGAAATCAATTGAAACTCATAAAATTTTCTCACAACTCATTTTTATTTTCATTTATATTCACATATATAAATAAAATATAAATTTAAATCAAACAAACTAAATCAAAAATTCAAATTCCAAATTCCAAATCTTGCATAAGTCCTTTGATTTCCCTTCATGGACTTAGCCTAAATAAAATCTAAATCAATTCAAATTCATAAAATTTTCTCATAACTCATTTACATTCTCATTTATATTCATATATATAAATGAAATATAAATTCAAATCAATTAAACTAAATCTAAAATTTAAGTTCAATTCACAAATCTTTCCTAAGTCACTTTGATTTTTTCTTAAGGACTTAGCCTAAATCATCTTCAATCAATTCAAACTCATGAAATTTTCTCATAACACATTTATATTCTCATTTATATTCACATATATAAATGAAATATAAATTCAAACAACCAAAACTAACTCCAAAAATCAAACCCAAATTCAATCAAAATCCAACCTAAGTCTTTCAAGTCAAATTCTTGAGCTTAGCCAAATCAACTTCAAATTAAGCCAAACCTTGATTTTTCTTCATGATTCAATCAATTCTTCAATCATGAATCCAAATATAAATACAAACTTCAATCACTTAACCAAAACTCAATTCAAAAATCAAACCCAAGTCAAACTCATGTTCACCCTTTGAACTTGAAATTGTCAAATGAATCAAAACCCATTTGACTTCAAAGCACTTGAAAATGGATTTATATTTCAATCATAAGTTCATATGTGAGTTCAATCAAACTCAAATCAAGCTTTGACAAGCCATTTGATCTACTTAGGCTCATTTGACCCAAAGTGACCTAAAGTACCCTTATGAGCCAAATTCTAATCATAACCAAAAATGGATTGAACTAAGCCCACTTAAGCCTCTTATCATGATCAACAATCATCATGAGATGATCAATCACTCAAATTAGGTCAAACCAAGTCAAACCTAAGGGTTGACCAAGTCAACACTTAGCCTTAAAAAACCCAACATAACCAAAAATCCACCATAGGCCAAATTGATTGAATCCAATGATCTAAGTTCATTTATGATCAATGTTTGAACTTGACCAAATCAACATTTGAGCCAAACCTAGCCCAATTGGCCACTTGACCCAAGTTGACCGAACTTGACCTAAAAAGTCAAAATATGTCAAAACTTGATCTAAGTTGATTTGATTAGGTCAAGTTCATCCCAGAATGATTGTTGAACTTGACCAAAGCCTCAATTGTCCAACTAGACCCAACCAAACCCAATTGACCATGAACTCAACTTGACCTAAAGGGTCATATTGACCAAATTCAAACTTAACCAAAATTGATTGAAAATAAAGATACCAATCCACTTCATATGACCAACTAAACCTAAACCAACCCATGACCTAGCCCAAATAGGTCAAATGGGTCAAATTGGTCAACTTGACCCATTTGACCTAAATGAACTCAATTGAACCAAAACCAAATATAAACCAAATTGAATCAAACTAAAGCCACCAAAATATTTCAAATGGTCATATGAACTTGACCCAACTTTTGGTTTTATCCAATTTGACTAATTGGTCAACTCGACCCAAGTTGACCCATTTTGACCTAAATGGGTGAACATGAGCCAAATCACATAAAACCAACTCCAAATTCAATGAAACTTGGCCAAACCTATTTTCTCATCATACCAAATATGCCCAAACCAAAATCAAGATCAAATGACCATTTTACCTCTAGGCCATAGGGTAAGTTTTGGCCAAATCCACTTGGAATTTGGTCAAATCCTCTCCATACCCACTTGGCACCCTCTTAATGGATCAAGTGAACACTAGGGAGTGTGGTGCACCTAACCCATTAGGTTTTGGTCAGCCTGACCTAGCCCAATGGAAAAACTCATGCCTTGAAATGGAGCACATGAAATCCTCCTTACACACAATTCAAGCACATGGGAAGTTCATCATTCCACTCCCTAGCCAAAACCAAATTCAAAGACATCCTAAATGACCTAACAAACCCACTCCTTGTGGTCAATTGGATCAAAATGGTAAGGCATTGCTCGACCATCCGATTGCCAAAGGGGAGATATACTCCCCTAATTTGAATTGAATCCATGATTCCTCAATTTGATTGAACCTAGCGAAGTCAGAGAAGCCATTCCTCAGCTTCCCCAAGCTTCCTAGATTGAAATCAAATTCCCATTATTTTTTTGAGATTGAAACAGGGGAGCTCCACCTAAAACCCAACTTGCTTTACACTCAAAACCAGTGCAATTCCTTTTGCAAGCTCCATTAGTGAGCTTAATCGAACTCACCCAAGCTCTTTCTTAAGTTCCTAAGGCAAGGGAGGAGTCATCTTGATCAAGACCAAGCTCAAGGCAAAGAGGAGTTGGTCTCTAGAAGCAACCACCCAATCTCAAGAGATCAAACTCTTAGCAAAGTTTTGTCTCAACTAGATGAAGCATCTCCAAGGGAATCAAGCATGATCACCTCCAGTGAGGTAAACCATTTTTTGAGCTTAGTCTAGCCATAGTGTGGAGCTTTGTGAAAGAAAGTTTAATCCCATGGGATTTTAACCGTTAGATATGATCTACAATGCATGATGAAGGTGTGGCTAAATTTTAGCCCAAACTGAGCTCAATCGATCTTGAATCATGGCTTAGAACATGGACGGATCTCCTTCCCCACAGAGAATTGCAGGGATGAATCTCTCGCCATCCATCCGCACATTTTGGATGGATGACTGAGATTAAAACACGTAGCATCCAATGATTTACCCCTTTGATCCGCGGCTTTAATCTCAATCATCCAATGTTTGATCGGACGGTTGAGGAGAAAGCGTGTAGCGCCACTGCTAACGCGATGCTACGATGTGATGGGTTAAAGAGCCAATCACATGCCATGTGGAAAGCGCATGCCGCATCAGCAGCCCACATGGCGCCGACGGGATTAAATACTTAATTAAGCTATTTAAATATTCTAATTAATTATGGAAACTTCTAAAATTCATATCTAAGCCTAGAAAAATCAAAAAATATGAAATAAATTGCATTGAATAGATAATTAAATATAAAATATTCTAAAATTAATTTGAATAGATTTCAAAAAGTATTTTTCTCTAGATTTGGGTTTTGTTGAGAATGTTATTTTTCTAATTACCCTCTAATTACTCCATTGATTGATCCCAAACTTCTTGTGCTTAATTAGTGGGATGACTCCTACCTTCCCTAATTTTCTTGGGATTTATTAGTGGCTTAATTAGGTGAATTACTAGTTTACTAGGTGTAATTAGGCTTAATTAAGGCATAATTAGTGGTTTAACCCTCTGATTGAGTAAATTAAGTTTTGATTAAGTGAATATGAGGTTTGGAGAATAATTTTGGGATACTTTTCTTAAGATATTTCCTAAACCCCCTTTTCTTTCTTAATCCATCCTTAATTAAGAGTTAATTTACTAATTACTCCCTTAATTAATTTCATAAAATTATAAAATTTTTTAGAACTCAATTAATCTATCTTGGGTAGATGCTTAGGTGTTCAAGAGCCTAAGTACATTAAGGAAATCAAAACTCAACTCACATGTGTGAGGAGGGTTATGAAAGTACTTAAGTTAAAACCCTTTAGTTTAATTAATCATTAATCATGAGCCTAATGCATTAGGCCCTTTTCTTACTAGGTGCATTACTGATTTAAATTCCTTATGTGTTTTATGTCATCTAATTGGCTCAGAATTATTTGGTTAACTATGCTGTGGTATATGTAAGGGATAATTAATATGCTTAATTCATACTTTAACCTAAGTAACATATAAAAATCATATAATCACCTAATAAATTAAAATAAATAACCAACATATGTGGGAATGGGTTAGGAACAACAAACTCATCTAACATTTCTCAAATTAAATTAAACTCAAAATAAAATCAAACCTTCTTTTAAAATAATTTGATTTACTTTAAACTTTCTTATTTCATGAGATTGTCTTTAAGAATTAATTAGGGTGAATGTGTTTACATGCTTTCATCACTTTAGTTCTTTCCTAACATGATAAATGTGTATTCCATATGAATTTCATGCTCATTCTTTTCAAAAATCAAAATGATAGTGAAATATTTTCTATATGTCAAATTGCATGTTTTGGTTAAAGTAAAAATATGAATGGCCATTATCACTATTAAATTTCAAATTATTTTCAAAATATATGAATTAACTATCAATACTAAAGTGTGTTACTTATATTTTATTTATAAGTTTGCAAGTGAATATAAAAATGTGTTTTATGTTTGCTTCCTTTTTTCCTCTTAACATGGATTTGAATAAGATTTGCAAAGTGTATAGTTCTTTTAAAAGAACATAACACTTGCTCAAATATACTCTTATCCCCTTCCATGTTATAACCTAAGAAGGATCTTCATATTCACACATATAAATTACATAAATAAATCAGAAAATCAAGTATAACTTTTTGCATCATGTCTTTTCCCTTCATTTCTTTTGTACATATGCTTATCTTTAAGGAAAGTGGTATATTAGACAACCCCGGGTTAGGAGGCTTTAAGTAAGGTAGGTCTTGTACCTTACACCCTTGGTTAATAATGGCATCATAGTCACTTATTCCTTTCATACATACATGTGTGCATGTGAAGAATAGATAAGAAAACTTCTTTTCTACCTAATGAAAATCATGCATCATAAAGTATTCAAATTTTCTTAAGTAATCCACTTAGCATTCATCATAAAGTCTGCTAAAAATTCTCATTTGTGTGTATAGATATGCTTAGGATACACCAATATTCATGTTATATATGTTAGGAAAGAAATGAAGTGATGTTTGTTTTGTGAATTTAGTTCACTTTACTTAATCTTAAAATACCTTTCTTTTTGAATAAGTTTGTTTAGGGAAAATCTAAACTTAAGATTAATTAAAACATATAATAAAATATTCATTAAATAAAACTAAACATGAATCCACTTTAGAAATTACTTAGGGTAGGGAAGTAAAGAGAAGTTCTCTTCTCTTTTCCTCTCTTTACAACACTTAGTAATTAATTATAGGATTCATTTAAACTAAATAAAATTATAAAATAAAATCAACCCAAATCAGCTAAACACTTACATGAAACCACCCATCTAAGTTGAACATCTTCACACTTAGAAAATCCAAACCTTAAAACCATAGCTAAACATACCACACAAACCCGGTACATAGCTTAATATTTGCTTTTATTTTGTGATGCTTTATTTTAGTCAGAATATTAGGGTGAATGTGCGTAGAATGAATGGTAGGATGATTTAGTCTAATCATTATTTTCTGTAGGGGATTTTGCTTAAGGGGCACTATAATAAAAATATAAATGCTTTTGCTGTGCATATGCTTATACCCCTAAGCATAATCTAATAGGACAGGTGGACTTGGTTACCCATGTGTGGGGTTCTAAGTCCAATATACATGCTTAAGATTTGCATGGTTTGTTTAGCTAATCTCTATTTTGTAGGTGTTAGTTAGATTTACTTTTCCTCTTTATGTAATTTTTGTAATTAAAATTTTGGAATGATTATTATGGGAGATTAGTATGAGCATTGGTCATAAGATTACATCTTATGTGCCATGTAAAGTTTTTGGAGCAACCACCTTCCAACCATCCAAAAGAAGGAACCAAAGAAGAAAGAAGAAAAGAAGAAAGAAGAAAAGAAGAATGAAGAAATGAAGCTTGAAGACCCCCATAATAATGAAATCTTTGCTTAATTGTACTTAATTCATTTTTAATCCGAGTTGTATAAGGGTAGAGCTCGGCTACCCAATTTATTTTCTGGTTTATGTAGTGGTGTTCGACCACAAATGGCCTCTTATTCTTTTGTGTTAGCTTTATAAATTGATTGATGATTTGTTTAGCTTGTTCATTAAGATGACATCATTTTCCTAGTTTCTTCCTTGCTTGATGTATGGCCTGGATGTGGATTAGGCTCTTAGAAAAAAATAAATCTTCTACCAAAATTAACAATTCAAAATTAAAATAAAGAACTCATAACCTCATCTAAAGCTTAGGTTAAAAATCAAGATAAAGAATTAGTAACCCCTTACCTGGATGAGTATTTCTTTTATAAATATCATGCACAAAAGCATCTTGTTTCACTCTTGATTGGAGGGCTTCCACTAGAAAAACTTGGCTTGACCTTTGAGAGTCATGGTGGAAATACATCTCTTCCGTTCTCGCTAATTTTGGCCAATAATCTTACTTCTCATGCATTAGGCATATGAATCCTATAAGCGTGAGTCAAATGATTGTCCAAAAAATGAAAATAACATGTAATATGATTTACATTAGATTTATGTCATATGCATGCTATTAAGCATACAACATTCAGCTAAAGGGTTTCTACAAATTTTAATTATCTTGATTTATTACCTAGGCTTTAAATGATGTTATGATTTGTTTAGAAAATTAGATTATGAGTTGTGATTGGGGCAAAATATTTATTTTTTCTAAGAGCCTAAGTGGATCCAGGTCATACATCAAATCATCATACATGAAGAAACTAAAAAAAATGCGTGCCATTTCTATTGCATAATGTAAACAAATCATCAAATAATTTATAAACTCATCGTAAAAGAATAATATATGTTGTATGTCATGCATAAAAAAAAAAATGTGAAGCTCTACCCTTATGCAACCGAGTATATGAAAGAATAATTACAAATTATAAATGGTAAGTGTCATGGGGGGCTTCATATCTTCATGCTTCCTTCATTACTTCATTTGATTTACTTCATTTGAATTGGTAGGCTTCTAGGTATCACATGGCACCCCAAGATTAAACCTTCTGGCCAATGTTCATCCCTAACCCCCATAACACTTTACCAAATTTCTAATGCAAATTACATTAAAAGAATGGACAAGTAAATCTAACTACATATGCAAAACAAGTGTTAGCTACACCATACAATCCAAGCAGTTATATGTATAATTTGGACTTAGCACCCTACACTTGGGTAACTAAGTCCACCTGTCCTAATTTAGATTATGCTTAGGGTTTAGGCAACCTGCAAAAGAGAGCATTTATATTTATTTTAAGCATCCCTTAAGCACAATCTCCTACCAAAAACATGATTAGGCTAATCACAACCTAACATCCAGTCTACGAAGTATACACCCTAACATCCAGTCCACAATAATACATCACAAAATAAACATACATCAAACCATGCACCACCCTAACATCCAGTCCACAATAATACATCACAAAACAAACATACATCAAACCATGCACCACCCTAACATAAAGCTAGAAATGGTGACTTAATCTAATGCGTGTGTATTAAGGCTTGTATGGTATGTTCTCAAGGCTTTAGAGTTATCATTCTCTAAGTATGAAGGACATTTAATTATAAAGGTGGGTTCACTTTAAATGATTTAATTGAATTTACAAATTTTTACTTAATGTTTTCTTTTGTTTCATTTGACCTACACAAAATAACTAAGTGTTTTAAAGAGAAGAAAAGAGAGAGCCACTCTCTTTTATCCCTACCTTAAGTCACATCTAAAGCCAATTGATTAATTAATTCTCTTTAGTGAATGACTTATTATATATTTTAATTAATCCTAAGTTTGGGTTCACTTTAAATAATCTCATTCGATAAGAAAGGCATCTTAAGATTAATTAGAATGAATTACTATCACATAACACATGTTTGTTCATTTCTTTCCATCATATATATAACATGCATATGATTAAGTCTTAAACATACCTATACATGCAATTTGTATCTTAGCACACTTAAATGATGAATGTAGCAAATGTATTTGGATTTGATGTTTCATTTGGTTGAATTATTTTGTCATATTAATTTAAAGCTCTATCTAAGTTCTTATACAAAAGCATAAAAAAGAACTTTAAATCATATGACTAATCAACCGAACCACTTGAACACAATATGAATGCATATGTTTTTAATAGAAAAAGGGAGTTTTCATTCATTAGATAAATACACATTCAAATGTATGAAAGTTTTAAGCAAGTAAGACACCATTATTTTGCACCAGGGGAGTGAGGTAGGAACCTCCTTGGGGCTACTTAAAGCTGTGTATCCCCATATTATCCAGACTAATATACCCGCTATTCTTAAATACCTATGAATATATAAACAATTATAAGATGAAAAAACCATGCAAAAGTAGATTTTGTTTATTTGATTTATTTATGTAAATGAATCAAAGCTCTATCCCAATTCTAATGTCAAAATGCATAAGAATAAAATCAAATATGTATGTTGCCATTGTTCTGCACCAGGGGAATGAGGAAGGAACCTCCTTGGGGCAACTTAAAGCCGTGCATCCTCGGGATGTCCAGACTAATATATCCATTAACATTCAAACTTATGCAAATCAACATATGAATATAAGAAAGCGACTTCACTTCATACACTAAGCTTATATTCACATGCACCTACTATGTATATGTAACTAAAGTCACAATATATATATATATATATATATATATATATATATATATATATATATATATATATATATATATATATATATATATATATATCATTATTCATTAATAAGCCTTTAAAATATATTTGAGATTTAATAGTAATAATAGCCACACATATTTTTAATTAAGTCAACACATGCAAATTTGACATAAAGGAAATCATTTTATTTAATTAATTTTTGAAAGAAATGAATGTATGGCTACAAGTGGCATACAACATTTTAACATTATTGGAAAGAAATAAAGGAACACAAGCATGCAATTTCATTCAATCCAACTAATTCCTAAGGACAACCACATTAAATAAGCTTATTTAAATAATCCAAAGTTTCTTAAAACCATTTCATGTTTGATTTGATTTGATTTAAAGGATGTGAAGGAGTTTTCTAATCCTAATCCCATTCCCCATGTGTGAGTTATATTGATTTAATTGAAAGTAATTAAATTGATTTTATGGCATAATTAGGTTGAGGTATGAATTAAATCAATTAATTAAACCCTTACCTATATCACTTTAAGTTAATTAGCTAATTAATGATGAGCCAACATGATATGAAACCACATGAAAAGTAAATTAGCAATGCTTCTAAGGAATGGAAGGGGCCTAATGCAATTCACTTATGATTAATAGTTAATTAGGCTTAAGGGATTTAATTAATTACTTTTATAATTTTCTCACACAAGTAAGCTAATCATACTTTCATTAGACTTCTTTAGACTATTAAACATCTAAAGAACTACCCAAGGTTGATTAATCAAAGTTATGAATGAATGGATTTCAAATTAATTTAATGAAGCCCTTAATTGGTTAATTAAATCCTTTGATTATACCTTTAATTAGGATAATGAAATCAACTTAGGGAAAGAGATCAAGGAAGAGGCATCAATCCCAATCTATAAGTCACTTCAAATAATCTATTAGGCTCTGAAGTAGTTAAATATCCTTTTCTTTTAATAGATTAATCAAGTGACTAATTAATTAATTAAGCTTTATTTAATTTGAAACAAATGAAGTGGCTTAATGAAATGGTCATAAGAAATAAACCCAAACCATTTCTAAGACTTTTCACTGTTAACAGATGGAAATAAGCTTAATTAATTAATTAATCCACTATTCATTTGCTTAATTATCATTAATTAAGATAGGAGAGTAATTAAGGCTTAATCTATTGATATAATTAACTATCCAATAAATTTCAAGAAAAATAGGGGAGGTAGAGGTCATCTCCCTAAACTTCTCTAGAAAATTTAAAATTAATTGGATAATTAATCAGAGAGTAATTAAGCTAATTAAAATTTTAATTAAACCTTAATTAAGTAGAAATTACTGTTCAAAATTAATTAGTAATAATTTTAATGGATTCCTCTCTAAAATATCTTTAAAATGAGCCATTATATATATTTTTTGAATTTTTCTAGGATTAGTTATAAATTTTAGAAGTTCCTTAAAAATAGATTAATTAACCTAACTAAACCCTTAATCCAGTCGGCGTCACGTGGTTGCTGACACACTTTCCATGTGGCATGATAGGATAGGCTATTTAAGTAGTCACATCAAGATGCTGACTTAGATTATGGAGGATGCACTTTCTTGTGGATCATCCGATCTAAGATCGGAAGATCACGATTAGATCTGTAATTTCAAAGAAAAAATCAAGAGATCTACGCATGATTTGATCTTGATTGTCCATTCCAATCACTTAGAATGGATGACCCATGATCCATCTTCCTACGAGCGATAGGAGACGGAGCCCATCTGCCATGGATCACTCGATCTGAGCTCACTCGAGCTCAGATCCACTCCAAACTCAACCCACACCTTCGCGTGAAGGATCCAATGGCTATGATGGGCTCAAATGCAAGTTTCCTTCACAAAGCTCCAAACTATTTTCATTCAAGGATCTATTTTAGAAATTACCTCATCGGAGCTTGTGACTTGCGATTCCAACAATTGAGTATGCTTCGTTTGGAAGAAATGAAGCCTGTTGAGCAGCACAAGCTTTGATTTGAGGTGGCTTGCTCCATGGACCAAACTCCTCCTATGTAGCATTCGGTCTTGATTGAAGTATGGCTTTTGGTGGCTTTGGAACTCAAGGGATGATTTGCTTGGCTTTGATTAAATATGGTGAAGGTGCACACTAAAATAATTTGAGTTTGATGGAGTGGAGAAGAAGTATGAATTGAAATGGTGGTGCCTTATTTCAGTTTCACACGTAGAGGAGAATGGCTGATTGAGGGAGGTATGAGGTGCTCTAGGAAGCTCTCTAGGATTTCAAAATCACTAAAGGAACTCAGCTAATTCGAATCATGCTCAATCCCGCTCAAATTGAGGGAGTATACCCCTCAATTGTGTGTGATGGATAAACAAAATCCATCCCTAAATTCCCACTGATTTGCTACCATCGAGGCATTGGATGGGTCACCGTCAGCTCTACATGGCATGCCAGGGTTGGAGGAAGTTGTGGCAAGGAGCTCAAGGCAAGATGTGGGGAGATTGGGTTGGCTTGGTCCTTTGGGTGCTTAGGATTGGCTTAAGAGGGGAGGAGGTGAACTCCCCTTGGCCCATGGTTGATCCTAGCTGTTCTATGGTGGGCTAGGAAGGCTAGGCATACCCCATTTGGCACTTGGATGGTTGCCCAAGATGGGAGAGTGGACTTGTCTTTTTATGGAAAGAATCCAATATGGGGAGGTTTTCCAATTGATAATCCCCTTGGATTAGGTCCCACTTGGATTTGGGCTAGTTTAAGAATGATCTAAGGATGGTTTAGGTCGAGTTTGGCGAGTGCCTAGGTTCCCATGTGTTGGTTTTGGGTATTTTGGCTTCATTTGGTCAAATGGGTTCATTTAGGTTCATGTTGGATTGGGTTGACCAATTGGTCAAATTGGGTCAAACCAAGGCTTGTGTTAGGTTCAAATGATCATTTGGAGTGTTTTGGTTCAGGTTGTTTTGATTAATTTGGCTTAAGTTTGATTTTGGCTCATTTAGATTATGTTGACCTCATTTTTGGAGTGAGCTTTCAACTTCTTCATCTTAGACATAGGACTCCTCTTAGACATTAAGAGTTCTTAGTCTTAAGACACTTTTAGTGATTAGGTGAACACTTAACCTAGCCTTAGAGACTTAGAAGAGTTAGCCATAGGAAGAGGTTATGCCTTAGGGTGTTAGGAAAACTTGCCTACCCTATAGCTTGAAGCAAATCCTTACTTTCTTCTTTCAAGTCAACTTCAAATTCAAATCAATTTCAAATTCAAACCAATTTCAAATTCAAATCAACTTCAAATTCAAACCAACTTCAAATCAAATCAACCTCAAATTCAACTTCAAATTCAAATCAACTTCAATTGCAAACCAACTTCAAATTCAAATCAATTCCAAATCAAACCTCAGTTTCGAAAGTCAAATCATGAATCAATTCCAAATGATTGAAATCCAAAAATTCAACCTAAACTCTTTCAAGCCAAATCCAAAAATATTTTCCTAAGCCCCTTTAATTTCATGTTATGAACTTAGATCAAATCAAATTTAAAAGATTTTCTCATTACCCATTTATATTCTCATTTATATTCACAAATATAAATGAAATATAAATTCAAATACCCAAAACCAAATTCAAAACTCAAATCTAAATCTAATCTAAATCCAACCTAAAATCTTTCAAGTCAAATTCTTGAACTTAACCAAATCAAACTCAAATCCAAAACCTTTGGATTTTCTCTTCAAACAATCAATCCTTCAATCATAAAATCAAATTCAATCATCAAATCAAATCAAACTAACCCAAATCAAACTCATGTTCATCCTTTGAACTTGAAATTGTCAAATAAATCAAGACCCATTTGACTCCAAATCCCTTGCAATTGGATTTATATTTCAATCATAAGTCCATATGTGAGTTCAACCAAACTTGAATCAGGCCTTGATCAAGTCAATTGACCCACTTAGGCTCACTTGACCCAAAGTGACCTAAAGTATCTTTTGAGCCAAATTCTACCCAAATTGGACACATTATGAGCAACAATCATGATGAGATGATCAATCACTCAAATTGGGTCAAACTAAGTCAAACCTAGCCTTTGACCAAGTCAACACTTAACCCAAATGAAACCAAACTAGCCAAAATCCAATATAGTTAAATTGATTGAAACCATTGATGAAAATCAATCCATGATCAATGATTGAACTTGACCAAGTCATCATTTGAGCCAAACCTAGCCTAATTGATCACTTGACCTAAGTTGACCTGAAAAGTCAAAATGTGTCAAATCTTGATCTAAGCCAAATTGATTGCAACCGATGGGTCAAATTCATTTTAAATCACTTGTTGAACTTGACCAAAGCCTCAATTGGCCAACTAGACCCAACCTAGCCCAATTGACCATGAACACAACTTGACCTAGAGGGTAAAATCAACTTGAAACTTAACCAAACCAAAATTAATTCAAATTAAAGCTTGCAAAACATTTCAAATGATCAACCAAGCCTAAACCAATCCATGACTTAACCCAATTGGGTCAAATGAGTCAAATTGGTCAACTTGGCCCATTTGACCTAAGTGAACTCAAATGAACCAAAACCAAATATAAATCAAATTGAACCAAACCAATAATACCCATAGGCTCCAAATGATCATTTGAACTTGACCTAACCCAAGGTTTGACCCAATTTGCCAATTGGTCAACTTGACTTGACCCAAGTTGACCCATTTTGACCTAAATGGGTCAACTTGAGCCAAATCATATCACATAAACCCCAAATTCATTGAAAATTAGCATAACCCATTTTCAATCATTTTAAATCTTCCTAAATCCAAATCAAGGCCAAATGACCATTTTACCTCTAGGTCAAAGGGCAACCTATGATCAAAATTCATTTTGAATTTGATCATATTCTAACTCAAGACCACTTGACATTCTCTTAGTGGACCATTTGGACACCAAGGGGGGTGGTGCACATGACCCAACCCAAAGCCAAATGACCCCTCCAATCAAATTTCTCCATATGGATCACCTCCCATCACTCACCAGCATATGTGCACCTCCTCCATTCCACTCCTTTACCAAAAATTGAACCACATGAAGCTCCTAACAACATAAACAACCCATTCAATCAAGGCAATTTATCAAAAATGGAAGAACAAGCTTCGATCATCTGATCCAACTATGGGGAGATATACTCCCCCTTATTTCCACTCAAACCAAGACTCTTGCATTCAATTAAGCTCAGAGGATCAAAGTCAAGCTTCTCCAAAGTTTCCTAAGCATTCCTAAGCTCATTCCATTTCTTCCTTCTTAGTTTTGCTTAAGTCAAAATAGGGGAGGTGGGAAGAAATTCCAACTTGCTCAATCCTCAATCAAATCCCAATTCACTTGGCAAGCACCATCAAGGAGGCAAGTTGAGCTCACCCAAAGCATTTCCCAAGCATCCAAGCCACGAGATGGGAGACCTAGACCAAAGCCACAAGCCATTGAAGAGAGCCTGGTCAATTCAAAGATCTACTTAAAATTGAAGCTTCAAACTCTCAATAGAGCTTCATCTCCTCCAAATGAAGCTACCTCCTCTGTTGTAAGCGCTAGTGATAGCCTCCGATGAGGTATGACTCAAAACTGAGCTTAAGTTAAAAATTGCTTGGTCTTTTATGAAGGGAATTATAATCCCATTGAAATTCAACCATTGGATCTTCTTCTCTATGCATCTTGATGGTGTGGGTTGAATGTTTGCCTAATCTGAGCTCAAGTGAGCTTAGATCATGCCATGGAGGATGGACGATCTTTGTCTTCCGCAAGCAAAGGCAGGGATGAATCATGGGCCGTCCATCCATTTTGGATGGATGGCCATGATTAAAACATGCTATATCTCTGATTTAATCCTTCATAACCATGAGCTTAATCCTGACCATCCGGTCCTTGATCGGACGACCCAGGGGAAAGTGTGTAGCGCCCCCGACTGACGTGATAATTGATTTGACAACTTAAATAACCAATTTTGCCAGGCCACATAAAAAGCACGCTCCATGTCAGTAGCCCACGTGGCGTCGATGGGATTAGTTATATAATTAGGATATTTAATTACCTATTAATCACAAAAACTTTATAAATTTATAATTAAATGTAGAAAAATTTAAAAAATATAAATGAAGGCTCATTTTAAAGATAATTTAGAGGAATCCAATACAATTATTTATAATTTATTTTGAACAGCGGATTTTCCTTAATTAGGGTTTAATTAAAAATTTAATTATAGTAATTACTCTTTGATCACTTAATTAATTAATTCCAAACTTCTCAGGAATGTTTAGGGGGATGACTTATACCTCCCCCAATTTTTTTGGAATTTATTAATGAGTTAATTAGAGAAATGAATTAATGAATCCATAATCACCCCTTAATGCAATTAAGAGAAATTAAGCATGTGAACGGTGGTTTAATCACTTAATTAAGATAATTAAATATTTTTTAAGTGAAGAGGAGGTTTATGGAATGGGTTTGGGATATTTTCCTAAGCTATTCCCTAAACCTCTTTCTTCCTTAATCCAAACATAATTAATGATTAATCCACTAATGACCTACTTAATTAGCTTAATCAAATTTTCAAAACCAATATGAACTTAATCAAGCTCTTGCTGGGTAGATCCTTAGGTGTTTAAAAGCCTAAGGTAAATTTAAGGAAATCATTTCCAACTCACATGTGTGGGAAGGTTATGAAAGTACTTAATTAAATCCTTTAGCTTAATTAATCAATAATTGTGAGCCAATTGCATTAGGCCCCTTCCTTTCCTAGGTGTATTGCTGATTTAAATTCCATGTGATTGCATATCATATGTTGGCTCATAATTATTAGGTTAATTATGCTAAAGTGGTGTAGGGAAGAGGTAATTAATGATATTAATTTACACCTTAACCTAAATAAAACATAAAATCAACTTAATTGTTCTAAAAAATTAAACTAAATCAATTAACACATGCGGGAAATGGGTTAGGACCAGCAAACTCTTTTCACATTTCCTAAATCAAATTCAAAATAAAAAAAAATCTCTTTAAGAAATGTTGATTCACTTTAAATGATCTTATTTTATAGGATTATCTTTAGAAATTAATTAGGGTGAATGAAGTTACATGCTTACATCCCTTTATTTCTTTCCAAGCATGCTAAATGATTATTTTCCATATGAAATCATGCATTCATACCTTTTGAAAAATCAAAATAAATGAAATGTTTCCTTTATGTCAAATTGCATGTTTTGGCTAAAGTAAGAATATGAGTGACTATTATCATTCCTAAATCAAAAATTATTTTCAAAACTTATAAATCAAAGATTATAAATGGAAGTGTGCTAATTATAAGTACTTGTAAGCTTGCATGTCATTATAGCATAAACTGTGTTATCTTATTTTCTTCTCTTTTCTTAACATGGATTTGTATAGGAATTGCAAAGTGTATAGTTCATTTGAAAAGAACATAACACTTGCTTAAATCTATTCCTATGCACTTCTATGTTATGACTTAAGAAGTATCTTCACATCTACACATGTAAATTGCATAACCAAATCAAACAAACAAACAAAAATCTTTTGCATGATTCTTCATCCATTTATTTTCTTTTTGTACATGAATATGTATTTAAGAAAAGTGGTATATTAGTCTGGACATCCCAAGGTTGTTTTAAAGTAAGTAAGGTCTTGTACCTTACCCTTGGTAGAAAATAATGGCACGCTCACTTATGTCTTTCATACATGTAAATGTGCATTTGATTAATGGAAAAAGAATCTTTTTCTATTTAATAAAAAACTTGCATTCATATCAATAAAAAACAAGTTTACATTGCATATCACTATGCTTAGGGTCATTTCATATGCATGGTATACATGTTGGAAAGAAATAAATGATTGTGTGTTATGTGATAGTAATTCACCTTAATTAGTCTTAATATGCCTTTCTTATTGAATAGGTTTATTTAGAGCAAATCTAAACTTAGGATTAATTAAAACACATAATAAAAGATTCACTAAAGTAAAATCACTAATGAATCTACCTTAGAAGTTACTTAAGGTAGGGAGGAAAGAGAAGTTCTCTTCTCTTTTCCTCTCTTTACAACACTTAGTAATTAAATGTAGGTTCATTCAAACCAAATCAAATCATCAAATAAAATTAAAAAATCAACTAAATCACTTAAATGAAACCACCCTCTAAGTTGAATATTTCACACTTACAAAACTTCTACCTTCGAGCCTAGCTAAGACATGCCATATAAGCCTTAAATGGCACACACATTAGGCTAAGTCACCATTTCTAGTTCTATGTTAGGGCGATGCATGGTTTGATGCCTAATTTTATTTTGTGATGTAATGTATTAGACTAGATGTTAGTGCATGTGCATAGACTGGATAATAGAATGATCTTAGTCTAATCATTATCTTCTATAGGGGATTGTGCTTAAGGGTCACTGTAATAAAAATAATAAATGCTTTGCTATGTAGGTTGCTTATACCCCTAAGCATAATCTAAATTAGGATAGGTGGACTTGGTTACCCATGTGTGTAGTGCTAAGTCCAATTTATTCCTATACATTCTTGGGATTGTGTGGTATGTTTAGCTAATCTAAATTTTGTAGGTTTAGTTAGATTTACTTTTTGTATTTTCATGTAATTTTATAATTAAGATTTAGAATGAATGTTATGGGGAATTAAAGTGAACATTGGTCATAAGACTATGTCTTATGTACATGTGAAGCCTTGGAGCAACCACATCCCAACCAACCAAAAGAAAGAAAGAAGAAAGAAAGAAAGGAATGTTGAAAAGAAGAAATGAAGAAATGAAGACTCCCATAACATGAATTATTTCTAAATTATAATTATTCATTTGTAATCTGAGTTGTATAAGGGTAGAGCTCACTACCCACATTTTTTTTGGGTTTGTACGGTGGAGCCTGACCACATCGACCTTTTATTCTTTTGTGCTAGCTTTATAAAATTGTTTGATATTTTTTTTAGCTTGTGCATTAAGATGACATATTTTTCTTAGTTTCTTCCTTACTTTGATGAATGGCCTGGATGCGATTAGGCTCTTAGAAAAAATAAATTTTCTATCAAATTAATCAACTCAAAATTAGAAATTAACAACTCATAACCTCACTTGAAGCCTAGGTTATAAATCAAGATAAAAGATTTAACAACCCTTAGAATGTTGTATGTCTCACATCATGCATAAAAAGTATTTTACTTCACTCTTGCTTATGGAGGGCTTTTACCTTTGCCGGAGAACTTGCCTTGACCTTTGAGAGCCATGGTGGAAACACACCTTCTTCTTGCTGATTTTAGCCCATAACCAATTTCTCATTCATTAGGCATACAAATCCCATAGCTGTGTCAAATGAATTATCCAAAATGAAAATAAAATTTAACAAAAATTTGCATTAGATTTAAGTCATTAATCATGCCCTTCATGATCTAGTCTTTTAGGGAGTGTGTTTAAGGACTTAATCTCTTTCTAAATAAAAAATAGCTAAAAAATAGCCTAGCTATCTTGCAAAAGCATAAGACTTGCATACATGTATTTAAAATCATAGTGAGTTAGTTCCCCCAGACGTTGTAAGTCCAACGTGGGTGTTTATCCTCTCTTGTGGAGGTAAACCATATACGCCTTTTTGTCTTAGATTTAGGTCATGCCTTGGCTCTCGCTAAAGCTCCCTAGATTTAGGTTCAGAGGTTGCTATTTTCCTTTGTGGGCTATAAGCATAAATGCTCACCTCTTAGGCATTTCTATGATCTTGTATTATGAAATTGTAAGCCTTAGATTTTTAATAAAAATTCAACTCAAACACATAATTCTCTCAAATTTCAAAAATATAAAGCCTAACCATAGGGTAGTTTGGGATGCTCACTAGGTTTCCTGGCATCATGAGCATCCCCTACTCATCTCTTTTTGGCTTAGATAATAACTCCCTCTTTTTGATCAATCCCATTTGGTCTTCCAAAAATAACCAATTAATTGATAGTTCTATCTTTGAAATCTTTGGAGACAATGATCATTTAACTTAATTGAGAGTATTCCTAAGGGATCTCATTCGTTAGGATGTAATTAACTATAGAGGCTTGTCTCCATAGGGAACTTAACAAACTTGGTTTAAAATAAACCCTACTTTACTTTTCCATGTAAAGTAGGGGAAGAATCTCCAGTACATCCAAAGACCCATTATCCTTAGGAGTACTCATTAGGTGATTAGGTCCATTGTAGGATGATGACTTCTGTCTCTTGAGATAGTACATCATTCCTCAATGTTATACCCGATCAACCTAATGAAAATATATGCAGATCTACGTGATCTCCAAATAAGCATATTTTTGTCTTTTCAAAGATAGATGAAGATAAAAAAATTTCACCACAGATATTTTTCTGGCGACTCCACTGGGGATGTTTCCTCTCTCTATCTTTGGTAAATGATCATTGTCTCCAAGTATCGATAGTGGATTTGTATTTCATATGAGTCCGTGACTATCCTTCTTTTCCATTGGCACTTAGTTTATTTCATCCTTATGCTAAGCTAGCCAATATCCTTTAGATTTTAGGACCTCACTCAGTGTAGGTCTTGAAACCCATTGTTCCCCAATAGATGAAAATAAAAAAAAAATAACTAAAGACTTCCTCCTTACCATTTCTATGGTAAGGTTCATTAAAGAAAAAATAAATCCTTTATAAAAATAATAATATCCAAAAAACATTTTTCCAAAATGCACATAATAAAATATTTCAAGCTCATCTAACAATCTTCATGATTGTTATATGTTGGATCATTTCAAAATCAAAATAAAAAATTATCCTTTTAAAAGGCAGAAATGAACATCTACATTCAATATACCCAAATTTATTGAATAAAGATTTCATTTTAAAAACAAAATCAACAATATTCTTTTCAAAAATAAAATCAACAATCATCTTTTTAAAAAAAAGCACATATGAATATCCTCATTCAATATACCCAAATTTATTGAATGAAGACATCTTTTCAAAAATAAAATCAGCAATCATCTTTTCAAAAAGCATAAATGAACATCCTCATTCAATTTATTGAATGAGGATTTCATTTTCAAATAAAAATCAACAATCATCTTTTAAAAAGCACAAATGAACATCCTCATTCAATTTATTGAATGAAGATTTCATTTTCAAATAAAAATCAACAATCATCTTTTTAAAAAGCATAAATGAACATCCTCATTCAATTTATTGAATGAAGATTTCATTTTCAAATAAAAATCAACAATCAACTTTTCATAAACAAAATCAACAACCATATTTTTAAAAAAAAAACTCAAATGAACATCCTCCTTCAATTTATTGAATGAAGATTTCATTTTCAAAAACAAAATAAAAAAAATCATCTTTTCAAAAAAACACAAATGAATACCCTCATTCAATATACCAAAATTTATTGAATGAAGATTTCATTTCCAAAAAACAAAATCAACAATCACCTTTTCAAAAACAAAAGCAACAATTATCTTTTCAAAAATAAAATCAACAATCATCTTTTCAAAAGCACATTTTTGAAAATGAATATTCATTCAATATACCCAAATTTATTGAATGAAGATTTCATTCCCAAATAAAATCAAATCATAACATTGAAATTCCATTCCAACACATCTCACATATGTTGAAGTTGGAATTTCTTTCTTTTCAAAAAGTATAAATTTGAAAATAAGCCTCTTCATTCAATATATCCAAATATGTTGGATGGAGGTTTTATTTTTAAATAAAATTACACCAATTGAAATTCTACTCAACACATCCCACTTGTGTTAAGTTAGAATTTATTTCTTTTTTCAAAAAGCAATAATCACACACAAAATAAAATTTCATCTTTGAAAAATAAAACATAATTGACTCCCATTTGACATACCCAAATTTGTCAAATGAGAGTTTTATTTTTCAAAATAAATTTGGATCTTTTATTTAGCATACCTAAATTTTCTAAGTAAAGATCTCTCTTTTCAAAAATCAAAATGTCAAAATCAAAGCATCAAAATCAAAAACACATTTGAACTTTTTTTAGCAACACAAATTTGCTAAGTAAAGTTCTCATTTTCAAAAATCAAAATCAAAAATCAAAACACATTTGGATTCTTCATTTATCATACCCAATTTTGCTAAGTGAAGATCCTATTTTTAAAAAAAATTGAAAATCAAACACATTTGGATTCTTTATTTAGCATTCCCAAATTTGCTAAGTGAAGATCCTCTTTTAAAAAATCAAAAATCAAAACACATTTGGAATCTTCATTTAGCATACCCAAATTTGCTAAGTGAATATCCTCTTTTCAAAATTAAAATCATAAAAAAAATCAAACACATTTAGATCCTTGATTTAGCATACCCAAATTTGCTAAGTAAAGATCCTCTTTTCAAAAATCAAAAATCAAAACACATTTGGATTCTTGATTTAGCATACCCAAATTTGCTAAGTAAAGATCCTCTTTTCAAAAATAAAAAAAATCAAAACACATTTGGATTCTTTATTTAGCATACCCAAATTTGATAAGTGAAGATTCTCTTTTCAAAAAATGAAAAAAATCAAACACATTTGGATCCTTGATTTAACATACCCAAATTTGCTAAGTGAAGATCATCTTTTCAAAAAAGAAAAAAGAAAACAAAGAAAACACATTTGGATCCTTCATTTAGTATACCCAAATTGCTAAGTGAAGATCCTCTTTTCATTAAAATCATAAAAAAATCAAAACACATTTGGATCTTTTATTTAGCATACCCAAATTTGCTAAGTAAAGATCTTCTTTTCAAAAAAAAAAAAAAATCAAAATGCATTTTGATTCTTTATTTAGCATACCCAAATTTTCTAAGTAAAGATCCTCTTTTCAAAAATCAAATCAAAATAAAAGAAAACCTTTGGAATTTATTTATCATACACAAATTTGCTAAGTAAAGATCCCATTTTCAAATTCACACATGATTCACAAATAAACAAAAGAAGAAGAAAATTATTTTCAAACAACTCATTTAGCATACCCAAACTTGCTAAGTGAGTAATTCCCAAACAAAATCAATTGACCCTTTACTTTAACATACTCACATTTATTAAATAAAGGGTCCCCAAACACAAAAATCACTCTTCAAAATATTTGAACCCATTTCCAACATACATAAATTTGCTGAAAATGGATTCTAAATTCAAAAATCTCTTCCCCAATTCTAAATTTAAAAATCTCTCCTAAATCAAAGAGCCCCACTTAACATATTCAAATTATTGAGTGTGGGTTCAAATTCTAAAAACAAATTAAAGTAAAAATCTGATTTGAGTTTATTTTTCAAAATTGCAGAATTTCAACTCGTTTTCGTCAGTCAGTGGTTCCAATGGAAGTTCAGTATGTTTACTTTTCCTTTTGGGATGGATTTGGCATTGGATCTGGCCAACCTCCCACATATTGACTTTGCCCACCTCATTCATTTTGTCTGAGGTTTCGAGGGGGCTAGGATCACTTGTGGTGGCACAACTGTCAGCAAGAGTGTTGTGACCAGGTAGAAGCCGGTCATCCATGTTAAGATGCCATCAAATTCAGAGTTTCCCTTACTAAAGAGGAAGGCTATGGCAGTTTCGCAACAGTTACAGTTTTCATGCCAGTGTATTCAGTGGTTCCCATTTCTGCCTTAGTATGGGCTAGCATCCACTCATTGGCTTATTCTAAGGGGAAGGCTCCCCTATCTTCAGGGATAATCCCCTATACCTATGAGATAGGGTCTAGTTCCTACATTGCTCCTCCCAGTAAGACCCATCATTGCAATAGATGCTACAAGATCAAGCAACATCATGTGTGCATAGCCAAAGAGATGAAGATAGCTACTCAGTTTGCAGTAGAGGAGTTACCCAGGATAGTCTCTCCTCTGATCACACAGAACAAGTTTCACCCTCTATTTAGATCTGATGGGGAGGAAGATATTGGGAGGATCTCAATTTCACCTCCACCTACAGTACAATATGAGGCTCTTACTAGAGACAGGAGAAGGTCACATGCCAACCTTAGGATAGTTCTATGCCAGGTAGGCGGGGCTTACAGACGGTCAGAGTTCGGGGGCCAATTTGATTTATGGTTAGTCATCCTTCATAATGTAGGTGAGTACATCAGACAGGAGAGGGATAGAAAAGATCGTGTATCAGTGCATGTCACCAGCAGAGAGAGGCGGAGGCACGCTTGACAATTACCATCCTCAGCCCTCATGGATTTTCCACGCTTCCCATGCATATACTAATAGCATTGTGGGCACTACCACGGAGAGGAGCTCCTGCATAGAGAGAGTCGGTGGTGTCTCTGCCACACTGCTCCACTCCATGTAAACCATCTCCAGTGCAAGTACCATCTTCGACCATTCCATCAAAGGCCATGAAGTCAGCATCCGGGAAAAAGAGAGCCCCACTAGTGATCCGACTATGGCCAAGAGATCCCATTTCATCTACACCATCGACTGAGGTGAGGTCGAGCTTTCCTGCTCGACCTCCTACTTCAGTTGTGGTGAAGAGAGAATGGCAACCATGGAGCATCGTAGTTGTGCCACCACCACCACCACCATAGTAAGTCTTGGAGATAGCATCAGCAGAGGGACGAAGAGACAATACCATTATCCTTATGGCCATAGATCCTCTTAGGAGTACCACTCCACCCATGATAAATGACAACCATGAGCATCTATCCTCCAGTGAGTGTAGTCCTCACAAGACTAGCTCTCTAGTAGTAAGGGAGGTTAGATGTATTGTCAATGAGAACGATCCTATCACCGGTCAGCCTCGATCATTTGTGCCTACTCAGTTGGACGCTCTAGAGGACATCGTAGCATAGTATCTAATTGAGAAGATGGAAATTCTTGGTATGCCTGGTCTGATCTAGAGGAAGACAAGGTTAGCTTCGATCCCAATGAAGATGATTTATTGGAAGATTTAGCCGAGGTGCATATGGTTGACACTAGGGGTTCCCTCCTTTGGGATCAGCAGGGTTTGGAAAGTGTTGTGGTAAAACAAGATGACACAACTCATTCGACCCAAAACCTCCTTCAACAACTAAAACAAAAGGATGAATAAATAGATAGGATGGGAAGGAGGATTGAAGATTTGTGTTGACCTCATTTTTAGGATGAGCTCTCAACCCTTCCATCTTAGACACTAAGAGTTGCTTAGTCTTAAAACACTTCTAGTGAGGTGGACCTTTAACCTAGCTCTAGAGACTTAGAAGAGTTAGCCATAGAATAGTTCATGCCTTAGGGGTGTTAAGGTAATTTGCCTACCCCATAGCTTGAACCAATCCTCACTTCCTTCTTTCAAGTCAAACTCCAAATCAAATTCAAACCGACCTCAACTTCAAAATCAAAACCAACTTCAATCTTAAATCAATTCCAACTTAATTGATTTTCTCAAACCTTAAATCAATTCCAATGATTTTCTCAAATCATGAATCAAATCTCAAATGATTGAAACCCATGATTGAATTCCAAATCCTAAAAATCTTTTCTAAGCCCTTTGATTCCATCTTATGGACTCAGCCTAAATCAAATCCAAATCAATTCAAATTCAAAAAATTTTCTCATAACCCATTTATATTCTCATTTATATTCACAAATATGAATCAAATATAAATTCAAATATCCAAAAATCAATTCAAAAATCAAACCCAAATTCAACCAAAATTCAACCTAAGCTTTTCAAGTCAAATTCTTGAACTTAGCTAAATCAAACTCAAATCAAACCAAAACCTTAATTTTTCTTCATGATTCAATCAATCCTTCAATCATGAATCCAAATATAAATATAAACTTTAATCATCAAATCAAAACTAAATTCAAAACTCAAATCCAAATTCAACCAAAATCCAACCTAAACCTTTCAAGTCAAATTCTTGAACTTAGCCAAATCAAATTCAAATCAAGCTAAACCATTGATTTTGCTTCATGATTCAATCAAGCCTTCAATCATGAATCCAAATATAAACACAAACTTCAATCTTAAAATCAAAACTCAATTTAAAAAATCAAACCTAAATCAAACTCATGTTCACCCTTTTGAACTTGAGATTGTCAAATGAATGAAAATCATTTGACTCCAAATCACTGCAAATGGATTTTTTTCAATCATAAGTCCATATGAACCAAACTTGATCAACCCCAGCCCAAACCCCTAAACTAAGTCACCTAAATTTGTTACATTGGAAATCAATCATCATGAGATGATTACATTAAATTTGGGTCAAATTAAGTCAAACCTAAGGGTTGACTAAGTCAAAACTTAGCCAAAATAAAACCTAAACTAGCTAGAATCCACCATAGGCCAAATTGATTGAAACCATTGATCAAAACTAATTCATGATCAATGTTTGAACTTGACCAAGTCATCATTTGAGCTTAACCTAGCCTAATTAGTCACTTGACCCAAGTTGATCCAACTTGACCTAAAAAGTCAAAAGCGTCAAATATTGATCTAAGCCAAATCAATTGAAACCAATGGTCAAGTTTATTCCAAATCACTTGTTGAACTTGACCAAAGCCTCAATTGGCCAACTAGACCCAACCTAACCTAATTGACCATGAACCCAACTTGGCCTAAAAGGTCAAATTGAGCCAAAATCAAATCAAACCAAAATTAATTGAAACCAAAGATACCTAAACATTTCAAATGACTAACCAAACCTAAACCAACCTATGAATTAACCCAATTAGGTCAAATAGGTCAAATTGGTCAACTTGTCCCATTTGAACGAAATGAAATCAAATGAACCAAATCCAAATATAAATCAAATTGAACTAAACCAATGATGCCAAAACATTTAAAATGGTCATATGAACTTGACCCAACCCTTGGTTTGACCCAATTTGACCAATTGGTCAACTTGACCCATTTCGACCTAAATGGGTTAACATGAGCCAAATGACATCAAATCAACTCTAAATTCCTTGAAATTTGGACCAACCCAATTTCAAACTATTCTAAATCTGCCTAAAGTGAAATCAAAGCCAAATGTCCATTTTATCCCAGGTCAAGGGGGTAACCTATTGTCAATTCCACTTGGAATTTGGTCATATCCTTTTCATGGACACTTGACATCCTCTTGGTGAACCAAATGGACAGTAATGACCATGGTGCAATGACCCAATGAATTTGGGTCAGCCAAACCCAACCCAAATTGAAAACTGACCACTCACTTAAAAATAAGCACATGGGGATCACTCCTCCACTCTCTTGAGCACATGGGAGCTTCAGCACTTCGCTCCTCTGGCCAAATCAATCACATGCTACCTCAAATGACCTAACAAACTCAATCAACATGATCAGTTTGATTAAAATAGTAGAATCAAGCTCGACTGTTTGATCCTCCTAGGGGGAGAAGTAGTCCCCCTAATTTCACTTGAATTCTATGGTCTTGCATTTGATTGAGTGATAGGAAGCTAGAGAAATCATTCCCAAGTTCCTCCAAGGTCTCCTAAGCCAATTTGATTTCTCCATTTTCAATTTTCCTTAAGCCAAAAATAGGGGAGCTCAAGGAAATTTCAATCTCATTCAATTCTCCACTAGAGCTCAATTCCTCCTTTGAGGGGACCAATCAAGCTCACCCAAGTCTTCGTCCAAGTTCTCAAGGCACGGGAGAGGAGAGTTTGATCAAGGCTGCAAGCAATTGAAGCTCTCTTTGGTCCATAGGAAGATCCACTCAACCTCAAGGCCTCAAATCATTAACAAGATTTCATCTCCACTAGATGAAGCTACCTCGATGGTTGGGAGCGCCAGTGATAGCCTCCGATGAGATATGGATGAAAATAAAGCTTAGGTGTAGGAGTTCTTGGTCCTTTATGAAAGAAACTTTCATCCCATTGCATTTTGACTATTGGATGTCTTGCTCCTTGTATGTTGATGGTGTGGGTTAAATTTGAGCTCAATCCGAGCTCAATCGAGCTCGGATCAAGCTCTAAGGAGTGGGCGGTTGCCCTCTCTCGCGTAGGCGAGCTTAGTGACAGATCATGGACCGTCCATCCTGTGTGTTTTGGATGGATAGTCCTAATTAATCCATGTAAGATCCCTCAATTTATCCCTTAAGAATCTAGGGCTTATCTAATCTTTGATCTCGGGAGAAAGAAAGCATCACGCTGACGCATGGGATGTGACTACAATTAATAATCCCATCATGCCATGGAAGCAAGTTCCACATCAGGTCGTGGCATTTGGGGATTAGTTATATAATTAGCATTTTAATTAATCCTTAATGATAAAATCTTCAAAAATACACAACTAATTATAGAAAAAATAAAAAAAATACAAAATAAAATGCATTGTGAAGATTATTCAAAGGGGAATTCATTAAAATTATTTTCAATTAATTTTGAAAAAATAATTTTCCTTAATTAGGATTTTATTCAAAATTTAATAGTACTAATTACTCCATAATTAATTCATTAGTTAATTCCAAGTTTTTCAGATGTATTTAGTGGGATGACCTTTGCCTCCCTAATTTTCTTGAAATTTATTGATGAGTTAATTAGGAAAATCAATTAATGAATAATCAATCACTCTCTTAATGTAAGCTTAATTATATGTGAAATGGTTTAATCCCTTGATTAAGTTAATTAAACTTTGTTTAAGTGAAGAGGAGGTTTATAGTATGAGTTTGTTGTATTTTCCCCAAGTCATTCCCTAAACTCCTTTCCTTCATTAATCTAAATTTAATTAAGGGCTTATCCACTAATGATCTACTTAATTAACTTGATAAAATTTTAAAAATATTCCAACTTAATCAATTCTTCTTGGGTAGATTCTTGAGTGTTCAATAACCTAAGTAGCTTAAGGAAATCATATCTAATCCATATATGTGGGAAGGGTTATGAAAGTACTTAAATTAAACCTTTTAGCTTAATTAATCATTAATTGTGAGCCAAATGCATTAGGCCCCTTTCTTTCTTAGGTGCATTGATGATTTAAATTCCCTATGGTTTTATGTCATACTTTGGCTCATAATTATTTGGTTAAATATGCTAAAGTGGTGTAGGTAAGGGGTAATTAATGGACTTAATGTACACCTTAACCTAAATAAAATATAAAATCCACTTAATGGTTCTAAAATTAAACTAAAACAACTTACACATGTGGAAAATGGGTTAGGATCACCAAACCTTTTCACATTTCTTAAAATCAAATCAAACTCAAAACAAAACAAAAATCTCCTTAAACTAATTTTGATTTCTCTTTAAATAATCTTATTCTAAAAGATTATCTTTAGGAATTAATTAGGGTGAATGAATTTACATGCTTTCATCACTTTATTTCTTTCCTAGCATGCTAAATGTGTATGTTATATGAAAATCATGCATTTATGCCTTTTGAAAATCAAATTAAAAATGAAATATTTCCTTTATGTCACATTACCTATTTTAGCTAAAGTAAAAATATGAATGGCTATTATCACTATTAAATCCAAATTATTTTTAAAAATTATAAATCAAACATCATAACTAAAAGGTATGCTACTTATAATTATTTATAGGCTTTCATGTGAGCAAAATATAAAGATGCGCATTGTGTGGCTTTCCTTCTCTTCTCTTTTAACATAGTTTTGAAAAGGATTTGCAAAGTGTATAGTTTATTTGAAAAGAACACAACACTTGCTTAAATCCATTCCTATTCATTCCTATGTTATCAATTAAGAAGGATATTCACACTTACACATATAAATTAAACAACCAAAATTAAACAAACACATAAACTTTTTGCATGACTCTTTTCCCATTCATTTCTTTTGGTACATGCACTTGTATTTAAGGAAAGTGGTATATTAGTCTGGACATCCCAGGATTGTGAGGATTTAAGTATCCCAAAGTAGGTCTTGTATCTTACACCCCTGATGTAGAAAATAATGGTGCCGTACTCACTTATGCCTTTCATACATGTAAATGTGCATATAAAGAATGGATAAAAGAATTTCTCTTTTCTACTTAACAAAAACATGCATGCATGAAACATTCCAAAATTTTTTAAACAAACTCACTTAGCATTTATCATGAAGGTGTGCTAAACACTTCCATTTGCATGTATAGATATGCTTAGGATTCATCCATATGCATGTTACACATGTTGGGAAAGAAATAAAGTGTTGTGTGTTTTGTGATAGTAATTCACTTTACTTAATCTTAAAATGCCTTTCTTTTTGAATAGGTTTGTTTAGGTAAAATATAAACTTAGGATTAATAAAAATACATAATAAAACATTCACTAAACAAAAATAAAGTATGAATCTACCTTAGAAATTACTTAAGGTAGGGAGGAAAAGAAGTTCTCTTCTCTTCTTCTCTCTTTACAATACTTAGTAATTAATTGTAGGTTCATTCAAGCCTAAACAAATCATAAAAAATAAAAAATCAACCAAATCAATTAAATCACTTAAGTGAAATCACCCTTTAAGTTGAACCTTCACACTTAGAAAACTTCAACCTTAAAGCTAGCTATACCACACACAATTAAATACACTAAAAGCTAAGTTAGGTGCGCATGGTTTGATATTTACTTTTATTTTGTGATGTAATATTTTAGTCTAGATGTTAGGTGTATGTGTGTATACTGAATGGTAGGGTGATCTTAGTCTAACCATTATTTTTTGTAAGATTGGGGCTAGAAAAAAAATATAAATGCTTTTGTGTAGGTTGCTTGTACCCCTAAGCATAATCCAAAATAGGTCAGAGAGACTTGGTTACCCATATGTGGGGTGCTAAGTCCAACTTATACATATACATGTTTGGGATTGTATGGTTTGTTCAGCTAATCTCTATTTGCAGGTTTTAGTTAGATTTCTTTTTCCCATTTTCATGTAATTTTATAATTAGGATTTTAGAATGATTGATATGGGGAATTAATGAACATTGGTTATAAGACTATGTCTTATGTACCATGTGAAGCCTTTGGAGCAACCATATTCTAACCAACCAAAACAAGAAAGAAGAAAGAAGAAATGAAGAATGAAGACCCCCATAACAATGAATTCCTTCTTAATTGTAATTTATTCATTTATAATCCGGGTTGTATAAGGGTAGAGCTCAGTTACTCAATTTTTTTCATGTTTGTACGGGGGAGCTCGACCATAAATGGCCTCTTATTCTTTTACACTAGCTTTATAAATTATTTGATGCTTGTTTAGCTTGTGCATTAAGATGACATCTTTTCCTAGTTTCTTTCTTACTTTGATGTATGGCCTGGATGATGATTAACTCTTAGAAAAATAAATTTTTTTATCCAACATAAATAACTCAAACTAAAAATAAATTACTCATAATCTCACCTAAAGCCTAGGTTATAAACAAGATAAAAGAATTAGCAACCCCTTAGCTGGATGTTGTATTTTCTCACATCATGCATAAAAATCATATTATTTTACTCTTGATTTAGTGGGCTTCCACCTTTGCCAGAGAACTTGGCTTGACCTTTGAGAGCCATGGTGGGAATACACCTCCTTTTCTCACTGATTTTGGCCAATAATCTAATTTTTCATGCATTAGGCATATGAATATTGAAGCCTGTGTCAAATTGATTGTCCAAAATGAAAATAAAATGTAACACAATTTGCATTAGATTTAAGTCATTAATCATGCCCTACATGATCTAGTCTCTTAGAGTGTATTTAAGGACTTAGTTTCTTTCTAAATAAACAACAACTTAGCTATCTTGTAAAAAACATATGATTTGCCTACATGTATTTAAAATCATAGGAAGAGTTAGTTGGCGGCCACCCCTAGGCGGCTATAAGTCCAACAGTCGGGTGGTTTATCCTCCCTTGAGGATGTAAACTAAAAATCAATTTTCATCTTAGATTTAGGTCGTGCTTTTGGACCTCACCAAAGCTCCCTAGATTTAGGTTCAGAGGTTGCTACTTCCTTTTGCTAGCTACGAGCATAAATCTTAACCTCTTAGACATTTCCATGACCTTGTATCATGGAATTGTAAGCCTTAAATTTCTAATAAAATTTCAACTCAAATAAATAAATCACTTCAATTTCAAAATATAAATCCCAACCATAAGATAGTTTGGGATGCTTACTAGGCTTCCTAGTTTCCTAAGCATCCCCTACTCATCTTCATTTGGCTTTGATAAGAATTCCCTCCTCTTGATCGATCCTACTTAATTTTCTGAAAATAAATCACTCGATTGATAGTCCTACTATTCAAAATCTTTAGAGACAATGATTATTTAGCTTAATCGAGAGTATTCTTAAGGAATCCCCTTCTTTAGGATGTAATTAACTATGGGGGATTGCCCTTGTAGGAATCTTAATGAACCCGGTTTAAAATAAACCCTACTTTACTTTTCCATGTAAAGTAGGGGAAGAATCTTTGGTACATTTCAAGACTATACTTAGAGTCCTTATTAAGGTGATTAGGTCCATTTGTAGGATGATGACTTATCTCTAGAGATACACCATTCCTCAATTGATCTCCATAATAAGAATATCTACGAATCTGCGTGGTATCCAACATAAGAAGTGTTATTAGAAGAAATAATTTTTGATTCTTCATTTATTTATTTTCTCTCTAAAGAGATTAAATGAAGGATTAAAAAATTTTTTCACCATAGATTTTTCTGGCGACTCCGCTGGGGATAGTCCGTCTCTCCATCATTGGTAAATGATCATTATCATTGTCTCCAAGTATCAATAGTGGGTTTGTACTTTTGTATAAATCCAAGACTATCTTCCTTTTTTATTGGCACTTAGCTTATTTCATCTTTAAGTTAAGTTAGCCAACATCTTTAGGTTTTAGGACCTCACCCCGTGTTGGTCTTAAAACCCTAATGGGTGAAAATAAAAATTTAATAAAAATAAAAATAATTAAAGACTTTCTCCTTATGATTTTTTATGGTAAGGAAAGGTTCATTCTAAAGATAAAGAAAAAAAATAAATCCTTCATAAAAAACATCAATTTTCAAAAGCACTTTTTTAAAATGCACATAATAAAATGTTTTGCACAAATTTTTTCTTAAATCACCCTCATCTAACAATCTTCATGATTGTTATATGTTGGATCATTTCAAAATAAAATCCAAAATCATATCTTTCAAAAGCACAAATGAGCATCTTCATTCAATTTATTGAATGAAGATTTTCATTTTCAAACAAAAATCAACAATCACATTTCCAAAACAAATTTGAACAATCATCTTTTCCAAAAAGAAAATCAACAAATCTCTTTTCAAAAATAAAATCCAACAATCATATTTTCAAAAAGCACAAATGAACATCTTCATCGAATTTGTTGAATGAAGATTTCATTTTCAAAATAAAATCAATAACAATCTCTTTTCCAAAAAATAAAATTCAACGATCATATTTTTCGAAAGCATAAATTAACAACTTCATCCAATTTGTTGAATGAAGATTTCATTTTCAAAAACAAAATGAAACAATCATCCTCTTCAAAAATAAAAATCCAACAATCATCTTTCAAAAAATAAAATTCAAAAAATCACATTTTCAAAAGCACAAATGAACATCTTAATTTAATTTATTGAATGAAGATTTTATTTTCAAAAATAAAATGAACAATCATCCTCTTCAAAAATAAAAATCCAATAATCATCTTCCAGAAACTAATATTCAACAAATCAGATTTTCAAAAAGCACAAATGAACATCTTCATTCAATTTATTGAAATCTTATCTTCATTCAATTTATTGAATGAAGATTTCATTTTCAAAACAAAATAAATAATCATCTTTTCCAAAAAGAAAATCAATAATCACATCTTTCCAAAAATAAAATCCAACAATCATAACTTCAAAAAGAACAAATGAACATTTTCATTCAATTTATTAAATAAAGATTGCATCTTCAAAACAAAATGGAAAATCACATTTTCAAAACAAAAAAATCAACAAACATATTTCTAAAAACAAAATCAATAATCACATTTTCAAAAATAAAATTAACAAACACTTTGGTCTTTCATTTAGCATACCCAAATTTTCTAAATGAAGATCCCCTTTTTCAAAAATAAAAAAAAAGAAAAAAAAAAGATAAAAAGACAACAACACTTGGGTATTTCATTTAACATTCCCAAATTTTCTAAATGAATATCCCCCTTTTTCCAAAATTAAAATAAAAAATCAAAAAAAAAAAAAAAAACATTTGGATCTTTCATTTAGCATACCCAAATTTGCTAACTGAAGATCCTCTTTTCAAAATCAAAATAAAAATAAGAAACAACACTTAGGTCTTTCATTTAACATACTAAAATTTACTAAATGAAGATCCTCTTTTGAGATCAAAATCAAAAATCAAAATAAAAATAAAAATAAAAATAAAAAGAACAACATTTGGATCTTTCATTTAGCATACCCAAATTTGCTAAGTCAATATCCTATTTTTCAAAAATCAAAATCAAAATAAAAACTAAAAAACAACACTTGGGTCTTTTATTTAACATACCCAAATTTGCTAAATGAAGATCCCCTTTTTTACAAAATCCAAATAAAAAAAAAATCAAAAACAAAACATTTGGATTTCCTTAGCATACCTAAATTTGCTAAGAATCTTGCTTTTCAAAATCAAATCAAAAACAAAAGAAACACATTTGGATTTCCTTAGCATACCTAAATTTTCTATGGATCCTCTTTTTCAAAAAAAAAAAGAAGAAGAAACACACTTGGATTTCCTTAGCATACCTAAACTTGCTAAAGATCCTTTTTTGGAAATCAAATAAAAAACAAAAGAAACACATTTGGATTTCCTTAGTATACCTAAATTTGCTAAGAATCCTCTTTTTTTTTTTTTTTAAAAAAAAAATCAAACAAAAGAAACACATAGGATTTCTTTAGCATACTTAAATTTGTTAAGGATACTCATTTTCAAAAACAAAATCAGAGCAAAACACATAGGATTTCTTTAACATACTTAAATTTGTTAAGGATACTCATTTTCAAAAACAAAATTAGAGCAAAACACATAAGATTTCCTTAGCATACCTAAATTTGTTAAGAATCCTATTTTCAAAAAAAAAAAATTTTTTTTTTCAAAAACAAAACACACTTAGATTCTTCATTTAGCATACTCAATTTTGCTAAATGAGGACTCCATTTTCAAATTCACAAATGATTCACAAAACAAACAAACAAAAAGAAGAAATTGTTTTTAAACACCTCACCTAGCATATCCAAATTTGCTAAGTGAGTGAATTCAAAAAATCTCAAATCAAAATAAAATCAATTGACCCTTTACTTTAACATACTCAAATTTGTTAAATAAAGGGTCCTCAAATCAAAAATCAAAATCAAATATGAACTTATGGAAGAATCTCTCCAAAAATAGTTGACCCTATTTTGAACATACCCAAATTTGTTGAAAATGGATTCTAAATTCAAAAAAATCTCCTCTCCAATCAATCTCAAAATATCTTCTAAATCCATTTGAGCCCCACTTAACACTTTCAAGATGTTGAGTGTGGGTTCAAATTCTAAAATTCTAATTCAAAAAAATAAATAAATCAACAAAGAAAGAAATCTAATTCAAGTTTGTTTTCAACATTCCAGACTTTCAGTCATCTTCAATCAATTTTTTAGTGAGTTGTAGTTCAATCAGTTCATTGCAATGGTAGCGCAGAAGTATGTGTTCACATTTTCTCATTGAATGGATTTCTCCTTGGATCTGGCTAGCCTTCAATGTTTTAACTATCCCCACGTCATCCACTTTGGTCGAGGCTTTGAGGGGCACATTATGTAAGGAACCCCTCATGATAGGTGATCATGGTGGGTAAGTGTCCTCCATGAGATCCCAAGCGAGAGGAAGGATGTGGCTTCCATAGTTCGGTGATGACAAATGCTCCAGTTGTTCCCCCCGCTCGACCTACTGGACCCAATGTAGAAACAAGAATCACATGATCAAGCGATCACACTCCTTTTGCAGGGAGTTGGAGGCAGCCACTTAGTCTATTATAGAGGAGTTGCTTAGGATGGTTTCCCGTTGGTCTGGCTAGTTCCACCTTTTCTGGGCCGATAGAGAGGATGCTAGAGGATTTGTACTTCACCTCACTCGTTGTTCAAGTGCCTATTAGAGGAGGTCTTGCCTTTGATCTTTTATGCCATAGGTGAGCTTATGGATGATTAGAGTCTGGAGCTCAATTTGATTTAAGATTAGTTATCCCCCATAGTGTGGGTAGGCAGATTAGGCAGGAGAGGGCTAGAGAGGCTCGAACATCAATTCATGTTACTAGTCGGGAGTGGTGGAGGTATAGCTGACAGTCAATAGCCCATGCACTTGTGGACTTTCCAGTCGCTACCGCCGACCATCATAGCATCTTCACTACCCATCACGGAGAGCTCCTATCTTGAGTGAGTGTCTCACCACACCACTCTTCTCCGCATCATCTATACATGTTACAACATTTACTATTCTAGCCATGAAGGCGAGGGGGAGAAGAGAACCCTATTGGTGATCTGGCTATGGACAAGAGATCCTGTTCCATCTAAACCACCGACTGTGGAGAGGTCGAGCTCTCTTGTTTGACCTTCTGCCCCAGTTGTGGTGAAAAAAGAATGGTGACCTCAGAGAATAGTAGTCATTCCTTCACCACCACCACCAACTATGGAGAGATAATGGGAGGGGAGGGAGCAGTTCAATCACCCCTATGGCTATAGATCCTCCTAGGAGTACCACTTTAGCTAGATCCAACAGCAGTCAGAAGTTTCTATCCTCTAGTGAGTGCTCCACAGATTAGCTCGTTGCATCTTAGATATTTGTTCATGGTAGTGATTCTACTATCTGACGATCTTTCCTTTTCGTTGATGGATCCCAAGATATTTGTAGCAATCTAGTGGAGAAGAAGGAAATCTTAGGATTTGCCTGGTTTGATTTAGAGGATGAGAAGGTCAATTTTGATTCGAATGAACATAACCTATTAGAGGATTCAGCGGGGGTCCACGTGGTAGATACCCAGGGTTCCCTCCTCCATGAGAAGTAGACTTTGGAAGGTGCTGAGGCCGAGTAGGAGGACACATCCTACTCGACCCAACACCTCTTTCAGAAATAAAGCAAAAAGATGAACAAATAGATAAGATGGGGAAGTGGCTTGAAGATTTACTGACAACAATTTTGGCATTACAGAATCAAACCCCGACAGTTGATCCTACTATAGTTGAGACTAGTCAGCCAGTGTTGCTGCATGTCTTGGATCCAACCAAGAGTTTACCTCTAGTAGAACAGGGTAGCACTAGCTTGTATAGGAAGGTAGTGGTTAGTGCCTCCATACAGGAAAAAAGGTATCAAAATCATGGTTGAGCAGCAGGTGAGAGAAGCATTGGCTCAAGCCTTAGGAGGATCATCAGTTCCAAAGGGTAGACCCTACCCAAAAGAATTTGATGCCATCTAGTATTCTAAGGGTTTTGTGCCATCTTCTTTCAAGAGCTTCGATGGTAGTGGGAACCCGAGGCAGCATATTGTGCACTTCAGAGCCAGTTGTTACAATGCTGGTGGCAATGATGCTCTCCTATTCTAACTTTTTATCAGTAGCTTAGCAGACATAACCTTCGATTGGTATGCTAAACTTCCCAATAATTCAGTGAAGACTTTCACTGAGTTGGAGTAACTCTTCATCAAGAGGTTTGCAGGAGCTCAGCAAATGGTGACTATAGGCGATCTCGTTATGGCTGACACCCACTCCTTCTTTGTCTTGGACTTCTTCAAATTTATATTTCAAGTGGGACCACTTGTTGCTTCAAGCATTGTTCGTGGTACTGACCCTTTTGTCTTGTGGAGAGAAACTGTTTTGGTAAGCTAGAACTTGCCATGTCTGCCCTTGAACGAAAATCACTTGGTTGTTGGCTTTGGGAAAACCGATCCTTTGAACTGAAATATAGAGCGTCTTGACTTCACGA
This sequence comes from Cymbidium sinense, assembly GCA_021442155.1. Lineage (NCBI taxonomy): Eukaryota > Viridiplantae > Streptophyta > Magnoliopsida > Asparagales > Orchidaceae > Cymbidium > Cymbidium sinense. The sequence goes on along the minus strand of CM038217.1, from coordinate 155,643,974 downwards.
GGGAGGGTGGATGGAGAAACCCCTCATGCATAGGGACATCGAGTTGCTTCTTTGTTTGGCCAAATTCCCTTGGAGCTTTCTCTGCGGCATTTTAAACGAGGTTGTGTCGTGTTCTGATTCAAGAAATCGAGGTATGGGGGTGGTTTGCCCCTCCAATTGCGGGCAAGAACTGAGAATTGACATCCGCGTTTGTATCTACAGGTGTGCCATCTCAAATCCAAAGCTTGCCCTTTAAAGCTCGACTCAGGACTCTTGGGGAGATCACATTGTGCATACGCAATTGCGGCTATCTTGTCGATGGGTTGGCGAATTCCTATCAATTAGTCGATCCATGGTGCACTTCAATTCGGCCATCCTCTTATTTGAGTCAGGCGCTCCGGTTGTCAGCGTTCCTCTCCTGGCGGCAGCGGTTAGTTCTTGTGTGAGTTAATTGAATTGGGTGGCCTCGAATGTCGCAATGTTCTCTGTCGCACCTCCATGATCGCCGCGTCGCGCCTCACCAGAATGCGCGTGCCTCATGATTGTCGCGTGCGTGCCAATGATACCTGTTCCGTTGGCGAGAATCCATCCATAGCAACATCGCTATTGCTTTCATTGGAATCCGACGCCAAAGTCCTTTGTTCCATTGCTTCACGCACTGCTTTGGCTCCTTCACAAATTTGTTCCATTGGATCCAAGAATCATGGTAGTGAATCGCCTCGACTTCTCCCTAGCGGGTCCTGCTTTCAAGCTCGGCCCTCTTCCCCTTCGTTGAGCTGGGTCTTCCGCCATGAGAGCCTTCCCCTCTGCGTCCCTTCCATCCTCCACCAAGGAGCCAATGTTTGCATACCTTCCCTTGGGCTTCTCTACCCTTGGCGGCCACCACCTCCACCTCCCTTCATGGTGGCCGTCCTCACCTCAAGGCACCACCACCACCACCAGCGCCCTCTTTCTTTGCCACCACCCCACTCCTCCTGAGTGAGGGGTGACTCGTCACCCCCAGCATACCCAGCTTCTCTCACTAGAAGAGAGAGAAAAAAGAAGAAGAGAAATGGCTATATCCTTCACCCTTGATAACCACTCCATGCAAAACAATATCAAAAGGCTGGAAGCAGCGCTTGTTGGAAAACTGCTAGGCAAGAAGCTCCCTTCTACTACCTCAACATTGAGGCAAATGGAGTCAATGGGGAATTTTGAGTTGGTCCTTGTTGGCGGATTGCTTTTATGTATTTTCCAATCTATTGAAGCCCGTGGCCAGTTCTTAGCAATGGACCATGGTTTATCGCGGCAGCGTCATCGCTATGGATAAATGGACCCCACTTTCTCTCAGATTCACTACGAGCTTGACCACACCTCTGGATGCGACTCCACTGGTACCACTCATTTATTGGGATGACAACAACCCCTTCGGATAGCTTCATTAGTGGTGAACCATTATGGATGGATAAACTAGCAAATGGGGGCAAAGCACATATGCTAGGATTTGTGTCAAGATCGATCTATCAAAATGACTCCCTCCTGGAATATGGATCCATGGCTACAATGGCCGCTTCTTCCAAAAGGTGGAGTATGAAGGAATTTCACAATTATGCTTTAAATGTGGAATAGTTGGCCATAAAAAGCTTGCCGAAAAGGCTAAAATGCATGCTCCTATCAATCCTTTCAGCTCTCCCTCTTGTTCCACAAACCCATTGCAAAACCGACCAATTCAAGGCACATGCGAGAAAAGCACTATGTAGAAAATAATTCAGAACTCAACATGTCTTTCCCTCATTGGATCAAGTGCGACAGGCGATCCTCCTTTTCTAGAACAAGTTCAGAACCTTACAAAAACGCCAACATACACAGCGGCAACCAGCACCCCTCCCTCAAGCGGCGGGACAACAGAAAAGCGGTACGGCCAACCCACTGGTAGATTTCTGCAACTTTTCAGCACCACTAGTCAAGGAAAGGAACTTATGGACACTATCTGAGAGAATGACTTGGATAAGTCTTATGGGCCATGGTCACTAGTCACAAGGAAGAAAAATAGGCCTCCTAAAGCTGAAACTCAGTCCAAAGGAGGCACTCCCAAAGCAAAACTGCAGCGGATCAAAGCGGCTGCACAAGGGAGGAAGAGATAGTCGTCTCAGATGACTCCCACAGACAGAATGCGAAATGCTAAACAAACTCACCATGTCCAGGAAAAGAGGATGCATCCACATCCCAAATGCAAATGCAAGCCTTTTAGGAGGGAGGGAAGATGCCACTCTATTCAAACACAACAAACCTAAGAGTGGGCAAAGCGTGTGTCTAAAGCACACTTTCAGCGAGGCTGGCTTGGACCAATCAAAGTCATCCCAAGGAAGCGAAAAAGAGTGAATTCCACATCGACGAAGGGGAGGTTCCCTCCCGCAACGTCCACCCATGACCTCCATCATTATGTGGAATTGGGAGGGGAAAAGGCCACGGGCCACTATCTTTGGCAAATTCTTGGAGAGCACCATGCTCTCTTCATAGGCCTTATAGAAACCAAAGTGGAGGATGTCACAAGGAAGGAAATTGATAATATTGCAGGGCGCAACTGGGATTTTCTACACCAACTAGCTGTAGGAAAATCTGGAGGCATCCTTGCTCTTTGGAGAAATGACTTAATTACTTTCTCTCCTCTCACGCAAAATGAACAATGCATTGTTGGCGACATATTTGGGATAAAGCTATATGGAGGAGACCATTTGTTATGCTAACAAAGACTATCACACTCGTGGAGACTTTGGGACACCTTAACTCCTTTGTTGAATACCAACACGCCATTGTCGAGGAGATTTTAAGCGCATCTATGAAGACAAAAAAGGGGAAAGCCATTTAAAAGCTTCGCCAATGAGATGATGGAGTTCCTCACCAATGGGGACTTACATGAGTGACTTTACCTAGATTCACATGGACCAACAACAAAGATAAAAACAGCCGTATATGGGTGTGCCTTGATCGCTTCCTTATCAACTCCATTGCTTCCAACCTCCTCCCCCTTGCACAAACTAAACACCTTCCAAGGATTGCATCAGATCATTGCCCCATTCTTCTCCAAATCGGTTCTAAGGAGGCTGGAAATCCTGCGTGGCTGAAATTTGAAGACACGGCTTTCTTATCCTATGGCTTGGAAATTAGTGTGGAAAAGTTGGTAAAGCAACTATGAAAGGGGCTGAAAACTTGGAATGAGAAAATGCAGCCGTTACACTAAGGAACTTATTCTCTGGGTAAAACAAGCTCAAAGATTTGAGTAAGCAAAGGGACACCCTCAAGAAGAAATTGCACGCAGAGGCTGATTGCTCTCCTCAAGGGATGACCGAGCAGCAAGAAAGAGACCTCCGCCTCAAAGCAAATGAGCTGAACTCTACCCTTGCCCGTTTATCTTGTTGGTGGCGGCAAAGAGCTAAAGCTAGGTGGGCTGAAGAGGGGGATGCCAACACACATTACTTTCATCTGTGGCAACTGCTAGAAAGAGGTCCAATAGAATTAACACCCTCAAACTTGATGATGGCCAGGTTACGGAGGACCCGGTTTTAATCAACCAAGCTTTTATGAATTTCTTTCAACAGAAGTGGAGGGCACATCCTATTACCACCAACAATTGGCCTTCCTTTGCTGAAATCGCACCATCTCACCTCAGTGCGTGATCTGGGGATGAGGATACTAATGAGGTTGAAATATGGGAGGCGGTCAAATCGATGGGAGCTAATCGTGCACCTGGTATTGATGGCATCACAACATCCTTTTACAAACACTTTTGGAGGATTATTGGCCAAGATGTTGTGGCGGCTATCAAGGAGTTTTTTTGTAGTGGCACTATGATTCCTCAATGGAAGGAAACCTTGGTTGTTCTTATACCTAAGTCCTCCAATGCTGATTGTCCTGCAAAATATAGACCCATAAGCCTTTGTAGAACTGCTTACAAAGTCATAGCAAAGATCCTTGTACCGGTGAAAAACATTCTACCAAATCTCATCTCACGAAGCGGGGTGCATTTGTGCCTTCTAGATCTATCTCACCACCTTGCTTGGCGGCCCAAGAAATCATGAATAAATTCCAACACTCCACCTCAAAGGAAGGTTTTATGGCAATTAAAATTGACATGGAACAAAGCATCGACAAAATGAGTTGGGAAACCTTAGCCATCATCTCTGAGAGATTTGGATTACCATGAAGTTTGAATTGGCTCCTCCAGGTGCATTTCCTCACCTTCCTTCTCCCTCTTGTTAAATGGGCAGAGCAGGGGATACAAGAGTGGCTTCCAAGGGTGCCCGTTATCTCTATCTTTTATCCTTGCTCGAATCACTTTTAGCCATCAAGCAACATGGTGCTGAATTTGGTGTGCTAAATGGGGAACACGATATCACACCTTCTCTATCATGACATTTTCTTCGCACAAGCTTCCATGGCTCACGCAAAAGGTGTCCTCCATATTCAAAAAAATTCATGACGGGCAGATCAATGCAACCAAAACCGCCATAGTTTTCAAAGCCACACATGATGGAAGGCCAGAATCACTGCTCATGGCTTGAAGAGTGGAGGAGCTTGATTACTTGGGCATCAAGCTTGCCATGAGGAAGTTAAAAATTGCAGATTTTCATCAACTCCTCCAAAAGGCTAGAGACAAAATCAGCTCTTGGGGAGTTAGACACCTTTCAATGGCAATTTACACTCATAAGGACATCCTGTTGCATCTCTATGTACCAAACACACACCGAATTCCCAAGGGAATTACAGAGGATGAAAAGCTTGCTAGGAACTTCCTTTGGCAAGGAAACAACAACCATCATTGCATACACTATGTTGCTTGGAACAAAATCTGCATGCCAACCAACAAAGGAGGCCTTGGATGGACCCTTAAGGGCTAGAATGGCTTGGGAATTCCTCTCTAAACCCACCAAGCTGCTCCACAAGTGCTTGATCGAAGTATGGGTTGGACCCATGGCATAGGGAACAAGCGGGAGACTCCAATTGCTGGAAAATTATTAATGGTGCTTCCACCTTGAACTAATTTAAAATGGAGAATTTGCAATGGCAAAGAGGTGGACTTTCTAAACTCCATTTGGATATCACCTACCGTCCAAATGGTGACATTTCTCAACATGGAGTGCATGGAGGAATGGAAGGTGGAAGAGCATTCTGAAAAGTAACGAAAAATCAAAATCTGCACATCCATTTTGGATTAGCTTGAACTCATCTCCAACATTTCTATTGAAGAGGAACATCAACATGACATCCGAGCTCATCAAGGCACCTATGGGGACAACTCTCACATCCATTTTATACAAAATCTGCTTTGCTGAAATTTGATTGGCCCTACACCATGAATTTGAAACTCCCATGTGGTTTGCTCGTATGCTCATCAACCACTCCTTGCCAAACAACAGGCTTGCTGGAGGGGTTTAACTCACACCACCCTTGCCCTTGGGGTGTAATCGGATGAGACAGAACACATTGGCCCAATGCTACAACAACATTATCATTTTGGCAACATGGGGCGTTTCAATCCCAATTTTCAGCAATTTGCAAGATTTACTCCAAGCTCACTAAGACGCAGGACAACTTATGTAGCTAGAATGTATTGTGCAATTATGTACCGTGGATAAGTCGGACCGCCAAGACTCATGGGTAGCCATGGTACCCCAAAGACTAAGTCGATTAAGCTCATCACACATTCTTCCTCTTATCCTATCCGTATAATGGGACATCACCCTTATGGTGATCAAACTAAATTTGTGGTGTACTCCCCTGGGATCAAGGCTAACATGGATGGCTCACTTTCCCAATGGGGTGGAGATAGCTAGATGCAAATGGCAACTTCCTCAAAGCCATGGGTCATTATTTTCAGCATTGGGACAAAGACATCGTGAAGAGGCTATGCTCTACACTAGCAAAATTATTGAACCGTGGATGATAATACAAGGGCATTGAAGGAGATAATAAAGGTGTGGTGGATCACCTCAAACTTTCTCTTAACAATGAAATATGGCAACCGACTGGATGCTCGACATCGTTTAAGAACTTCCACCGTGTTATTTTTGTATACACAAATAGATCTAACAACACTCTTGCACTTTTGTGCGATATAGCTACTAGCTTTAATTTTGTATGGCATAGTCTAGATAATCACACTATTCCTCCAGCTTTTGCTCTTGAGGAGGATAGAAAATATGCTATTAGTAGCTAGTTTTTGCTTTCTTTAGCGCTTTTTCTACATTGTAATCGCTTTTTTTATTATCAATGCAAATGCATCTTTTCAGCAACAAAACCCTGGTGAGTCCCTCATTGATTATATTCTCAAATGGCATAATCCAAGTATGAAATGCGAACCATAGCTGTCTGAGCAGCATGCTATTATATTTTCTTTGAAGAATATTCATGGCCCAATCGCCTTCATGCTTAAAGGTTTTACCATCAAAATATCTGAGAAACTAATCAACATGGCGACTAGCTTACAAGGAGAAGCGAAATACTTGCCTTTTCTAAACCAATCAATAAAGCAAAAGCTATAGAAAGCTTTTGAGAAGAAGCCCAAGGTAGTGATAGTAGTAGACAAGGGGAAATAGTCGGCCAGAGAGCCGTTTGAGAGACATCATGCTCTGCATCCATCACTTCCACCTCCTCTACCACCACCAAGGCAGTCCTACCGGTCACCACTGTAGCCTCCATGACCTTTGACACCTCCTCCTCAGACACATCATCAGCAATAACGGTACACATACCCACCGCCAGGTAGCTACGATCCACCTACTCTTATGGATAAACTAAATAAATCATATTCATTTAAGAGGGAGGTAATCAAGAAAATCTTTAATAATCTCTTAAAGAAGCTTGATTTTTATATACCTGAACCTAGAAGGCTGGAGGAAGTGGGTAAAAGTAATGATCCTAACTTTTGCATCTACCACTGCATGTTAGGTCATGTTTTGGAGGATTGCTACACATTCAAGGACCGGCTTGAGCATAGCTTCAAGACTAGTGCTATAGTTATCCCGAAGAAATACCTTGTAGAACAACCATCCAGTTTCATTAGGGTAATCCTTAGGGATATTTGTGACCCTACCAAAATGAAAGAAGGTTGGGATATCTCCTTATCCCGTACCTCTAAGAAAATTATGTCCAAGATCAAGAAACTTTCTTGGTGCGAGGCACCAACCTCCAACATCAAGGAAAGTTTGCAAGTTATTCAAGATAACTCGTGAAAGGGGGGAGGGGCTCAAGAGGCACTGCTAGGAGATAGCCAAGTAGCATAACCATCGACTGAGTCTAGCCTTCAGTCTACCGTTACAACTACTACATCACCGACCACCTCTACTTCAGCTAGCTCTTCTTCAAGTAGACATCTTGTATTGGCAGATGACAGCATCAAATCCCTCACCCCTCTTACTTTACTTGATTTCTACTATGTGGATCCTTCAAAATCTAAGAAATTGAAGAATAAAGCTAGCTTGAATTATATCTATGTCACTTTTGATGGGTTGTCTAAATCTACTCCTAATGAAAACTCTTCAAGTCTAAACAATAATTATAACAACTTCAATCTTCCCCTTTCTGATTCAGAGTTGGACCTTCCTTCTTTGAATACTACAGGTTCACCTATTGAGATAGACTTGGAATTATCCAATTTTGAGGGTCCCATTAGAGAAGCTGTAAGTCAGCCTGATGAGTAGGTAGAATCTTACACTAACCTACCACAAGTGATCACTGAAGTCATCCTCCATAGTGGTAAGGTTCTACCTCCTAGGGTAGCACCTCCAGATAAGGGGAAATAAGTCATTAGTTTAGAGAATCGAGAAGCCCCTCCATAGGATGCTCCACCCTTGGATATGCTTGTGGAGGATTAACCCAAGGTGGACTATAATGTCCTCTCTCACCTAAGAAAGTTGCCATCTTAGTTAAGCATATACGATGCCCTTATCTTATCCAAAGAGATGAGGGAATCATTAATCAAGGCTCTCTTTGATCTAGAGATATGCTTAGCTCAGCTGACCACTGTTGGAGAGAAGACACATTATTCTAGATAAGCTCAGGGAATCACTTTCACAGATAAAGACCTACTTTTGGGGGACATGGAGCACAACCGTCCCCTCTACATTATAGTGGACATGGGGAGATTCAGACTTGCCAGAATTCTTATTGATTCAGGTGCATCGGTGAACATTATGAGTCTTAAGATCCTTGCCTATTTGAGGATCGACATCTCCACACTCTGAAGAGATCTGATGATGTTGAGAGGATTCAATGAACAAGGTGAGAGGGATTTAGGTTCCATAGTGTTACTTTGGAGATATGTGATTGAAAGATTGAAGCCAAGTTTTATATCATTGATTTGAATACTTCATTCACGGCTTTGCTCGGTAGGCCTTGGATACATCATAACAAGATGATTCCATCCTCCCTCTATCAATTCATCAAGTTTAGGAAGGATGGGATTGAGTATTGTGTCATAGGAGATGAAAAGCTATTTTCAGTCAGATAGGTTGAGATATATGATGATGTGACCTACTATCTTCCTCAAAACATATTTTCTCATGAAGTTGGTCAAAATTCAAACACAAATGCAAAAGAAAAGAGAAAAAGAAAAGAAAAGAAAAGAAAAGAAAATGGAAAGTCCAAGTGAACAAGAAAAGGAAATTGAGAAAGAAGTAGAGCCATATCATATTCCACCCACAGTTCATTCCATTATATGGACATATGGGTAGAATGACTCGACCTTCACCAAGTAGAGGCAGAGGCAGAAGCAGAGGCTATTCCAAAGGTGGAAGACCCCCTGGTTGGCCATCAGCCAATAGGGGTTATGTTCTAGTTTATAGGAGTACCCCTACTATTCACATAGACTTGGAATCCAGCTCGAGGATGAGTCTAATGTGATTAGCATACCAGCCAACCCCTCTCAGTGGCATCATTGGAGGTGACACTCAAGCTAGACAATGATGAATACCAAGCCTCCAGACAAAGCATGAATGTATTCGAATCAAATGTTTGTGAAACTATCAGATAACAATTAGGAGCCTTAGCTCTAACTTCACTTTCATCTCAAAAAGTTGAAGGTTAAGTAGTTAACAAAGCCCCTCAATGTTCTAGAAGTCAAGCCGATGAGATTCCTATTGGATCATCATCCTTGAGTCCAAAAATTAATGTAGGACTTGAGGATATTTCAAATAAAGAATTAATGGAATTGCATTTTGATTGGTACTTGCCTTGTGTTCTTAATCTTGCAAAAAAGGTTTGATTCCTTATACATGGTCTAAGCACAGGTCAGAGTACTTCAAAAAGTTATTCAACAATAGAGGCAGGGATGCACAATCAAGATCAGGATTAGGATTTAGTATAGTGGGTCCAATCGATGATGATGATTACTGCTTAGTTGTCACCAACCATCTGGAGTCTGATAGGTTCTTTTCACACTACACTAACTCTTATGAAGATGCATTTTTAGAAACTTCAGATGATCCAGATGATCTCCAATTCAAAGATGCACTTCCAGAGTTTGAAGAGGAGATCCATTCAATAATCAATAAGCTTAAAGAAATCAACCTCAGGATAGAAGAAAATCCACGCCTGACATACATAAGTTCATTGCTAAATGAAGAAGAAACTAATGACTTAGTTAGGCTATTGATTGAGTTTAAGGATAGCTTTGTATTGAGTTATGAAGAAATGCCTAGACTATCTCTTAACGTAGCAGTCCACAAACTAGTAATAGGTCCTAGTGTTAACCCTATCTAGCAAGCACCCATACACATGCAATTAGAAATCGAACAATAGGTCATTTTTGAAGTCAAGACACTGATCGATGCTAGTTTCATGAGGGAAGAAAAATACCCCTAGTGTCGTACCAATTAAGAAGAAGAATGACCAAATTCACATATGCATCTATTTCAGGGACTTAAATAAGGCATATCCTAAGAATGAGTTTCCTCTTCCTATACTAGAATTAATGGTGGACATTACCTCATCTCATATAGTTTTCTTCTTCATGGATGGGTCATCTGGCTACAACCAAATCAAGATGGCCCCTGAAGATAAAAGAAATACTACTTTTTGAACCCCGATCAGAATCTATTGTTATAAGGTCATGCCTTTTGGCCTTAAAAATGCTAGTGCTACATACCAACAGGCTATGACTCAGATCTTCAACGAACTCATCCATCATTAGGTTGAGTACTATGTTGATGATCTCTTAGTCAAGAGAAAAGAAAAGAAAGGCCATCTCTTTGACTTGAGAGTAGTTTTTGAACAGTTAAGATAATATAACCTCAAAATGAATCCCCTGAAGTGTGCATTCGGAGTAGCTTCAGGGAAATTTCTTAGGTTTGTTGTTCGACACCAGGGGAATAGAAATAGATCTAGAAAAGATCAAAGCTATCTTAGAAATGCCACCTCTTAAAAGTTTAACTCAACTCAAATCTTTCCAAGGATGGTTGGCATATTTGAGAAGATTTATCTCCAACCTATCGGGAGATGTAAGCCATTCTCAGCACTTGTCAAAAAGGATGCCAAGTTTAAGTGGGATGATAAGTGCCAACATGCCTTTGAAGATATCAAGTAGTATTTGGTGAAGCCGCAGTTCTAGCCTCTATCGGCAAAGCCACTCATCCTCTACACTGCTACATTGGACGACTCCCTCAATGCTTTGTTGGCCTAAGCCAAAGATGAAGGGAAGGAGAGTGCTCTATGCTACCTCATCCATCATCTAATTTCTACTGAAGAAAACTACCCATATTGGGAAACATTTCTTAGCTTTAATCTTTGCATCCCAAATTCTACGACACTATATGCTTTCTCATAAGGCGAACTTGATTTCCTAAATCAATCCACTGCAGTATCTCATGACATGGCCAATGCTATCCAGATGTTTGGCACATTGGCCCATGATACTCTCGTAGTTTGATATTACATTCATACCCCTCCGTGAGATAAAAGGTAAAGTATTAGTGAATTTCTTAGCAGCACACCCATTTCTTGCTGATTCTCCGCTTAGTGATGATCTCCCTGTCAAACAAATCATGAACTTAGGGGAGGTTGACAAACACTAATGGGAGATGTATTTTGATGGTGTGGCTTCCTTTCATAAAGGAGAAGCACCATGATCTACTCTTTCAGGAAAAGGAGGGGCAGGAATAGTTCTCTTAACTCGAGACCGCGATGTGATGAGATTCTCATACTATCTCTCCAATCCCTACACCAATAATAAAGCTGATTATGAGGCTTTGATTATCAGTCTGGAGTTAGCCATTGTAGTCTTTATCAAGAGCATCAACATCTATGGGGATTCTCAGTTGGTCATCAACCAGATTGCCGGGTCTTAGAAGGTTCTCAAACCTAGGCTTCATCACTAACAAGAGAATAGCATGAAGCTGTTGGCCAAAATTTTTGAAGTCACTATCTACAAAGTTTCCCAAGTAGAGAACACAGTAGCAGATGCTTTGGCCAAACTTGCCAAGGAATTGACATGTCTATAAGATGAGTCCATTCCAATAAGGGTAAAAAATAGACAAGTACTATCCCTTATTGATGCTAAACTTATCGAGAGACTTTCTCTTGAAGGGGAGGTTGCCGTTGCCAATAAGGACGAAGAGCTGGATTGGAGGAAACCATTCATAGACTATTGAAACACTGGCAAAGTACCTCAAGAGAAGTCATAAGTGCATCAGATGAAACAAGGAGCTCTATCCTATGCTCTTATTGATGGTACCCTGTACCGACAATCTTTCGATCAAATGTGGTTATGCTGTTTGGATAAACACGAAGCACATAGTATTGTGATTGGGGTACATTTAGGTCTATGCAGAGCGCATCAATCCAGTCTGAAGATGAAGACAAAGATCAAGAGATTAGGATACTACTAGCCTTGATGATTGTACATGGATGTAGCTAAGAGATTCCATCGTGTGGTACGGTGTAGTCCCCATCAACCACCCAACATTCTACACCCTACATTGGCCTCATGGCCATTTGAGTGTTGGGGTACCGACATTGTGGGTCCTATCTATCCTTCTTCTTCTAAGGGTCATCTGTTCATTCTGGCTGCCACCGATTACTTTTCCAAGTGGGGAGGAAAACCCACTCAGAGAGGTCACAACTCAGCATGTGGTTTAGTTTTTCAAGAACCATATCATATATAGGTTCAAATTGCCTCGATGAATTATATCCAATAATGGTACAACATTCAAAAGCACCAAGATCAACAGCTTTGCCAGAAGACATGATATAGATTGGAGATACTCCACCATCTACTACACCAGAGAAAATGGCTTAGCAGAAGCATTCAACAAAAGTTGCATCCAAATATTAAAGAAGACTCTTGATGATAACAAATGATTGTGGAATGAGCAGTTGGCTGAAGCCTTGTGGGCCTACCGCACCACATATAGAACTCCAACTCAATATACCCCATTTTCCTTAGTGTATGAATCCAAAGTTATTCTACCTTTAGAAGTTCAACTCCCATCACTAAAGATAGCATTGGGTAGTAAGATCACTACAGAACAGAATGAAAAATTATGATTAGAAGAGCTCGAAGGTTTGGAGGAGAGACACCTATGGGCGTGCTAGAACCTCAAGTTGTACAAAGCCAAAATGATTCAAGATCACAATAAGCTGGTTTGCCCTAGATCTTTTCAAGTAGGAGAACTTGTGTTAGTCCTAAGGAGACCAATTATTGCCCATCGAAAGATGACAAGCAAGTTTGAACCCACTTGGGAATGCCCCTATGTTATAGAGAAGGCCTACCAAGGAGGATCCTATTAGCTCATTGATTATAAAGGGGAACACCCGATGCTTCTAATTAATGGGATCTATTTAAAGAAATATTACCCATAAAAATATGTTTAAAAATAATTATCATCAAAAGAACAAAATTCTATTCCAATTCATTAAAATCTTCTCTTCTTTTGAAGCGTTGTTTATTTATTTTGCGAATCCACCATGACATGTTTAGGGTAGGTATAAGAGAACCCAAGAGGCATCCCCATCCCTTTCATGAACAAAATCAAACACAATTCTTCTAGGTGCTACTAGAGTGTAAGAGAACCCAAGAGTCATCCTATTTTCACAACTAAGTTAGGTGTAGAACATCCTTTCTTGGGGATCACAACTACCATTCATGACACCATTTTATCAATTCCCAATGTGTTTTAGGATAAATTTAAGAGAACCTGAGAGGCGTCCTATTCCTTTTAACATAAACACAAACAAAAATAAACATATATCTTTTATCTTGGGTTCTGTGGCACTCACTCATTAGCTTCTATAGGTCAGACTGACATGTTACCTTGCTAGTATGTCACCCTAGTGGTCATTTATTTGACGGATGTGAGCCCCCACACTTTCTTCCTGACTTGAGCATTGCAAACCAATGAGAGCCCTATTAGTTTGGTAGGCCTCATTGTGCAGCTAGTAAGCTACCTCATGTAGATTTTATTTAAAAAGATGTGAGTCCCTGCGCTTTCTTTTTGAACTAACCATCATGATCAAACTAGGTCGAGTATATCTGAGGTTTAAGATAAGTCCCCCAGTGGCTCCTTTCCTCTTGACTACTCTTGAGTTGATATAAATCCCCTAATGACATTCACTCAGTAGTCACTATAGGTCAGATAACACCTGTCGAGTCAAAGACAGACTATCTAAACAATCTATTTTGCTATAGGAGGATATGAGTCCCTGATGCTTTCTTCCTAGGTTGATTATTGCAAATTGATGGGCACCTTAGGTTGGTTGATGTTCGCTATATTGATAGTGACTCACCTGATGGATACACCACTCTTGGCAGATATGAGTCCTTGCACTTTCTCCTTGAGTTCACCACTGAATTCCTATAGATATTATCTTCTCCAAGGTTTTGGATAAAGCCCTTAATAGCCCCTTTCCCTGTGGGCACTCTACTTGGATCACATCCTTTGTGACCCCATTTAGACACTACCTGGGCTACTTTTAGATTAGATAGTCCTCCTTTCCTAGTAGCCACCCCTGTGGTTAGAGAATTTATTCAGCATGCACAAATTCTCCCTTAGTTTAGTAAATCTGAGATAGGTCTAGGCTGATATAAGCTCCTTCTCAATATGATCTCTCATAAACCAACATGGTCCACGATAAACAAACAAAATAAATAAACAAATCTATTCGCTTGTGGATTAGGAATTCAAGCCCCCAGTGGCCCCTTTCTCAGCAGGCATCCTATCTTTAGAGCACTATTAGAATAACTCCCTATAGGAATTACCTGACCACGCTTGAGTTGAGATAAATCCCCGGGTCAGTACTCTCTCCATAGTCACCCTTAAGTCGGGTTCAATCTATTTTGCCACAAAAAGGTTACCCTGACAGTCATTTTGCTTTGAAAGATATAAGTCTACTATGCATTCTTTCTAGGATGACTGACACAAACGGCTTGTGGGTCGTCACATGTTATCTTGCTAAGATGTCACTCTAGTGGTCTTTTATTTAGGAAAGATGTGAGTCCCCGTGCTTTCTTCCCTGAATCAACCATTATAAACCAAAAGGCACCTCTTTGATTGGATAGTTTTTCCCTTGGTCAGGATGCTACTCCTTTTGGATTGGTAAATCTAAGCTAGACCAAGGCTAGCACGACCCCTACTCAGTGAAGTCCATCGCAAACCAATGGGATTCATCAAAAATAATTAAAAATAAAATTAATCTTGACTATCTTTGAGCTGATTTAAGTCCCCGAGAGGCATTCACTTAATAGTTAGCCCTAGGTGGGTTCAATTTGTTGCACAAGCAACCAATCACCCTAGTGGTTCCTTATTTTGGAAAATGTGAGTCCTTGCGCTTTCTTCTTAACTTGACCATTATAAACTAAAAGACAATCCCTTTGGTTGGATAGTCCTATTTGGTTGGTAGACTACCCCTTTGGATTGGTAAATCTGAAGTAGGTTAAGGCTAACACGGTCTCTACTCAGTGTAGTCCATCGTAAACCGATGGATCCACAAAAAATAATTTAAAAATGAAATTAATCTTAACTATTATTGAGCTGATTTAAGTCCTCCAGTGGCATTCACTCAATACTCAGCCCATAGGTTAGGTTCAATTTATTGCAAAAGCAATCATCTTAGTGGTTCCTTATTTTGGAAGATGTGAGTCCCCGCACTTTCTTCTTAACTTGACCATTACAAACTAAAAGACAATCCCTTTGGTTGGATAGCCCTACTATGTGGTTGGTAGACTACCCCTTTGGATTGGTAAATCTGAAGTAGATAAAGGCCAACATGGCCTCTACTTAGTACAGTTTATCACAAATCAATGGGATTCATCAAAAATTATTAAAAATGAGATTAATCTTGACTATCTTTGAGATGATTTAAGCCCCCCAGTGACATTCACTCAATAGTCAGCCTAAGGTTGGGTTCAATCTATTACCTTGGTAATTGATCACCCCAGCAATTGATCTTTGCTTTGGTAGATGTAAGTCTACTATGCTTTTTTCCTAGCTGTTCTTTGCGAAACCCCTTTAGTAGGATATCTTACCATGTGATTGGTAGACTACCCCTTTGGATTGGTAAATCCAGCTAAGGCTCAACAGCCCTACTCGTGCGATCCATGAAACCAACGGTCCATCTCAAAATCCAAAAAATTAAAATAAAACAAATTTAATCCTCCTCCCTGAGTGGAGTCAAACTAAATAAACAAAACTAATCTAATCAATCTCCCTAGTGGAGTCAAATTAAATAAAATAATTAAAATAATCAAATAATCAAATCAATCAAATCAATCAACTTCTCCTCAGTAAGATGCAAATCTTTCCAGTTCCCCTAGTGGAACCAATTCAATCCAACTTGAACTTGCTCCCCTAGTGGAGATTTCACATTTTCATCTCCAATGGATCCTGAATTCTTATCCCCCAGTAGATTTCACAACCTCTTTTCCCTAATGGATGACTTGAAATTGCTCCCCTAGTAGAGAGTTCACTTTTTTTATCCCCGATGGAGCACCAAATCCTAAATCAACAAATCAAATCAATTTCTCCCTAGCAAGACTCAAATCAATTCAAACCTCTCATCCCCTAGTGGATGACTTAAACTTTTTCCCTAGTGGAAAGCTCACATACTCAATCCCTAGTGGATTCCTCCTTCACTCTCTTATGTATTTGACATGAGTAGAGTCACATTGCACTAAGCTCTTGATTCCTTCTACACCTTGGGTTGGGAGTAGATCATTTCTATTAATGCTTGTGATCATTCGGTGTTGTTGATCGCCACGATCAACACCAATACATGCTGTAAGCCTTGTCAGTCACACCACACCTATTGGGCGCCCTTTGTTGACCACACATTTGGAGTGAGATTTCAACTTCTTCATCTTAGATATAGGACTCCTATTAGACATTAAGAGTTCCTTAGTCTTAAGACACTTCTAGTGATTATGTGAACACTTAATCTAACCCTAGAAACTTAGAAGAGTTAGCCATAGGAAGAGGTTATGCCTTGGGGTGTTAGGAAAACTTGCCTACCCTATAGCTTGAACCAAATCCTTGCATTCTTCTTTCAAGTCAACTTTAAATTCAAATCAATTTCAAATTCAAACCAACTTCAAATTCAAATCAACTTCAAATTCAAACTAACTTCAAATTCAAATCAACTTCAAATTCAAATCAACTTCAATTTCAAACTAACTTTAAATTCAAATCAATTCCAAATCAAACCTCAAATCAATTCCAAAACTCAAATCATGAATCAATTTGAAATGATTGAAATCCAAAAATTCAACCTAAATGCTTTCAAGCCAAATCCAAAAATCTTTCCTAAGCCCCTTTGATTTCATCTATTGGACTTAGCTCAAATCAAATTCAAATCACTTCAAATTCAAAAGATTTTCTCATAACTCATTTATATTCTCATTTATATTCATAAATATAAATGAAATATAAATTCAAATACCCAAAACCAGATTCAAAACTCAAATCCAAATCTAATCTAAATCCAACCTAAACTCTTTCAAGTCAAATTATTGAAATTAACTAAAACATCCAAACCATTGGATTTTCTCTTCAAACAATCAATCCTTCAATCATAAAACCAAATTCAATCATAAACTTCAATCATCAAATCAAATCAAACTAACCCAAATCAAACTCATGTTCATCTTTTGTACTTGAAATTGTCAAATGAATCAAAATTCATTTGACTCCAAATCACTTGCAATTAGATTTATATTTCAATTATAAGTCCATATGTGAGTTCAACCAAACTTGAATCAAGCCTTGATCATGTCAATTGACCCACTTAGGCTCACTTGACCCAAAGTGACCTAAAGCACATTTTTGAGCCAATTTCTAATCCTACCCAAATTGAATTGAACTAAGCCCATCTAAGCCTCACATTGTGAGCAACAATCATCATGAGATGATCAATCACTCAAATTGGGTCAAACCAAGTCAAACCTAGCCTTTGTCGAAGTCAACACTTAACCCAAATGAAACCCAAATCAATCGACATCTAATATAGGCCAAATTGATTGAAACCATTGATCAAAACTAATCCATGATCAATTGTTGAACTTGGCCAAGTCATAATTTGAGCCAAATTTAGCCCAATTGGCCACTTGACCTAAGTTGACCCAACTTGACCTAAAAACTAAAAATGTGTCAAATCTTGATCTAAGCCAAATTGATTGCAACCAATGGGTCAAATTCATTCTTAATCACTTATTGAACTTGACCAAAGCCTCAATTATTGGCCAACCTAGCAATTGAACCATGAACCCAACTTGGCATAAAAGGTCAAATCAACTTGAAACTTAACCAAACCAAAATTGATTGAAACCAAAGCTTGCAAAATATTTCAAATGATCAACCAAGCCTAAACCAATTCATGGCTTAACCCAATTGGGTCAAATGGGTTAAATTGGTAAACTTGACCCATTTGACCTAAGTGAACTCAAATGAACCAAAACCAAATATAAATCAAATTGAACCATACCAATGATACCCATAGGCTCCAAATGATCATTTGAACTTGGCCTAACCCATGGTTTAACCCAATTTGACTAATTGGTCAACTTGACCCAAGTTGACCCATTTTGACCTAAATGGGTCAGCTCGAGCCAAATCATATCAAATAAACTTCAAATTCATTGAAAATTGGCACAACCCATTTTTCAATCATTTCAAATCTTCCTAAATCAAAATCATGGCCAAATGACCATTTTACCCTTAGGTCAAAGGGTAACCTATGATCAAATTCACTTGGAATTTGATCACATTCCAACTTAAGACCACTTGACATCCTCCCTAGTGGACCATTTAGACACCAAGGGGGGTGGTGCGCAATGGGTTTGGGTCCATGACCAACCAAGGCCAAACTGACCCCTCCAATCAAATTTCTCCACATGGATCACCTCCCACACTCACCTAGCACATGTGCACCTCCTCCATTCCACTCCTCTGGCATAACTGAACCACATGGAGCTCCTAGCAACCTAAACAACCCATTCAATGAAATTGATAAAAAAAATGGAAGAACAAGCTTCAACCATTCGATCCAAGTAGGGGGAGATATACTCCCCCTCATTTCCACTCAAACTACATAAATGTAAAAAAATTAGAAAAATATAAATGAGGGCTAATTTTAAAGATAATTGAAAGGGGAATCTAATAAAATTATTTTTAATTGATTTTAAATAGTGAATTTTCTTAATTAAGGTTTAATTAAAAATATAATTACTCTAATTACTGACTCATTAATTAATTAATTAATTTCAAACTTCTCAGGCATGTTTAGAGAGATGACTTCTAGCTCCCCTAAATTACTTGAAATTTTTTAATGAGTTAATTAGAAAAATCAATTAATGAATCCCTAATCACCCCTTAATGTAATTAAGAGCAATTAAGCATATGAATAATGGTTTAATCACTTAATTAAGATAATTAAACATTATTTAAGTAAAGAGGAGGTTTATGGAATGGGTTTGGGATATTTTCCCAAGTTATTCCCTAAACCCCCTTTATTCCTTAATCAAAACATAATTAAGGAATAATCCATTAACAACCTACTTAATTAGCTTAATCAAAATTTCAAAACTAAAATGAACTTAATAAATCTCTTGCTGGGTAGATCCTTAGGTGTTCGAAAGCCTAAAAATCATTTCCAACTCACTTGTGTGGAAAGGTTAGGAAAGTACTTAATTAAACCCATTAGCTTAATTAATCAATAATTGTGAGCCAATTGCATTAGGCCCCTTTCTTTCCTTGGTGCATTGCTGATTTAAATTCCATGTGGTTGCATATCATATGTTGGCTCATAATTGTTGTTAATTATGTTAAAAGTGTGTAGGTAATTAATGGACTTAATTTAAACCTTAACCTAAATAAAATATAAAATCAACTTAATGGTTCTAAAAAATTAAATTAAATTAATTCACACATGTGTGAAATGAGTTAGGACCAGCAAACTCTTTTCACATTTCCAAAATCAAATTCAAAATAAAAATTAAAATCTCTTTAAGAAATCTTGATTCACTTTAAATGATTTAATTTCATAGGATTATCTTTAGGAATTAATTAGGGTGAATGAAATTACATGCTTAGATCACTTTATTTCTTTCCAAGCATGCTAAATGATTGTTTGCCATATGAAATCATGCATTCATACCTTTTGAAAAATAAAAAATAAATGAAATATTCCCTTTATGTCAAATTGCATGTTTCAGCTAAAGTAAGAATATGAGTGGCTATTATCACTACTAAATCAAAAATTATTTTGAAAACTTATATATGGAAGTATGCTACTTATATGTACTTGTAAGCTTGCATGTTATTATAACATAAATTATGTTATGTGATTTTCTTCTCTTATCTTAACATGATTTGTATATGATTTGCAAAGTGTATAGTTCAATTGAAAAGAACATAACACTTGCTTAAATATATTCCTATGAACTTTTATGTTATGATTTAAGAAGGATCTTCACATCTACATGTAAATTAATAACCAAATCAAACAAACAAATAAAATATTTTGCATGATTCTTCATCCATTTATTTTCTTTTTGTACATGCATATGTATTTAAGAAAAGTGATATATTAGTCTGACATCCTGGGTTGTGAGGCTCTAAGTAGCTCTAAGAAGGTCTTGTACTTTGTAACCTTGGTGTAGAAAATAATGGCAGTATTCACTTATGTCTTTCATACATATAAATGTGCACCTGATTAATGAATAAAAGAATCCTTCTCTTTTATATTTAATAAAAACATGCATTCATGGAATATCCAAATTTTCTTAAACATCAACTCTTTCCATTCATCATTAAGTGTGCTAAAGTTTGCATTTACATGTATAGCTATGGTTAGGATCATTTCATACACATGGTATACATGTTGGAAATAAAAAAATGGTTGTGTGTTATGTGATAGTAATTCACCTTAATTAGTCTTAAGATGCATTTCTTATTGAATAAATTTATTTAGAGCAAATCTAAACTTATGATTAATTAAAACACATAATAAAACATTCACTAAAGAAAAATCACTAATGAATCTACCTTAGAAGTTACTTAAGGTAGGGAAGAAAGAGAAGTTCTCTTTTCTTTTCCTCTCTTTACAACACTTAGTAATTAAATGTAGGATCATTCAAACCAAATCAAATCATCAAATAAAATTAACAAATCAACTAAATCACCTAAATGGAACCACCCTCTAAGTTGAATCCTTCACACTTAGAAAACTTCAACCTTAAAGCCTGGCTAAGACATGCCACACAAGCCTTAAATGGAACACACATTAGGCTAACTCACCATTTCCAGCTCTATGTTAGGGTGATGTACGGTTTGATGCCCGATTTTATTTTATGATAAAATATTTTAGACTGGATGTTAGGGTGCATGTGTGTAGACTGAATGATAGGATGATCTTAATCTAATCATTATCTTCTACAGGGGATTGTGCTTAAGGGGAGCTGTAATAAAAATAATAAATGCTTTTGCTATGTAGGTTGCTTATACCCCTAAGCATAATCCAAATTAATAGGTGGACTTGGTTACCCATGTGTGGGTGCTTAGTCTAATTTATTCCTATACATGCTTGGGATTGTGTGGTATGTTAATTAATCTATGTTTTGTAAGTTTAGTTTGATTTACTTTCCCTTTTTATGTAATTTTGCAATTATGATTTAGAATGAATGTTATGAGATAATTAAAGTGAACATTGGTCATAAGACTATGTCTTATGCACCATGTGAAGCCTTGGATCAACCACATCCCAACCAACCAAAAGAAAGATAGAAGAAAGAAAGAGAGAAATGAAGAAAAGAAGAAATGAAGAAAGAAGAAATGAAGAATGAAGACCCCCATAACATGAATTATTTCTTATAATTATTCATTTGTAATCCGTGTTGTATAAGTGTAGAGCTTAGCTACCCACATTTCTTTTTGGGTTTGTGCAGTGGAGCCCAACCACATCAGCCTTTTATTCTTTTGTGCTAGCTTTATAAAATTGTTTGATATTTGTTTAGCTTGTGCATTAAGATGAGATATTTTCCTTAGTTTATTCCTTGCTTTGTTTAGGCTATTAGGGAAAAATAAATTTTCTATCCAATTAATCAACTCAAAATTAAAATTAATAACTCATAATCTCACTTGAAGCCTAGGTTATAAAGCAAGATAAAAGATTTAACAACTCCTTAACTGTATGTTGTATGTCTCACATCATGCATAAAAAGCATCTTACTTCACTCTTGCTTATGGAGGGCTTCCACCTTTGCTAGAGAACTTTCCTTGACCTTTCACAAGCCATGTGGAAACACACCTCCTTCTTGCTAATTTTGTCCCATAACCAATTTCTCATGCATTAGGCATATGAATTATAGTCAAATAAAATGAATTGTCCAAAAATGAAAATAAAATTTAACAAAAAATTGCATTAGATTTAAGTCATTAATCATGCCTTTCATGATCTAGTCTCTTTGGGTGCGTGTTTAAGGACTTAGTTACTTTCTAAATAAACAACATCCTAGCTATCTTGCAAAAGCATAAGACTTGCCTACATGTATTTAAAATCGTAGGAGGAGTTAGTTGCCACCACGGTTGTAAGTCTAATGTAGTGGTTTATCCTCTCTTGTGGAGGTAAACTATATACCCATTTTTGGCTTAGATTTAGGTCATTCCTTGGCTCTCGCCAAAGCTCCATAGATTTAGGTTCAGAGGTTGCTGTTCCCTTTATGGGATGCAAACATAAATCCTCACCTCTTAGGCATTTTCATGATCTTGTTATGGAATTGTAAGCTCTAGATTTATAATAAAAATTCAACTCAAACACATAATTCCTCTAAAATTTCAAAAATAGAAAGCCTAACCATAGGATAGTTTGGGATGCTAGCTAGGTTTCCAGTCATTGTGAGCATCCACTACTCATTTTCATTTGGCTTCGATAATAACTCCTTCTTTTTAATCAATCCCATTTTATCTTTCAAAAATAATCAATTGATTGATAGTCCTATCTTTGAAATCTTTGGAGATAACAATCATTTACCTTAATCGAGAGTATTTCTAAGGGATCTCATTCCTTAGGATGTAATTAACTATGGAGGATTGCCTCCATAGGAAACTTAATGAACCTAGTTTAAAATAAATCCTATTTTATTTTTCTATGTAAAGTAAGGGAAGAATCTCTGGTACATCCGAAGACTTATTGTCCTTAGGAGTCCTCATTAGGTCATTAGGTCCATTGTAAGATGGTGACTTACCTCTGGAGATAGTACATCATTCCTTTATATCATACCCGATCACCATAATGAGAACATATGTAGATCTATGTGGTGTCCAAACAAGCATATTTTTGTCTTCATTTATTTTCAAAGATAGATGAAGATAAAAAAATTTCACCATAGATTTAAATAGGTCAAATAGACTAAGTTGACCAATCTGACTAAATTGGATTGGGTTAGGTGTTGGTTCATGTTCAATTGGGTAATTGAAAATGATTGTAGGCTTTGGTTTCATTTAATTTAAAATTAATTTAGATTTTGGCCAATTTGACCTTTTATCAATTTGGGCTAGGTTAATAGTTGACCAATTGGTCAAATTGGGCTTAATTGTGGCTTTGGTCAAGTTCAATAAGAGATTTGGAATGAACTTGAGCTATTGATTGCAATCAATTTGGGTTAAATCGTGATTTGACCCATTTTAGCTATTTAGGCTAATTTGTGTTAACTTAGGTCAATTGGTCAATTGGACTTGGTTTGGCTCAATTAAAGGTTTGGTTATGTTCAATCATTGATTATGAATGGGTTTGAATCAATAGTTTCAATGAATTTGGTATATGATGGGTTTTTGGCTAGTTTATGTTTCATTTGGGATAATGGTTGACTTGGTCAAAGGACCAAGTTGACTTGGTTTGACCTAATTCAAGGTAGTTGATCACCCTAGGATGATTGTTGATCATGATATGAGTTTTGGATGGGCTTAGTTCAATCCAATTTGGGTTGGATTAGAACTTGGCGCAAAAAGGTCTTTTAGGTCACTTTGGGTCACATGGACCTAAATGGGTCAATTGGTTTGGTTTTGGCTTGATTCAAGTTTAGTTGAACTCATATAGATGAGCCTAAAATGAAAATATAAATCCAAATGCAATTAGGTTTGGAGCAAATTGAATTCATATGAAGTTTTCAAGTCAAAAGGGCTAACTTGGGTTTGACTTGGGTTGACTTGAGTTTGGTTTGATAGTTGTAGTTTGTGTTTATATTTGGAATAATGATTAAAGGAATGATTGAATCATGAGAAATCCATGAGGTTTGAGTTGATTTGGATGTCATTTGGCCAAGTTCAACAAATTGGCTAAAATGCTAAAATTGGAAATTTGATTTGATTTGGGTTTGGTTTTGGCCATTTAGATTTATATTTCATTTATATTTGTGAATATAAATGAAGATATACATGATTCATGGGAAAATCCACTTGAGTTTGGATGCAAATTTGACCAAGCTTAAGGATGTAGGTCAAAAAGGCTTAAGTAGGAAATTGATTTAGTTTGATTTAATTTTGGTCATTGGTAGGTTTCATTTATATTTGTAAATATAAATGAAGAATAATTGATTTATAAAAAATCAATTGAGTTTGTGTTGATTTGGGTTAAGATTTGATCAAGCTTATGGAGGTAGGTCCATATGGCTTAAGAAAGGTCTTGATTTGGTTTGATTTTGATTTGATTTGGTTTATTTGAAGTTGGATTTCATTTATATTGGTGAATATAAATGAAGGAATGGTTGATTTATAAAGAAATCAATCAAGTTTGATTTGATTCAAAGGGTGTTTTAGCTAAGCATATGAAGGTGGTTCATATGGCTTAGGAAGGGATTTTGGAATTTGAATTTGATTTTGGGTTCTAATCATTTGGAGTTGGAATTTCGGTTGGGATTTGATTTGAGATTGAATGGATATTTAAGAAAATCAATTTAATTGGGGTTGATTTGAATTTGATTAATGTTACATCCATAAGAGAAAATCAAAGGGCTTAGGAAGGGTTTTAGAGTTTGAATTTGATCATGGGTTTTAATCATTTGATTTGGATTTGAATTTGAGGTTTGGTTTGAGGAAGGAAGCATGGATTGGGTTTAAGGTTATAGGGTAGTCAAGTTTATCTAATCCCAAGGCATAACCTATTCCTATGGCTAACTCTTCTAAGTCTCTAGGCTTAGGTTAAGTGTTCACCTAATCATTAGAAGTGTCTTAAGACTAAGGAAGTCTTAGTGTCTATGAGAGTCCTAGATCTATGATAAGGAAGTTGAGAACTCACTCCAAAATTGAGGTCAACAAAAGGGCGCGTGGTGTATCTGATAAGACACATCACATGTATTGGTGTTGGCTGAGACGATCAATGATTTTCAAGGATTGTAAGCACTAATGAAAATGATCTACTCCTAAACCCGAGATGTAGAAGGAATGAAGATCTTAGTGCAATGTAACTCAACTTATGCCAAAGGCATAAGAGAGGAAGAAAGGATCCACTGGGAGATCAAGCATGTGAACTTTCCAATAGGGAAGGAGGTTCAGATTATCCACATAGGATAAGGGTTTGATTTTGATATGACTTGGGGAGAAAATATCTAATGGGGATGAGTGCATGAACCTTCCACTAGGGAAGCAGGTTCAGATTGGGATTTGATTTGGTTTGATTTTATGAGGGCTCCATTGGGGAGAGAATATGATTCACACCTCACTCGGGAGGAATTAGATTTGATTAAATTGGTTAGGCATTCACTAGGGATGAAAATTTAATTTGTTGGCATATGATTTGAGACTCCACTAGAGGGAGGATGATAGATTTAATGAAATGGACCATGTCAGTGTGTGATGGATCCACTAAGAAGGGGCTATATTATCTCGGGCTTGTCTTAGATTTATAAATCCAAAGGGATAGTCTACCAGCCATCAGGTAGAGCTATCCAACCTAAGCGTTGCCTTTCGATATGCAATGGTTAAGTCAGGAAAAAAGCTTTTAGACTTATAACTCCATAAACAAGGAACCACTAGGGTGATCGGTTGCTAGCACAACAAATTGAACCTGACCTAGGCGACTATTGAATGAATGCCATTGTGGACTCATATCGACTCAAAAATAGTCAAAATCAAATTTCATTTTAGATGGACCCTATTGGTGTGCGATGGATCTACAACCAAGGGGCTAATATCAGCCTGTCCTATCTTAGATTTATAAATTCAAAGGGATAGCCTACCGACTGTGAGGTAGAGCTAAGAAACCTAAGGGGTGCCTTTCGGTGTGCAATGGTCAAGTTAGGAATAAAGCTTGTAGAATTACAACTTCTTGAACAAGGGACCACTGGGAGACCAGTTGATAGCACAATAAATCAAACCTGACTTAAGGCTGCCTGTCAGTGTACATTGGTCGTGCTGGAAAGAATACATGATATACTTATATCTTTCAAAGCAAGGATGATTGCTAAGGTGACCTATTGGTGGCACAACAAGTCACCCTTGACCTAAGGGTGACTACTGAGAGTGTGCCAACCCATGGACTTATCTCTACTCCAAAGTAGTCCTGATTCTAGAGTTTTATTTGACACCGCTCAAATCCACAAGCAAAGATGTATATATTTTATTTTATTTATATATTTGCATGGACCTTATTGGTGTGTGAGGGACCACACTGAGGAGGAGCTCATATCAGCCTAGTCCTATCTAAAACTTATTGGACCAAGGGAGAATTTGAATATTCACAAGACAAATTCTTTAACCATAGGGGTGGCTATTAGAAAAGGGGATTGTCCAAACCAAGAGTAATCGGGGTATTGTCTAAATGGGGTCGCTAAGGATGTGATCCAAATAGAGTTCCCACAGGGGAGATGCTGCTAGGGGCTTTATCTAGAACCCTATAAAAGAAAATGTATAGGTATACGATGGCCAACTCTGGGAGAATGCTTGTAGACTTACATCTGCCATGAGTGGTGTATCCGTCGGGTGGGTCATCATCAGCATGATGATAACCAACCAACCTATTGACCTCACTTTTGGATTGAGTTCTAAAATTCCTCATCATAGATCTAGGACTCTTGTAGATACTAAGAGCTCCTTAGTATTAAGACACTTCTAGTGATTAGGAGAACACTTAACCTAAGCCTAGCGACTTAGAAGAGTTAGCCATTAGAATAGGTTATGCCAAAGGGATTTAGGAAGACTTGCCTACCCTATAGCCTTAAATCCAATCCTTACTTCCTTCCACAAACCAAACCTTAAATTTAAGAAAAAATCATAAATCCAATTCCAAATCAAATGATTGAATCCCATAATTAAATTCAAATTCCAAAACCCTTCTAAGCCATTTGATTTTATCTTATGGACTTCGCCTTAACCAAATTCAAATCAACCTCAAATAAATTGATTTTCTCAAATATTCATTCATTCTCAATTTAAATCCCAACCCAAATTCCAAATCAAGTGATTGAAATATAAAATCAAATTCAAATTTCAAAATCCCTTCCTAAGCCATATGAACATCCTTCATATGCTTAGCCAAAACTCCCTTTAAACCAAATCAAACTTGGTTGATTTTTTTTATAAATCCATAATTCCTTCATTTGTATTCATAATATAAATTAAATCTAAATTCAAATAGCCAAATCCAAATCAAACTAAATCAAATCAAATCAAGACCTTTCTTAAGCCATATGGACCTACCTCCATAAGCTTAATCAAATCTCAACCCAAATCAATCCAAAATCAATTGATTTCTTTATAAATCAGTTATTCATTCATTTATATTCACAAATATAAATGAGACCAACCCTCCAATAACCAAAAAATAAATCAAACTAAATCAATTACCTACTTAAGCCCTTTTAACTTACATCCTTAAATTTGGTCAGATTTGCTTCCAAATCACTCCAAACTCAAGTGATTTTCTCATGAATAATTTATATCTTCATTTGCATTCACAAATATAAATGAAATATAAATTCAAGTGGCCAAAACTAAACCTAAATCAAATCAAATTTCCAATTTTAGCCTTTTTAGAAAATTTCTTGAACTTGACTAAATGCTATCCAAATCAACTCAAAACCCAAGGATTTCTTCATGATTCAATCATTGTTCCAAATATAAACACAAACTACAATTATCAAAACAAATCGAAGTCAACTCAAGCCAAGCCCATGTTGACCCCT
This sequence comes from Cymbidium sinense, assembly GCA_021442155.1. Taxonomy (NCBI): domain Eukaryota; kingdom Viridiplantae; phylum Streptophyta; class Magnoliopsida; order Asparagales; family Orchidaceae; genus Cymbidium; species Cymbidium sinense. Next base: position 155,616,358 of record CM038217.1, on the reverse strand, counting down.
TTTTGACTTGAAATTATCATTTGAACCAAAATCCATTTGACTCCAAACCAATTGTAATTGGATTTCTATCTTCATCCTAGGCTCATATATGAGTTCAACTAAACTTGAATTAAGCCAAACCGAGTCCAATTGTGCATTAGGCCTAAGTTGACCCAAATTGGCCTAAATAACCAAAATGTGTCAAATCATGATTTAACTTAAATTGATTGCAACCAATGGTTCAAGTTCATCTAAATCATTTATTGAACTTGTTGAAAGCCATTATTGAGCTCAATTTGACCAATTGGAACCCAACATAGCCCAAATTGACCTAAAAAAAGTCAAATTGGTCAAAATCTAAATTAATTCTAAATAAAACAAACCTAAGCCTACAATCATTTTAAATTGACCAATTGAACATGAAAAAAATACCTAACTCTACCTAATTTGGTCAAATTGGTCAACTTAGCCCATTTGACCTATTTGAATCCAAATGAGCCAAAATCAAACCCAAGCTAAATTAATAAAAATAACTTAACCCAAAAATCTTCAAAACATCATTTGAACTTAACCTAAGCCTTGATTTGACCCAATTTGACCAATTGGTCAACCCAACTCAACTTGAATCTAAATGAACCCATTTGACCAATGAAGCCAAACCACCCCAAACCAACCCATGAGACCTTAGGAGCTGGCCAAACCCAACCCAAACTAGTCCTAAATTACACACAAACCAGCCCAAATCCATGTGGGACCTAGTCCAAGGGGATTAACCTTTGGGCAAGCCTCCCTACATTAGATTCTTTTCATAAAAAGCCAAGTCCTCTCTCCCATCACTTTGGTAGCCATCTAAGTGCTAAATGGGGTGCACCTAAGCTTCCTGGACCACCCTAGAATAGCTAGGATCATCCATGGACCAAGGGGAGTTCACCTACTCCCCTCTCAAGCCAAATCGAGCACCCAAAGGATCATGCCAACCCAATCTCCCCATATCTTTTATTGAGCTCCCTGCCACAACTTTGTCCAATCCTAGCCTGCCACATGGAGCTTACAGTGAGCTTTCTGATGCCTTGACGGTGGTGAATCAATAAAATTTTAGTGATGGATCTCGTCCATCCATCACACACGATTGAGGGGTATACTCCTTCAATTCGAGCAGGATTGAGCACGATTCACATTCTCTGTGTTCTTTGAGTGATTTTGAAATCCCTCAGAACTTCTTAGAGCACCCCAAGCCTCCCTTGATTGGCCATTGTTCTCTGCTTGTGAAATTGAAATAGGGAAGACCTCTCTCAATTCAAACCCACCTATTTCTCAATCAAACTCTAATTAAACTTGCACACACCTTCACCACACCTAATTGAAGCCAAGAAAATCATCCCTTGAGTTCTAAAGCCACCGAAATCCATACTTTAATCAATACCGAAAGCTCAAAAGGAGGAGCTTGGTCTTGGAAGCAATCTGCCTTAAATGAAAGCTTGTGCAGCTTAATAGGGCTTCATTTCTACCAAATGAAGCTTCCTCAATTGTTGCAACCGTCAACTATAAGCTCCAATGAGGTAATTTCTCAAAATTGATCCTTGAATGAAAATGGTTTGGAGCTTTGTGAAGGAAATTTGTATTTGAACCCATCCTAGCCATTGGATCCTTGTGCATCCTTCGCGTGAAGGTGTGGGTTGAATTTGGAGTGGATCTGAGCTCAGGTGAGCTCAGATCGAGTGATCCATGGTGGACGAGCTCCGTCGTTTATTGCTCGTAGGAAGATGGATCATGGGTCATCCATTCTGCATGATTGGAATAGATGGTCATGATCAAATCACGTGTAGATCCCTTGATTAATCCTTCAAAACTATGGATCTAATCGTGGCCGTCCGATCTTAGATCGGACGGTCCACAAGAAAGTGCATCCGCTCCAATCCGAGTCAGCATCCCAACGTGACTACTTAAATAACCTATCCTTTCACACCACGTGGAAAGAGCACCGTGTCAGCAGCCACGTGACACTAATAGAATTAGGGATATTAATTAGCTTAATTAATCCTATTTTTAAGCCTAAAACTTTAAAATTTATAACTAATCTTAGAAAAATCCAAAAAATATAAATGAGGACTCATTTTGAAGATGTTTTAGAGAAGAATCTATTAAAATTATTATTAATTAATTTTGAATAGTAGTTTATTTTTAATTAAAATTTAATTAAAAATTTAATTAACCTAATTACTCTTTGATTAATTATCCAATTAATTTTAAACCTTTCAGAGATGTTTAGGGGGATGACCTCTCTTATTTTTCTTGAGATTTATTAGATAACTAATTAGGAAAATCAATATATTAAGTCTTAATCACTCTCTTACCTTAATTAATGATAATTAAGCAAATCAAAAGTGGATTAATTAATTAATTGCAATTGCCTTAAATAGTAAAAGTCTTGGAAATGGTTTGGTTTATTCCTTATGACCATTTCATTAAGCCTCTTCATTTGTTTCAAATTAATTAAGGCTTAATTGATTAATTAGCCACTTAATTAATCAATTAAAGAAAAGGATATTCTAATTGTTTCAGAGCCTTGTTGATTGATTGAAATGACTTAAGAATTAGGATTGAGGCCTCCTCCTTGATCTCTTTCCCTAAGTTAATTTCATCATTCTAATTAAAACATAATCAAAGGATCTAATTAATCAATTAAGGGCTTAATTAAATTAATTTAAAACCTAATTCATTCCTAACTTTGTTTAATCAACCTTGGTAGTTCTTTAGATGTTTAATAGTCTAAAGAAGTCTAATGAAATTATGATTAGCTTATATGTGTAAGAAAATCATAAAAATAAATAATTAAATCCCTTAAGCCTAATTAGCTATTAAGCATGAGCCAATTGCATTAGGCCCCTTTCATTCCTTAGGAGCATTGCTAACTTACTTTTCATGTGGTTTCATATCATGTTGGCTCATTATTAATTAGTTAATTAATTTAAGGTGATGTAGGTAAGGGTTTAATTAATTGATTTAATTCATACATGAACCTAATTAAGCCATAAAATCAATTTAATTACAATTAATTAAATCAAACTAACTCACACATGGAGAATGGGATTAGGATTAGCAAACCCCTTTCACATCCCTTAAATCAAAATAAACATGAGATCAAAAATAGCTTTAAGAAACTTTAGTTTATTTTAAATAAGCTTGTTTAATGTGATTGCCCTTAGGAATTAGTTGGATTGAATGAAATCACATGCTTGTGTTACTTTATTTCTTTCTAATCATGTTAAAATGTTGTATGTCACTTGATTCATGCATTCATCTCTTATAAAAAATTAATTAAATAAAATGACTTTCTTTATGTCAAATTTGCATGTGTTGACTTAATTAGAAATATGTGTGACTATTATCACTATTAATCTCAAATATATTTTCAAAGGCTTATCAATGAATAACTATATATATATATATATATATATATATATATATATATATATATATATATATATATATATATATATATATATATATATATATATATATAGTGACTTTAGTTACATACATAAGAGGTGCATGTGAATATAAGCTTAGTGTATGAAGTCAAGTCTCTTTCTTACATTCATATGTTGATTTGCATAAGTTTGAATGTTAATGTGTATTTTAGTTTGGACATCCCAGGAATGCAAGGCTTTAAGTAGCTCCAAGGAGGTTCTTACCTCACTCCCCTGGTGTGGAATAATGGTGAACTAAACATTTATGCATTTTAGATTAGAAGAGCTTTAATTCATTGCATAAATAAATAAAATAAATATTTTCTTTATAGAACATCCATAATAGAATAAGGTATATGTCATGCCGTTATTAAGAGGTTTTAGTGTAGAACAAATGCTCTTTGAATGTGTGTTTAGCTAATGAATGAAAACCCATTTTCCTTATTAAAAAAGAAGACATGCATTCATATCTTCTTCAAGTGGTTGGATTATTTAATCAAATGATTTAGGGCTCTTTTCTTATGCTTTTATATAAGAATGTAGATGGAGCATTAAATTAATATGACAAAATAATTCAAATGCTTTGAATTCAAGTATATGTGTTTACATTCATCATTTAAATGTGCTAAGATATAAATTGCATGCATAGGTATGTTTAGAACTTAATCATATGCATGCTATATATGATGGAAAGAAATGAACAAACTTGTATGATGTGATAGTAGTTCATTCCCATTAATCTTAAGACGTCTTTCTTATTGAATGAGTTTATTTAAAGTAAACCTAAACTTAGGATTAATTAAAATATGTAATAAGCCATTCACTAAAGAGAATTCATTTAATTTATTTATTGTAGATGTGGCTTAGGGTAGGGATAAAAGAGAGTAATCCTCTCTTTCCTTCTCTTTAAAACACTTAGTTGTTTTGTATAAATCAAATGAAATAAAAGAAAATATTAAGTAAAATTTATAAATCAATTTAACCACTTAAAGTGAAACCACCCTTTATAATTAAATGTCCTTCATACTTAGAGAATGATAACTCTAAAGCCTAGTTAGAATGTACCACATAATCCTTAATACTCACACATTAGATTAAGTCACCACTTTTAGCTTTATGTTAGGGCGGTGCATGGTTTGATGCATGTTTATTTTATGATGCATTATTTTAGACTTGATGTTAGGGTGCATGCTTCATAGACTGGATGGTTGGCCATGATTAATCTAATCATATTTTTTACAGAAGATTATGCTTAAGGGGTGCTTAAAATAATATAAGTGCTCTCTTTTGTAGGTTGCTTAACCCCTAAGCATAATCTAAATTAGGACAGGTGGACTTGGTTACCCATGTGTGGGGTGCCAAGTCTAATATATATATATATATATATATATATATATATATATATAATTGCTTGGGTTGTATGGTATATTTAGTTAATACTTATTTGAAGGTGTGATTAGATTTACTTTTCCATTCTTTTAATGTGATTGTGCATTAGGAATTTGGTTAAGTGTTATGGGGGTTAAGGATGAACATTGGCCAGAAGGTTTAATCTTGGGGTGCCATGTGATGCCTAGAAGCCTACCAAATCAAATGAAGTAAATGAAATGAAGAAATGGAGGAATATGCTGGGTTCTATTAGGGTAACACTTAGCTATCCATTTTTTTTAGGTTGTACGGTGGTACCCGACCGTACTGACCTATTATTCTTTTGTGTTGGGTTTATTAATTGTTTGATGATTTGTTTACATTGTGCAATAGGAATGACATGTATTTTTCTAGTTTCTTCATGTATGGTGATTTAATGTGTGGCCTGGATTTGATTAGGCTCTTAGGAAAATTAATCTTTGTTACCCCAATCATAACTCATAATCTAATTTTCTAAAAAACTCATAATCTCATTTAAAGCCTAGGTATTAAATCAAGATAATTAAAAGATTTAGCAACCCCTTAGCTGAATGCTGTATGTTTAATATCATGCATATCATATTATTTCACTCTTGTAAGAGAGGGTTTCCATCCTTGCATGATAGGGGAAGGCTTGAACTTTGAGAGTCTCCTCTACGATGGAAAACACTTCTTTCTCTCTAATTTAGCCAATAACTCTATTTCATCATGAATTTAGGCATATAAAATCTTATAGCCTTTATCAAAATAAAGAGTAAAAAATTAAATAAAAATTTATAAAATTTGTATTAGACTAAGTCATTATTCATACCACTCATATTCTAGTCTCATAGGGAGTGGGTTTAAGGACTTTAGTTTCCTTCTAAATAATAACAACCTAACCATCTAGCAAAACATATGACTTGATCATATGGTTTTAAAATGTAGGAGGAGTTAGTTGGCTTCTATTCCATGCGGTAATATGTTCAGCAGTTGGGTGGTTTACCGTCTCTTGTGGAGGTAAATAATAAACCCATTTTTTTGCCTTAGATTTAGGAAGTGCTTTGGCCCTCGCTAAAGCTCCTTAGATTTAGGATCTGAGGTTGTTATTTCTCCTCGAGCTACAAGCATAAATCCTCATCTCTTAGGCATTTTCACAATCTTGTGTTGTGGAATCATAAGTCCTAGTTTTCTAATAAAATTTTAACTCAAATACATAATTTCCCTCAATTTCAAATATATAAAGCCCAAATATAGGGTAGTTTGGAATGCTCACTAGGTTTTATAGTATCATGAGCATTCCGTACTCATCTCCTTTTAGCTTCAATAATAAGTCTCTCCTTTTAATCTATCCCACTTGATTTTCCAAACATAGCTAATTTATTGATAATCCTATCCTTGAAATCTTTAGAGACAACAATTGCCTACTTTAATCGAGAGTATTCCTATGTAACTCACCTTCCTTAGGATGTAATTAACTATGGGGGCTTACCCCCATAGGGAACTTTAGAACCTGATTTAAATAAACCCTACTTTATTTATTCATGTAAAGTAGGAGAAAAATCTCTAGTATATTCAAAGACCCATCATGCCTTAGGAGTCCTTATTAGGTGATTAGGTCCATTATAGGATAGTGATTTTTATCTTTTGAGATAATGCACTATTCCTTGATGTCATAGCTGATATCACCTTGATAAGTACACCCTCAAATCTATGTGGTGTCCCCCCATATACATATAAACTAAAAATAAATACCACACAACCTAAGGTGCCCATCAATTTGCGATGATCAATCTAAGAAGAAGGCTTGTAGATTTACATCTTCACGATGAAATGATCATTGGGATAGTCTATCATTAGAGAGATAAATAATATCCAACTTAGGGCGACTACCAAGTGGGGAGTCCCATGTAAGGACTAGACCTAGACTTGAAGTAGTCAAAGAGCCACTGGGGGACTTATCCTAAGCCTCAAATATACTCGACCCAGTCAGTGCATGTTGACTAGTTCAAGAAGAAAGTGTGTAGGCTTACATCCTCTTAGACAAAGTCTACATGAGGTAGCTTACTAGCTGCACAGTAAGGCCTACCAAACTAATGAGGCACTCGTTAATTTGTAATGGTCAAGTTAGGAAGAAAGCTTGTAGACTTATATCCGCCAGATAAATAACCACTAGGGTGACACACTAGCAAGATAGCATGTTAGCCTGACCTAGAGCAGCTAATGAGTGAGTGCCATAGGGGCTTTATCCCACATCAAAATAGCTCGAGAAAAAAGATATATTTTATTTCATATATGATTGTGTGTAATTTATGTTGGTGTTGTGTTGCTAAAGGATAGGATGCGCTTGGGTTCCTTACACCTACCGTGAACAAATCATGGTGGATTCACAAGCAAAGATATTTCTAACCAATATGAAGAGATGGAGTTTAAGATGAAAGAAATTTTATTGATGATTATTTTCAAACAAGATTTATGGATAGTATTTCTTTAGGTGGAGCCAATTGATTGGGAGCATGGGGCACTCTCCCTTACAATTTATAAGCTGACAAGATCCTCCTTGGTAGGCTTTCTCAATAGCAAAAGGCCTTCCTAAGTGGGTTCAAACTTGCCTCCCATCTTTCAATGAGAAATAGTTGGTCTCCTTAGAACTAAAACAAGCTCTCCTACTTGAAAAGCTCTAGGACGGACCAACTTGTTATGAATTTGAATCATTTTGGATTTATACAACTCAAGGTTCTGACATGCTCGAAGGTGTCTCTCATCCAAACCTTCAAGCTCTTCTAACTACAACTTGGCGTTATGCTCCATTGTGATTTTACTACCCACGATTATCCTTAATGATGGGAGTTGGACTTCTAATGATAGAACTGCTTTAGACCCATACACTAAGGAGAATGTGGTAGATTGAGTTGGAGTCCTGTATGTGGTGTGGTAAGCCCACAAGGCTTTAACTAACTGCTCATGCCACTGCCACTTGTTGTCATCGAGTGTCTTCTTTAATATCTGGATGAGAGTTTTATTGAAGGCTTCTACTAAGCCATTTGCTCTTGGGTAGTAGATGGTAGAATATCTCCAATCTATGCTATGTCTCCGGGCAAAGCTATTGATTTTAGTGCTCTTGAATGTAGTACCATTATAAGATATAATTCATCGAGGCACCTCAAACTTATATACAATATGGTTCTTGAAAAATTGGAGCACATGTTGAGCTGTGACCTTTCCAAGTGGGATTGCCTCCGTCCACTTAGAAAAGTAGTCGGTGGTAGTGAGAATGAACTGATGACCCTTGGAAGAAGGATGATTGATTAGACCCACTATGTCGGTACCCTAACACTCAAATGGCCATGAGGCCAATATAGGATGTAGAATGTTTGGTGGTTGCTGTAAGACCACACCATGCACTTAGTATTGGTGGCATCTTCTAGCTATGTCTATATAGTCTATGATTATCTAGGGCTAATAGTATCCTAGTCTCTTGATCTTGGCTTTCATCTTCAGACTAGACTGATGTGCTCTGCCTAACCTGAGTGTACCTCAGTCATGATCCTATGGGCTTCGTGTTTGTCCAAATAATGTAATCATATATGATCGAAGGACCGCCAGTATAAGGTGCTATCCACGAGAGCATATGAGAGGGCTCTCTACTTCACTTGATGTGCTTGTAACTTCTCTTGAGGTAGTTCTGTATTTAGATAGTCCATGAATGGTTGCCTCCAATCTGACTCATCATCCTTTATGGCAATGACAACCTCCCCTTCAAGAGAGAGTCTCTCGATGAGTTCATCATCAACGAGGGATAAAACTTGTATCTAATTTGGACTCTTATTGGTATGGACTCATCTTCCAGACATGCCAACTCTTTGGCAAGCTTGGCCAATACATCCGTTATGATATTTTCTCCTCGAGGAATCTTATAAATCATAACCTCTAGGATTTGGGGCAGCAACTCCATGGTATTCTTGTGTTAATGATGGAGCTTAGGCTTTAAAACTTTGTAATATCCGACAATTTGGTTAATAACTAATTGAGAATCCTTAAAGATGTTGATGCTCTAGATGCATAGCTTAATTGCTAACTCCTGACTGACAATCAGGGCCTCATATTCAACTTTGTTGTTGGTACATGGATTGGACAGATGATATAAAAATGGCATCACAATGTGGTCTAGAGTTAGAAGAACTATTCCTACCCCTGCCTCTCATGGAGGAGTAGACTGCGGTTCTTCTCCTTTTTAAAAGGAAGCCGCACCATCAAAATACATCTCCCAGCGGTGAATGCTAGTGTACCCAAGTTCATGATTTATTCATTGGGGTCGTCACTAAGCAGAGAATCAGTAGGAAGTGGGTGTCTTTGCTAAGAAATCGCCGGTCTTGTCCTTTCACCGTGAAGAGGGAAAAGTGATATCAAATTGTGATAAAATCATGGACCAACACACTAACCATCCGGATAATGTCGACCATGTCATGAGATATTATAGTGGATTGATCCTAGAGATCAAGTTCACCTTATGAAAAATCATGTAATGCCATAGTTTTGGAATGCAAAGATTAAAGCTAGGCAGTGCTTTTCAATAAGTGGGTAGTTTACCTCAGCAGGCATTAGACGATGACTGAGATAATAGAGTGCATTCTCTTTCCCTTCGTCATTAGTTTGGGCCAACAAAGTGCCAAGGGAGTCATGTAATATAGTAGTATATAGTATGAGTGCTTGCCTGGGATAGGGGATGGCATCATCAGGTAGTGCTTGATGTCTTCAAAAGCATGCTGACACTTATCATCCCAATTAAACTTGGTGTCTTTTTTTACAAGTGCTGAAAATGGCTAATATCTCCCTGATACGTTGGAAATGAAGCATCTTAGATAAGCTAACTGCCCTTGGAATGGTTTGAGCTTAGTTAGACTTTTAGTGGGTGGCATTTCTAAGATAGCCTTGATCTTCTCCAGATCGATTTCTATTCCACAGTGCCGGACAACAAACCCATGGAATTTCCTTGAGGTTACTCTGAATACACACTTGGAGATTCATTTTGAGGTTAAATTATCTTAACAGTTTGAAAAATACTCTCAAATTAAAGAGGTTGTCTCCCCTTTCTTTACTTTTGACTACAAGATCATCAATGTAATATTCAACCTGATGATGAATGAGTTCGTTGAAGATCCGAGTCATGGCCCATTGGTACATAGAACCATCATTTTATGTTCAAAGGACATGACCTTATAATAATAAATTTTGATCGAGGTTCAAAAATTAGTATTTTTCTCATCCTCACGGGCCATCTTAAATTGGTTGTAGCTAGATGACCCATCCAAAAAGAGAATACTGCATGAGATGAGGCAATGTCCACCATCAGTTCCGGTATAGGTAGTGAAAATTCATCCTTAGGACATGCCTTATTCAGATCCAAAATATTGATGCAAATGTAAATTTGTCCATTCTTCTTCTTAACTAAAATGACATGGCCAACCAGGTAGATATTTTTCTTCCCTGATAAAGCCAACATCGATCAATTTATTGACTTCAGAAATGACCTGCTACTCAATGTCTAATCACATGTATCTATAAGATTGCATGATAGGATTAGAATTAGGATATATTGCTAGTTTTTGGACTGCAACATCAGGAGATAAGCCAGGTATTTCTTCATAACTTCATGAAAAGCAATCCATAAAATCAGTGAATAGCCTAAGTCATTGGTTTCTTTTTCATTCAATAAGGAACTAATGTATGGGCATGGATTGTCTTTAGTTCCCAAGTTGATTTCTTTGATTTCATCAATGGTTGATCTGATCTCTTCTTCAAACTCTGGCATTGTATCTCTAACTTTAAGATCATTTGGATCATGTAAAATTTTTAAACATACCTCCTCATATGAGTTAGTATGATTTGAAAAGAACCTATCAGACTCAAAATGATTTATGATTACTAGGCAATGGTTGTCATCATCGATCGGACCCACTATACCAAATCCTAGTCTTAGTCTTGATTGAGGATGTTTGCTTTGGTTGTCCCATAACCTTTCAAAGTAGTTTGACCTATGTTTAGACCAAGTATGTGGGATTAATCTCTTCTTTGCTAAATTAAGAACACAAGGCGAATACCAATCAAAATATAATTGTATTAAATATTTATATGCATCATCCTCAAGTTCTACATCAGCTTCCTGACTTGAGGATGATGCTCCCAACAAAAACCTTTATGGCTTGACATCTGTGGATGACTTGGGGGCCTGCTTAGCTACCAAACCCTCAACTTTCTGAGAGGAAAGTGGGATTAGAGCTAAGGTTCCTAACTGTTGCCTGACTATTTTACATAATACTGACTCGGATACATTCATGCTTTTCTTAGAAGCTAGGTCTTCATCATTATCTTGCTCAACTATCACCTCCAATAGGACCCACTGAGAGGGGTTGATTAGCTTGCTAACCACATGAGACTCATCCTCCAAACTGGATTCCAAGTTTCCATGGATAGCAGAGGTACTCCTATGAGCTGGAACATAACTCCTACTGGCTGGACACCAACAAGGAGGTCTTCCACCTCTGGAATTGCCTCTAGATCTGCCTCTTCCTCTATCTGGTGGAGGTCATGGCATCCTACCTATGTGTTCGTTTGGAGGAACAAATTGTGGGTGAAATCTAACTTCAGGCTCTACTTCTTCCTCAGTGTCTGATTCTCGTTCACTTGCATTTTTATTTTTATTTTATTTTTCATTTTCATTTTCAATTTTCTTTTCTTTTTCTTTTGCTTATGAACTTTGACCAAGTTTGCAAGAATAAAATTTCTAATTTTGAGGTGGATTGTAGGTTGCGTCCTTATATATCTCAACCTCTAACTAAAAATGGCTTCAAGTCTCCTTTAACATAGTATTAAATTCCACCTCTTTGAAACTTGATGTATTGATGTAGAGGATGGAACCATCTTGTTCTCATGTATCCATGGCCTACTGAGCAAAGCAGTGAAAGATGTATCCGAATCAATTATGTAGTACTTGGCTTCTATCTTTCAGTCATCTATCTCTAATGACAACAGTATGGAGCCTAAAGCCCTCTCACCTTGCTTATTGAATCCTATCAACATCATTCGATCTCCTCGGAGTTTGGAGATGTCAATCCTTAGGTAGGCAAGGGTCTTTAAACTCATAATGTTTACTGATGCACCTGGATCAACTAACACCCTAGAGCGTCTGAATATGCCCACATTCATTGTGATGTAGTGGAGACGGTTGTGTTTGATTGTCCCCAAAAGATGATCTTCATCGGTGAATGTAACTCCATGGGCTTCTCTTGAATAACAAGTCTCCTCTCCATAGTCAGCTAAGCATATTTGGATCAAGAAGTGCGCTTGTGACCTCTTCTCTTTGGATAGGGCAATGGCTCATATATGCTTAGCTTAGCTAGCAACTTTCTTAGGAGAGTGAGGACATTATAGTGAACTTTGGAATGGTCCTCCACAAGCATATCCATGGGTGGAGAATCCTGTGGAGGGGCTATCTGTTAGCTTGAACCAATGACTTGCTTACGCTTATCCTGAGGTGCTACCCTAGGAGGTAAAACCCCACTATGGAGGTTGACTTTAGTGACTTCATGAGATGATTTAGTGGAAAGTTCTACTTGCTCATCAAGTTCACCTACAGCTTCTCCTATGGGATCATCGAAGTCGGATGACTCCAAATTAATCTCAATAGGTGAACCCGAGTGATTCAGGAATGGGTAATCCATTTCTAAATAAGAAGAAGAATGATCAGAATTAGAGTTATTATCAATTAGACTGAGAGCTTCTTATAAGAATAAACTCAGGCAGATCATCAGAAGTGACACAAATATTAGTGGAATCAAATTTCTTTATTAATTTCTTAGATTTGGATGGATGTACAAAGTAGAAATTAAGTAAAGTAAGCAGAGTAAGGGGTTTGACACCCCCCCTCCGTCGATACAATATAGTTGCTAGAAGAAGAGCTGACTGGAGGAACTGTAGTTGCAACTGTGAAAAGAGTACTAGAACCAGTTTGTGGTTGAACTACTGTACTATCCTGGGCAAGTGGAGGTTGTTCTTTGCTTCTTCTCCTACTGTTGTCCTTAACTTACTTCCTTGAGTTGGAGGTTTGAGCTACCTCGGACATCAGAAAGTATTTTCTTGGAGGTTTGGGATAGAGATATCCCAATCTTCTTTTGTCTTAAGAGGATCATGTATCCCCAAGGATTACCCAAAATGGAAGGCTATTAATAGGTATTCCTTGTAGACATACTGCTATTTTAAAGGTAATGCAATCTTCTAAAATATGACAGCTCACGGTGGTAGGGGCAATAGTTTGGATCATGATTGTTGTTACCCACTTCCTCCTCTTTAGGAGCTGAAGTCTTTAAGAGTTCTTAAAGATCTTCTTGACCTCCCTTCATGAATAAGACTTATTCAATTTATCGATAGAGTAGGTAAGTAATAACTACCTAGTGGGATGAATCTTGGCTAAGGATGATGAGGATATGTGGTACTCGGAGCGAGGGATATTTGATGACCGAGGTAGTGGTAGAGAAGGTGGTAGAGGAGGTTATTGAGCTCGAGGCCTATCTAACTAAACCCTAGCTAGCTGCTTTCCCTTATCAATTACTATGACTATACCTAGCTTCTTCTCAAATGCCCTCTGAGGTTTGGACTTGGTCTGACTAGTCCTGGAAAGGCAATCATTTGGCTTACTATTGTAGGCTAGCAGCCTTGTTAATTAGTTTCTAAAATGTCTGGATGGTAAAGCCTTAAGCATGAAGGCGATCAGGCCATGAATATTCTTGAGAAAAATTTCAATGACATGCTGTTCGGATAGCTGCGGCTCACATTTCATGCTCAGGTTGCACCATCTGAGAATATAATCAACAAGAGACTCATTGGAAACTTGTGTCGCTACAATAAGATCACCTACAATCACCCTTTGATGAGCTCCAACAAACCTTTTGATGAAGAGGTGCTCCAACTTAGCAAATTTCTTTACTGAACCATTGGCTAGTTCAACATACCAGTCAAACGCAACTCCCGCTAAACTGTTAACAAACAATCTAAAAAGAAGGGCATCACTACCTCCGGTGTTGCAACAACTGACCCTAAAATGTGCAATATGTTGGCTTGCATTCCCATTGCCAACAAATATTTTGAAAGAAGGAGGCACGAAATCTTTAGGATATTGGACCACCTCAAATTTCTCCGGGTAGGGTATACCCTTTAGAACAGATGAGCCACCTGGGCTTGTGCTTTTCTTGTTGTTACCATGTAATATCCTTCTCATGCATGGAGGTGCTATCCACCACTTTTCGATGCATGCTACCACTGTCATGATCTACTAGAGAAGTGCTCTTGGGTTGACCTAGGGTGTGTGCTAACTCGGGATGACCTACCTCTATCGGTATATGCTGCTAATAAGTTTTTGTGGTGTTTTTTTTGGTTTGGGTACTTTGTGTGCATATGTGAGGGGACACCATGCAGATTTGTAGATGAACATATTAGGGTGATCAGGTATGACATTAAGGAATAGTGTACTATCTCGAGAGATTGAAGTCACTACCTAATGCTTATAAAGCAGGGTTTATTTAAATCAGGTTCATTAAGTTCTATGGAGCAAACCTCATAGTTAATCATCCAATGAATCCCCAAATACTTCGATTAAAATGTGTGTTATCTCAAGATTTCAAAGATATATCAAAAGATTGGTTGTATTTTTTATCAAGTGGGAAGATCAAAGGGGAGTTCTTATCAAAACTAAAGGAGAGATCAAAGGAGTTCTTATCAAAACTAAAGGAGATGAGTAGAGTGCATGATCTAGGAACTGGTGTCTAATCCCATCTATGATTGGGCTTTATGTATTCAAAATTGAGGAGATTTATTTGTTTAAGTTGAAATTTTATTAGAAATCTAAGACTTATAGTTTCACAATACAAGATTGTGGAAATGCCTGAGAGGTGAGAATTTATGCTTGTAGCCCATAAAGGGAAACAACAACCTCATATCATAAATCTAGGGGGCTTTGGCGAGGGCCAAAGTACAACCTAAATCTAAGGCAAAAGTGGGTATATGGTTTACCTCCACAAGAGAGTAAATCACATTGGGACTTATTACCACGAGTGGTAGGTAACTCTTCCTACGCTTTAAATCCATGTAGGTAAGTCATATGCTTTGCAAGATGCTTAGGTTGTTATTTATTTAGAAGAGGAAACTAAGTCTTTAAATTCACTCCCTAAGAGACTAGATTTTGAAGGGCATGAGTAATGACTTAATCTAATGCAAATTTTAAAAAGTTTTATTTGATTTTTGTACTTTTTATTTTAACACTGGCTATAGGATTTTGTATGCCTAAATGCATGAGAAATTGGTTGTGGGCTAAATCAAAAGAGAAAGAGGTGTCTTTTTATCAAAGGCTCTTATAGGTCAAGTCTTTATTCTCGGGCACAGATGGAAGCCATCTCTTAGCAAGAGTGGAAGAATATGACATGCTTGATATTATACATTCAATAATCGAGCTAAGGGGTTACTAAACATTTTCTTATTTTGATTTAATTTATATGCTTTTATGCCAAGTTATGAATTATTTTAAAATTTTAGTTATGAGTTGTTAGTGTGATAGAAAATTTATTTTTATCTTAGGAGCCTAATCGCATCCAGGCCACAAAAAATCACCAATCATAAAGAAACTATAAAATGACATGCTATTTCTAATGCATAAGCTAAACAAAACATCACATAATTTTATAAAGCTATCACAAAAGAATAAGAGGCCGGTGTTGTTGGGTACCACCAACAACCCGAAAATGAAAGGGTAGGAGCTTTACCTTCTTGTGAAAGAATAACTACAATTATAAAATGATAAGTGTTATGGGGGTCTTCATTCTTCATCTTTCATTCCTTCATCTTGATTTGCTTCATTTCTTTCTTTATTTCTTTTGGCTTTGATTTGCTCAATTTCTTTCTTTCTTTTGGCTCAGTTGAGATGTAGCTTACTCCAAGGGTATCACATGGTATATACGACATAGTCTTATAGCCAATGCTTACCCTTAATCCATAACACTTATCCTAATCCTAATGCAAAATTATATTAAAGAGAAAGAAAAGTAAATCTAACTACACATATGTTGGCTAACACACCATACAACCTAAACTATATGATTAATTTGGACTTAGCACCCACACATGGGTAACCAAGCCCACCTATCCTAGCAGTTATGCTTGAGTATTAGCAACACTGAAAAGTATTTATATTTTTATTGAAGCACAACTATAAAAAGCATGATTATGCTAATATCGGCCTAACATCTAGACTACACACAAACACCCTAACAACCAGTATAAAATAATGCATCATAGAACCAAACAATCATCAAACCATTCACAACCCTAACATAAATCTAGAAATGGTGACTTAATCTAATGTGCATGTGTTAAGGCTTGTATGATATGTCCTATCTTGGCTTTAGGGTTATAATTTGCTAAATGTGAGGGATTTAATTTATAAAGGGTTGATTTCTCTTTAAGTGGTTTAATTGATTTGAAGATTTTATTTAGTGTTTTCTTTTATTTCATATGATCTATACTTATTTAAGTGTTATAAAGAGAAGAAAAAAAGATCTCTCTTTATCCCTACCTTAGGTCATTTAAAATTAATTAATGAATTTCTAAGTGAATGATTTATTACAGTTTTAATTAACCCTAAGTTTAGATTCATTGATAGCCTATTCAATGAGAAAGGCATCTTAAGATTAATTGAAATGGATTACTATCACATAACACACATTCATTTATTTCTTTCCACCATGTATATCATGCATATGAACAAATCCTAAGCATATCTATACATGTAATGTAAATCTTAGCATACTTTGATGATGAATGCAAAGAAATGCATTTTGAATTTAAATGTTTCATATTTTTGATTGAGTTATGAATGCATGTTTTTGTTATATAGAAAGAGGATTTTTCCATTAAATTTAACACACATTTACATGTATAAAAGTTTTAAGTGAGTATGACACCATTATTTTTTTTTTACTAGGGGCATAAGGTACAAGACTTACTTGGCTACTTAAATTGATGGATGTCTGACTAATATATCACTTTTCTTAGATACATGTAGATGTATGAATGACTATAAGGATAGAAAATCATGCAAAGGTTGATATTTGATTCATTTGATTTATGATTCTTTATTCATTAGCCACATACATTCATATGTATAAGAGTTTTAGAGTACCATTATTTTTATACATGAAAAGGTACAAGACCTACTTAGAGCTACTTAAAGTCAAAGATGTTTAGTAATATACCACTTTTTTTCAAATACATTTTGTATAAAAGAACCTCTTGAATAGGAATCATGCAAGAAATTATGTTTGATTTGGTTGTATGATTTACAAGTGTAATATGAAATTTTTTTGAAGTCATAACATGGAAATGCATAGGAATATATTTAAGCAAGTGTTATGTTCTTTTCAAATGAACTATACATTTTCAAATCCTATGTGAAACCATGTTAAAGTAGAGAAAGAGAACCTCATATTTCACATCTTATACTATCATCACATGCAAGCTTATAAGAATTCATAATTAGCATCACTTCATTTCTTTTAATAATTGATTTATAGGTTTTGAAAATAGTTTTTGATTTAATAATGATAATAGCCACTCATATTTGATTTAAGTAAACACATGCAATTTGACATAAGAGAAAACATTTCATTTAATTAATTTTAAAAGAAATGAATGGCATGATTTCATATGATAAGCAATATTTAGCATGATTGGAAAAAAATAAAGGAATGTAAGCATATGATCTCATTCATTCCAATTAATACCTAAAGACAATCAAATTAAATAAGGCTATTTAAAATGAACCAAAATTCTTTAAGGATATTTTTAGATTTGCATTTGATTTGATTTAAGGAATGTGAAATTTTCTAACCCAATTATGTGAATTAATTTGGTTTAATGAAGAATATTTAAGTTGATTTTATTTTTTGATTAGATTAAGGTCTGAATTAAATGAATTAATTATCCCTTACCTATATCACATTAAGTTAATTAACTAGTTAATAATAAGCCAATATGATATGCAACAACATGAAAAGTAAAATTTTATTGCTCCTAAGAAATGAAAGGGGCCTAATGCAACTGGCTTATGATTAATGGTTAATTAAGCTAAAGGGATCTCACTTAATTATTTTTATAATTTTTTCACACATGTAAGCCAACCATAATTTCATTATCTCTCACCTTGGGTTATTGAACACCCAAGGAGCTACACAAAATAAACTAAAGATTGTTTAGGTGTGGATAAATTGATTTTTAATTTTAATCTCATTAAGCCGTTAATTAATTTATTTAACATCTATGGTTAATTTTTTTATCTTCATCTATCTTTGAAAATAAATGAAGATAAAAATATGCTTGTTGGACACCACGTAGATTCACAAATGCTCTTATTAAGGTGTTCGGGTATGACATTGAGAAAAGATGTACTATCTCGAGAGACAGAAGTCACCATCCTATAATGGACCTAATCACCTAATGAGGGCTCTTAAGGTCAATAGGTCTTCGAATGTACCAGAGATTCTTCCCCTACTTTATATGGAAAAGTAAAGTAGAGTTTATTTTAAACCAGGTTCATTAAGTTTCCTATGGAGGCAAGCCCCATAGTTAATTACTTCTTAAGGAATGAGATTCCTTAAGAATACTCTCGATTAAGGTAAATAATCGTTATCTCCAAAGAGTTTGAAGGTAAGACTATCAATTAATTGATTTATTTTTAGAAGATCAAGAGGAGGGAGTTATTATCAAAACCAAAAGGAGATGAATAGGGGATGCTTATGATATTAGGAAGCCTAGGAAGCATCCCAAACTATCTTATGGTTGGGCTTTATATTTTCAAAATTTGAAGGGTATTAATTATTTAAGTTGATTTTTTATTAGAAATCTAGGGTTTACAATTCCATAGAACAAGATCATGGAAATGCCTAAGAGGTGAGGATTTATGCTTATAGTCCGCAAAAGAAAGTAACAACTTTTAAACCTAAATCTAGGGAGCTTTAGCGAAAGCCAAGGCACGACCTAAATCTAAAGCGAAAATGGGTAAATGGTTTATCTCCACAAGAGAGAATAAACCACTCGATTGTTGGACTTACAACCACTTTGGTGGTACTAACTCTCCTATGATTTTAAATACATGTAGGAAAGTCTTATGCTTTTGCAAGGTAGCTAGGTTGTTATTTATTTTGAAAAAAGTCTAAGTCCTTAAACACACTCCTTAAGAGACTATATAATGTAGGGTATGAATAAATGACTTAATCTAATGCAAATTTTGTTAAGTTTTATTTTTAATTTTGGAAAATTTATTTGACACAGGCTATGAGATTCATATGCCTAATGCATTATAAATTGGTTATGAGCCAAAATTAGCAAGAAGGAGGTATGTTTCCACCATGGCTCTCAAAAGTCAAGCCAAGTTCTCTGGCAAAGGTGGAAGCCCTCCATTAGCAAGAGTAAAGCAAGATGATTTTTATGCAAGATGTGAGACATACAACATCCATCTAAGGGGTTGCTAAATCTTTTATTATCTTGATTTGTAATCTAGGCTTTAAGTGAGGTTATGAGTTATTAATTTTTATTTTGAGTTGATTAATTGGATAAAAAATTTTAATTTTTCCTAAGAGCCTAATCGCATCCAGGCCATTCATCAAAGCAAGGAAGAAACTAGGAAAAATATGCCATCTTAATTCACAAGCTAAACAAATAACAAATAATTTTATAAAGCTAGCGCAGAAAAATAAAAGGCTAATGTGGTCGGGTACCACCACACAACCTGAAAAGAAATGGGTAGCCATTATACAACACCATTACAAATGAATTAATTATAATAAAAAAGGAATTCATGTTATGGGGGTCTTCATTTTTCATTCTTCTTTCTTCATTTCTTCTTTTCTCCATTTCTTTCTTTCTTTCTTTCTTTCTTTCCTTCTTTTGGTTAGTTGGGATGTGGTTGCTCTAAGGCTTCACATGGTGTATAAGAAATAATCTTATGACCAATATTTATCCTAATCCACCATAACATTCATTCCAAATATTAATTTCAAAATTACATAAAAAAGGGAAAGTAAATCTAACTAAACTTACAAAATAGAGATTAGCTAAACATACCACACAATCCCAAGCAGTTATATGAATAAATTGGACTTAGCACCCCACACGTAGGTAACCAAGTTCACCTATCCTAATTTGATTATGCTTAGAGGTATAAGCAACTTACACAACAAAAATATTTGTATTTTTATTACATCGCCTCTTAAGCACAATCCCCTGTAGAAGATAATGATTAGACAAAGATCATCGTATCATCCAGTCTACCCACATGCACCCTAACATCCAATCTAAAAAATTACATCATAAAACAAAATTAGGCATCACACCATGCATCACCCTAATATAGAGCTACAAATGATGACTTAGCCTAATGTATGTGCCATTTAAGGCTTGTGTGACATGTATTAGCTAAGCTTTAAGGTTGAAGTTTTCTAAGTGTGAAGGGTTCAAATTAGAGGGTGGTTTCATTTAAGTGGTTTAGTTGATTTGTTAATTTTATTTGATGGTTTGATTTAGTTTGAATGAACCTACACTTAATTACTAAGTATTGTAATATAAAGAGAGAAAAAGAGAAGAGAACTTCTCTTTCCTCCCTACCTTAAGTAATTTCTAAGGTAGATTCATTAATGATTTTTTTTAGTGAATATTTTATTATGTGTTTTAATTAATCCTAAGTTTATATTTTCTCTAAATAAACCTATTGAATAAGAAAGACATCTTAAGATTAATTAAGGTGAATTACTATCACATAACACACAACCATTTAATTCTTTCCAACATGTATACCATGCATATGAATAAATCCTAAGCATATCTATACATGAAATGTAAAGTTTTAGACCTTAATGATGAATGCAAAGAGATATCGTTTAGGAAAATTTGGATGTTTCATGATGCATGATTTTGTTAAGTAAAAAAGAGGAGGATTCTTTTATCTATTAATCAAATGCACATTTACATGTATGAAAGACATAAGTGAGTATCCATTTTCTACACCAAGATAAGATAGACCTTCTTAGGGCTACTTAAAGCCTCATAACGGGATGTCTAGACTAATATACCACTTTTCTTAAATACATGTCCATGTACAAAAGAAAATAAATGGGTGAACAATCATGCAAAAGATTTTATTTATTTGTTTGATTTGGTTATGCAATTTACATGTGTAAATGTGAAGATCCTTCTTGAGTCATAACATAGAAGTGCATAGGAATAGATATAAGAAAGTGTTATGTTCCTTTCAAATCAACTATACCCTTTGCAAATCCTATACAAACCTATGTTAAGAAAAGAGAAAAAAAATCACATAACACATTTTATGCTATAATCACATGCAAGATTATAAGTATTTATAAGTAACATACCTTCATTTATAATCTTTGATTTATAAGTTTTGAAAATAATTTTTGATTTAATAGTGATAATAGCCACTTATATTCTTACTTTAGTCAAAGCAAGCAATTTGACATAAAGGAAATATTTCATTTATTTTGATTTTTAAAAGATATGAATGCATGATTTTCATATGCCACACAACATTTAGCATGCTTGAAAAGAAATAAAGTGATGCAAGCATGTAACTTCATTCACCCTAATTAATTACTAAAGACAATCTTATGAAATAAGATCATTTTAAGTGAATCAAAATTTCTTTAAAGATATTTTTATATTTTTTTGAGTTTGATTTGATTTAGGAAATATGAAAAGAATTTGCTAGTCCTAACCCATTTCCCCTATGTGTGAATTTATTTAGTTTAATTTTTAGAACAATTAGATTGATTTTATATTTTGTTTAGGTTAAGGTGTAAATTAAGTCCATTAATTACCCCTTACCTACACCATTTTAACATAATGAACCTAACAATTATGAGCCAACATATGATGTGCAACCATATGGAATTTAAATTAATAATTCACCTAGGAAAGAAAGGGGCCTAATGTTATTGGCTCATAATTATTGATTAATTAAGTTAAAGGGTTTATTAGATACTTTCATAACCATCCTACACATGTGAGATGGATTATAATTTCCTTAAACTTACCTTAGGCTTTTGAACACTAAGGATCTACCTAGAACGAGATTGATTAATTTCAGATTAGTTTTGAAAGTTTGATTAGATTAATTAAGTAGATCATTAGTGGATTAGTCCTTAATTATGTTTGGATTAAGGAAGAAATAAGGTTTAGGGAATGACTTAGGGAAATTGCCCCAAACCCATTCCATAAACCTCCACTTAACTTAAACAATGTTTAATTATCCTAATTAAGTGATTAAAATCACTATTCACATGCTTAATTACTCTTAATTATATTAAGGGATGATTAGCGATTCATTAAATGATTAATTATTAAGGTTTGAGAAACTTGAAATTAATTAATGAAGTAATTAGTGAATAATTAGAGTTATTAAGTTTTAATTAAATTTTAATGAAGAAAAATTCACTGTTCAAAATCAATCATAAATAATTTTATTGAATTTTCCTCTGAATTATCTTTAAAATGAAGTTGAGTTTGCAATTTTTGGATTTTCTACATTTAGTTATGTATTTGTGAAGTTTATGTGATTAATATGTAATTAAATAACCTAATTATATAACTAATCCCGTCGATGCCAAGTGGGTTGCTGACATGGCGCACGCTTTCCATGTGGCGTAACGGGATTGGTTATTTTAGTTATCAATTCGACTGTTGTGTCAACTAGCGGCATTATAGGCTTTCCCTTGGCGTCATCAAAGACGGATAATCAAAGGTTATAAAGTGATTAAATTAATAAATCTATGTGGATTAATCAGGATCGTCCATCCAAAACATGCGGGATGGGCACCCTGATTCATCCCTCCTTTATGCGGCGAGACCATCTCCATGGCGGTCGAGCTCACTTGAGCTTGAATTAAGCAGAGATTCAACCCACACCATCAAGAAGCATAGAGAAGAAGATCAAACGATTGAAATTCAATGGGATTACAATTCGCTTCACAAAAGCCCAAGCAATTTTCAACTTAAGCTTAGTTTTGAGTCATACCTTATCGGAGGCTATCATCGGTGCTTTCAACAGAGGAGGTAGCTTCATCTAGTGGAGGCAAAGCTCTGTTTGGAATTGAAACTTGAATTTGAAGTAGATCTCCCAATTGACCAAGGTTCCCTTCAATGACTTACAGTTTTGGTCTAGGTCTCCCTTCTCATGGCTTGGATGCTTGGAAAACACCTTGGGTAAGCTTGACTTTGTGCCTTGATGGTGCTTGTAAGAGCAATTTAAGTTTGGTGGAGAATTGAGTGAAGTGGAATTCACTTAGACCTCCCCTATTTTCGATTTAAGCAAAACCGAGAGAGGGAAATTAGGGAGAGTTTGGAAATGCTTAGGAAACTTTGTGAATGCTTGATCCTCTAAGCTCAATTGAGAAAGTCAATGTTTGAGTGGAAATGAGGGGGAGTATATCTCCCCCTACTTGGATCGGACGAAGCTTATTCTTCCATTTTTGATTAATTGCCCTGATTGAATGAGTTGTCTAGGTTGTTAGGAGCTCCATGTAGTTTGATTTTGGCAGATGAGTGGAATGGATAAGGTGCACATGTGCTAGGTGAGTGTGGGAGGTGATCTATGTTGAGAATTTTGATTGGAGTGGTCAGTTTGGCCTTGGGTTGGGTCATGGCTGACCCAAACCCATTGGGCCATGTTCACCACCATCCTTAGTGTCTATGTGATCCTCTAAGAGGATGCCAAGTGGACATGAAATGGAATTGACCAAATTCCAAGTGGATTTGTCCATAGGTTACCCTTTGACCCAACGGTAAAATGGTCATTTAGCTTTGATTTTGATTTGGGCATATTGGAAATGATTGAAAAATGGGTTGTGCTAATTTTCAATGAATTTGGAGTTTATTTGATATGATTTGGCTCAAGTTGACCCATTTAGGTCAAAATGGGTCAACTTAGGTCAAGTTGACCAATTGGTCAAATTAGGTCAAACCTTGGGTTAAGTCAAGTTCAAATGATCATTTGGAGTCTATGGGTGTCATTGGTTTGGTTCAATTTGATTTATATTTGGTTTTGGTTCATTTGAGTTCACTTAGGTCAAATGGGTCAAGTTGACCAATTTGACCCATTTGACCCAATTGGGTTAGGTCATGGTTGGTTTAGAATTGGTTGATCATTTAAAATGTATTGCAAGCTTTGGTTTTAATCAATTTTGGTTTGGTTTGATTTCAAGTTGATTTGACCTTTTAGGTCAAGTTGGGTTCATGGTCAATTGGGTTAGGTTGGGTCTAGTTGGCTAATTGAGGCTTTGGTCAAGTTCAACAAGTGATTTAGAATGAATTTGACCCATTGGTTGCAATCAATTTGGCTTAGATCAAGAATTGACACATTTTGACTTTTAGGCCAACTTGGGTTAACTTAGGTCAAGTGGCCAATTGGGCTAGGTTTGGCTCAAATTATGACTAGGTCAAGTTCAATCATTGATCATGGATTGGTTTTGATCAAGGGTTTCATTCAATTTGGCCTATGGTGGATTTTGGCTAGTTTAGGTTTCATTTGGGCTAAGTGTTAACTTGGTCAAAGTTTAGGTTTGACTTGGTTTGACCCAATTTAAATGATTGATCATCTTATGATGATTGTTGCTCACAATCTGAGGTTTATATGGGCTTAGTTCAATCTAATTTGGGTAGGATTAGAATTTGGTTCAAAAAGATGCTTTAGGTCACTTTGGGTCAAGTTAGCCTAAGTGGGTCAATTGACTTGATCAAGGCTTGATTCAAGTTTGGTTGAACTCACATATGGACTTATGATTGAAATATAAATCCAATTACAAGTGATTTGGAGTCAAATGGGTTTTGATTCATTTGACAATTTCAAGTTCAAAGGATGATTTGATTTGGGTTAGATTTGATTTGATTTGGTGATTGAAGTTATGATTGAATTTGGTTTTATGATTGAAGGATTGATTGTTTGAAGAGAAAATCCAAAGGTTTGGATTGATTTGAGTTTGATGTGGTTAAGTTCAAGAATTTGACTAGAAAGAGTTTAGGTTGAAGTTTGATTAGATTTGGATTTGAGTTTTGAATTGATTTTGGATATTTGAATTTATATTTCAATTATATTTGTAAATATAAATGTGAATATAAATGGGTTATGAGAAAATCTTTTGAATTTGAAGTGATTTGGATTTGGTTTGATCAAGTTCAAGGATTTGGCTTGAAAGAGTTTAGGTTGGATTTAGGTTGAGTTTGGATTTGAGTTTTGAATTGATTTTGGATATTTGAATTTATATTTCATTTATATTTGTAAATATAAATGAAAGTATAAATAGATTTATTGAGAAAATCTTTGAATTTGAAGTGATTTGGATTTGGTTTGATCAAGTTCAAAAGTTTAAGAATTTTTAGATTTGAATTCAATCATGGGTTTCAATCATTTGATTTGAATTGATTCATGATTTGAGAAAATCCATTGGAATTGATTTAAGGTTTTATTTGAAATTGAAGTTGGTTTGAGTTTGAAGTTGATTTGAATTTGAAGTTGAATTGGATTTGAAGTTGATTTGAATTTGAAATTGATTTGAATTTGTAGTTGGACTTGAAAGAAGGAAGTAAGGATTTAATTCAAGCTATAGGGTAGGTAAGTTTTCCTAACACCCCTAAGGCATAACCTTTTCCTATGGCTAACTATTCTAAGTCTCTAGGGTTAGGTTAAGTGTTCACCTAATCACTAGAAGTGTCTTAAGACTAAGAACTCTTAATATATAATAGGAGTTCTATGTCTAAGATGAAGAAGTTGAAAGCTCACTCCAAAAGTGAGGTCAACAAAAGTCGCCCAATAAGTGTGGTGTGACTGACAAGGCATACCGCACATATTGGTGTTGACCGAGGTGATCAAAAACACCGAACGATGACAAGCACTAACATAAATGATCTACTCCCAACCCAATGTTTAGAAGGAATCAAGAGCTTAGTGCAATGTGACTCTACTCATGTTAAAGGCATAAGAGAGTGAAGGAGGAATCCACTAGGGACTGAGTTTGAGAGCTTTCCACCAGGGAAAAAGGTTCAAATCATCTACTGGGGGATGAAAGGTTTGATTTGATTTGAGTCTCACTGGGGAGAAAATGATTTGATTTGTTGATTTAGGATTTGGTACTCCACCAGCGATGAAAAAAGTGAACTCTCCACTAGGGGAGCAAGTTCAAGTCATCTAGTGAGGAAAAGAGGTTGTGAACTCTACTAGGGAATTGGAATTCAGGATCCATGGGGATGAAAATGTGAACTCTCCACTAGGGGAGCAAGTTTAAATTAGATTGAGTTGGTTCCATTAGGGAACGGAAAGATTTGCATCTCACTTAGAGAAGTGGATTGATTTGATTGATTGGATTATTTAATTATTTGATTTGACTCCACTGGGGAGGAGGGTTGAATTTGATTCATATTTTAAATTTTAAAATTTAAATTTTGAGATGGACCGGGCCAGGGATAGAACCAGATGGGCCATATTGGCCTAGGCTTACCTCAGATTTACCAATCCAAAGGGGTAGTCTACCAACCACATGGTAGGACTATCCATCCAAAAGGGTTACCTTTTGGTGTGCAGCAGCTGTTCTAGGAAGACAATGTAATAGCCTTACATTTTCCAAAGTAGGGATTAATTGCTGGGGTGATTAGTTGGCGAGGTAATGAATTGAACCCACCCTTAGGCTGACTATTGAGTGAATGCCACTGGTGGACTTGAATCAGTTCAAAGATAGTCAAGATTAATTTCATTTTTTAGTTGTTTAATTTATGATGGATCCCATCGGTTTGTGATGGACTGCACTGAGTAGGGGCTATGTTGGTCTTAGTCTAGCTCAGGTTTACCAATCCAAAGGGGTAGTCTACCAACCACATAGTAGGACTATCCAACCAAAGGGATGCTTTTCAGTTTGCAATGGTCAAGTTAAGAAGAAAACATGGGGACTCACATCTTCTAAAATAAGGAACCACTAGGCTGATCGGTTGCTTGTGCAACAAACCGAATCTAACCTAGAGCTGACTATTGAGTGAATGCCACTGGGGGAATTAAATCAGCTCATGGATAGTCAAAATTAATTTTATTTTTTAATTGTTTTTGATGGATCCCAAGGTTTTATGATTTAGACTGAGTTGCCACTTGTCACTTCAAATTTACCAATCCAAAGGGATAGTCTACCAATAACATAGTAGGACTATCCAACCAAAGTGATTGCCTTTCAGTTTGCAATGGTCAAGTTAAGAAGAAAGAGCGGGGACTCATATCTTCCAAAATAAAGAATCACTTGGGTGATCGGTTGGTTGTGCAACAAATCAAACCTGACCTAAGGTTGATTATTGAGTGAACGACATTGAGCGACTTAAATGAGCTCAAAGAGAGTCAAGATTAATTTCATTTTTTAATTATTTTTGATGAATCCCATCAGTTTGTGAGAGATTGTACTAAGTAGGGGCCACATTGGCCTTAGTCTACTTCAGATTTATCAATCCAAAGGGGTAGTCTACCAACCACATAGTAGGACTATCCAACTAAAGGGATTACCTTTTGATTTGCAATGGTCAAGTTAAGAAGAAAGCGCATGGACTCATATCTTCCAAAATAAGGAACCACTAGGGTGATCAGTTGCTTATGCAATAAATCGAATTTGACCTAGGGCTGACTATTGAGTGAATGCCGCTGGGGGACTTAAATCAGCTCAAAGATAGTCAAGATTAATTTCATTTTTTAATTATTTTTGATGGATCCCATCAGTTTTGATGGATCATCAGTATATGTTGGCCTTGGTCTAGGTAAAATTTACCAGTCCAAAGGGAGTAGCTTCCTGGCCGAGGGGAGAACTATCCAATGAAAGTGGTGCCTTTCAGTTTGTAATATTTAATTCAGAGAAGAAAGCATAGGGACTCACAACTTTCCTAAATAAAAGACCACTAGGGTGACACATTAGCGAGGTAACATGACAACCTGACCTAGGGCTACCCATCGATTTGCGACAGTCATGCTAAAAATAATGCATAGTAGACTTATATCTTCCAAAGTGAGATGACTGCTGGGGCAATTATTTATGATAAAATAGATTGAACCCGACCTAAGGGCGACTACAGAGAGAGTGCCAACACAGGGAATTATCTACACTCAAGTGTAGTTAGGAAATTCCTATAGAGAGTTCTGCTGACACCGCCCTAAAGATAGGATGCTGGTTGGGAAAGGGGCCACTGGGGACTTGAATTTCTAATCCATAAGAGAATAGATTTATTTATTTATTTTATTTGTTTATCGTATACCCTGTTGGTTTGTGAGGGATCATACTGAGAAGGAGGTTATATTAGCATAGACCTATCTTAGATTTACTGTACCAAGGGAGAATCTATGCATCCGCTGAACAAATTTTTTGACCATAGGGGTGGCTATTAGGAAAGGAGGACTGTCCAATCCAAGAGTAACTGGGGTAGTGTCTAAATGGGTTGCAAAGGATGTGATCCAAGTAGAGTGCCCACAGGGAAAGGGTTTACTAGGGGATTTATCCAAAACACTGGAGAAGAAAATATCTATAGGTATTCGGTGGCCAACTCAAGGAGAAAGTGCGACTCACAAGAGTGGTGTATCCACCGTGAGTCACAAAGATAGTGAACATCAACCAACCTAAGGTGCCCATTAGTTTACAACAATCGCCTAGGAATAAATCATCGAGGACTCACAACCTTCTATAGCAAAATTGTTTGTTGGAATAGTCTATCTTCAGCTCCATAAGTGCTATCCGACCTAGGGTGACTACTGAGTGAATGCCATTGGGGGACTTATATCAACTCTAGAGTAGTCAAGAGGAAAGTTGCCACTAGGGGACTTATCCTAAACCTTAGATATACTCGACCTAGCCAGATCATGATGGTTAGTTTAAGAAAAAAGCGTGGGGACTCACATCTTCTTAAATAAAATCAACATGAGGTAGCTTACTAGCTGCACAGTGATACCTACCAAACTAACAAGGCACTCGTTGGTTTGCAATGGTCAAGTTAGGAAGAAAGTGCAGGGACTCACTTCCGCCAAACAAATGACCACTATGGTGACATACTAGAAAGGTAGCATGTTAACCTAACCTAGAGTAGCTAATGTGTGAGTACCACAGGGGGCTTGCTTCCACATCAAAATAGCCTAAGATAAAAGATATGTGTTTATTTTTTTTGCTTGTGTTTATGTTAGAAGAAGTAGGATTTCTCTTCTCTCACACCTATCCTAAAACATGCTGGGGAATTGATGAAATGGTGCCATGAATGGCAGTTGGGATTCTACTAAGGAAGGATGCCGCTTGAGTTCTCTCACACCTAACTTAGTTGTGCTAGTCAAAATATGATGCTTCTTGGGTTATCTCACACCTATTCTAGTAGCACTGGGGAATTGTGTTTGATTGTGTTCGTGTTGTGGGAGAGGGATAGGATGCCTCTTGGGTTATCTTACACCTATCCTAAATACATCGTGGCGGATTCACGAGACAAGCTAACAACACTTCAAAAGAAGAGAAGATTTTGATGAATTGGAATAAAATTTTGTTCAATTGATGATAATTACTTTCAAACATGATTTTATGGGTAATATTTCTTCAAATAGAGCCCATTAATTAGAAGCATCGGGTGTTCCCCTTTACAATCAATAAGCTGATAAGATCCTCCTTGGTAGGCCTTCTCTATGATAAAAGGGCCTTCCCAAGTGGGTTCAAACTTGCCTCCCATCTTTCAACAAGCCACAATTAGTCTCCTTAGAACTAGGACAAGCTCTCCTATTTGAAAAGTTCTATGGCAGACCAGCTTGTTGTGAGCTTGAATCATTTTGGCATTGTACAACTTGAGGTTATGGCATGCCCGTCGACGTCTCCTCCAAACCTTCAAGCTCTTCTAACTGCAACTTTGCATTCTACTCTGTAGTGATTTTGCTACCCATTGCTATCCTTAGTGATGGGAGTTGAACTTCTAAGGGTAGAATCACTTTGGACCCATACACTAAGGAGAACGAGGTAGATTGAGTTGGAGTTCTGTATGTGGTGCGATAGGCCCACAAGGCTTCATCTAATTGCTCATGCCACTATCGCTTATTGTCGTCAAGTGTCTTCTTTAATATATGGATGAGAATTTTGTTGAATGCTTCTGTTAGGCCATTTGCATTGGGATAGTAGATAGTGGAGTATCTCCAATCTATCTCTCTAAGCGTTGATCTTGGTGCTCTTGAATGCTATTTATATATAATTCATCGAGGCACCCCAAACCCATATACGATATGGTTTTTGAAAAACTAGAGCACATGCTGAGCTGTGACCTCTATGAGTGGGATTTCCTTCGCCCACTTAGAAAGTAGTCTGTGGCAGCTAAGATGAACCGATGACTCTTGGAAGAAGGTGGATCGATATGACCCACTATGTCAGTACCTGTTGACCTCCTTTTTGGAATGAGCTCTCAACCCCTCCATCTTAGACATAGGACTTCTCTTAGACTGTAAGAGTTCCTTAATCTTAAGGCACATGTAGTGATTAGGTGGACACTCAACCTAACCTTAAAGACTTAGAAGAGTTAGCCATAGGAATAGGACATGCCTTAGGGGTGTTAGAAAAATTTGCCTACCTTATAGCTTGAAGCAAATTCTTCACTTCCTCCCTTCAAGTCAAACTCAAATCAATTCCAACTTGATTGATTTTCTCCAAACTCATATCAACTCCAAATCTAACCCAAACCTTGAACCAATTCAATGAATTTTCTCAAATCATAAATCAATTCCAAATAATTGAAACTTATGATTGAAGCCCATGATTGGATTCCAAACTCAAAAATATTTTCTAAGTCCTTTGATTCCCTCTCATGGACTTAGTCTGAATCAAATCTAAATCAATTCAAATTCAAAGAATTTTCTCCCAACCCATTTTATATTTTCATTTATATTCACATATATAAATGAAATATAAATTCAAATCAATCAAATTAAATCCAAATAAAAAAAATCTTTCCAAAGTCACTTTGATTCCCTCTCATGGACTTAACTTAAATCAAATCTAAATCAATTTGAATTCAAGGAATTTTCTCATTTATATTTACAACTATAAATGAAATAGATATTCAAATATCCAAAAATAAATTCAAAAATCAAATCCAAATTCAATCAAAAAATCCAACCTAAGCCTTCAAGTCAAAATCTTGAACTTAGCTAAATCAAATTCAAATCAAGACAAACCCTTCATTTTTCTTCATGATTCAATCAATCCTATAACCATGAATCCAAATATAAATACAAACTTCAAATATTAAATCAAAAATAAATTCAAAACTCAAATCAAAATTCAATCAAAAATCTAACCTAAGCTTTCAAGTCAAAATCTTGAACTTAGCCAAATCAATTTCAAATCAAGCCAAACCCTTGATTTTTCTTCATGATTCAATCAATCCTTCAATCATGAATCCAAATATAAACATAAACTTTAATCATCAAACCCAAACTAAATTCAAAAATCAAACCCAATTCAAACTCATGTTCACCCTTTAAACTTGAAATTATTAAATGAATATTTGACTTCAAATCACTTGCAAATGGATTTATATTTCAATCATAAGTCTATATGTGAGTTCAATCAAATTCAAATCAAGCTTTTACTAAGCTGTTTGACCTACATAGGCTCACTTGACCCAAAGTGACCTAAAGTACCCCTTATGAGCCAAATTCTAATCCTAACCAAATTGGATTGAACTAAGCCCATCAAGCCTCACATTGTGAGCAACAATCATCATGAGATGATCAATCACTCAAATTGGGTCAAACCAAGTCAAACCTAAGGTTGATCAAGTCACTAGCCAAATGAAATCTAAACTAGACAAAATCCAATATAGGCCAAATTGATTGAAACCATTGATCAAAACTCATTCATGATCAATGTTTGAACTTGACCAAGTCATCATTTGAGCCTAACCTAGCAATTGGCCACTTGACAGTTGACCCAACTTGACCTAAAAAGTCAAAATATGTCAAAAATTGATCTAAGCCAAATTGATTGAAACTAATGGGCCAAATGCATTCTAAAATGCTTGTTGAACTTGACCAAAGCCTTAATTGACCAACTAGACCCAACCTAGCCTAATTAACCCAACTTGACTAAAAGGAAATTGAGCCAAATCAAATATAAACTAAATTGATTGGAAACAAAGATACCAATCCATTTCAAATGATTAACCAAACATAAACCAACATGAGCCCAAATGGGTCAAATGAGTCAAATTGGTCAACTTGACCCATTTGACCTAAATGAAATCAAATTGAACCAAACCAAATATAAACCAAATTGAATCAAATCAAAGCCAAAAACATTTCATATGGTATGAACTTGACTAACCATTGGTTTGACCCAATTTGACCAATTGGTCAACTTGACCCAAGTTGACCTATTTTAACCTAAATGAGTCAACATGAGCCAAATCATATCAAACTAACTCCATATTCAATGAAACTTGGCCTAACTCATTTTTGAATCATACTAAACATTCTCAAATTGAAATCCAACCTAAATGACCATTTTACCTCTAAGCCATAGGGTAACCGAGAAGCAAAACCACTTGGAATTTGGTCAATTCCTTTTCATGGACACTTCACATTCTCTTAGTGGACCAAATGGTCACTAATGGATATAATGACCCAATGGGTTTGGGTAAACCAAGGTCAAAACCACCCTGGACATGGGCACATGAGAATCCCTCCACTCATTTTAAGCACATGAGCTTCACTCCCTCCACATCTAAAAAACCATGAGAGTCCTAATAGCATAGCAAACCCATTGAATGGGGTGTATTGGATCAAAATGGCATGAGTGCTTGTGGTTGTCCAATTCACCTAGGGGAGATATACTCTCCCACTTTTGAATCTCTCACCATTGAAATAAGAATCGAGAGGAAGTAATTCCATGCTCCCCAAGGTTTCTAAGCATTTTCCATTTCCCCATTTTGGTTTCTTAAAACCAAAAAATAAGAGTCAAGTGAAATTCAATCTCATTCAATCTCACTTAGCAATCTCTTGCAAGCTTCTTGGGAGGATCAAAATTGAACTTCTTTAATCCAAGTCCTCAAGCAGGGAAGAGTGCTCTTGATCAAGTGAGCAATTGAAGGAGAGCTTGGTCCATAGAAAGATCCACTCAACAAATCACCTCAAATCTTCCAAGCACTAGCTACTCGATTTGAGTGTTGATGATAGCCGGTGATGTATGCCCTTAACCCGAGCTTAAATAGAGGTGTGGTCCTCTGTGAAAGAAATTCTCACCTCATGAGAATTTGACCATTAGATGTAATCTCCCTTGCATGATGATGGTGTGGGTTGAATTTGAGTTCAATCTGAGCTCAATTGAGCTCGGTTCATGCCATGAAAGGTGGACGACTCCCCTTTCCCATAGAATAACTCAGGGATGGATCATGGGCCATCCATCTGCATATTTTGGATGGACGACCATGATCAAGATGTGTAAGATCCTTTGATTTCCCCCTTAAGAATCGTGAGCTTGATCCGTGTCGATCTTAGATGGAAAGATGAGAGAAATACACCAACAGCGCGATGCTACGATGTGATAACTTAAGTGGCCTATCCCATCTTGCCAGATGGAAAGCGCGCGCCGCATTAGCCTTCACGTGACATCGATGGGATTAGTCATATAATTAAAGGATTAATTACTAAATAATCATTGAATCTTTAAAATAACATAACTAATTTTAGAAAAATCATAAAAATACAAGGTAAAATGAATTATAAAGATAATTTAGAGGAGAATATTTTAAAAATTATTTTCAATGGGTCTTGAATAGTGTATTTTCCTTAATTATGATATTATTGAAAACTTAATAACCCTAATTACACCCTAATTACCCCCACTAATTAATTCCAAACTTCTCATGTGCATGTAGGGGATGACTTTTGCCTCCCATAATTTTCTTGGGATTATTAATGAGTTAATTAGGGAGATCAATTAATGAATCTTAATTCTCTTTATGTAATTAAATATTAAGCATATGAGCTGGTTTAATCCTTTTTATTAAGTTAATTAAGCCTTATTTAAGTAGAGAAGAGGTTTATGGAATGGATTTGGGGAATTTTTTCTAAGCCATTCCCTAAAACCCTTTCCTTTCTTAATCTAAACTTAATTAAGGGCTAATCCTTTAATCACTTGCTTAATTACTTTGATAAAAGTTTCAAAATATTCTAGAACTTAATCAATTTATCTTGGGCAGGTGCTTAGGTGTTCAATAACCTAAGTAGCTTAAGGAAATCATAATCCAACCCACATGTGTGGGAAGGGTTATGAATGTACTTAAATTGAACCCTTTAACTTAATTAATCATTAATTGTGAGTTAATTGCATTATGTACCTCTCTTTCCTAGGATGCATTGCTGATTTAAATTCTTTGTGATTTTATGTCATATCACTGGCTCATAATTATTTGATTAAATATGTTAAAGTGGTATAAGGGTAATTAATACACTTAATTCACCTTAACCTAAAGCATAAAATTGATCTAATCACCTAAAATTGAACTTAAATAACTCACACATGGAATGGGTTAGGGACAAACTCATCTCACATTTCTCAAATTGAAATCAAACTCAAACAAAATCCAAACTCTCCTTAAAAAATAAATTTGATTTACTTTAAATAATCTTATTCATAGGATTATCTTTAGGAATTAATTAGGGTGAATGAACTTACATTGATTTCATCACTTTATTTCTTTCTTAGAATGCTAAATGTGTATGACATATGAAAATCATGCATTACTTTTAAAATCAAATTAAAATGAAATATTTCTTTATGTCAAATTGCATGTTTTGGCTAAAGTAATAATATGAATATGGCTATTATCACTATTAAATCAAAATTATTTTTTAAAATTTATAAATCAATATCAAAACTAAAGGTGCTTATAATTATTTATAAGCTTGCATGTGAGTATAAATATAAAGATGTGCATAGTATGGCTTTCCTTCTCTCTTCTTTTAGCATAGTTTTGAATAGGATTTGGTAAAGTGTATAGTTCATTTGAAAAGAACACAACACTTGCTTAAATCCATTCCTATTCATTCCTATGTTATTACTTAAGAAGGACATCTACACACATATAAATTGCATAAACAAATCAAACAAACATAAACTTTTGCATCTTTCTTTTCCATTCATTTCTTTTTTACATGCATATGTATTTAAGAAAGTGGTATATTAGTCGGACAACCCAGGGATGAGGCTTTAAGTAATAAGTAGGTCTTGTACCTTACACCCTGGTCTAACAATGGCAGTACTCACTTATGCTTTCATACATATAAATGTGCATGTGAAAAATGGATAAAAGAATCACCCTTTTCAATAACAAAATCATGCATACATAAAATTCAAATTTTCTTAAGTATATCACTTAGCATCCATTATGAAAGTGTGCTAAACATCCTCATTTATGTATAGATATACTTAGGATTCATCCATATGCATGTTATGTTAGGAAAAGAAATTCTTAAGTGATATCACTTAGCATCCATTATGAAAGTGTGCTAAACATCCTCATTTACATGTATAGCTATGCTTAGGATTCATCCATACGCATGCTACACATGTTGGGAAAGAAATAAAATGATGTGTGTTTTGTCATATTAATTTACTCTACTTATTCTTAAAATGCCTTTCTTTTTGAATAGGCTTGTTTAGAAAAAAAATCTAAACTTAGGATTAATTAAAACACATAATAAAACATTCACTAAATAAAAAAATTAAATATGAATCTACTTTAGAAATTACTTAAGATAGGGAAGGAAAGAGAAGTTCTTTTCTCTTATTCCTCTCTTTACAACTTAGTAATTAATTATAGGTCCGTTAAAACCTAAACAAATCATCAAATAAAAATCAACTAAATC
Organism: Cymbidium sinense; assembly: GCA_021442155.1. NCBI lineage: Eukaryota > Viridiplantae > Streptophyta > Magnoliopsida > Asparagales > Orchidaceae > Cymbidium > Cymbidium sinense. The sequence goes on along the minus strand of CM038217.1, from coordinate 155,580,514 downwards.
AATTAAATAACTTAAATGAAAACACCCTCTAAGTTGAACTTTTCATACTTAGGAAATATAAACCTTAAAGCCTAGCTAGGCATACACAAACCTTTAAAGCACACATTAGACTAAGTCACCATTTCTAGCTTTAGGTTAGTGGTGCATGGTTGATATTTTCTTTTGTTTTATGATGTTTTATTTTAGTCGGATGTTAGTGTGTCGTGTGAATAGGATGATTTAGTCTAATCATTATCTTCTCTGAGGGATATTATGCTTAAAGCCTGTAATAAAAATAACTACTTTTCTTTGTTATACCCTAAGCATAATCCAAATAAAGGTGGACTTGGTTACCCATGTGTGGGGTGATAAGTATAATTTTTATATATACATGCTTGGGATTGTATGGTTTGTTTGGCTAATATTTGTTTTGCAGGTCTTAGTTAGATTTCCTTTTTTCCATTTTCACATAGTTTTATAATTAGGATTTTGGAATGATTGTCATGGGTGATTAGGATGAACATGGTAATAAGATCTTATCTTATGTATACCATATGAAACCTTTGAAGCATCCTCATTCCAACCATCCAAAAGAAGGAACAAAAGAAGAAAGAAGAAAGGAAACAAGAAGAAAGAATAAATGAAGAATGAAGACCCCCATGACATGAATTTCTTGCTTAATTGTAATTAATTCATTTATAATCTGGGTTGAATTTGGGTAGAGCTTGGCTACCCAATTTATTTTTTGAGCTTATGCGGAGCCCGACCACAAATGACCTTTTATTCTTTTGCTAGTTTTATAAATTGATTGATATTTTTTTAACTTGCACATTAAGATGTCATCTTTTTCCTAGTTTTCCTTGATGTTGATGTGATTATGATGTAAAAAATAAATCTTCTATCAAATTAATCAACTCAAAACTAAAAATAAATAACTCATAACCTCACATAAAGCTTAGGGTATAAATCAAGATAAAGGAATTAGCAACCCCTTAGTTGGATGTTGTCTTACTTTTATAATAACATGCATAAAAAGCATATTATTTCACTCTTGATTGGAGGGCTTCCATCGTGGCTTGACTTATGAGCCATGGTGGTAAAACACCTCCTTATCTTATTGATTTTGGCCCATAATCTAATTTCTCATGCATTAGGCATATGAATCTTAAAGCATGTGTCAAATTGATTGTCCAAAATGAAAATAAAATATATGAAAAATTTGCATTAGATCTAAGTCATTAAAATCATGCCCTACATGATTTAGTCTCTTAGGGAGTGTGTTTGAGGACTTAATCTCTTTCTAAATAAATAATAACATAGTTATCTTGTAAAAGCATTTGACTTGCCTACATATTTTAAAATCGTAGGAGGTGTTAGTTGGGTGCCACCCCCAGGCGGTTGTAAGTCCAACAGTTGGGTGGTTTATCCTCTCTTATGGAGGTAAACCAAATACCCATTTTGCCTTAGATTTAGGTTGTGCTTTTTAACCCTCGCCAAAGCTCCCTAGATTTAGGTTCAAAGGTTGCTACTTTCCTTTATGAGCCACGAGCATAAATCCTCACCTCTTAGGCATTCCATGACCTTGTATCATGGAATTGTAAGCTCTAGATTTCTAATAAAATTTAACTCAAATAAATTAATTCAATTTCAAAAATGTGAAGCCCAACCATAGGGTAGTTTGGGGTGCTTATTAGGCTTTCTAATATCTTAAGCATCCCCGTAATTTTTGATTCCTCCTCTTGATCGATCCCACTTGACTTTCAAAAAATAAACCAATCGATTGATAGTCCTACCTTTCAAAATCTTTGGAGACAACGATCATTTATCTTAATCGAGAGTATTTCTAAGGAATCTTCTTCCTTAGGATGTAATTAACTGAGGGGCTTGCGGAACTTAATGAACCCGATTTAAAATAAATTCTACTTTACTTTTTCATGTAAAGTAGGTGAAGAATCTCTGGTACATTTCGAAGACCCATAGTCCTTAGGAGTCCTCATTGAGGTTATTAGGACCATTGTAGGGTGGTGACTTCTATCTTTTGAGATATTACACCTCTCCTCAATATCGTACCCGATCACCCTAATAAGAACATATGCGGATCTGCATGGCATCCCAACAAGGCGTATTATGTATATTTCTATTTTCATTTATCCTCTTTTCCTAAAGGGGGATAGATGAAGGAAAAAATATATATAAATATTTTACCACAGATTTTTCTAGCAACTCCGCTGGGGATGGTTCCTCTCTCCATCTTTGGTAAATGATTATTGTCTCCAAGTATTGATAGTGGGTTTGTGCTTTTGAATGAATCCAAGACTATCTTTCTTTTTGTTGAAACTTAGCTTATTTCATCTTTAAGTTAAGCTAGCCAACCTCTTTAGGTTTAGACCTCACCCGTGTTGGTCTTAAAACCCCTGTTGAGTCCCTAATGGGTGAAAATAAAAATTGAATAAAAAAGAAAATGATTAAAGTCTTCCTCCTTACCATTTTTATTGTAAGGAAAGGTTCATTCAAAAAAAATAAAAATAAATAAAAAGATAAATAAATCCTTCATAAAAGTCTTGCTTTTCAAAAGACACTTAATAAAATATTTGCACTACATCTTACAATTTTTATGATTTTTACATGTAGAAAGATCTCAAAAAAAAAAAAAACCAACAATCATAGCTTCTAAAAGCACAAATTAACTTCTTCACTCAATTCATTTTGATGAAGACTTCATTTTCCAAAATAAAATTTCAACAATCATAAACTTTCAAAAAAGCACAAAATTTGAAGATGGGCCTTTTCATTCAATACATCCAAATGTGTTGGATGGATGTTACATCTTCAAGACAAAATCACAACTTTGAAATTCCACTCAACACATTCCACATGTGTTAAGTTGGAATTCTCACCTTTCAAAATGCACATATGAAACCTCTCCATTCAATATACCCACATGAGGTTTCATCTCCAATCAAAATCTAAAAATTCAATTTTCAAAAGCACATATGAAACCTTTTCCATTCCATATACCCTTATTTATTGAATGGAGGTTTCATCTAATCAAAATAAAAAATAAATTCTCCTAAAACACATATAAAACTTCTCCATTCAATATACTCACATTTATTGAATGGAGGTCTTATTTCCAATCAAAAACCAAAAATAAACTTTCAAATAAAGCACATATGAACATCTCCATTCAATATACCCAAATTTATTGAATGAAGATTTCATTTCCAAATAAAATGACATTATTTTGAAATGCCACTTAACATATTCCATATATGATTAGGTTGAAATTTTCTCTTTCAAAAAGCAATCATCACACCCAAAAATACATCTTTAAAAAATGAAACATAATTGATTTCCATCTTACATACCCAAATTTGTTAAATGGAAATCTCTTTTTTTTAAAATCAATAAAAACAAATTTTTTCAAAATATATTTGGAACTTCATTCTAACATACCCCATTTTCTAAAGTGAAGTCTCCCTTCTCAAAACACAAAAATTTAAAACATATTTTTGGAATTTCATTTAGCATACTCAAATTTGCTAAGTGAAATATCCATTTCCCAAAATTTCAAAACACATTTGGAACTTCATTCTAGCATACTACATTTGCTAAAGTAAAGTCTCCAAGTTCAAAACAAAATCCAAAACAAAAGAAAGATACTTTTGGAACAAATTTGTTGAAAATGGATTCTAAATTAAAAATTCCTCTTTCCAATAAAATCTCAAAATCTCACTTTCTATTTGAGCACACTTTCAAGATGTTGAGTATGGGTTGAAATTCTAAATTCAAATTCAAATTCAACAAAGCAAGAAAATTTGATTCAAGTTTATTTTCAACATTGCAGTTATAGTCAGCTTCAATCAATTTTTTAGTCTTAGTTCAGTATAGTTTGATTCAGTAGCAGCGCCTAAGTTTGTGTTCACTTTTCCCCATGGGATGGATCTGGCTTTGGATCAGGCCATCCTTCCACAATCTGACTATGCCCACCTCATCCACTTTGGTCGAGGCTTTGAGGGACCCTAGATTACATATGAGGGGGCCTCCCTCATGATTATTAGTTGAGCATATGGCTGGCCTGGTCATTTTGACATGCCATTAGATTGAGATTCCCTCAACAGAAGGCTGTGGTAGTTCCCATGTAGCATGATAGTTCTGCATGCATCTGTGGTTCCCATGTTAATACCCACTCACTACACCTTCAAGGGAAGGCTCCATCCATTGTCTCACTTTTGAGGTTGGGTCTAGCTCTTACTCTGCTCACCAGGACTCAAAGGAGAAATAAGAATTGCATGATAAAGTGGGACCACACTCGTATTACTAGGGAGAGAGGCACAGTCATTGTTGAGGAGTTGCCGTTGGTTTCCCACTAGTTAATTCCATCCTCTCTCATGAGAGGATGTCGAGAGATTTTTTTACTCTCACCAGTGATTTGACCATGTCGGAAGAGGTCATCACCTTGATCTATTTTTTATGCCAAGTAGTGAGCCTATAGATGAATTGGGGCTTAGTTTGATTTGAGATCATCCCCCAGTGTGGGGAAGCATATTAGAGAGGGAGGGCGAGGCCCCCATATTCATATTACCATTGAGAGGTGGAGGTTGGAGGTCGGTGGCCTCTACACATGTTGATTTCATTCGCTACCCATGGTCATACTGAAAACATTCTCCACGAGGACTACACATCAAAGCAGCTCTATCTTGAGAGAAGTGGTGCCTCCACCACACCACTCTTCATCCACCATCTTTGATCCATGTTCCAACGTCTCTAGTTCTAGCCAAGGCCATGAAGGCCACATGGGAGAGACCGTTGGTGATCTACAAGAGATCCCATCTATCACCGCCTCGTGAGGACTCTCCCTTCCCCCCCGGTTATGGTGAGGAAGGAATGCCCCAAGTATCATAGTCATCCCATCACCACCACCACGACATGATGGAATGCCGGTTGAGAAGGTGATAGCTGGTTGCACATGATGGTAGATCCCAGTGTCATGAGATTTAGTAGTGAGCATATTTCTTCCATGAGTATAACCCTCATAGGGTTAACTCTCCAATGTAGTGGAGGTGTGCCTCATACATGATAGTGATTCCCACGGTCAAAGTTAGTTCACATGGATCATTCTCTAGAAGATATAGTAGCCTATTATCTTATGAAGAAGAAAGAAATCTTAGGATATGACTGGTCCGATGAGGAGAAGATCAGCCCTAATGAAGATGATTTATTGGGAGATTCAACAGGAGTTTGCATGGTAGACACTAGGGGATCCCTCCTTAGAGAGCAACAGATTATGGAAGGTGTTGAGGCTGAGCAGGAAGACACAACCTACTCGACCCAACACCTCCTTCAGATAAAGTAGAAGGATGAAGAAATAGATAGGATGGAGGAGAGGCTTGAAGATCTGCTAGCAGCTATCTTGAAACTTCATAACCAAGCAGTTCATCCTACTATAGGCGATCGATCAGTTGGTGCATGTCTTGGATCCAGCCAAGACTTTACCTCCAGTAGATCAAGGTAGAACCAACATATATAGGAAGGTAGTGCATAGTACCTCCATACAAGAAAATTTATCAAGAGCATTGTTAAGCAGCAGGTGAAAGAAGCATTGGCTCAAGCTCAAGTAGGATCATCAATTCCAAAGGGTAGATCCTACTTAGAGGAATTTGATGCAATCCAATATCCTAAGGGTTTCGTGCCACCTTTTTTCAAGAGTTTTGATGGTAGAGTGAACGAGGTAGCACATTGTATTTTAGAGGGTTATTATGGCAGTGGCGGTGATGCTTTACTCTTCCGCTTTGGTAGCTTAGTATAACATTTGGTGGAACTTCACAGTTTAGTGAAGACTTTCTGAGTTGGGTAACTCTTTATCAAGAGGTTTCTTTGGAGCTCGTAAAGGGTCCTTATTCTTATTATGGCTCAACAAAACCATGGTGAGTCTCTCATTGATTACATTCTCATATGGCATAATTTAAGTATGAAATGCTCCTCATCGAACAACATGCCATCAGATTGCTTAAGAATATCCATGGCCCGACGCCTTCATGCTCAAAGGTTTCACCATTGAGAAATTAATCAAAAAGTGGTTAGCTTGCAAGGAGAAACCAAATAGTTGCCTTCTCCGATCCACCAACAAAGCAAACTATAGAAGGTATCAGAAGAATGCGGCGGTGATATAGCATGGGAAAAAAGCGACCAGAGTAGTTGAGACCGTGCTCCATAGCCATCACTTCCACCTCTACCACCAAGGCGCCTGCCCGCCAGTAGCCTCCATGACCCACCACCTCCCTCCTCGGCCTACATCATCAGCTGATACACATATACCGGGTAACTATTATCCACCTACTCTTTTGGATAAACTTAACAAGCCTTATTCATTTAAGAGGGAGGTAATTAGGAAGATCTTTATGAATCTCTTAAAGAAGCCTGATTTTTAGCTACTTGAACCTAGGAGACTAGAGGAAGTGGGCAAAAATAATGATCCTAACTTTTTCCCCTACCACCTTATACTAGGTCATGTTTTGGAAGATTGCTTCATATTTAAAAACTAGCTTGAACATAGTTTCAAGAGGTCTATAGTTATCGAAGGAATACCTTATAACCATCGGTTCCATTAAGGTAATCCTTGGGGATACTTGATCCTTCAAAAGAAGGTTGGGATATTTATTTATCCAAAACTTCTAAGAAAATTATCTCAGATCAAGAAACTTTCTTCGGTGCTTGAGTCTCAACATCAAGGAAGGTTTGCAAGTTGCAACTCAGGGGAAAAGGGAGCTCAAACAACAACATCACTGTGCTGCACGAGATAGCCAAGTAAGCCACCAGGAGACCACCTCCAGTCCATTTGTGCCTACATCAGCCATCTACTTGATTAGGTCTTCTTCTTTTAGTAGACATCTTGTATCGACAGATGAGGGCATCAAATCCCTCACCCCTCTTACTTTACTTGATTTCTGCTATGTACCTCCTATCAAATTCAAGAAATTGAAGAATAAAGCTAGCTTGAATTATATCTGTCACTTTGGGGGGTTGAATCAATTCCTAATGATAACTCTTTTAAGTCTAAACTATAATAATTCATCTTCTTCTTTTGATTGAGTTGGATTTTCCCTCTCAATACTATGGGTTCACCTCTTGAGATAGACTTGGAATCATCGATTTTGAGGGTCCCATAAGAAGCTATAGGTTAGCTTGTGTGGTAGAATCTTCCATTACTTTGTCAAGAGATCATCAAAAGTTAACCCAGGTGGCAAGGTTCTACCTCCTAGGGGCGCACTTCAAGATAGAAACAAGTCATTGGTTTAAAGGATCGAGAAGCCCTCCACGGATGCTCCACCCTTGGATATGCTTGTGGAGGATCATAGGTGGACTACAATATCCTCTCTCACCTAAGAAAGTTGCCATCTAAGCTAAGCATATATGATGCCCTAGTCTTATCCAAAGAGATGTGGGAATCATTAATCAAGGCTCTCCTTAATCCTGAGATATGATTAGCTCAGCTGACCATTATTGGAGAGGAGGCACATTATTCTATAGAAGCTCAGGGAATTCCTTCCATAGATGAAGACATACTTATAGGGGACATGGAGCACAACTGTCCCCTCTACATTACGGTCGACATGGGAAAATTTAGACTACCTAGAGTTCTCGTCGATCCAGGTGCATCGGTGAACATTATGAGTCTAAAGACCCTTGCCTATTTGAGGATCAACATCTCCACACTTAGAGGAGATCAGATGATGTTGAGAGGATTCAATGAACAAGGCGAGAGGGCTTTAGGTTCCATAGTGTTACTTTTGGAGATAAGTGACTAGAAGACTGAAGCCAAGTTTTATATCATTGATTTGAATACTTTGTTCACCGCTTTGTTTGGTAGGCCTTAAATACACCAGAACAAGATGATTCCATCCTCCCTCCATCAATGCATCAAGTTCAGGAAGGATGGGATTGAGTACTCTGTCAAAGGAGATGAAAAGCCATTTTCAGTTAGTGAGGTTGAGATATATGAGGATGCGACCTACTATCTTCCTCAAAACACCCTTTCTCTTAAACTTGGACAAAATTCAAATTCAAAAAAAAAAAGAAAATGAAGAGAAAGAAAAAGTAAAAGAAAAAGAAAAGAAAAATGAAAATCCAAGTAAACAAGAAAGGGAAATTGAAGAAGAAATAGAGCCGCATATCATATTCCACTCACAGTTCATTCCATCATATGGACATATGGGTAGGATGATTTGACCTCCACCGAAGAGGTGAGAAATAGAGGCGTTCAGGTGGAAGACCTGGTTGGCCATCAATAGGTTATATTCAGTTCATAGGAGTACACCTACTATTCACATAGACTTGGAATCTAGCTCAGAAGATGAGTCTAATGTGATTAGCATACCAACCAACCCCTCTCAGTGGGTTTCATTGGAGGTGGTACTCGAGCTAGACAACAATGAATATTGGGCCTTTAAACAAAGCAAAGTATTTGAATCAAATGTATGTAGAACTATTTGGCAGTAGTTATGAACTTTAGCTGTAACCTCACTTTCATCATAAAAAATTGAAGGTTCAGTAGTTAAGAAACCCCTAAGTCTTCCAAGGATATGAAGCCGAAGAGATTCTATCTAGGATCATCCTCTTCAAGTCCTGAAGTTGATGTAGAACTTGAGGAGAATTCATATAAAGAATTAATGTAATTACCTTTTGATTGGTACTTGCATTGTGTTATTAATCTTGCAAAGAAGGGTTTGATTCATATTGGTCTACTTGATACTTTGAAAAGCTATGGAACAACATGATTACAAAGATCTAATAAGTTGATCAGATTAATCAATGACGATGATTCTTTGGTTGTTGCGAGTCTTCTTCACACCAAACCAACTCTTATGAGGATGTATATTTAGAAACCTCGATGATGATCCAAATCAAAGATGCACCATAATTTGAAGGAGATCCATTCAATAATTGACAAGCTTAAAGAAATCAACCCGAGATGAAGAAAATCTATGCGACATACATGGTTCATGAAAATGAAGAAATCAATGACTTAGTTAGGCTATTTAGTTTAGGGGCTACTTTGCATGGACTTATGAAAGAGATGCGGATTATTCTTCAACATAGTAGTCCATAAACTAGCTAGATCACTTGCTATCAAGCAAGCTCCTAGACGCATGCGATTAGAAATCAAACAACAGGTCATTTAAAGTCAAAAAAATTGATCACAACTGGTTTCATCAGGGAAGAAAAATACCCTACCTTGTTAGCCAGTGTCCTAAGGATGTGTTTCCTCTTCCTATACTAGAATTAATGGTAGAAATCACCTCATCTCATGCAGTTTTCTCCTTTATTGATGGATCATATGGCTACAACCAAATCAAGATGGCCCCTGAGGATGAAAGAAACACTGCTTTTCGAACCCCGATCCGAATCTATTGTTATAGGGTCATGCCTTTCAGCCTTAAAAATGCTGGTGCTATAGACCAATGGGCCATGAATCAGATCTTCAACAAACTCATCCATCGTCAGGTTGAATGCTATGTTGATGATCTAGTAGTTAAGAGCAGAGAAAAGAAAGACCATCTCTTTGACTTGAGAGTAGTTTTAGAATGGTTAACATAATATAACCTCAAAATGAATCCCTTGAAGTGTGCATTGAAGTAGCTTCAAAAAATTCCTTGGGTTTATTGTCCGATATCGGGGAATAGAAATAGATCCAGAAAAGATCAAAGCTATCTTAGAAATGCCACCTCCTAAAAGTTTAACTCAACTCAGATCTTTCCAAGGATGGTTGACGTATCTAAAATGCTTTATTTCCAACCTATCGGGGAGATGCAAGCCATTCTCAACACTTTTCAAAAAGGATGCCAAGTTCAAATGGGATGCAAGTGCTAGCATGCCTTTGAAGATATTAAGCAGTATTTGGTGATGCCACTAGTTCTAGTAGCCCCTATCCTGGGAAGACCACTCATCCTCTATACTGTCGCATTGGACGACTCTCTTAGTGCTTTGTTGGCCCAAGCCAATGATGAAGGAAGAGAGAGTGCTCCATACTACTTCAACCATCATTTGATTCCTGCTGAAGCAAACTATCCACCTATTGAGAAATATTGCCTAGCTTTGATCATTGCCTCCTAAAAGCTATGACACTATATGCTTTCTCATAAGGTGAACTTGATTTTCAGAACCAATCCACTGTAGTATCTCATGACATGACCAATGCTATCCGGATGTTTGGAATGATGGTCCTTGATCTTCTCGCTTTGATATCATTGTACCCTTGTAAAAGGACAAGCAATTTCTTAGCGGCACACCCACTTCTATTGATTCTCGCTTAGTGATGATCTCCGATGAACAAATCATGAACTTAGGGAGGTTGACAACAGATGGGAGATGTATTTTGATGGTAGCTTCTTTTCATAAAGGGAACACATCTACTCTTCCGGAAAGGCAAGGGTAAGAATAGTTCTCTTAACTCAGATGTGATGAGATTCTCATACTATCTTCCAATCCACTGCACCAATGAAGTATAAGGCTTTGATTGTCGGTCTAGAGTTAGCTATCATAGTGTGTGTCAAGAGCATCAACATCTTTGGGATTCTCACTTGGCCATCAATCAGATTATCGGGTCCAAGGTTCCCAAACCCAAGTTTTATCATTATCATGAGTATACCATGATGCTGTTGGACCAAATCCCTGAAGTCACCTCTATAAGATTCCTCGAGTAGAGAACGTAGTAGCAAATGCTTTGGCCAAACTTGCTAAAGAATTAGCATGCTGGAAGATGAGTCCATTTCAATAAGGGTCCAAAATAGACAAGTCCTATCCCTTATTGATGCTGAACTCATCGTGAGACTTTATCTTGAAGGGGAGGTTGCCATTGTCGATAAGGACAAGAAGATAGATTGGAGGCAACCATTCATTAACTATTTGAACACTGACAAACTACCTCAAGAAAAGTCACAAGAACATCAGGTGAATCAGAGAGCTCTCTCTTATGCTCTCATTGATGGCACCTTGTACCGATGGTCTTTTGATCAAATGTGGTTACATTGTTTAGATAAAATGAAGCTCATGGCATTATAACCAATGTACTTTCAGGTCTATGCAGAGCACATCAATCTGATCCGTAGATGAAGATAAAGATTAAGAGACTAGGATACTATTGGCCTTTGATGATTATAGACTGCATGGATGTAGCTAGGAGATGCCATCAGTGTTAGGTACATGGTGCGGTCCTACATCAACCACCCAACATGCTACACATTACATTGGCCTCATCCTCCTACTTCCAAGGGTCCATTCATCATCTTACTTTCTATAAGTGGCGAGCAATCCCACTCAGAGAGGTCACAGCACTGCATGTGCTTTAATTTTTTAGGAACCATATCGTATATAGGTTTGGGGTGCCTCGATTAATTAAATTCAATAATGGTACTGCATTCAAAAGCATGAAGATCAATAGCTTTGCCATAAGACATAGTATAGATTGAAGATACTCCACCATATAGTACCCCAAAATAAATGGCTTAACAGAAGCATTGAAGAAAACTCTCATCCAAATACTAAAGATGACTCTTGATGACAATAAGTGGCAGCAGAATGAGCAGTTGGTTGAAGCCTTATGGGCCTACCACACCGCATACCGAACTCCAACTTAATCTACCCCTTTTTCCTTAGTGTATGGGTCCGAAGCCATTTTATCTTTAGAAGTTCAACTCCCATCACCAAGGATAACATTGGGTAGCAAGATCACTACAGAGAAAAATGCAAAGTTGCAGTTAGAAGAACTCAAAGGTTTGGAGGAAAGTCGCATACGGGCATGCCAGAACCTCGAGTTGTACAATGCCAAAATGATTCAAGCTCACAACAAGCTGGTCCACCCTAGGTCTTTCTAAGTAAGAGAACTTGTGTTATTCCTAAGGAGACTAATTATTGCCCATCGAAAGATGGGAGGTAAGTTTGAACCCAGTTGGGAAGGTCCCTATGTTATAGAAAAGGCCTACCAAGGAGGATCATATTAGCTCATTAATTGTAAGTGGGAACACCTGATTCTTCCAATTAAAGGGCTCTATTTAAAAAAAATATTACCCATAAAACATGTTTGAAAATAATTATCAACAAAAAACAAAAATTTGATTCAATTTCATCAAGATCTTCTCTTTCTAAGGGTTGTTTGCTTATCTTGCGAATCCCATGTCGTGTTCAAGATAGGTGTAAGAGTCCCCCAGTGGCATCGTATCCCTCCTTCACAACACAAACACAATCAAATACAATCTCCCAGTGCTATTAGAATAGGTGTGAGAGAACCCAAGAGGCATCCTATTTTGATTAGCACAATTAAGTTAGGTATAAGAGAACCCGAGCAACATCCTTTCTTAATGGGAAATCCTGGTTGCTATCCGTGGCACCATTTCATCAAAATCCCCATGTTTTAAGGAAAGTGTAAGAGTCCCCCATAGGCATCCTATTCCCTTTAACACAAGCACAAAAACAAACACATATCTTTTATCTCAGGTTATTTTGATGTGATAACAAGTCCCCTGTGGCACTCACTCATTAGCTGCTCTAGGTCAGGTTTACATACTACCTCCTATGTCACCCTGTGGTCACTTGTTTGGAAGATGTGAGTCCGATGCTTTCTTCTAACTTTCCCATTACAAATGAGCACCTTGTTAGTATGGTATTTCCTTAGTAGCTTCGTGTTGACTTTGTTTAAGAAGATGTGACTCTTCAAGCTTTCTTCTTGAACTAATCTTCATGATCTGACTAGGTCAAGTTTATTTTTGAGGTTTAGGATAAGTCCCCCCAGAGGATTCTTTCCTCTTAACTACATTTGAGTCGATATAAGTCCCCTAGTGGCATGCACTTAGTAGTCTCCCTAGGTTGGATGACACCTATCGAGTCGAAGATAGACTATCCCAACAATCAGTTTCACTATAGAAGGATGTGAATCCCTGAGCTTTCTTCCTAGGTTGATTGTTGCAAATCGATAGGCACCTAGGTTGGTTGATGTTCACTATGCTGACAGTAACTCACTCGGTGGATACACCACTCTTGGCAGATGTGAGTCCCCATGCTTTCTCCTTGAGTTGACAATCGTATGCCTATTTTATATATGACTAGCCATGACATCTTCTCTGGGGTTTTGGATTAAGCCCTTAGCTCTCCTGCATTCATTTGGATCACTTTCTTTGCGACCCCATTTAGACATTACCCGGGTTACTCTTGGATTGGACCATCCCCTTTTCATAGTAGCCACCCCTAGGGTTGGAGAATGTGTTCAACAGATGTGCAGATTCTCTCTTGGTTCAATAAATTTGAGATAGGTCTAGGCTGATATAAGCTCCTTCTCAGTTTGATCCCTCACAAACTAACAGGCTCAATGATAAATAAACTAAAAAAACAAACAAATTATTTTTCTTGTGGATTAGGAATTCAAGCCCCCAAAGGGCCCCTTTTCCCAAGCAGGCATCCTATATTTAGTTGAGATAAATCCCTGGGTCGGTAATCACTCCGTAGTCACCCTTTGGTCAGGTTCAATCTATTTTGTGACAAGTAGGTTGCCCTAGCAGTCATTCTGCTCTGGAAGATGTAAGACTATGACACATTATTTCTAGTATGACTCGTAAACCGATGGGCAACCCTAGGTCAGGTTAGATTTATTAGCCCAAAGAAACTAATCACCCCAATGGTCTTTTGTAGTGAAAGATGTAAGTCCTCAAGCTTTCTTCCCTTGAATTGATCATTGTAAACTGAAAGGCACTCCTTTGGTCGGATAGTTCTCCCATCGGCCTAGAAGCTACTCCCTTTGGTTATAAATCTAAGATAGGCCTAGGCTGATATAAGCTCCTTCTCAGTATGATCCACCACAAACCAACAGAATCCATCAAAATAAACTAAAAAATTAAATTAATATCTTGACTATCCTTAAGCTGATCTAAGTCCCCCCAACAACATTCACTCAATAGTTAGCCCTAAGTCTGGTTCGATTTGTTGCCTTGCCAATCGATCACCCTAGTGGTTACTTGTTTTGGAAGATGTGAGTCCCCACACTTTCTTTAACTTGATCACACCAAAAGTCTTCTTTGGTTGGATAGTCCCTTGTGGTTGGTGGTAGACCTTTGGTAAATTTGAGTTAACCCAAAACCCGACCATACGGTGTAATAATCATATCCATCATAATCAAAATAAATTAAAGAATGAAATTGATTTTGACTATCTCTGAGCTAAGTCCCCAGAGGCATTCACTCAGTAGTCAACCCTAGGTTGGGTTCAATCTATTGCATTGCCAATAGATCATCATAGCAACTGGTCCCTACTTTGGAGGATGTAATGCTTTCTTCCTAATAATTGAAAGACATTCCCTTTGGTTGGATAGTCCTACTATGTGTTTAGTAGATTACCCCTGGATTGGTCTGCCTCCATGGCTCTGCTCATGATCCATCCATGAACCAACAAGGCCCATCTCATAATCCAAAATCTAAAAATTTGAAACAAATTCAACCCTCCTCCCTCAGTGGAGTCAAACAAAATAAATTCAATAAAATAAATCCAATCAATCTTCCCCAGTGGAGTCAATCAAATGAAAACAATCAAAACAAATTAAGAAAATTAAATCAATTTCTCTCTAGTGAGACTTAAATCAACCTCTCATCCCCTTGTGGATGATTTGAACCTGTTTCCTAGTGGAAGGTTCACATACTCTATCCCTAGTGGATTCCTCCTTCCCTCTTATGTCCTTGACATGAGTAGAGTCATATTGTGCACTATTCCTTCAACACCTTGGGTTGAAGTAGGCTTTGTTAGTGCTTGTGATCGGTCAAAGTTGTTGATCATTTGATCAACCAAACGCGTGTTTCTTGTTAGTCACACCACACCTATTGGGTGCCCTTTGTTGACCTTATTTTTGGAATGAGCTCTCAACCCCTCCATCATAGACATAGGACTTCTCTTAAACTTTAAGAGTTCCTTAGTCTTAAGACACATCTAGTGATTAGGTGGACACTCAACCTAACCATAAAACTTAGAAGAGTTAGCCATAGGAATAGGTCATGCCTTAGGGGTGTTAGAAAAATGTGCCTACCCTATAGCTTGAACCAAATTCTTCACTTCCTTCTTTAAGTCAAACTCAAATAAATTCCAACTTGATTGATTTTCTCCAAACTCATATCAACTCCAACTCTAACCCAAACCTTGAACCAAATCAATGGATTTTCTCAAATCATGAATCAATTCCAAATAATTGAAATTTATGATTGAAGCCCATGATTGGATTCCAAACTCAAAAATATTTCTTATGTACTTTGATTCCCTCTCATGGACTTAGCCTGAATTAATTCTAAATCAATTCAAATTCAAGGAATTTTCTCACAACCCATTTTATATTCTCATTTATCTTCACATATATAAATGAAATATAAATTCAAATCAATCAAATTAAATCAAATAAAAAAATCTTTCCTAAGTCACTTTGATTCCCTCTCATAGACTTAGCTTAAATAAAATCTAAATCAATTTGAATTCAAGAAATTTTTGATAACACATTTATATTCTCATTATATTTATAAATATAAGTGAAATATAAATTCATATATCCAAAAATAAATTCAGAAATCAAATCCAAATTCAATGAAAAAATCCAACCTAAACCTTCAAGTCAAAATCTTGAACTTAGCCAAATCAAATTCAAATCAAGCCAAACGCTTGATTTTTCTTCATGATTCAATCAATCCTACAATCATGAATCCAAATATAAATACAACTTTAATCAAAATAAATTCAAAACTCAAATCCATTCAATAAAAAATCCAAGCCTTCAAGTCAAAATCTTGAACTTAGCCAAATCAATTTCAAATCAAGACAAACCCTTGATTTTTTTCATTATTCAATCAATCCTTCAATCATGAATCAAATATAAACATAAACTTCAATCATCAAATTAAATTAAAAAATCAAACCCAAGTCAAACTCATGTTCACCCTTTGAACTTGAAATTATCAAATGAATCAAAACCCATTTGACTTCAAATCAGTTGCAAATGGATTTATATTTCAATCATAAGTCCATATGCGAGTTCAATCAAAATCAAATCAAGTTTTGACTAAGATGTTTGACCTACTTAGGCTCACTTGACCCAAAGTGACCTAAAGTATCCCTTATGAGCCAAATTCTAATTCTAACCAAATTGGATTGAACTAAGCCCATCTAAGCCTCACATTATGAGCAACAATCATCATGAGATGATCAATCACTCAAATTGGGTCAAACTAAGTCAAACATAAGGGTTGACAAAGTCAACTCATAGCAAAAATGTAACCTAAACTAGCCAAAATCTAACATAGGCCAAATTGATTGAAACCATTGATCAAAACTCATTCATGATCAATGTTTGAACTTAATCAAGTCATCATTTGAGCCTAACCTATCCCAATTGGCCACTTGACCCAACTTGACCCAACTTGACCTAAAAGTTAAAATATGTCAAAACTTGATCTTAGGCATATTAACTGAAACCAATGGGTCAAATTCATTCTAAAATAATTATTGAACTTGACCAAATCCTAATTGGCCAACTAGATCCAACTTTTGAAATTGACTTGACTTGAATTGGGACCAAATCAAATATAAACCAAATTGATTGAAACAAAGATACCAATCCATTTCAAATGATCAACCAAACATAAACCAACCCATGACCTAACCAAAATAGGTCAAATGGGTCAAATTGTGATCAACTTATTTGACCTAAATGAATCAAATTAAAACCAAATATAAACCAAATTGAATCAAACCAAAGCCAAAACATTTCAAATGGTCATGAACTTGATCCTTTGGTTGACCCAATTTGACCAATTGGTCAACTTGACCCAAGTTGACCCATTTTGACCTAAATGAGTCAACATGAGCCAAATCATATCAAACCAACTCCAAATTCAATGAAACTTAGCCTAACCCATTTTTCAATCATACCAAACATTCTCAAACTAAAATACAAGCTAAATGACCATTTTACCCTAGGCCATAGGGTAACCTAAAATCAAAATAGCTTGGAATTTGGTCAGTTCCTTTTCATGGACACTTGACATCCTCTTAGTGGACCAAATGGTCACTAATGGACATGGTGCACATGACCCAATAGGATTGGGTCAGCCAAACCAAACCATGGTCAAAATTGACCACCACCATGGACATGGGCACATGAGAATCCTTCCTCCACTCATTTCAAGCACATGGGAGTTTCACTACTCCACTCCACACCTAAAAACGCATGCCATGACACTCCAAAAACCCATTAAATAGGGTATATTGGATCAAAATAGCATGAGAGCTTGCGACTGCCTGATTCACCTAGGGGGAGATATACTCCCCTTAATTTCACTTGAATTGCAATCTCTCATATTCGATAGAAGCATAGGAACTCAGAGAAAGTGATTCCATGCTCCCCCAAGGTTTCTTAAGATTTTCCATTTCCCCATTTTTTGGATATCTTAAAATTGAAAATAGGGGAGTTCAAGTGAAATTCAATCTCATTCAACTCTCCACTAGAGCTCAATTCTTCTTCTAAGCTTCTTGAAGGATCAAATCGAACTTGCTTAAAGCTTAATCTAAGTCCTCAAGCTATGGGAAGAGTGCTCTTGATCAAGGCTGAGCCCAATTGAAGGAGAGCTTGGTCCATAGGAAGATCCACTCAACCTAATCGCCTTAAATCTTCAATAGGGCTTTGTCTCCACTAGATGAAGCTATCTCAATGGATTCGAGCACCTATGATAGCCTCCGACAAGGTATGCTCTCAACCTGAGCTTAAACTATCCATGGTGTGGTCCTTTGTGAAAGAAATTCTCACCCCATGAGAATTTGATTGTAATATCCCTTGCATGATGATGGTGTGGGTTGAATTTGAGTTCAATCCGAGCTCAATTGAGCTTGAATCATGCCATGAAAAGTGGACGGCTCCACTTTCTTGCAAAAAAAATTAGGGACGGATCATGGGCCTTCCATCCGCACATTTTGTATGGACAACCCTGATCAAGATGCGTAAGATCCTTTGATTTCCCCCTTAAGAACCGCGGGCTTGATCTCCGTCCAATCTTAGATGGGATGGGAGAAAGCGTGCGACTATGATGATGATGTGATAACTTAAGTGGCCTCTCCCATCACCACATGGAAAGCGTGCGCATCCTCATGGCAGGGATTTCCATATAGTTAAAGGATTAATTATTGAATAATCACCGAATCTTCAAAATAACATAACTAATTCTAGAAAAATCATAAAAATATAAGGTAAAATGCATTATAAAGATAATTCAGAGGATAATATTCTAAAATTATTTCCAATGGGTTTTGAATAGTATATTTTCCTTAATTAGGGTTTTATTAAAAACTTAATAACCCCAATTACTCCCTAATTGCCCCATTGATTAATTCCAAACTTCTCATGTGCATTTAGGGGGATGACTGCTGCCTCCCCTAATTTTCTTGAAATTTATTGATGGGTTAATTAGGGAGATCAATTAATGAATCCTTAATTATTCTCTTTATGCAATTAAGGGTAATTAAGCATATGAATAGTTGTTTAACCCATTTATTAAGTTAATTAAACCTTGTTTAAGTAGAGAAGAGGTTTATGGAATGGATTTGGGGAATTTTTTCTGAGCCATCCCTAAACCCCTTTCCTTCCTTAATCTAAACTAAATTAAGGGCTAATCCTCTAATCACTTGCTTAATTACTTTGATAAATTTTTTAAAACATTTTAGAACTTAATCAATTCATCTTGGGTAGGTGCTTAGGTGTTCAATAACCTAAGTAGCTTAAGGAAATCAAAATCCAACCCACATGTGTGGGAAGGGTTATGAAAGTACTTAAATTGAACCCTTTAACTTTAATCATTAATTGTGAGTTTGCATTGTACCTTTCTTTCCTAGGATGCATTATGGTTTTATGTCATTTCCATGTGTAATTAAAGAAGCATAAAATTGATATGATTACCTAAAAATTGAACTTAAATAATTCACACATGGGGGAATGGGTTAAGACCAGCAAACTCATCTCATATTTCTCAAATTGAAATCAAACTCAAGCAAAATCTAAACTCTCCTTAAAATAAATTTGATTTACTTTAAATAATCTTATTCATAGGATTGTCTTTAGGAATTAATTAGGGTGAATGAACTTACATTGCTTTCATTACTTTATTTCTTTCTTAGCATGCTAAATATGTATGTCATATAAAATCATGCATTCATACTTTTTTAAAATCAAATTAAAAATGAAATATTTCCTTTATGTCAAATTGCATGTTTTGGCTAAAGTAATAATATGAATGACTATTATCACTATTAAATCAAAAATTATTTTCAATATTTATACATTCAATATCAAAACTGAAAGGTGTGCTACTTATAATTATTTATATTTTTGCATGTGAGTATAAATATAAAGATGTGCATAGTTTGGCTTTTCTTCTCTCTTCTTTTAGCATAGTTTTGAATAGGATTTGGTAAAGTGTATAGTTCATTTGAAAATAACACAACACTAGCTTAAATCTATTCCTATTCATTTATATGTTATTACTTAAGAAGGACATCCACACTTACACATATAAATTGCATAAAAAATCAAACAAACATAATTTTTTTGCATATTTCTTTTTTCCATTCATTTCTTTTGCACATTCATATGTATTTAAGAAAAGTGGTATATTAGTCTGGACAACCCCAAGGTTGCAAGGCTTTAAGTAGCCCTAAGTAGGTCTTGTACCTTACACCCCTAGTGCTAATAATGACACTGTACTCACTTATGCCTTTCATACATATGAATGTGAATGGATAAAAGAATCACACCCTTTTCTACTTAGCAAATTCATGCATACATGAGACATTCCAAATTTCCTTAAGTGATATCACTTAGCATCCATTATGAAAGTGTGCTAAATATCCTCATTTGCATGTATAGCTATGCTTAGGATTCATCCATATGCATGTTACACATGTTGGGAATGAAATGAAATGATGTGTGTTTTGTTAAATTAATTTACTCTACTTAATTTTAAAATGCCTTTCTTTTTGAATTGCTTTGTTATGGGAAAATCTTAACTTAGGATTAATTAAAACACATAATAAAACATTCACTAAAAAAATCAAATATGAATCTACTTTAAAATTACTTAAGATAGGAAAGGAAAGAGATCCAAATAGTCAGGTGGTTTATCCTCTCTTATGGAGGTAAACCAAACACCCATTTTTGCCTTAGATTTAGGTTGTGCTTTTTGTCCCCCACCAAAGCTCCCTAGATTTTGGTTTAGAGGTTTCTACTTCCCTTTGCAGGCCACGAGCATAAATCCTCACCTCTTAGGCATTTCTATGGCCTTGTATCATGGAATTGTAAGCCCTAGATTTCTAGTAAAATTCAATTCAAATAAATCAATTTAATTTCAAAATTGTAAAGCCCAACCAT
The DNA here is from genome assembly GCA_021442155.1 of Cymbidium sinense. NCBI lineage: Eukaryota > Viridiplantae > Streptophyta > Magnoliopsida > Asparagales > Orchidaceae > Cymbidium > Cymbidium sinense. Next base: position 155,560,104 of record CM038217.1, on the reverse strand, counting down.
AGAGTAGTTTAAGGTGCTTACTAGGATTCCTAGTATCTTAAGCATCCCCCTACTTATTTTTATTTGGCTTTGATAATAACTCCCTTCTCTTGAATGATAAACTAATCGATTGATAGTCCTACCTTTCAAAATATATGGAGACAATGATTATTTATCTTAATTGAGAGTATTCCTAAGAAATCTTGCTCTTTAAGATGTAATTAACTATGGGGGCTTGCCCCTATAGGGAATTGAATGAACTCAGTTTAAAAGAAACCCTGCTTTACTTTTTCATGTAAAGTAGGGGAAGAATCTCTAGTACATTACGAAGACCCATAGTCCTTAGGATTCCTTATTGAGGTGATTAGGTCCATTATAGGGTGATAAATTCTATCTTTTAAGATAGTACATCTCACCTAAATGTCATACTTGATCATCCTAATAAGAACATCTGCAAATTTGTGTGGCATCCCAATAAGGCGTATTATGTATATTTATGTTTACATTTATCCTCTTTTCTTAAAGGGGGATAGATGAATGAAGGAATATATATAAATATTTCACCACAATACCCCAACACTCAAATGGCCATGAGGCCAATGTAGGATGTAGAATATTAAGTGGATAATGCAGGGCCACACCGTGTACCTGACATTGATGGCATCTCCTAGCTGCATTCATGTAGTCTATAATCATCGAAGGCCATTAGTATCCTAGTATCTTGATCTTTGCTTTCATCTTTGGACCAGATTGATGTGCTCCTCATAGACCTGAATGTACCTCAGTCATAATTTTACATGCTTCTTATTTGTCCAAATAGCATAACCACATTTGATCGAAAGATCATTGGTACAAGGTGCCATCCACGAGAGCATATGAGAGAGCTCTTTACTTCATCCGATGGGCTTGTGATTTCACTTGAGGTAGTTTGCCTATGTTCAAATAATCTATGAACGGTTGCATCCAATCCAACTCCTCATCTTTGTTGGCAAAGGAAACTTCCCCTTCAATAGAAAGTCTCTCGATGAGTTCAGCATCAATAAGGGATAGAACTTGTCTATTTTAGACCCTTATTGGAATGCAATCATCTTCCAGACATGCCAATTCCTTAGCGAGTTTGGCCAAAGCATCTACTGTGTTCTCTCCTCGAGGGACCTTGTAGATGGTGACCTTAGGGATTTGAGCCAACATCTTCATGGTATACTCATGGTAGTGATGAAGCTTAGGTTTTAGAACTTTGTAAGATCCAGCAATCTGGTTGATGACCAGCTGAGAATCCCTGTAGATGTTGATGCTTTTGACACATACTATAATGACTAACTCTAGATTGGCAATCTAAGCCTCATACTCAGCTTCATTATTGGTACAGGGATTGGAGAGATAGTATGAGAATCTCATCACATCACGGTCTGGAGTTAAGAGAACTATTCCTACCCCTACTTTTCTTGAAAGAGTAGATCGTAGTTCTTCTCCTTTATGAAAGGAAGCCGCACCATCAAAATACATCTCCTAATGGCATTTGCCAACCTCCCCTAAGTTCATGATTTGTTCGTCAGGGAGATCATTACTAAGTGGGGAATCAGCAGGCAGTGGGTGAGATGCTAAGAAATCTGCTAGTGCTTGTCCTTTCACTACACGGAGGGGTGCAAATGTGATATCAAACTGTGAGAAAATCATGGACCAACGTGCTAAACAATCGGATATCATTGGTCGTGTTATGAGATATTGCAGTGGATTGGTTCTTGAAATCAAGTTCACCTTATGAGAAAGCATATAATGCTGTAGCTTTTGGGATGCAAAGATTAAAGCTAGGCAATATTTCTCAATAAGAAGGTAGTTTGCTTCAATAGGGATTAGATGAAAACTGAGATAGTAAAGAGCACTCTCCTTCCCTTTATCATTGGCTTGGGCCAACAAAGCACTGAGGGAGTCATCCAACATAGCAGTGTAGAGGTTGAGTGGCTTGCCCGGGATAGGGGCCACTAGAGCTAGCAACTTCACCAAATACTGCTTGATGTCTTCAAAGGCATGCTATCACTTGTCATCCCACTTGAACTTGGCATCCTTTTTGACAAGTGCTGAAAATGGCTTGCATCTTCTCGATTGGTTGGAGATAAAGTGTCTTAAATATGCCAACCGTGCTTGAAAAGATCTGAGTTGAGTTAGACTTTTAGGTGGTGGCATTTCTAAGATAGCTTTGATTTTTTCTGAATCTATTTTTATTCCCTGGTGTTAGACAATAAACCCAAGGCACTTCCCTAAAGCTACTCCGAATGCACATTTCAGGGGATTCATTTTGAAGTTATATTATCTTAACCATTTGAAAATACTCTCAAGTCAAAGAGATGGTCTTCCTTTTCTTTTCTTTTGACTACTAAATCATCAACATAGTACTTAACTTGATGATAAATGAGTTCATTGAAGATCTAAGTTATGGCCTGTTAGTATGTAGCATCGACATTTTAAAGGCCGAAAGGCATGACCTTATAACAATAGATTCTAATCGGGGTTCGAAAAGTAGTGTTTCTTTCATCCTCAGCATCTTAATTTGGTTGTGACCAGATCACCCATCCATGAAGGAGAATACTACATGAGATGAGGCGATGTCCACCATTAATTTTGGTATAGGAAAAGAAAATTCATCCTTAGGACATGCCTTATTTAAGTCCCTGAAATTGATGCATATGCAAATTTGACCACTCTTTTTCTTAATTGGGATGACACTGGCTAACCAGGTAGGGTATTTTTCTTCCCTGATGAAACCAACATCAATCAATTCTTGGCTTCAAAAATGACCTGTTGTTTGATTTCTAATCTCATACATCTAGGAGCTTGCTTGATAGGGTTAGTGTTTGGGTCTATTGCTAGTTTGTGGACCACTGCATTAGGAGATAATCCAGGCATCTCTTCATAGCTCATGAAAAGAAATCCTTAAACTTAATCAATAGCCTAACTAGGTCATTGGTTTCTTCTTCATTCAGCAATGAACTGATGTATGTTGAGCATGGATTTTCTTCTATCATGAGATTGATTTCTTTGAGCTTGTCAATTATTGAATGGATTCCCTCTTCAAATTTGGTAGTGCATCTTTGATTTAGAGATCATCTGAATCATCTAAAGTTTCTAAATACACCTCCTCATAAGAGTTAGTATTATTTGAGAAGAACCTATTAGATTCTAGATGATTATTAACAACTAAGCAGTAATCTTCATTATCGACTGGACCCACTGTATTGAATCCTAGTCCTGATCTTGATTGTGCATCCCTTCCTCTATTGATCCACTACTTCTCAAAGTACTTCGAGCTATCCTTGGACCATGTATAAGGAATCAAACCTTTCTTTGCAAGACTAAGAACACAAGGCGAGTACCAATCAAAAGACAATTCCATTAATTCTTCATATGAATTATCCTCAAGTCCTACATCAATTTCTAGACTTGAGGATGATGATCCCAATAGGAATCTCTTTGACTTGACATTCATGAAAGACTGAGGGGCTTCCTTAACTACTAAACCTTCAACTTTTTGAGAGAAAGTGAGGTTAGAGCTAAGGTTCCTAACTACTACTTGATAGTTTCACCTAAACTTGATTCGAATACATTTGTGCTTTGCTTGGAGGCCAAGTCTTCATCGCTGTCTACCTTGAGTGTAACCTCCAATGAAATCCACTGAGAGGGGTTGACTGGTATGTTAATAACATTAGACTCATCCTTCGAGCTAGATTCCAAGTCTATGTAAATAGTAGGGGTACTCTTGTGAATTGGAACATTACCCCTATTGGTTGGTCCAACCGGGGTCTTCCACCCTGAACTGCATCACCTCCTCTACCCGGTGGGTGGTCAAGTCATCCTACCCATATGTCCATATGGTGGAACAAATTATGGGTGGAATGTGACATGCGGCTCTACTTCTTCCTTGATGTCCTTTTCTCATTCACTTGTATTTTCATTTTTCTTTTCTTTTCTTTTTCTTTTGCATTTGCATTTTGACCAAGTTCATGAGAAAATGTATTTTGATTTTGAGGAAGATAGTAGGTCACATCTTCATATATCTTAACCTCTTTAACTAAAATGACTTTTGATCTCCTTTGACATAGTATTCGATTCCATCCCTTCTGAACATGATGCACTAATGAAGAGAGGATGTAATCATTTTTTTCTGATGTATCAAAGGCCTACTGAGCAAAGTGAATGATGTATTTGAATCAATTATATAGAACTTGGCTTCTATCTTCTAGTCACCTATTTCCAAAGGTAACACTATGGAACCTAAAGCCCTCTCACCTTGTTCATTGAATCCTCTCAACATCATCTAATCTTCTCAGAGTGTAGATATGTCAATCCTCAAGTAGGCAAGGGTCTTTAGATTCATAATGTTCATCGATGTGCCAAGATTAACAAGAACCCTGGAAAGTCTGAATCTGTCCATATCCACTATAATGTAGAGGGGACGGATGTGCTCCATGTCTCCCCAGAAGAAGGCCTTTATCTATGAATGTGACTATGTATAATGTGCCCAACACCGAGCTAAGCATATCTCTGGATCAAGAAGAGCCTTGATTAATGATTACCTCATCTCTTTAGATAAGACAAGGGCATTATATATGCTTAATTTAGCTGGAAACTTTCTTAGGTGAGTGAGGACATTGTAGTTAACTTTAGGCTGATCCTCCATAAGCATATCCATGGGTGGAGCATCCTGTGGAGGGGATTCTCAATCATCAAAACCAATGAATTATTTTCTCTTATCTTGAGGTGCTGCCCTAGAAGGTAGAACCTTGCCTCTATAGAGGTTAACTTCGGTGATCCCTTGTGAAAGGTTAGTGGAAGATTCTACCTGCTCGTCAGGCTCACCTACAGCCTCTCTTATAGAACTCTCAAAATCAGATGATTCCAAGTCTATCTCAAGAGGTGAACCTATAGCATTTAGAGAAGGAAAGTGCATCTCTGAATCAGAAAGAGGAAGATCAAAGTTGTTATAATTATTATTTAGATTTGGAGAGTTTTCTAAGAGAGTAGAATTAGACAACCCATCAGAAGTGACACAGATGTAATTCAAACTAGCTTTATTCCTCAATTTTTTGGATTTAGAAAGAGGAATATAGTAAAAATCTATTAAAGTAAGAAGGGTAAGAGATTTGATGCCCTCATCTACCGATACAAGATGCCTACTAGAAGAAGAGCTAGCTGAAGTAGAAGTGCTAGTTGAAGTAGTAGATGCAATGGTGGTTGCACTACTTAACTATCCCGGGCTGGTGTAGTATGTTGCTACTGCTACTGAGCTCCTACCTTCCCCATGTTGTCTTTGGTAACTTACAAACCTTCCTTGATGTTGGAGGTTCGAGCTACCTCAGGCACCTGGAAGGAAAGTTTCTTGATTTTTGAAACAATCTTTTTAGAGGTTCAGGATAAGGAGATATCCTAACCTTATTTGGTTTTGAGAGGATCACGTATCCCCAAGGATTATCCTAATAGAACTGGATGATTGTTCCATTAGATACTCCTTTGGGATAACTATGGTGCTTGTCTTGTAGCTATGCTCAAGTCAGTCCTTGAATGTAAAGAAATCCTCCAAAATATGGCCTAGCATGCGGTGGTAGGGGCAAAAGTTAAGATCATTGCTCCTGCCCACTTTCTCTGGCTTCCTAGGCTCGGGTAGCTGAAAATTAGGCTTTTTAAAGAGTTTCTTAAAGATTTTCCTCATTACCTCCCTTTTAAAGGAATATGGTTTATTTAGTTTATCCAAAAGAGTAGCTGGATGGTAGCTACCTAGTGGTGGGTATGTGTACCGCTGCTCTAAGTATGGCTGAGGAGGAGGTGATGAAGGCCGTGGAGGCTACTGTAGCGGCTAGTAGGATGACCTAGGTGGTGGTAGAGGAGGTGGAAGCGATGACTGTGGAGCTCAAGGTCTCTCATGCTGATCCCTGGTGGTTGCTTCCCTTTATTCAATACTGCCACTGCCGCTAGCTTCTTCTCATAAGCTTTCTATGGATTTGGCTTTGTTGACTGATCTTGAAAATGCAACTATTTGGCTTCTCCTTGTAAGTTAGCCACCTTGTTGATTAGCTTCTCAAATGTCTTGATGGTAAAACCTTTGAGCATGAAGAAGATCAGACCATGAATATTCTTTAGTAGAATTTCAATGGCATGCTGTTCAGACAGCCGCAGTTTGTATTTCATACCCAAGTTATGCCATATGAGAATATAATCAACGAGGGACTCACCAGGGTGTTGTTGTGCTACAATGAGATCACATAAAGTCACCCTCTACTGAGCTCCAACAAATCTCTTAATGAAGAGTTGCTCCAACAAAAAAGTCTTCCTTGGCTTGGAGTTAGTACCAATCAAAGGCTATGCACTAAATTGCTAATAAAAGATGGAATAGTGCATCATTTGCCACGACATTGCAATGCCACAAATTATGCTATGCTGGGTTCCTACCATCAAAGTTCTTGAAAGAAGGTGGCACAAAACCCTTTGGATACTGGATAACATCGAATTCCTCTGGGTAGGGTCTACCCTTTGGAACGGATGATCCTCCTCAGGCTTGTGCGAATTCTTCTCTCACTTGCTACTCAATCATGAGTTTAATATCTTTTTATTGTACAGAGGTACTATACACTACCTTCCTATACAAGCTAGTCGCCCTGCTTCTTGGAGGTGAAGTCTTGGCTTGATCCAAGACATGCAACAACTCAGGCTGACTGGTCTCTGCAATGGTAAGATGCACTGCTGGGGCTTGATTCTAAAGTGTCAATACTGCAGATAGAAAATCTTCAAGCCTCTTCCCCATCCTATTAATCTATTCATCCTTCTATTTTTTTTGTTGAAGGAGGTGTTGGGTCAAGTAGGCTGTACCATCCTGCTCGACCACATCACCTTCCAAACTCTGCTGATCCCGAAGGACCGAACCCCTGGTGTCAACCATATGCACCTAGACTGAATCCTCTAACAAATCATCTTCATTGGGATCCAAGCTAACCTTGTCTTCCTGTAGATCAGACAAGGCATACCTTAGAATTTCCTTCTTCTCAACTAGATATTGTGCTATGATGTCATCTAGGGAGCGATCCAACTGCACATACACAAATGATCATGGCTGATCGGTGGTGGGATCACTATCATGAATAGAGAGATATCTAACCTCCCCTACTACTAGAGAGCTAATTTTATGAGGACTACACTCACTGGAGGATAGATGCTCCTAACTATCACTAGATTTGGGTGGAGTGGTACTCTTGGGAGGTTATTTAGCCATAAGGACAATGGTACTATCTCCTTGTCCCTCTGTTGTTGCTATCTCCAAGACTTGCTATGGTGGTGGTGGTGATGGCACAATTATGATGTGGTGACTCCCTCTTCACCCAGAGTAGAGGTCGGAGAGCTTAGCCTTGCCTCAATCGATGGTGTAGATGAAATGGGATCTCTTGGCCATAACTGGATCACCAGTGGGGCTCTCTTTTCCCCGGATGCTGCCTTCATGGTCTTTGGTGGAACTGTGGAAGATGGAACTTGTACTGGAGATGGTGGACGTGGGTAGGCGATGTGGCGAGACATTGACTCTTTCTATCAGAGCTCTCTTACGTGGGTAGTACCCATCAATATAATCTTGTGCATGATCGGCGGGTATCATCGATCGAAAGTCCATGAGGGAGGAGGCTGACTACAGCATACCTACGTCTCACTGCATTTGGTTACATGTGATACGAGCTTCTAGCTCTCTCTATCGATGTGCTTTTCCCTTGTGAGGATGACCGATCAAAGTCAAATTGGACTTTGACCATCCATAAACCCCACCAACTGAGTGCAGAATTGACCTAAGGCCAACATAGGATCTCCTCCTATCTCTGATAGGGCCTCAAAGTGAACTATAGGTGGAGGTGACACTGAGATCCTCCTAATATCTTCCTCTCCATCGAAACTAGAGAGAGGATGAAACTTATTCTCTGTGATCAGAGGGTAGACTATCATGGGTAACTCCTCTACTATAAATTGAGCAGCTGCCTCCATCTCTTTGGCTATCTAAACATGATGCCCCTTGATGTTGCAACATCATTTGGCGAGTCTTGGAGGAGGCGGTGGGGAACTAGACCCTACCTCATAGGTAGGGGAGACTATCCTTGAAGATATGGAGAGCCTTCCCCTTAGAAGAAGCCAACGAGTTGGTGCGAGCCCTCTTGGCGTGAGAACTCTTGAATGCAGCGCTGAAACTTCATGCGAGGCGCCACAACCTTCCTCTTTAGTGAGGGAAACTCTGAATGTGACAACATCTCAACATGGATGACTAGCTTATGCCCGGTCACCACACTCCTGCTGACAGTTGTGAGGGTGGTCCCCTCACAAGTGATCCTAGCCCCTTTAAACCTCAGCCAAAATGAATGAGGTGGGCAAAGTCAGTCTATGGGAGGCTAGCTTGATCTAACGCCAAATCCATCCCAAAAGAAAAATAAACATACTTGATCTTCCATCAGGCTATCTTGAGAAAGCCCTAAAGCGAGTTGAAATTATGCTATTTTGGAAAATAAACTCAAATCAGATTTCTGCTTTAATTTATTTTTATAATTTGAACCCACACTCAATAATTTGAATATGTTAAGTAGGCTCTTTGATTTTAGGAGAGATTTTTGAATTTATAATTGGGGAAGATATTTGTAAATTTTAGAATCCATTTTCAACAAATTTGTGCATGTTGGAAATGGGTTCAATATTTTGAAAGAAATTGATGCTTCCATTGGTTCATATTTGAATTTGATTTTTTTTTTTTTTTTTTTTTGTGTTTGGGGACCCTTTATTTAATAAATTTGAGTATGTTAAAATAAAAGGTTAATTGATTTTGTTTGAAATTACTCATTTAGTAAATTTGGGTATGCTAAATGAGTTATTTGAAAATAATTTTCTTCTTCTTTTATTTATTTGTGAATCATGTGAGTTTGAAAATGGGATCTTTACTTATCAAATTTGTGTATGCTAAATAAAGTCCAAATGTTTGATTTTTGTGATTTTTGAAAAGAGGATATTCACTTAGCAAATTTGGGTATGCTAAATAAAGAATCCAAATGTGTTTTGAATTTTTTTTTAGAAGAGGATCTTCACTTAGCAAATTTGGGTATGCTAAATCAATGATCCAATTGTGTTTGATTTTTGATTTTTGATTTTGAAAAGAGGGATCTTTATTTAACAAATTTGGGTATGCTAAATGAAGGATCCAAATGTGTTTTGAATTTTTTTTTGTTTTATGAAAAGGATCCTTACTTAGCAAATTTGGGTATGCTAAATAAAAGATCCAATTGTGTTTGTTTTCTGTGATTTTGATTTTGAAAAGAGGATATTTACTTAGCAAATTTGGGTATGCTAAATAAAGGATCCAAATGTGTTTTGATTTTTTTTTGAAAAGAGGATATTCACTTAACAAATTTGGATATGCTAAATGAAGGATCCAAATGTGTTTGATGTTTACGATTATGGTTTTGAAATGAGGATCTTTACTTAGCAAATTTGGGTATGCTAAATAAAGGATCCAAATGTGTTTTGATATTTGATTTTTGAAAAGAGGATCTTCACTTAGCAAATTTTAGGTATGCTAAATGAAGGATCCAAATATGTTTGGTTTTTAATTTTTGAAAAGAGGATCTTCACTTAGCAAATTTGGGTATGCTAAATGAAGGATCCAAATGTGTTTCAAGTTTTGATATTTTGATTTTTTGAAAATATGATCTTCACTTAGCAAATTTGGGTATGCTAAATGAAGAATCCAAATGTGTTTTAATTTTTGATGTTTTGAATTTTGAAAAATGAGAACTTTACTTAGCATATTTATGTATGCTAAATAAAGTTCAAATGTGTTTTTGATTTTGATGTTTGATTTTTGAAAAGAGGAATCTTTATTTAGCAAATTTGGGTATGCTAAATAAAGGAATCTAAATTTATTTAAAAAAAAAAATGAAACTCTCATTTGACAAATTTGGGTATGTCAAATGGGAGACATTTATGTTTTATTTTTCAAAGATGAAATTTTATTTTATGTGTGATTATTGCTTTTTCAAAAAGAAAGAAATTCTAACTTAACAGATATGGGATGTGTTGAGTGGAATTTCAAATGGTGTAATTTTATTTGAAAATAAAACCTCCATCCAACATATTTGGATATATTGAATGAAGAGGCTTATTTTCAAATTTGTAATTTTTGAAAAAAAAATAAATCAACTTCAATATATGTGAGATATGTTGAAATGGAATTTCATTGTTATGATTTGATTTTATTTGGGAATGAAATTTTCATTCAATAAATTTGGGTGCTCTTTGAAAAGATGATTGTTGATTTTGTTTTTGAAGAGATAATTATTGATTTTATTTTGAAAAGATGATTGTTGGTTTTGTTTTTGAAATGAAATCTTCATTCAATAAATTTGGGTATATTGAATAAGGGTATTCATTTGTGTTTTTTTTTGAAAAGGATGATTGTTGATTTTATTTTTGAAAAGATGAAATCTTCATTCAATAAATTAAATGAGGATGTTCATTTGTGATTTTTGAAAAGATGATTGTTGATTTTATTTTTCAAATGAAATATTCATTCAATAAATTGAATGAGGATGTTCATTTGTGCTTTTTGAAAAGGTGATTGTTGATTTTGTTTTTAAAATGAAATATTCATTCAATAAATTTAGGTATATTGAATGAAGATGTTCATTATTTTGATTTTGAAATGATCTACATATAACAATCATGAAGATTGTTGAAATATTTTATTATTTATTATTAATTTGGAAAGTGCTTTTTGAATATTATTGTTTTTATAAAGGATTTATTTTTCTTTATTTTTGGAATGAAACTTTCCTTACTATAGGAATGGTAAGGAGGAAGTCTTTAGTTATTTCTTTTTATTAAATTTTTATTTTTACCTATTGGGGAACTTGGGGTTTTAAGACCTACAGGTGAGGTCCTAAAACCTAAAGGTTGTTGTAGCTTAGCTTAAGAATGAAATAAACTAAGTGCCAATGGAAAAGAAAGATAGTCTCAAACTTATATGAGATACAAATCAACTATCGATACTTGGAGATAACGATCATTTACCAAAGATGGAGAGAGGAACCTTCCCCAATGGAGTCTCCTAAAAAATTTGTGGTGAATATTTTTTTTATCTTCATCTATCTTTAAAAAATAAATGAGGATAAAAAATATGCTTATTGGACACCACGTAGATCCATAGATGTTCATATTAGGGTGATCGGGTATGACATTAAGGAATGATGTACTATCTCGAGAGACATAAGACACCATCCTACAATGGACCTAATCACCTAATGAGGACAATGGGTCTTCAAATGTACCAAAGATTCTTCCCCTACTTTACATGGAAATGTAAAGCGGGTTTATTTTAAACTAGGTTCGTTATGTTCATGGCAAGACATAGTTATATCTTAAGGAATGAGATTCCTTATGAATACTCTCGATTAAGGTAAATGATCATTGTCTCCAAAGATTTTGAAGGTAGGACTATCAATCAATTGGTTTATTTTTAGAAGATCAAGTGGGATTGATCAAGAGGAGGGAGTTATTATCAAAACAAAAGGAGATGAGTAGGGGATGCTTATGATACTAGGAAGCCTAGTAAGCATCCCAAACTATCCTATGGTTGGGCTTTATATTTTTGAAATTTGAAGGGAGTTAATTGTTTAAGTTAAATTTTTATTAAATCTAGGGCTTACAATTTCATAACACAAATTCATGGAAATACCTAAGAGGTGAGGATTTATGTTTTTAGCCCACAAAGGGAAGTAGCAACCTCTAAACCTAAATCTAGGGAGCTTTGGTGAGAGCTAAGGAACAACCTAAATCTAAGGCAAAAATGGGTATATGGTTTATCTCCACAAGAGAGGATGAACCACCCATTATGGACTTACAACCACAGGGTGGCTACCAACTAACTCCTCCTACAATTTTAAATACATGTAGACAAGTCTTATGCTTTTGCAAGATAGCTAGGGTTGTTTATTTAGAAAAGAAACTAAGTCCTTAAACACACTCCCTAAGAGACTAGATCATGTAGGGCATGAATAAATGACTTTATCTACTGCAAATTTTGTTAAGTTTTATTTTCATTTTTGGATAATTTATTTGACACAAGTTATGAGATTCATATGCCTAATGCATGAGAAATTAGTTGTGAGCCAAAATCAACAAGAAGGAGGTGTGTTTCCACCATGGCTCTCAAAGGTCAAGCCAAGTTCTTTAGCAAAGGTGGAAGCCCTCCATTAGTAAGAGTGAAGCAAGATGCTTTTTATGCATGATGTGAGACATAAAACATCCAGCTAAGGGGTTGCTAAATTTTTTATTATCTTGAGTTATAACCTAGGCTTTAGGTGAGATTATGAGTTGTTAATTTTTATTTTGAGTTGATTAATTGGATAGAAAATTTATTTTTCTCTAAGAGCCTGATCGCATCCAGGCCATTCATCAAAGTAAGGAAGAAACTAGAAAAAATATGTCATCTTAATGTACAAGCTAAACAAACATCAAACAATTTTATAGAGCTAGCGAAAAAGAATAAAAGGCCAATGTGATCGGGTACCATCGAAAAACCTGAAAAGAAATGGGTAGCTCTACCCTTATACAACTCGAATTTCAAATGAATTAATTACAATAAAAAAGGAATTCATGTTATGGGGGTCTTCATTCTTCATTCTTCTTTATTCATTTCTTCTTTTCTTCATTTCTTTCTTTCTTCTTTCTTTCCTTCTTTTGGTTAGTTGGGATGTGGTTGCTCCAAGGATTCACATAGTGCATAAGACATAGTCTTATGACTAATGTTCATCCTAATCCCCCATAACATTCATTCCAAATCTTAATTATAAAATTACTTGAAAAAAGGAAAGTAAATCTAACAAAATTTGCAAAATAGAGATGAGCTAAACATACCACACAATCCTAAGTAGTTATAGGAATAAATTGGACTTAGCACCCCACACATGGGTAACCAAGTCCACTTGTTTTGGATTATGCTTAGGGTATAAACAACCTGTAGCAAAAGCATTTATATTTTTATTGCACCCTTAAGCACAATCCCTTTGAAGATAATGATTATATTAAGATCTATCATCATCTACACACATGCACCCTAACATCCAGTCTAAAATATTACATCACAAAACAAAATTACGTATCAAGCCATACATCATCTTATTATTGAGCTAAATATGGCAATGTGTGTGTTGTTGTCTTAGGCTTTAAGGTTGAAGTTTTCTAAGTGTGAAGGGTTCAACTTATAGGGTTGTTTCATTTAAGTGGTTTAGTGATTTATTAATTTTATTTGATGATTTGATTTGGTTTGAATGAACCTATACTTAATTACTAAGTGTTGAGAGGAAAAGAGAGAACTTCTCTTTTCCTCCCTATAATTTCTAAGGTAGATTCATTAATGATCTTTAGTGAATGTTTTATTATTTATTTTAATTAATCATAAGTTTAGAATTGCTCTAAATAAACCTATTCAATAAGAAAGGCATCTTAAGACTAATTAAGGTGAATTACTATCACATAACACACAACCATTTATTTCTTTGCAACATGTATACTTGTTGACCTCACTTTTGGAGTGAGCTTTCAACTTCTTCATCTTAGACATAGGACTCTCTTAGACATTAAGAGTTCCATGGTCTTAAGATAGTTATAGTGATTAGGTGAACACTCAACCTAACCCTAGATACTTAGAAGAGTTAGCCATATGAATAGGTCATGCCTTAGGGGTGTTAGGAAAACTTGCCTACCCTATAGCTTGAACCAAATCCTTACTTCCTTCCTTCAAGTCAAACTTCAAATTCAAATCAACTTCAAGCCCAAATCAACCCCAAATTCAAATCAACCTCAAATCCAAATCACTTCAAATTCAAGATTTTCTCATAACCCATTTATATCTTTATTTATATTTGTAGATATAAATGAAATATAAATTCAAATAACAAAAACAAAATTCAAAACTCAAAATCCAGCCTAAATCCAACCTAAACTCTTTCAAGATAAATCCTTGAACTCCTTCAAATCTAATCCAAATCATTTCAAATTCAAAATATTTTCTCATAACCCATTTTTATTCTCATTTATATTCATAAGCATAAATGAAATATAAATTCAAATACCCAAAACCAAATTCAAAACTCAAATCCAAATCTATCCTAAATCCAACCTAATCTCTTTCGAGACAAATCATTGAACTCCTTAAAATAAAATCCAAATCATTCCAAATTCAAAATATTTTCTCATAACCCATTTATATTCTCATTTATATTCACAAACATAAATGAAATATAAATTCAAATACCCAAAACCAAATTCAAAACTCAAATCCAAATCTTGACAAAATCCAACCAAAATGTTTTCAAGTCAAAGTCTTGAACTTAACCAAATAAAACTCAAATCAATCCAAACCTTTGGATTTTCTCTTCAAATAATCAATCCTTCAATCACAAACCAAATTCAATCATAAACTTCAATCATAAAAATCAAAATTTAACCTAAATCAAACTAATGTTCATCCTTTGAACTTGAAATTGTCAAATGAATCAAAACCCATTTGACTCCAAATCACTTGTAATTAGATTTATATTTCAATCATAAGTCCATATGTGAGTTCATTCAAACTTGAATCAAGCATTAATCAAGCTAATCGACTTTCTTTGGCTCACTTGACCCAAAGTGACCTAAAGCACCTTTTTGAGCCAAATTCTAATCCTACCCAAATTGGATTGAACTAAGCCCACCTAAGCCTCACATTGTGAGCAACAATTATTATAAGATGATCAATCACTCAAATGTGTTCAAACCAAGTCAAACATAGCCTTTGACCAAGTCAACACTTAGCCCAAATGAAACCTAAACTAGCCAAAATCTACCATAGGCCAAATTGATTGAAACAATTTATCAAAACCAATCCATGATCAATGATTGAACTTGACCAAGTCATCATTTAAGCCAAACCTAATTGGTCACTTGACTCAAGTTGAATTGAAAAAAAGTCAAAATTTGTCAAATCTTGATCTAAGTCAAATTGATTGCAACCAATGGGTCAAATTCATTCTAAATCACTTGTTGAAACAAAGCCTCAATTGGCCAACTAGACCTAGCCCAATTGACCATGAACCCAACTTGACCTAAAGGTCAAATCAACTTGAAACTTAATTAAACCAAAATTAATTGAAACCAAAGCATGCAAAATATTTCAAATGATCAACCTACCCTAAACAAACTCATGACCTAACCCAATTAAGTAAAATGGGTAAAATTGGTCAACTTGACTCATTTAACCTAAGTGAACTCAAATGAACCAAAACTAAATATAAATCAAACTGAACCAAACCAATGATACTAAATCACTCCAAATGATCATTTGGACTTGACCTAACCTCATGGTTTGATCTAATTTAACTAATTGGTCAACTTGACCCAAGTTGACCAATTTTGACCTAAATGGGTCAACTTGAGCCAAATCATATCAAATAAACTCCAAGTTCATTGAAAATTAGACCATTTTTAATCATTTCAAATTAAAATCAAAATCAAAGCCAAATGACCATTTTTCCTTGGGTCAAGGGTAACATATAAATCCACTTGGAATTTGGTCAATTCCTTTTCATGGAAACTTGACATCCTCCTATGTTTGGACACCAAGGAGGTGCAATGACTTATGGGTTTAAAGCCATGACCCAACCAGGCAGACCACTCGATCAAATTTCTCCACTTGGATCACCTCCCACACTCATTTTAACCCATGTGCACCTCCACACTTCCACTCCTCTGCCAAAATTGAAGCACATGGGACCCTAACAAACTAAACAACAAATTCAATCTCATGAATTTGATTAAAATAACAAGGTAAGCTTCGATCATCTGATCCAAGTAGGGGGAGATATACTCCCCCTCATTTCCACTCAAACTAACTCTATTTCATTCGATTGAGCTTAGAGGATCGAAAGCAAGCATCCATAAGCTTCCTTAACCATTTTTAAGCTCTCTCTAATTTCCCTCTCTCAATTTTGCTTAAGCAAAAAATAAGGGAGGCTAAGGGAATTTTGAACTCACTCATCACTCCACCAAAGTTCAATTGCTCTTGCAAGCACCATCAGGGAGGCAAGTCGAGCTCATCCAAAGCTTTTCCCAAGTATCCAAGCCATGGGAGGGTAGACCTAGGCCAAAGCTGCAAGCCATTGAAGGGAGCTTTGGTCAATTGGAAGATCCACTTCATCTCAAAGCCTGAAACCTTCAACAGGCTTCATCACCACTAGACAAAGCTACCTCAATCATTGGAAGCACCAGTGATAGCCTCCGGTGAGGTATGTCTCAAAACTGAGCTTAAGTAGAAAAATCCTTGGTCCTTTGTGAAGGGAATTATAATCCCATTAAAACTCAACCGTTGGATGTTCTTCTCCTTGCTTCTAGATGATTTAATCCTTTATAATGGGTTTGATCCCAAGGATCCTCAGATGGAGGGAAGGTGTAGCATTATGACTATCATGACGACCAATTTATTTAAATAACAATCGTTTGCCACATGGAAAGCGTGCTTAGTGTCGATAGTCCATGTGGCTAATGAGATTAGTTAATTAGGCTATTTAATTATCCATTAATCACAAAACTTCATAAAATCATATTAAATATAGAAAAATAGAAAAATAAACTCAACCATTTTAAAGATAATTAATGAGGAATAATATAAAATTATTTCTAATTGATTTTAAATAGTGAATTTTCTTTATTGATTTAATTAAAACTTAATAACCATATTACTCCAATCATTTCATTAATTAATTCCAAACTTCTTAGGCATGTTTGGGATGACTTCTGCCTCCCCCAATTTTCTTGGAATTTATTAATGAGCTAATTAGAGAAATCAATTAATGAATCCCTAATCACCCACTTAATATAATTAAGGGTAATTAGGCATGTGAATAGTGGTTTAATCATTTAATTGAGATAAATAAATATTATTTAAGTGAAGAAGAGGTTTATGGAATGGGTTTGGGGTATTTTCCCTGGCTTATTCCTTAAACCCCCTTTCTTCATTAATCCAAACATAATTAAAGACTAATCCACTAATGATCTACTTAATTAGCTTAATCAAACTTTCAAAATCAATTTGAACTTAATCAATCTTTTGATGGGTAGATCCCAAGGTGTTCAAAAGCCTAAGGTAAATTTAAGGAAATCATTTCCAACTCACATGTGTGGGAAGGTTAGGAAAGTACTTAATTAAACCCTTTAGCTTAATGGATAAATAATTGTGAGTCAATTGCATTACACCCCTTTCTTTTTTAGGTGCATTGCTAATTTAAATTCCATGTGGTTGCATATCATATGTTGGCTCATAATTATTAGATTAATTATGCTAAAGTGGTGTAGGTAAGGGGTAATTAGTGGACTTAATTTACACCTTAACCTAAACAAAACATAAAATAAACTTAATGGTTTTGAAAATTAAACTAAATCAATTGACACATGGGGAAAATGGGTTAGGACCAACAAACTCTTTTCACATATCCTAAATCAAATCAAACTCAAAAAAAAATCTCTTTAAGAAATTGATTCTCTTTAAATGATCTTATTTCATAAGATTATCTTTAGAAATTAATTAGGGTGAATGAAGTTACATGCTTACATCACTTTATTTCTTTCCAAGCATGCTAAATGTTGTGTGCCATATGAAAATTATGCATTCATATCTTTTGAAAAATCAAAATAAATGAAATATTTCCTTTATGTTAAATTGCATGTTTTGGCTAAAGTAAGAATATGAATGACTATTATCAATATTAAATCAAAAATTATTTTCAAAACTTATAAATCAAATATTATAAATGAAGGTATGCTACTTATAAAAACTTATAAGCTTGCATGTGATTATAGTATAAAATGTGTTATGTGATTTTCTTCTCTTTTCTTAATATGGGTTTGTATAGGATTTGCAAAGTGTATAGTTCATTTGAAAAGAACATAACAGTTGCTTAAATCCATTCCTATGCACTCCTATGTCATGAATTAAGAAGGATCCCCACATTACACATATAAAGTAAATAACCAAAATCAAACAAACAAACATAAACCTTTTGCATGATTCTTCATCCATTTGTTTTCTTTTTGTACATGCGTATGTATTTAAGAGAAGTGGTATATTAGTCTAGACATCCCAGATTGCGAGGCTTTAAGTAGCCCTAAGAAGGTCATGTACCTTATACCCTTGGTGTAAAAAATAATGGCGTCGTACTCACTTATGTCTTTCATACATGTAAATGTGCATTTGATTAATGGATAAAAGAATCCCTCTCTTTTCTACTTAACAAAATCATGCATCATGGAATACTTAAATTTTCTTAAGCAACATCTCTTAGCATTCATCATTAAGGTGTGCTAACTATTTGCATTGTTCATGTATAGCTATGCTTAGGATCATTTCATATGCATGATACATGTTTAGTGATAGTAATTCACTTTAATTAATCTTAAAATGTCTTTCTTATTAGATAGGCTTATTTAGAGAAAATCTAAACTTAGGATTAATTAAAACACATAATAAAATATTCACTAAAAAATTATTAATGAATCTACCTTAGAAATTACTTAAGGTAGGGATGAAAGAGAGGTTCTCTTCTCTTTTCTCTCTTTACAATACTTAGTAATTAAGTGTAGCTTCATTCAAATCAAAACAAATCATCAAATAAAATTAACAAATTAACTAAATCACTTAAATAAAACCACCCTCTATGTTGAATTCTCCACACTTAGAAAATTCTAACCTTAAAGCCTAGTTAAGACATGCCCCACAAACCTTAATGACACACACATTAGGCTAAGTCATCATTTCTAGCTCTATGTTAGGATGGTGCATGGTTTGATGCCTGATTAATTTATGATATAATATTTTAGTCTGGATGTTATGGTGCATGTATGTAGACATGATGATAGGATGATCTTAGTCTAATCATTGTCTTCTACAGGAGATTGTGCTTAAGGGGCACTATAATAAAAATAATAAATGTTTTTTGTTGTGTAGCTTGCTTATACCCCTAAGCATAATCCGAATTAGGACAGGTGGACCTGGTTACCCATGTGTGGGGTGCTAAGTCCAATTTATTTCTATACATGCTTGGGATTGTGTGGTATGTTTAGCTAATATCTATTTTACAGGTTTTAGTTAGATTTTTCATTTTCATGTAATTTTTTTTAATTAAGATTTGGAATGAATGTTATGGGGATTAGGATGAACATTGGTCATAAGACTAAGTCTTGTATCATGTGAGCTCACATCCCAACCAACCAAAAGAAAGAAAGAAAGAAGAAAGAAGAAAGAAAGAAAGAAAGAAAAGAAGAATAAAAGAAATGAAGAATGAAGACCCCAATAACATGAATTCCATTTTTTTATTGTAATTAATTCATTTGTAATCTAGGTTATATAAGGGTAGAGCTCGATTACCTATTTCTTTTCAGGTTGTCTGGTGGTACCCAACCACAAAGGCCACTTATTCTTTTATGCTAACTTTATGAAATTGTTTGATGTTTGTTTAGCTTGTGCATTAAGATGGATTATTTTTTTCTAGTTTCTTCCTTGCTTTAATGTATGGCCTGGAAGTGATTAGGCTCCTAGGCTAAAATAAATTTTCTATCCAATTAATCAACTCAAAATTAAAAATTAATAACTCATAACCTCACATAAAGCCTAAGTTATAAATCAAAATAAAAGATTTAGCAACCCCTTAGCTGAATGTTGTATGTTTCACATCTAGCATAAAAATCATCTCGCTTCACTCTTGCTTATTGAGGGCTTCCACCTTTGCCAAGGAACTTGGCTTGACCTTTGAGAGCCATGGTGAAAACACATCTCATTCTTGTTGATTTTGGCCCATAATAAAATTTCTCATGCATTAGGCATATGAATCCCATAGCCTATGTCAAATCAATTGTCCCAAAAAATGAAAATAAAATATAATTAAAATTTGCATTAGATTTAAGTCATTAATCATGCCCTACATGATCTAGTCTCTTAGGGAGTGTGTTTAAGGACTTAGTCTCTTTCTAAATAAACAACATCCCAGCTATCTTGCAAAAGCATAAGACTTGCCTACATGTATTTAAAATCGTAGGAGGAGTTAGTTGGCGGCCACCCCCCAAGTAGTTGTAAGTCCAACAGTCAGGTGGTTTATCCTCTCTTGTTGAGGTAGACCAAATACCCATTTTCACCTTAGATTTAGGTTATGTGGCCTCACCAAAGCTCCCTAGATTTAGGTTGAGGTTCTTTTACTTTGTGGGCTACAAGCATAAATCCTCACCTCTTAGGCATTTCCATGATCTTGTGTTATGAAATTATAAGCCATAGATTTCTAATAAAAATTCAACTCAAATAATTAATTCCCCTCAAATTTCAAAAATATAAAGCCCAACCATACGATATTTTTGGGATGCTTACTAGGCTTCATGGTATCATAAGCATCCCCTATTTATCTTCCTTTGGTTTCAATAATAACTCCCTCCTCTTGATCAATCCCACTTGATCTTTTAAAAATAAACCAATTGATTGATAGTCTTTAAAATCTTTAGAGACAATGATCATTTACCTTTGAGTATTCTGAATCTCATTCTTGGATGTAATTAACAATGAGGCTTGCCTCCATAGGGAACTTAACTAACTCGGTTTAAAATAAACCCTACTTTACTTTTCCATGTAAATTAGGGAAAGAATCTCTGGTACATCCGAAGACCCATAGTCTTTAGGAGTCCTCATTAGGTGATTATGTCCATTGTAGGATGACGACTTTTGTCTCTCGAGATAGTACATCATTCGTCAATGCCGCATCCGATCACCCTAATGAGAACCTCTATGGATCTACGTGATGTCAAACAAGAAGTGTTATTTTTCTCTTTATTTATTTTCTCAAAGATAGATGAAAATAATAATAAAAATTCACACAATACCATGCATATGAATAAATCCTAAGTATATCTACACATGCAATGTATGGTTTTAGCACACCTTAATGATGAATGCAAAGAGATGTTGTTTAGAAAATTTAGATGTTTCATGATGCATGATTTGTAAGTAGAAAAGAGGAGGATTCTTTATCCATTAATCAAATCGATTTATATGTATGAAATATAAGTGAGTACACCATTATTTTCTAGGGTATAAGGCAGACTCTTAAGTACTTAAAACCTCAATCCGAGTTGTCCAAACTAATATACCACTTTTCTTAAATACATGTGCATGTAAAGAAAGAAAACAAATGGATGAAGAATGATGCAAAAGAGTTTTATTTGTTTTGTTTGATTTGGTTATGCAATTTACATGTGTAAATGTGAAGATCCTTCTTGAGTTATAACATAAAAGTGCATAGGAATAGATTTAAGCAAGTATTATGTTCCTTTCAAATGAACTATACACTTTGCAAATCCTATACAAACTATGTTAAGAGAAGAAAATCACATAACACATTTTATCTTTATAATGGTATACTTATAAGTATTTATAAGTAGTATACCTTCATTTATAATCTTTGATTTATAAGTTTTGAAAATAATTTTTGAATTAATAGTGATAATATTCACTCATTGTTGACCTCATTTTTAGAATGAGCTCTCAACCTCTCCATTTTAGACATAGGAGTCCTCTTAGACACTAAGAGTTCCTTAGTCTTAAAACACTTCTAATGATTAGGTGAACACTTAACCTAACCATAGGGACTTAGAAGAGTTAGCCATATGAATAGGTCATGTCTTAGGGGTGTTAGGAAAACTTGCCTACCCTATAGCCTAAACCAAATCTTTGCTTCCTTCTTTCAAATCAAAATCCAAATCCAAATCAACTTCAAACTCAAATCAATTCTAACTTAATTGATTTTCTCAAATCCAAATCAACTTCAATTCCAAATCAAATCTTAAATCAATTCCAACTTAATTTATTTTCTCAAATCCAAATCAACTTCAAACTCAAATCAATCAATTCCAAATCAAATCTTAAATCAATTACAACTTAATTGATTTTCTCAAATTTAAATCAATTCCAATGGATTTTCTCAAATTATGAATCAATTCCAAATGATTGAAATCCATGATCAATTCTAAATCCAAAATCTTTCTTAAGCCACTTTGATTTCATCTTATGGGCTTAGCTCAAATAAAATCCAAATCACTTCAAATTCAAAAATTTTCTGATAACCCATTTATATTCTCATTTATATTCACAAATGCAAATGAAATATAAATTCAAATAACCAAAACCAAATTCAAAACTCAAACCCAAATCCAACCTAAATCCAATCTAAACTCTTTCAAGTCAACCTCTTGAACTTAACCAAATCAACCTCAAATCAATTCAAACCTTTGGATTTTCTCTCCAAAGAACCAATCCTTCAATCATAAACCAAATTCAATCATAAACTTCAATCATCAAACCAAAACTAACTTCATAACTCAAACCCAAATTAAACCCATGTTCATCCTTTGAACTTGAAAATTATCAAATGAATCAAAACCCATTTGACTCTAAACCACTTGCAAATGGATTTATACTGCAATCATAAGTCCATATGTGAGTTCAATCAAACTTGAATCAAGCCTTGATCAAGTCATTTGACCCACTTAGGCTTACTTGACCCAAAGTGACCTAAAGTACCTTTTTGAGCCAAATTCTAATCCTACCTAAATTGGATTGAACTAAGCCCATCTAAGTCTTACATTGTGAGCAACAATCATCATAAGATGATCAATCACTCAAATTGGGTCAAACTAAGTCAAACCTAGCCTTTGACGAAGTCAACACTTAACTCAAATGAAATCCAAACTAGCCAAAATCCACCATAGGCCAAATTGATTGAAACCATTGATCAAAACCAATCTATGATCAATGATTGAACTTGACCAAGTCATCATTTGAGCCAAACCTATCCCAATTGGCCACTTGACCCAAGTTAGTTGACCTAAAAGTTAAAATGTGTCAAATCTTGATCTAAGCCAAATTGATTGCAACCAATGGGTTGAATTCATTCTAAATCACTTGCTGAACTTGACCAAAGCCTCAATTGGCCAATTGGATCCAACCTAGCCCAATTGACCATGAACCCAACTTGACCTAAAAGGTAAAATCAAGCCAAAATCAAGTCAAACCAAAATTGATTGAAACAAAGCTTGCAAAATATTTTAAAGGATCAACCTAATCTAAACCAACCTATGACCTAACCCAATTGGATCAAATGGGTCAAATTGGTTAACTTGACCCATTTGACCTAAGTGAACTCAAATGAACCAAAACTAAATATAAATAAAATTGAACCAAAATAATGATACCAAACCACTCCAAATGGTCATATGAACTTGACCCAACCTTTGGTTAGACCCAATTTGGCCAATTGGTCAACTTGACCCGAGTTGAACCCATTTTGACTTAAAGGGGTCAACGTGGGCCATATGATATCAAATAAACACCAAATTTATTGAAAATTAGCACAACCCATTTTTCAATCATATCAAATCTACCTAAATAAAAATCAAAGCGAAATGACTATTTTACCCCTAGGTCAAAGGGTAACCTATGACCAAATTCACTTGGACTTTGATCATATTTCAACTCAAGACCACTTAGGATCCTCCTAATGGAGCATTTGGACACTAAGGAGGGTGGTGCACATGACATAATGGGTTTTGGTCAGCCAAACCAAACCCAAAGCTAAAACTGACCACTGTACTCACAATTCTCCACATGGATCACCTCCCACACCCATTTTAACCCATGTGCACCTCCACACTCCCACTATGCTGCCAAAATGGAACCACATGGGACTCCTAAAAACCTAAACAAGCCATTCCATGAGATCAATTTGATCAAATCAGCAAGGAGGCTCACGACTGTCTGATTCAAGTAGGGGGAGATATACTCCCCCTCATTCCATTCTAGTTCAACACTCTTACACTCGATTGAACCTTAGGAACCTAGAGGAAGCTCCCCAAGCTCACAAGCATTCCTAAGATCAATTGAAATTCCCATTCTTGGTCTTTCCTAAGCCAAAAATAGGGGAGGTGAGGGAGAGTTCCAACTCACTAAATTCTCCATAGAATCCAAATTTCTCTTGTAAGCACCATTAAGGGACTTAATCAAGCTCACCCAAATAATTTCCCAAGCATCCAAGCCACGGGAAGGCAGAGTTCGATCAAAGCTGCAAGCCATCGAAGGGGGCTTTGGTCAATTAGAAGATCTTGTTCATTTCAAACCTTCAAACCTTCAGCAGGGCTTCATCTCCACTAGAAGAAGCTACCTCAATGATTGGAAGCACCGGTGATAGCCTCAGGTGAGATATGTATCTTAACCGAGCTTTGGTTAAAATTCTTTGGTCCTTTATTAAGGGAATTATAATCCCATTGATTTTTCATCATTAGATCTTCTTCTCTATGCTTCTTGATTGTGCGGGTTGAATCCTAGCCCAATCCGAGCTCAAGTGAGCTCGGATCAAACATAGAGGGCGATCTCTTTCCCATAGCGGGGAGATGAATCATGGACGGTCCATCTCGTGTGTTTTGAATGGATGATCCTGATTAAACACTTTAGATATGATGATTTAACCCTTAGAAACTACGAGTTTAATCTTGACCATTCGATCCTTGATGAGCGACTAGAAAGAAAATATCACATTTTAATGGCATTGATTTGACAAATTAAATAACCAATCTATAATCCATGGAAAGCAAAAACAAATGTAAAAAAATTCAAAAAAATGCAAACTCAACTTCATTTTAAAGATAATTTAAAGGGAATAATATAAAATTAAGTTTAATTGATTTTGAGCATTATTTACTCAATTTAGGTTTTATTGGGATGTAAATTGTTAATTACTCCTTAATTATTTCAATAATTAATTCCAAACTCCTAGGGTTATTGGTGGGATGACTTGCCTCTGATTTTCTTGGAATTGATTATTAGATTAGTATAGATAATTTCTTATTTCATCTCTAATCACTCCCTTAATCAATTAAATGATTAATTAACCTATAAAATGGTGATGAATTCATTAATTAAACTAGTTAATCATCTTGGAATAGTGGGTAGACTTAGGAAATGAGATTAGGATACCTTTTCCAAATCTTTTCCCTAAGTCTATTTCATTTGAATGAAGACTTAATTAATTTACAAATTGATTAATGATTTAATCATTTCATTAAATAGCTTAATTAACCAAACTCAAAACCAAAAATTAATCCATAAACTTAATCACTTAATCAATCCTTTCTTGGGTAGATATTTAGGTGTTCAATAACCTAAGTGGCTTTTAAGGAAATCATATCCAACCCACATGTGTGGGAAGGCTATGAAAGTACTAAATTGAACCCTTTAGCTTAATTAATTAATGATTGTGATCCAATTGCATTAGGCCCCTTTCTTTCTTAGGTGCATTGCTGATTTAAATTCAATGTTGTTGCATATCATATGTTGGCTCATAATTGTTTGGTTAAATGTTAAAATTGGTGTAGGTAGGGGGGTAATTAATGGACTTAATTCACCTTAACCTAAACAAATATAAAATCAACTTAATGTTCTAAAAAATTAAACTAAAACAATTCACACATAGGGGAAATGGGTTAGGACCAAACCTTTTCATTTTCTAAATCAAATCAAACTCAAAACAAAACAAAATCCTCTAAAGTAATTTTGATTCACCTTAAATGATCTTATTCCATAGGATTGTCTTTAGGAATTAATTAGGGTGAATGAAGTTACATGCTTACACTGCTTTATTTGTTTCCAAGCATGCTAAATGGTGTATGTCATATGAAATCATGCATTCATGTTTTAAAGATCAAATAAATAAAATATTTCCTTTATGTCAAATTGCATGTTTTGGTTAAAGTAAGAATATGAGTGGCTATTATCACTATTAAATCAAAAAACTATTTTCAAAACTTATAAATCAAAAACTATAAATGAATATATGCTACTTATAAGTATTTATAAGCTTGCATGCGAATATAGCTTAAAATGTGCTTTATGTGACTTCCTTTTTTTTCTTAACATGAGTTTGTATAAGATTTGCAAAGTGTATAGTTCATTTGAAAAGAACATAACACTTGCTTAAATCCATTCCTATGCACTCCCATGTCATGAATTAAGAAGGATCCCCACATTACACATGTAAATTAAACAACCAAAATCAAACAAACAAACATAAATGTTTTGCATGATTCTTCATCCATTCATTTTGCTTTATACATATACATGTATTTAAGAAAAGTGGCATATTAGTCTGGACATCCCGGGGTTGTGAGACTTTAAGTGGCCCTAAGAAGGTCTTGTACCTTATACCCTTGGTGTAGAAAATAATGGTGCCATACTCACTTATGTCTTTCATACATGTAAATGTGCTTTTGATTAATGGATAAAAGATTCCACCTCTTTTCTACTTAACAGAATTATGCATCATGAAGCATCCAAATTTCCTTAAGCAACATCTCTTAGCATTTATCATTAAGGTGTGCTAAATATTTTCATTGCATTTATAGCTATGCTTAGGATCATTTCATATGCATGTTATACATGCTGGAAAGAAATAAGAAAGTGTGGTGTGTTTTGTGATAGTAATTCACTTTAATTAATCTTAAAATACCTTTCTTATTGAATAGGTTTATTTAGGGCAAATCTAAACTTAGGATTAATTAAAACATATAACAAAATATTCACTAAACAAAAATCATTGATCAATTTACCATAAAAATTACTTACGTTAGGGAGGAAAGGGAAGTTCTCTTCTCTTTTACTCTCTTTACAACACTTAGTAATAAGTGTAGGTTCATTCAACCCTAAACAAATCATCAAATAAAATTAATAAATTAACTAATTCAATTAAATTAAACCACCCTCTAAGTTGAACCCATCATACTTAGAAAACTCTAATCTTAAAGCCTAGCTAAGACATGCCACACAAGCCTTAAATGGCACACATTAGGTAAGTCACCATTTCTAGCTCTATGTTGTGTGCATGGATGCTGATTTATTTGTGGTGTAATATTTTAGTTTAAATGTTAGGTTGCATGTGCATAGACTAGGTGATAGGATGATCTTAATCTAATCATTATCTTTTACAGGATATTGTGCATAAGAGGCGCTGTAATAAAAATATAAAAATTTTTACTATGCAGGTTGCTTATACCCCTAAGCATAATCCAAAAATAGGCTAGGTGGACTTGGTTACCCATGTGTGGGGTGCTAAGTCTAATTTATTCATATACATGCTTGGGATTGTGTGATTTGTTTAGGTAATCTCTATTTTGCAGGTTTTAGTTAGATTTACTTTTCCCATTTTCATGTAATTTTTGCAATTAAGATTTGGAATGAATGTTATGGAGGATTAGGATGAATATTGGTCATAAGATTATGTCTTATGCACCATGTGAAGCCTTTGGAGCAACCACATTCCAACCAAGCCAAAAGAAGGAAAGAAAAAAAGAAAAGAAGAAAAGAAGAAATGAAGAATGAAGACCACCCATAACATGAATTCCTTTTTGATTATAATTAATTTATTTGTAATTTGGGTTGTATAAGGGTAGAGCAAGGCTACCCAATTTCTTTTTGGGTTTGTGCAGTGGAGCTCAACCATAAAGGCCTTTTATTCTTTTACGCTAGCTTTATAAATTATTTGATGTTTGTTTAGCTTGTGCATTAAGATGACATGTTTTTTTCCCTAGTTCTTCCTTACTTTGATGTATGGCCTAGATGTGATTAGGCTTCTAGGAAAAAATAAATTTTCTATCTAATTAATCAACTCAATTAAAAATTAGTAACTCATAATCTCACCTAAAGCCAAAGTTATAAATCAAGATAAAAGATTTAGCAACCCCTTAGCTGGATGTTGTATGATTCACATCATGCATAAAAATCATCTTGCTTCACTCTTGCTTATTGAGGGCTTCCAACTTTGCCAAGGAACTTTGCTTGGAATTTGAGAGCCATGGTAGAAACACACCTCCTTCTTGCTGATTTTGGCCTATAATCAAATTTCTTATGCATTAGGTATATGAATCCCATAGCCTGTGACAAATCAATTTTCCAAAAAAAATGAAAATAAAACATAACAAAAATTTGCATTAGATTTAAGTCATTAATCATGCCCTACATGATCAAGTCTCTTAGGGAGTGTGTTTAAGGACTTAGTCTCTTTCTAAATAAACAACATCCTATCTATCTCGCAAAAGCATAAGACTTGCCTACATGTATTTTAACTCATAAGAAAAGTTAGTTGGCAGCCACCCCAAGCGGTTGTAAGTCCAACAGTCGGGTGGTTTATCCTCTCTTGTTGAGGTAAACCAAATACCCATTTTCTCCTTAGATTTAGGTCATGCTTCGGCTGTTTCCAAAGCTCCCTAGATTTAAGTTCAGAGGTTGCTACTTCCCTTTGCGGGCTAGAAGCATAAATCCTCACCTCTTAGGCATTTCTAAGATCTTG
Organism: Cymbidium sinense; assembly: GCA_021442155.1. Classification (NCBI taxonomy): domain Eukaryota; kingdom Viridiplantae; phylum Streptophyta; class Magnoliopsida; order Asparagales; family Orchidaceae; genus Cymbidium; species Cymbidium sinense. Next base: position 155,531,662 of record CM038217.1, on the reverse strand, counting down.
TATGTGGGTAAGTAGATTTCTAATAAAAATTCAACTCAAACAAATATTATCTTCAAATTCAAAATATAAAGCCAACCAAAGGATAGTTTGGGATGCTTACTAGGTTTTAGTATCGCATCCCTACTTATCTTCCTTTGGTTTCGATAATAACTCCCTCATCTTGATCAATCTCACTTGGTCTTCTAAAAGAAAACTAATTGATTGATAGTCCTACCTTTGAAATCTTTGGAGACAATGATCATTTACCTTAATCGAGAGTTTTCCTAAGGAATTTTATTCCTTAAGATGTAATTAACTATGAGGGCTTGCCTCAATAGAGAACTTAATGAACCTGGTTTAAAATAAACTCTACTTTACTTTTCCATGTAAAGTCGGAGAAGAATCTCTGGTACATCTGAAGACCCATAGTCTTTAGTAGTCCTTATTAAGATGATTAGGTCCATTGTAGGATGGTGACCTTCTGAGATAGTACATCATTCCTGTCATACTCGATCCTAATAAGAACATCTTGGATCTCGTGGTGTCCAAAATAAAGTGTTATTTTTGTTCATTTATTTTTTTCCCAAGATTGATGAGAATAAAATAAAATCACAAATTTTTGGCGGATGGTTCCTCTCTCTCTTTGGTAAATGATCATTGTCTCCAAGTATCAATAGTGGGTTTGTATTTTATATGAATCCAAGACTATCTTTTTTTTCATTGGCACTTAGTTTATTTCATCCTTAAGCTAAACTAGCCAACATCCTTTAGGTTTTAGGACCTCACTCTCATGTAGGTCTTAAAACCCATATTTTCCCCAATAGGTGAAAAAAAATTTAATAAAAGAAATAACTAAAGACTTTCCTTACCATTTTTTTATGGTAAGGAAAGGTTCATTCAAAATAAAGAAAAATAAATCCTTTATAAAAAACATCAATTTCAAAAGCACTTTTTCAAAATGCACATAATAAAATGTTCGCACAAAAATTTTCATAAATCAACCTCATCTAACAATCTTCATGATTGTTATATGTAGGATCTTTCAAAAATCAAAAATCAACAATCATTTATTTCCAAAAGCACAAATGAACATCCTCATTCAATTTATTGAATGAGATTTTATTTTCAAAACAAAATCAACAATCATTTTTTCAAAAATAAAATTAAAAAAATCAACTTTTTGAAAATCACAAATGAACATCCTCATTTAATTTATTGAATGAAGATTTTATTTTCAAAACAAAATCAACAATCATCTTTTCAAAAATAGAATAAAAAATCATCTTTTATAAGATTACAAATGAACATCCTCATTCAATTTATTGAATGAATATTTTATTTTTAAAATAAAATCAACAATCATCTTTTCAAAAATAAAATCAACAATCATATTTGCAAAAAAGCACAAATGAACATCCTCATTCAATTTATTGAATGAAGATTTCATTTAAAAAAAATCAATAATCATCTTTTCAAAAATATAATCAACAATCATATTTTCAAAAAGTACAAATGAATATCCTCATTCAATTTATTGAATGAAGATTTCATTTTCAAAATAAAATCAACAATCATCTTTTAAAAAAATATAATCAACAATCATATTTTTAAAAGCACAAATGAATATCCTCATTCAATTTATTGAATGAAGATTTCATTTTCAAAACAAAATCATCATCTTTTCAAAACTAAACTCAACAATCATATTTTTAAAAGGCACAAATGAATATCCTCATTCAATTTATTGAATAATGATTTCATTTCCAAAACAAAATCAACAATCATCTTTTCAAAAATAAAATCAACAATCATCTTTACAAAAATAAAATCAACAATCATCTTTTCAAAATAAAATCAACAATCATCTTTTCAAATTTAAACATATTTGGATCCTTCATTTGCTAAATGAAGATCCTCTTTTCAAAATTAAAAAAATCAAACAACATTTGGATCCTTCATTTAGCATACTTAAATTTGGTAAGTGAAGATCCTCTTTTCAAAAATTAGAACATCAAAATTTGAAATACATTTGGATCCTTCATTTAGCATACCCAAATTTGCTAAGTGAAGATCCTCTTTTCAAAAATATAAAAAAATAAAAAATCAAAAATCAAAAGCATGTTTGGATCTTTCATTTAGCATACCCAAATTTGCTAAGTGAGGATCCTCTTTTCAAAAATCAAAATTCAAAAATCAAAAATGAAAATATTTTGATTTTCATTTTGCATACCAAAATTTACTAAGTGAAGATCCTCTTTTTAAAATCAAAATCACAAAAAAAAAAAAAAACATTTGGATTCTTCATTTAGCATACCCAAATTTGCTAAGTGAAGGTCCTCGTTTCAAAAATCAAAACATTAAAATCAAAAACATTTGAACCTTATTTACCATACACAAATTTGCTAAGTAAAGTTCTCATTTTCAAAATCAAAAAAAACACATTTGGATCCTTTATTTAGCATACCTAAATTTGTTAAGTAAAGAATCCTCTTTTCAAAATCAAAAATCAAAACACACATGGATCCTTTATTTAGCATACCTAAATTTGCTAAGTAAAGAATCCTCTTTTCAAAATCAAAAATTAAAACACACATGGATCCTTTATTTAGCATACCTAACTTCGCAACGTAAAGAATCCTCTTTTCAAAATCATCAAAATAAAATACATTTTAATTTCTTTAGAATACCTAAATTTGCTAAGAATCCTCTTTTCAAAATAATCAAAACAAAACACATTTGGATTTCTTTTATTTAGCATACCTAAATTTTCTAAGTAAAGAATTCTCTTTTCAAAAATCATCAAAAACAAAATACATTTGGATCCTTTATTTAGCATAGCCAAATTTGCTAAGTAAAGCTCCTTTTCAAAAACAACAAAACATTTGGATTCTTCATTTGGCATACCCAAATTTGCTAAGTAAAGATTCCATTTTAAAATTCACATGATTCACAAATAAGCAAACAAAAGAAGAAAATTGTTTTCAAGCACCTCACCTAGCATACCAAAATTTGCTAAGTGAGTAAATTCAAAATCACAATTCAAAACAAAATCAATTGACCCTTTACTTTAATGTACTCAAATTTGTTAAGTAAAGGGCCCTCAAACACAAAAAAACCAAATTCAAATATGAACCTATGGAACCATCAATCTCTCCAAAAAAATTTGAACCCATTTTCAACATACACAAATTTGTTGAAAATGGATTCTACATTAAAAAAATATTCTTTCCAATTCTGAACTCAAAATATTTCTCCAAATTCAAAGAGCCCCACTTAACATATCCAAATTGTTGAGTGTGGGTTCAAATCTCAAAACAAATTAAAGAAAAAAAATCTGATTTGAGTTTGTTTTCAAACATTACTTTCAATTTGGTCGGTTAGTTAGTTAATTTAATTTGGCCCAAAAGTAGTTTACTTTTCCTTTTGGGATGGATTTGGCCTTGGATGGCTCCCTGACTTCACCTCATTCATTTTGGTTGAGGTTTTGAGGGGCTAGGATCACTTGTGAGGGGACCACCCTCACAACCGTCAGTGAGTGTGGCCAGGGCTGGTCATCCAGTTGAGATGTCATCGACTTAAGTTTCCCTCTGAAGAGGAAGGCTATGGCGGTTCTAGCGATTGCAGTTCAGTGCTGTGCTCAATGGTTCCCCTTTACCCATGCAGCTGCACTCGTTGGCTTCTTCCAAGGGGAAGGCTACCCTATCTTTGGGATAGTCTCCCCACATGAGGTAGGTCTAGTTCTCATCGCCTCCCTAGCAGGGTCCCAACATAGATGCCGATCAAGTGGCATCACATAGCCATGGAGCTAGAGGCGGTTTCTTGAGTAGAGGGGTTACCTAGGATGGTTCTCCTCTTATCACAGAACAAGTTTCACCCTCTCTGGATGAGAGAGAAAGACATTAGGAGGATCTCTTTTTCACCTCACGTGGTTCATTTTGAGGCTCTTATCAGTGATAGGAGAAGGTCATGTAGCCTTAGATTGTTATGCCGAGTTGGCGAGCTTATGGTGATCAGTGGGGCTCAATTTGATTTTGCATTATGTCATCCCTCAGTGTGTGTATAGGCGAGAAGAGGGCTAGGGAGGCATGTATCTGAGTGACTAGCGAGAGAGAGATGAGGTATGCAAATAGTCAGCGCTCTTCATGGACTTTCGATCGGTGTCTACCCGTCGGTCATCGATAGCATTTCTTGATGGGTACTACCCACCATAGGAGAGCACTCTGAGAGAGTCGTGGTGCCTCACACGCTCTACTCCACATCACCATCTCTAGTACAAGTTCCATCATCCACCATTCCAACAAAAGCCATGAAGGGCAGGAAGAAGAGAGCCCCGGTGATCAGCTATAGAGATCCCATTCCATCTACACCATTGATTGAGGCAGGCGAGCTCTCTGCCTCCCCTAGATGTGGTGAAGGGAATGATGACCAGTAGGTTGTGCCATCACCACCACCACCTGGGAGACTATGGAGATAGTAGCAGGGGAGGAGATAGTTGGTTGCCCCATGGCCATAGATCCTCCTAAGAGTACCACTCCACCTAGATCTAGTGACAGTCAAGAGCATCTATCTTCCAGTGAGCATAGTCCTCATAAGACCAGCTCTCCAAGGCTACAGGTTAGATGTCTCTCTATTTATGATAGTGATCCTACTACCGATCAGCCTCGATCTTTTATACCTGTTCAGTTGGACTGATCCCTAGATGATATTGTAGCTTAGCATATGGTTGAGAAGAAGGAAATTCTAGGATATGAAGTGACTAGAGGATGAAGGTTAGTTTTGATCTTAATGAAGATGATTGTTGGAGGATTCATGGGGTACATGGTGACACCAGGGTTCCCTCCTTCTGATCAATAGAGTTTGGAAGGTGGCGTGGCGAGAAACAACCTACTCGACCCAACACCTCCTTCAACAACTAAAGGAAAAGGATGAACAGATAGATAGGATGGGGAAGAGGCTTGAAGACTTGCTAGCAATAGTTTTGGCACTTCAGAACCAAGCCCGGCATCATCTTACTATTGCGGTGGTTGCTGAGTTATGCATGTCTTGGATCAAGCAAGACTTCACCTCTAGTAGCGGTAGCACCGGCTTGTATATAGAAGGTAGTGGATAGTACCTCCATACAGAAAAGGACATTAAAATTATGGTTGAGCAGTGAGAGAGAAGCATTGGCAAGCAGGAGGATCGGTTCAAAGGGTAGACCCCGAGAATTTGATGTCATCCAATCTAAGGGTTTGTGCCACCTTCTTTCAAGAGCTTTGATGGTAGGAACCCACGGCCATAGTGCACTTTAGAGCCAGTTGTTGCAATCTTTGGTGGTAGTGATCTTTTCCATCTTTTTTGTCAGCGGTTTAGTTGGCATAGCCTTTGATTGATGCGTTAAACTTCAAAGTTTAGTGAAGACTTTGATGAGTTAGCAACTCTTCATTCAGAGGTTTCTTTGGAGCTCGAAAAGGGTGACTATGGCGATCGTTATGGCTCAACAACACCCTGAGTGAGTCCCTAGTTGATTATATTCTCAAATGGCATAATTTGAGTATGAAATATTAACTGCAGCTGTCTAAACAACACACTATATAAATTCTACTAAAAGAATATTCATGGCTCGGTCACCTTCAAGCTCAAAGGTTTTACCATCAAGATATTTGAGAAGCTAATCAACAAGGTAGCTAGCTTACAAGGACAAGCCAAATAGTTGCCTTTTTAGATCAATCAACAAAGCCAAAGCCACATAAAGCTTAGTGATAGCAGTAGACAAGGGGAAGCAGCCAGCCATAGAGTAGTATGAGAGACCTCGAGCTCCACAACCGCCGCTTTCACCTCCTCTACCACCACTGAGGCCATCCTACATGCCACCATAATAGCCTCCATGGTCTTGGCCGCCTCCTCCTCAGCCATACTCATAGCAGCACTGGTACACATACCCACCGCCAGGTAGCTACCATCCACCTACTCTTTTGGATAAACTAAACAAACCTTATTCATTTAAGAGGGAGGTAATCAAAAAAATCTTTAAGAACCTCATAAAGAAACCTAATTTTTAGCTATCCAAGCCTAGAAGGCCAGAGGAAGTGGGCAAGAGCAATGATCCTAACTTTTTCCTACCACCACATGCTAGGCCATGTTTTGGAGGATTGCTTTACATTCAAGGACTAGCTTGAGCATAGCTACAAGATAGACACCATAGTTATCCCAAAGAAATACCTTGTGAAATAACCATCCAATTCCATTAAGGTAATCCTTAGGGATACCTGTGATCCTCTCAAAACCAAATAAGGTTGGGATATCCTTTATAAAGATTATGTCAAAAATTAAAAAACTTTCCTTGCAGGTGCCTGAGGCAGCTTGAACCTTCAACATCAAGGAAGGTTTGCAAGTTTCCAAAGACAACTTGGGAAAGGAGCTCGGAAGCTAGCACACGGATAGTAGTATAACCACCTACCCACCTCAGTCCACCATTGCTACTACATGATCACTTCTACTTCAACTAGCTCTTCTTCTAGTAGACATCTTGTATCGATGGATGAGGGCATCAAATCCCTCACCCACTTACTTTACTAGATTTCTATTATGTACCTCCTTCAAAATCTAAGAAATTGAGGAATAAAACTAGTTTGAATTACATTTGTGTCACTTCTGATGGGTTGTCTAATTCTACTCTTATTAAAAACTCTCCAAGTCTAATAATTATAATAACTCACGATCTTCTCTTTCTAATTTGAGTTGGACTTTCCTTCTCGAATACTGGGTTCACCTCTTGAGATAGACTTGGAATCATCTAATTGGTCATATAGGAGGGTTATAGGTGAGCTGACGAGCGGTAGAATCTTCCACTAACACCCATAAGAGATCACAAGTCAACCTCCATAGTGGCAAGGTTCTACCTCCTAGAGGCGGCACCTCAAGATAAGGGAAATAAGTCATTGGTTCATGATCGAAGCCCCTCCATAGGATGCTCCATGGATATGCTTGTGGAGGATCAACAAGTGGATTACAATGTCTCTCTCACCTAAGAAAGTTGCCATCTAAGTTAAGCATATATGATGCCCTTATCTTATCCAAAGAGATGAGGAATCATTAATCAAGGCTTCTTGATCAGAGAGATATGCTTAGCTCAGTGATATTGGAGAGAGGCACATTATTCAGAGAAGCCCAAGTCACTTTTAGATGAAGACCTTCTTGGGACATGGAGCACCATCCCCTACATTACAATGGACATATGAATTAGACTTTCCAGGTTCTTATTGATCCGTGCATCGGTGAACATTATGAGTCTAAAGACCCTTTCCTATTTGTTAAGGATCAATATCTCCACTCGAGGAGATGATGTTGAGAGGATTCAATGAACAAGTGAGGCTTTAGGTTCCATAGTGTTACCTTTGGAAATAGGTGACTGGAAGACTGAAGCCAAGTTCTATATCATTGATTCAAATACTTCATTCACTGCTTTGCTTAGTAGGCCTTGGATACATCAGAATAAGATGATTCCATCCTCCCTTCATCAATGCATCAAGTTCGAGAAGGATGGAATTGTATGTCAAAGGAGATGAAAAGCCATTTTTTTAGTAGAGAGGTTGAGATATATGAAGATGTGACCTACTATCTTCCTCAAAAATACCTTTTCTGAACTTGGTCAAAATTCAAATGCAAAGAAAAAAGAAAAAGAAAGAAAAGAAAAGAAAAAGAAAAGAAAAGAAAAGAAAAGAAAAGAAAATATAAGTGAATGAGAAAAGGACATCAAGGAAGAAGTAGAGCTGCATGTCACATTCCACCCATAGTTCATTCCATCATATGGACATATGGGTAGGATGACTCAACCTCCACCGAGCGAGGCGGAAATAGAGGCAATTCAGGTGGAAGACCCCTGGTTGGCCACCAACAAGGGTTATGTTCTGTTCATGAGTACCCTACTATTCACATGAATCCACTGAGGATGAGTCTAATGTGATTAGCATACTACCAACCCTCTCAGGGTTTCATTGAGGTGACACTGATTTGACAGATGAAGACCAGCCTCCAAGCAAAGCATGAATGTATTCAAACCAAGTTTATGTAAAAATATCAGGAAGCGGTTAGGAACCTTAGCTCTAACCTCACTATCCTCTCAAAAGGTTGAAGGTTTAGTTAAAAAGCCCTCAAGTCTTCCAGATGTCAAGCGAGATTCGGGATCATCATCCTCAAGTCCAAAAGCGATGTAGACTTGAGGATAATTCATATAAAGAATTAATGGAATTACCTTTTGATTAATACTACTTGTTCTTAATCTTGCAAAGAAGGGTTTGATTCCTTATACATGGTCCAAGCACAGGTCAGAGTACTTCAAGAAGCTATGGAATAACAGAGGCAAGGATGCACAATCAAGATTAGGACTAGGATTCAGTACAGTGGGTCCAATCGATGATGATGATTACTGCTTAGTTGTCACCACTCATCTGGAATCTAATAGGTTCTTCTCAAACTACACTAACTCTTATGAAGAAGTATGTTTAGAAACTTTAGATGATCCAGATGATCTCCAAATCAAAGATGCACTGTCTGAATTTGAAGAGGAGATCCATTCAATAATTGACAAGATCAAAGAAATCAACCTCGGGACAGAAAAAATCCATGCCCAACATACATCAGTTCATTATTGAATGAAGAAGAAACCAATGACTTAGTTAGGCTATTGATTGAGTTTAAGGATTGCATGGAGTTATGAAGATGGTGATTATCTCTTGATGTAGTCCACAAACTAGCAATAGACCCTAACAAACCCTATCAAGCAAGCTCCTACGCATGCGATTAGAAATTGAATAGGTCATTTTGAAGTCAAGAAAATCGATGTGGTTTCATCAGGAAGAAAAATATAATACTTGGTTAGTGTATCCCGATTAAGAAAAGAATGGCCAAATTGCATATGTCAATTTTAGGACTTAAATAAGGCATGTCCTAAGGATGAGTTTCCTCTTCCTATACTAGAATTAATGGTGGACATCACCTCATCTCATAGTATTTTTTCATGGATGGGTCATCAATATAACCAAATCAAGATGGTCCCCGAGGATGAAAGAAACACTACTTTTGAACCTCAAATCTATTGTTATAAGGTCATGCCTTTCGCCTTAAAATGCTTGGTACATACCAGCAGACCATGATCTTCAAATGAACTCATCCATCATCGTTGATGCTATGTTGATGATCTAGTAGTCAAAAGCAAAAGAAAAGACCATCTCTTTGACTTGAGAGTAGTTTTTTTGAAACGGTTAAGATAATATAACCTCAAAATGAATCCCAAGTGTGCATTAGTAGCTTAGGAAGTTCCTTGGTGGGATTGATTCCAAGAGGCGGTTAGAAAGATGCTTTATCTCCAATCTGAAGATGCAAGCCATTTTAGCACTTATCAAAAAAGGATGCCAAGTTCAAGTGGGATGATAAGTGCGCATGCCTTTGAAGATATCAAGCGGTATTTGGTGAAGCTAGTTCTAGTAGCCTATCCGGGTAGCCACTCATCCTCTATCGTTGCATTGGATGACTCCCTTGCTTTGTTGGCCCAAAAGATGAAGGGAAGGAGGTGCTCTCTACTACCTCATCATTGATCCCTTCGAAGTGAACTACCTATTGAAAAAATATTGCCTAGCTTTAATCTTTGCATCCCAAAGCTATGACATTATATGCTTTCTCATAAGGTGAACTTGATTTCAAGAATCAATCCACTACAATATCTCATGACACGGACCACTATCGAGGGTTTGGCATTGGTCCATGATTCTCTCATAGTTTGATATCACATTCATACCCATCCATGTAGTAAAAGGATAAGCACTTGATTTCTTAGCGACACCCACTGCCTGCTGATTCCATGCTTAGTGATGATCTCCTTGGTGAAGAAATCATGAACTTAGGGGAGGTTGACAATCATTATTGGGAGATGTATTTTGATGGTGCGACTTCCTTTCATAAAGGAGAAGAACCATGATCTACTCTTCTAGGAATAATAGAAGTATGAATAGCTCTCCTAACTCTAGACTGTGATGTGATGAGGTTCTTATACTATCTCTCCAATCCATGCACCAATGAAGGAGTATGAGGCTTTGATTCGGTCTGAGTTAGCCATTATGGTATGTATCAAGAGCATCAACATCTTTGATTGTCATTCTCATCAAGAGCATCCTATCTCAAAAAGCTTCAGTCATGAATAACCATAAGAGTTCATGGCCAAGATTTAAGTCACCATCTACCAAGGTCCATCTCATCCCAGGTCACCATCTGGCAGAAAATGCAATAGCAGATGAAACTGCCATTGAAAGATGAGTCCATTCCAATAAGGGTCCAAAATCAAGTCTATCCCTTGTGATCTTGAACTCATTGAGAGACTTTCTCTTGAAGGGGAGGTTGCCATTGCCAATAAAGATGAGGAGCTGGATTGGAGGCAACCATTCATAGATTACTTGAACATCGACAAACTACCTCAAGAGAAATCACAAGCCCATCAGATAAAATAGAGATCTCTCTCCTATGCTTTCGTGGATGGCACCTTGTACCATGGTCTTTGATCAAATGTGGTTACGTTATTTGGACAAACATGAAGCATAGATCATGATTGGTACATTGGTCTATGGAGCATCAATCCGGTCCAAAGATGAAAAAAAGATCAAGAGACTAGGATACTACTGGCCTTTGATGATTACAGATTGCATGGATGTGGCTAGGAGATGCCATCGATTAATGTACACGGTGTGGTCTACATCAACCAACATTCTACATCCACATTGGCCTCATGGCCATTTGAGTGTTGGGTACGATAGGTCCTATCGATCCTCTTCTTCCAAGGGTCATTGGTTCATCTTAGCGCCATACTTTTCCAAGTGGCGTGAGGCAATCCCACTCGAGAGGTCACAACTAGCATGTGCTCATTTTTCAGAACCATATCTATATAGGTTTGGGGTGCCTCGATGAATTATATCTAATAATGGTATGCATTCAAAGCACCAAGATCAATAGCTTTGAGAAGACGGTATAGATTAGAGATACTCCACCATCTACTACCCCAGGAAATGGCCTAGAAGCATTCAACAAAACTCTCATCCATACTAAAGAAGATGCTTTGATAACAAGCGGATAGCATGAGCGTTAGTTGAAGCCTTTGTGGGCCTACACCATATAATCCAAATCAATCTACCTCGTTCTCCTTAGTGTATGGGTTCAAAGCTATTCTGCCCTTAGATGTTCAACTCCCATCACTGAGGATAGCATTGGATAGCAAAATCACTATAGACTAGAATGCCAAGTTGCTGTTAGAAGAGATCGAAGGTTTAGAGGAGAGACTCCTATGGGCGTGCTAAAACCTCAAGTTATACAAAGCCAAAATGATTCAAGCTCACAACGAGCAGGTCTGTCCTAGAGCTTTTCAAGTTGGAGAGCTTGTTTTAGTTCTAAGGAGACCAATTGTTGCATCAAAAGATGGGAGGCAAGTTTGAACCCACTTGGGAAGGCGTCATAGAGAAGGCCTACCAAGGAGGATCTTATCAGCTTATTGATTGTAAAGGGGAACACCCGATGCTTCTAATTAATGGGCTCTATTTGAAGAAACATTACTCATAAATCATGTTTAAAAATAATTATCATCAAAAGAACAAAATTTTATTTCAATTCATCAAAATCTTTTCTTCTTTTGAAGCATTGTTTGCTTGTCTTGTGAATCCATCATGACGTGTTTATGATAGGTGTAAGAGAACCCAAGAGGCATCCTATCCCTCTTTCACAACACAAACATAAATCAAACACAATTCTCCGGTGCTACTAAAATAGGTGTGAGAGAACCCAAGAGGCATCCTATTTCATAGCACAACTAAGTTAGGTGTGAGATAACTAAAGTGGCATCCTTTCTTGGTGGGAATCCCAGCTATCATTCATGGCACCATTTCATCAAATTCCCCAAGCATGTTTAGGATAGGTGTAAGAGAACCCAAGCGGCGTCCTAATCCCTTTAACACAAGCACAAAAACAAATACAAATCTTTTATCTCAAGCTATTTCAATGTGGGAGCAAGCCCCCTGTGGCACTCACTCATTAGCTGCTCTAGGTCGGGATGAAATGCTACCTTGCTAGTATGTCACCCCGGTGGTCACTTATTTGGCGGATGTGAGTCCCCGTGCTTTCTTCTTGAATTGACCACTGTAAACCAATGAGCACCTTGTTAGTTTGGTAGGCTTCACTGCGCATCCAGTAAGCTACCTCATGTTGACTTTGTTTAAGAGGATGTGAGTCATGCTTTCTTCTTGAACTAATCATGATAACTTGGTATATTTGAGGTTTAGGATAAGTCCCAGAGGCTACTTTCCTTTTGACTACTCTTGACTTGATGTAAGTCCCCCAGTGGAATTCACTCAATAGTCGCCCTAGGTCGGATAACACCTATCGAGCCAAAGATAGACTATCCCATTGAGGATATGAGTCCTTGATGCTTTCTTCCAAGGCTGATTATTGCAAACCGATGGGCACTTTAGGTTGGTTGATGTTCTCTATGATAATAGCAACTCACCCGGTGGATACATCACTCTTGGCAGATGTGAGTCCCTGCACGTTCTCCTTGAGTTGTCCACTGAATACTTATGCATCTTCTACATGGTTTTGGATAAAGCCTTAGGCCCTCTCCCTGGGCACTCTATTTGGATCACATCCTTTGTGACCCCATTTAGACACTACCGGGTTACTTTGGATTGGACAACCCCTTTCTAGTAGCCACCCCTGGTTGGAGAATTTGTTCATGGATGCACAATTCTCCTTGGTTGAAATCAGATAGGTCTGTAATATAAGCTCCTTCTTAGTATGATCCCATCCAACGGGTCCATGATAAATAAAACATAAACAAATAAAAATATTCACTTGTGGATTAGAATTCAAGCCCCAGTCTTTCCCAAGTGCATCCTATCTTTAGGGCGTGTTCAGAACTCCCTATAGGAATTTCCTGACTACACTTGAGTTGAGATAAGTCCCATGGTTGGCACTCTCTCAGTAGTCACCCTTAGGTCGGGTTCAATCTATTTTGCCACAAACAGGTTACCCCGATCATTTTGCTTTGGAAGATGTAAGTCTATGCATTCTTTCTAGCATGGTAGTATCGAAAAGAGTAGCCTTGGTTGACATGTTACCTAATGTGTCACCTCAATGGTCAATTATTAAATAAATATGTGAGTCCCCATGCTTTCTTCCCTGAATTAACCATTGCAAACTGAAAGGCACCCCTTTGGTTGGATAGTTCTCCCCTCGACTGGGAAACTACTCCCTTTGGATTGGTAAATCTGTGTTAAACCAAGGCCAACATGACCCCTACTCAGTGTAGTCCATCGCAAACCAACATAATCCATAAAAAAATAATTAAAATGAAATTAATCTTGACTATCTTTGAGCTGATTTAAGTCCCCCAGTGGCATTCACTCAATAGTCAGCCCTAGGTTAGGTTTGATTTGTTGCACAAGCAACCAATCACCCTAGTGGTTCCTTATTTTGGAAGATGTGAGTCCCTGCACTTTCTTCTTAAACTTGACCACTACCAACCAAAAGGCAATCCTTTTGGTTGGATAGTCCTACTATGTGGTTGGTAGACTACCCTTTGGATTGGTAAATCAGTAAGCTACATGGCCTACAATACCATCGCAAACCGATGGGATCCATATAATTAAAAAATGAAATTAATCTTGACTATCTTTGAGTGATTTAAGTCCCCCATTCACTCAATAGTCACCTAGGTTGGGTTCAATCATTTACCTCATGGATCACCAACTAATCCCTACTTTGGAGATGTAAATCTACTACACTTTCTTCCTAATGCAAATTGCAGAAAGGCAATCCCTTTGGTTGGCTAGTCCTACTATATGGTTGGTAGACTACCCCTTTAGATTGGTAAATCTGAATTAAGCCTAGGCCAACATGTCCCCTACTCAGTGTGATCCATCACAAACCAACAGGGTCCATCTCAAAATCCATAAATTTTAAAATTTAAAATAAATTCAACCCTCCTCCCTCGGTGGAGTCAAACTAAATAAACAAAACAAACAAAACAAACAAAACAAAGTCAATCAACCTCCCCTAGTGGAGTCAAATCAAATAATCAAATAATCAAACAATCAAAATAATCAATTCAATTAATCAAATCAATATGCTTCTCCTCAGTGAGATGCAAGACTTTTTGGTTCCCTCAGCAGATCTCGAATTCTAATCCTTTAGCGGATTTCACAACCTCTTTTTTCCTAGTGGATGACTTGAACTTGCTCCCCTAGTGGAGTGTTCACTTTTTCATCCTTAGTGGAGAACCAAATCCTAAATCAACAAATCAAATTAATTTCTTCCCAGTGAGACTCAAACCAAATCAAACCTCTCATCCCCTAGTGGATGACTTAAACCTCTTCCCCTAGTGGAAGGTTCACATACTCAGTCCCTAGTGGATTCCTCCTTCACTCTCGTATATTGTTGACATGAGTAGAGTCACATTGCACTAAGATCTTGATTCCTTCTACACCTTGGGTTGGGGGTAGATCATTTCTATTAGTGCTTGTGATTGTTCGATGTTGTTGATCATCTCAGTCAACACCAATATGTGTGGTGTGCCTTGTCAGTCACACCACACCTATTGGCACCTTTGTTGACCTCATTTTTAGAATGAGATCTCAACCTCTACATCTTAAACATAAGACTCCTCTTAGACACTAAGAGTTCTTGTCTTAAGATACTTCTAGTGATTAGGTGAACACTTAACCTAACCCTAGGGACTTAGAAGAGTTAGCCATAGGAATAGGTCATGCCTTAGGGGTGTTAGGAAAACTTGCCTACCTATAGCTTGAACCAAATCCTTACTTCTTTCAATCAAACTCCAAATCAACAAACTCAAATTCAAATTCAATCAAATCAACTTCAAACCTAAATCAACTTCAATTCCAAATCAAATCTTAAATCAATTCCAACTTAATTGATTTTCTTAAATCCAAATCAACTTCAAACTCAAATCAACTTCAATTCCAAATCAAATCTTAAATCAATTCCAACTTAATTGATTTTCTCAAACTCAAATCAATTCTAATGGATTTTCTCAAATCATTAATCAATTTCAAATGATTGAAATTCATGATCAATTCTAAATCCAAAATCTTTCCTAAGCCACTTTGATTTCATCTTATGGGCTTAGCTCAAATCAAATTCAAATCACTTCAAATTCAAAAGATTTTCTCATAACACAATTATATTCTCATTTATATTCACAAATATAAATAAATTATAAATTTAAATAACCAAAACCAAATTCAAAACTCAAACCCAAATCCAACCTAAATCCAATCTAAACTCTTTCAAGTCAAATTCTTGAACTTAACCAAATCAACCTCAAATCAATTCAAACCTTTGGATTTTATCTCCAAACAACCAATCCTTCAATCAAAAACCAAATTCAATCATCAAACCAAAACTAAATTCAAAACTAAAACCCAAATCAAACCCATGTTCATCCTTTGAACTTGAAATTGTCAAATGAATCAAAACCCATTTGACTCCAAATCACTTGCAAATGGATTTATATTTCAATCATAAGTCCATATGTGAGTTCAACCAAACTTGAATCAAGCCTTGATCAAGTCAATTGATTGACTTAGGCTCACTTGACCCAAAGTGACCTAAAGCACCTTTTGAGCCAAATTCTAATCCTACCCAAATTGGATTGAACTAAGCCCATCTAAGCCTCACATTGTGAGCAACAATCATCATAAGATGATCAATCACTCAAATTGGGTCAAACTAAGTCAAACCTAGCCTTTGACCAAGTCAACACTTAACCCAAATGAAACCCAAACTAGCCAAAATCCACCATAGGCCAAATTGATTGAAACCATTGATCAAAACCAATCCATGATCAATGATTGAACTTGACTCATCATTTGAGCCAAACCTATCCCAATTGGCCACTTGACCCAAGTTGACCCAAGTTGACCTAAAAAGTCAAAATGTCAAATCTTGATCTAAGCCAAATTGATTGCAACCAAAGGGTCAAATTCATTCTAAATCACTTATTGAACTTGACCAAAGCCTCAATTGGCCAACTAGACCCAACTTAGCCTAATTAACCATGAACCAACTTGACCTAAAAGGTAAAATCAAGAAAAAATTAAATCAAACCAAAATTAATTGAAACTAAGCTTACAAAACATTTTAAATGATTAACCAACCCATGACCTAACCCAATTGGGTCAAATTGGTCAACTTGACCCATTTGACCTAAGTGAACTCAAATGAACCAAAACCAAATATAAATCAAATTGAACCAAACCAATGATACCAAACTACTCCAAATGGTCATATGAACTTGACCCAACCCTTGGTTTGACCCAATTTGACCAATTGGTCAACTTGACCCAAGTTGACCCATTTTGACCTAAATGGGTCAACATGAGCCAAATGATATCAAATCAACACCAAATTCATTAAAAATTGGCACAACCCATTTTTCAATCATATCAAATATACTAAATCAAAATCAAAGCCAAATGACCATTTTACCCATAGGTCAAAGGGTAACCTATGATCAAATTCACTTAGAATTAGATCATATTCTAACTCAAGACCACTTGGCATCCTCCTAGTGGACCATTTGGACACCAAGGAGGCTGGTGTACATGACCCAATGGATTTGGTTAGCCAAACCCAACCCAAAACCCAACCCCTCCTCTAATTCTCCACATGGATCACCTTCCACACCCATTTTAACACATGTGCACCTCCACACTCCCACTCCTCTGCCAAAATTGAACTACATGGGATGCCTAACAACCTAAAAAACCCATTCCATGAGATCAATTTGATCAAAATGATAAGGAGGCTCATCCGTCTGATTCAAGTAGGGGGAAATATACTCCCCCTCATTCCATTCCAATTCAGTACTCTTGCACTCGATTGAACCCTCAAAACCCAGAGAAAGCTCCCCAAGCTCTCCCAAGCATTCCTAAGCTCAATTAAAATTCCTATTCTCAATTTTCCTAAGCTAAAAATAGGGGAGGTGAGGGAGAGTTCCAACTCACTCAATTCACCATAGAATCTAAATTCCTCTTGCAAGCACCATCAAGGGACATAATCGAGCTCACCCAATTCATTTCCCAAGCATCCAAGCCACAAGAGGGAAGAGTTTGATCAAAGCCGCAAGCCATTGAAGGAAGCTTTGGTCAATTGGAAGATCCACTTCATTTCAAACCTTCAAACCTTCAATAAGGCTTCATCTCCACTAGACGAAGCTACCTCAATGGTTGAAAGTATCAGTGATCGCCTCTGATGAGGTATGGATCAAAACTGAGCTTAAGTTGAAAATTATTTAGTCCTTTGTGCAGGGAATTGTAATCCCATTGATTTTCCACCATTAGATCTTTTTCTCTATGCTTCTTGATGGTGTGGATTGAATCCAAGCTATGAGCTCAAACAAGCCATGAGATGGACGCTCCTCAAGCAGGCATGGATGAATCATGGACCATCCATCTCATGTTTTGGATTAATGATCCTGATTAAATGTTTTAGATCCAATGATTTAACCCTTCAAAACCATGAGTTTAATCCTGATCATCCGATCCTTGATCGATGACCTAAGAGAAAACATGTAGCATCCCTGGCTAATGTGACATTCAATTTAACAACTTAAATAATCAATCTTGTTATACTATGTGGAAAGCGTGCGCTGAGTTAGCAGTCCATGTGGTCCCGATGGGATTAGTTATATAGTTAGGTTATTTAATGACCTATTAATCACAGTAACTTCAAAAAATTTATAATTAAATATTGAAAAATCCAAAAAATGCATACTCAACTTCATTTTAAAGATAATTCAAAGGAGAAATTAAATTAAATTAATTTTGAACACTTTTATTTACTCAATTTGGGATTTATTATGGATGTAATTATGTTAATTACTCCTTAATTATTTTAATAAATTCTAAACTCTAGAATTAGTGGGGTACCTCCCATGATTTTCTTGGAATTTATTATTGGATTAATTTAGGTAATTACTTATTTCATCTCTAATCACTCCCTTAAACAATTAAATGATTAATTAACCTATTAAATGGTGATGAATTCATTAATTAAACTTATTAATCATCTTGGAACAGTGGGTAGACTTATGGAATGAGATTAGGATGCCTTTTCTAAATCTTTTCCCCTAAGTCTATTTCATTTGAATGAAGACTTAATTAATTTACAAATTGATTAAAGATTTAATTATTTCATTAAATAGATTAATTAACCAAACTCAAAACCAAAAATTAATCCAGAAACTTAATCACTTAATCAATCCTTTCTTGTGTAGATACTTAGGTGTTCAATAACCTAAGTAGCTTTTAAGGAAATCATATCCAACCCACATGTGTGGGAAGGTTATGAAAGTACTTAATTAAACCTTTTAGCTTAATTAATCAATGATTGTGAGCCAATTGCATTAAGCCCCTTTCTTTCTTAGGTGCATTGCTGATTTAAATTCAATGTGATTGTATATCATATGTTATATATTGGTTAATTATGTTAAAGTGGTGTAAGGTAATTAATGGACTTAATTCACACATTAACCTAAACAAAACATAAAATCAACTTAATGGTTCTAAAAATTAAACTAAAATAATTCACACATTGGATAAATAAGTTAGGACCAGCAAACCTTTTCACATTTCCTAAATCAAATCAAACTCAAAACAAAAATTAAAAATTTCTCTAAAGCAATTTTGATTCACCTTAAATGATCTTATTCCATAGGATTGTCTTTAGAATTCATTAGTGTGAATGAAGTTACATGCTTACACCACTTTATTTCTTTCCAAGCATGCTAAATGGTGTAAATCATATGAAATCATGCATTCATGTCTTTTGAAAATTCAAATAAATAAAATGTTTCCTTTATGTCAAATTGAATGTTTTGGTTAAAGTAAGAATATGAGTGGCTATTATCACTATTAAATCAAAAAAACTATTTTCAAAACTTATAAATCAAAGACTATAAATGAATGTATGCTACTTATAAGTATTTATAAGCTTGCATGTGAATATAGCTTAAAATGTGCTTTATGTGACTTCCTTTTCTTTTCTTAACATGAGTTTGTATAGGATTTGCAAAGTGTATAGTTCATTTGAAAAGAACATTACACTTGCTTAAATCCATTCTTATGCACTCCCATGTCATGAATTAAGAAGGATCCCCACATCACACATGTAAATTAAACAACCAAAATCAAACAAACAAACATAAATCTTTTGCATGATTCTTCATCCATTCATTTCTCTTTATCTATGCACATGTATTTAAGAAAAGTGGAATATTAGTCTAGACATCCTGGGGGTGCAAGGCTTTAAGTAGCCCTAAGAAGGTATTGTACCTTATACTCTTGGTGTAGAAAATAATGGCACCGTACTCACTTATGTCTTTCATACATGTAAATGTGCATTTAATTAATGGATAAACGAATCCACCTCTTTTCTACTTAACAGAATCATGCATCATGAAGCATCCAAATTTCCTTAAGCAACATCTCTTAGCATTCATCATTAAGGTGTGCTATATATTTGCATTGCATGTATAGATATGCTTAGGATCATTTCATATGCATGATATACATGTTGGAAGGAAATAAAGTGTTATGTGTTTTGTGATAGTAATCCACTTTAACTAATCTTAAAATAGCTTTCTTATTGAATAGATTTATTTAGAGCTAATTTAAACTTAGGATTAATTAAAACATATAAAATAATATTCACTAAACAAAAATCATTAATGAATCTACCTTAGAAATTACTTAAGGATGGGAGGAAAGAGAAGTTCTCTTCATTTTTTCGCTCTTTACAACACTTAGTAATTAAGTGTAAGTTCATTCAACCCAAAATAAATCATCAAATAAAATTAACAAATTAACTAAATCACTTAAATGAAACCACCCTCTAAGTTGAACCCTTCATACTTAGAAAAGTCTAATCTTAAAGCCTAGCTAAGACATGTCACACAAGCCTTAAATGGCACACACATTAGGCTAAGTCACCATTTCTAGATCTATATTAGGGCAGTGCATGGTTTGATTCCTGATTTTATTTTGTGATGTAATATTTTAGTCTGATGTTATGGTGCATGTGCGTAGACTGATGATAAGATGATCTTAGTCTAATCATTATCTTCTATAGGGGATTGTGCTTAAGGGGTGTTGTAATAAAAATATAAATGCTTTTTTGTCATGTTGCTTATACCCTAAGCATAATCCAAAATAGGCTAGTGACTTGGTTACCCATGTGGGGTGCTAAGTCCAATTTATTTATATACATGCTTGGGATTATGTGGTTTATTTAGCTAATCTCTATTTTGTAGGTTTTAGTCAGATTTACTTTTCCTATTTTCATGTAATTTTTGTAATTAAGATTTGGAATGAATGTTATGGGAGATTAGGATGAACATTTGTCATAAGACTATATCTTCTGCACCATGTGAAGCCTTTGGAGCAACCACATTCCAACCAAGCCAAAAGAAGGAAAGAAAGAACAAAAGAAGAAAAGAAGAAATGAAGAATGAAGAAATGAAGAATGAAGACCCCCATAACATGAATTCCTTTTTATTGTAATTAATTCATTTGTAATCTGGGTTGTATAAGGGTAGAGCTTGACTACCCAATTTCTTTTTGGATTTGTGAGGTGGAGCCCGACCACAAAGGCCTTCTATTCTTTTGCGCTAGCTTTATAAATTATTTGATGTTTATTTAGCTTGTGCATTTAGATGACATATTTTCTAGTTTCCTGCTTTGATGATGAATGACCTGATGCATTAGGCTCTAGGGAAAAATAAATTTCTATCCAATTAATCAACTCAAAATTAAAATTAACAACTCATAACCTCACCTAAAGCCTAGGTTATAAATCAAGATAAAAGATTTAGCAACCCTTAGGATGTTGTATGATCATGCATAAAATCATCTTGCTTCACTCTTGCTTATGGAGGGCTTCCACCTTTGCTAGAGAACTTGGCTTGACCTTTGAGAGCCATGGTGGAAACACACCTCCTACTTGCTGATTTTGACCCATAATCAAATTTCTCATGCATTAGGCATATGAATCCTATAGTCTGTGTCAAATTAATTATCTAAAAAAAATGAAAATAAAACATAACAAAAATTTGCATTAGATTTAAGTCATTAATCATGCCCTACATGATTTAGTCTCTTAGGGAGTGTGTTTAAAGACTTAGTATCTTTCTAAATAAATAACAGCCCAGCTATCTTGCAAAAGCATAAGACTTGCCTACATGTATTTAAAATTGTAGAAAGAGTTAATTGACGGCCACCCCTAGGAAGTTGTAAGTCCAACAATCGGGTGGTTTATCCTCTCTTGTGGAGGTAGACCAAATACCCATTCTTTCCTTAGATTTAGGTCATGCTTTGGCCCTCACCAAAGCTCCCTAGATTTAGGTTCAAAGGTTGCTACTTTCCTTTGCATGCTCATAAATCCTCACCTCTTAGGCATTTCCATGATCTTATGTCGTGGAATTGTAAGCCCTAGGTTTCTAATAAAAATTCAACTCAAACAAATAATTCTCTTCAAATTTAAAAATATAAATCCCAACCTTAGGATAGTTTGAGATGATTACTAGGCTTCCTAGTATCCTAAGCATCTCTTACTTATCTTCCTTTGGTTTCAATAAAAACCCCCTCCTCTTGATCAATCTCACTTGATCTTCTAAAAATAAACCAATTGATTGATAATCCTACCTTCAAAATCTTTGGAGATAATGATCATTTACCTTAATCAAAAGTATTCGTAAGGAATCTCAATCTGTAATATGTAATTAACTATGGGGGCTTGCCTCCATAGAAAACTTAACGAACCCGGTTTAAAATAAACTCTGCTAATTAAGGTGATTAGGTCCATTGTAGAATGGTGACTTCTGTCTCTCGTGATAGTACATCATTCCTCAATATCATACCCGATCACCCTAATAAGAATATTTATGGATCTACGTGGTGTCCAAAATAAGGAGTGTTATTTTTGTTCTTCATTTATTTTTTTGTCAAAAATATAGATGAAGAATCAAAATAAAAATTTTACCACACACATATTCTTACTTTATCCAAAGCATGCAATTTGACATAAAAGAAATATTTTATTTATTTTGATTTTTTAAATGATATGAATGCATGATTTTTATATGGCATAATATTTAGCATGCTTGGAAAGAAATAAAGTGATGTAAGCATGTAACTTCATTCATCCTAATTAATTCCTAAAGATAATCTTATGAAATAAGATCATTTAAAGTGAATCAAAATTTCTTTAAAGGAATTTTTATTTTAGTTTTGAGTTTGATTTGATTTAGAAAATATGAAAAGAGTTTGTTAGTCCTAACCCATTTTCCCATGTGTGAATGTTTAGTTTAGTTTTTAGAACAATTAGATTGATTTTATATTTTGTTTATGTTAAGGTGTAAATTAAGTCCATTAATTACCCCTTACCTACACCACTTTAACATAATTAACCTAACAATTATGAGCCAACATATGATATGCAACCACATGGAATTTAAATCAGTAATATACTTAGAAAAAAAATGGGCCTAATGCAATTGGCTCACAATTATTGATTAATTAAGCTAAAGGGTTTAATTAAGTACTTTCATAACCATCCTACACATGTGAGGTGGATTATAATTTTCTTAAACTTACTTTAGGTTTTTGAACACCTAAGGATCTACCCAGAAAGAGATTGATTAATTTCAAATTAGTTTTGAAAGTTTGATTAGATTAATTAAGTAGATCATTAGTGGATTAGTACTTAATTATATTTGAATTAAGAAAGAAAGGGGGTTTAGGGAATAACTTAGGGAAAATACCTCAAACCCATTCCATAAACCTCCTCTTCACTTAAATAATGTTTAATTATCCCAATTAAGTGATTAAAATCACTGTTCACATTCTTAATTACTCTTAATTACATTAAGGGGTGATTAAGGATTCATTAATTGATTCCCCTAATTAACTCATTAATAAATTCCAAGAAAATTGGGGGAGGCAGAAGTCATCCCCCTAAACATGTCTAAGAAACTTGGAATTAATTAATGTAGTAATTAGGGAATAATCAGGGTAATTAAGTTTTTAATTAAACCTTAATTAAGAAAATTCACTATTCAAAATCAATTAGAAATAATTTTATTGAATTACCCTCTGAATTATCTTTAAAATGAAGTTGAGTTTGCATTTTTGGGATATTTTCTACATTTAGTTATGAATTTTAAATTCTTTGTGATTAATAGGAAATTAAACAACCTAATTTTATAACTAATCCCATCGGTGCCATGTGGGCTGCTGATGCGGTGCACGCTTTTCATGTGGCACGACGGGATTGGTTATTAAAGTTATCAAATCAGCTACCACATCAACTGGCGGGGCTATGCACCTTCCCCCGGGCCGTCCGATCAAGGATTGAATGATCAGGATCAAACTCATAGTTATAAAGGGATTAAATCAATGGATCTATGCAGATTAATAAGAACCATCCATCCAAAACATGCGGGGTGGATGACCCATGATTCATCCCTACCTTTACCTACAGGAGATGGAGACCATCCATCCTCCATGGCTTGATCCAGCTCACTTGAGCTCAGATTAGAGATTCAACCCACACCATCAAGAAGCACAGAGAAGAAGATCCAATGGTTGAAATTCAATGGGATTACAATTCCCTTCACAAAAGACCAAGCAATTTTTAACTTAAGCTCAATTTTGAGTCATACCTCACCGGAGGCTATCATCGGTGGTTCCAACAGAGGTGGTAGCTTCGTCTAGTGGAGATGAAGCTTGATTGCGAGTTTGAAGCTTCAATTTGAAGTAGATCTCCCAATTAACTAAGGCTCCCTTCAATGACTTGCGGATTTGTTCTAGGTCTCCCTTTTCGTGGCTTGGATGCTTGGAAAACACCTTGGGTAAGCTCGACTTGGTACCTTGATGGTGCTTGCAAGAGCAATTTAAGTTTGGTGGAGAATTGAGTGAAGTGGAATTCCCTTAGACCTTTCTTATTTTTGGTTTAAGCAAAACCAAGAAAGGGAAATTTGGGAGAGTTTGGAAATGCTTAGAGAACTTTGTGAATGCTTGCTTTCAATCCTTTGAGCTCAATCAAATGTAAGAGTCATGGTTTGAGTGGAAATGAGGGGAGTATATCTCCCCCTACTTGGATCGGATGGCCGAAGCTTGTTCTTCCATTTTTGGTCAATTGCCCTGATTAAATGGGTTGTTTAGGTTGTTAGGAGCTCCATGTTGTTCAGTTTTGGCAAAGGAGTTGAATGGAGGAGGTGCATGTGCTAGGTGAGTGTGGGAGGTGATCCATGTGGAGAATTTTGATTAGTGGTAAGTTTGTCCTTGGGTTGGGTGATGGCTCACCCAAACCCATTGGGTCATGTTCACCACCCGCCTTAGTATCCATGTGGTCCACTAAGAGGATGTCAAGTGGCCATGAAAAGGAATTGACCAAATTCCAAGTGGATTTGTCCATAGGTTACCCTTTGACCCAAGGGTAAAATGATCATTTAGCTTTGATATTGATTTGGGCAGATTTGAGATGATTTAAAAATGGGTTGTGCCAATTTTCAATGAATTTGGAGTTTATTTGATATGATTTGTTACCAAAATGGGTCAACTTAGGTCAAGTTAACCAATTGATCAAATTGGGTCAAACCATGGGTTAGGTCAAGTTTAAATGATCATTTGGAGCCTATGGGTATCATTGGTTTGGTTCAATTTAATTTATATTTGGTTTTGGTTCATTTGAGTTCACTTAGGTCAAATGGGTCAAGTTGACCAATTTGACCCATTTGACCCAATTAGGTTAGGTCATGGATTGGTTTAGGCTTAGTTGATCATTTGAAATGTATTATAAGCTTTGGTTTCAATTAATTTTGGTTTGGTTTGATTTCAAGTTGATTTGAACTTTTAGGTCAAGTTAAGTTCATGGTGAATTTGGCTAGGTTGGGTCTAGTTGGCCAATTGAGGCTTTGGTCAAGTTCAACAAGTGATTTAGAATGAATTTCCCATTAGTTGCAATCAATTTGTCTTAGATCAAGATTTGACACATTTTGACTTTTTAGGTCAACTTGGGTCAACTCAGGTTAGGTGGCCAATTGGGCTATGTTTGGCTCAAATGATGACTTGGTCAAGTTCAATCATTGATCATGGATTGGTTTTGATCAAGGGTTTCAATCAATTTAACCTATGGTGGATTTTAGCTAGTTTAAGTTTCATTTGGGCTAAGTGTTGACTTGATCAAAGGTTAAGTTTGACTTAGTTTGACCCAATTTGAATGATTGATCATCTTATGATGATTTTGAACACAATGTAAGGCTTAGATGGGCTTAGTTCAATCCAATTTGGGTAGGATTAGAATTTGGCTCAGAAAGGTGTTTTACATCACTTTGGGTCAAGTGAGCCTAAGTGGGTCAATTGGCTTGATCAATGCTTGATTCAAGTTTGGTTGAACTCACATATGGACTTATGATTGAAATATAAAAATCAAAATGATTTGGAGTCAAATGGGTTTGATTCATTTGACAATTTCAAGTTCAAAGGATGAACATGGGTTTGATTTGGGTTAGTTTGATTTAATTTGGTGATTGAAGTTCATGATTGAATTTGGTTTTATGATTGAAGGATAGATTGTTTGAAGAGAAAATCCAAAGGTTTGGATTATTTTGAGTTTGATTTGGTTAAGTTCAAGAATTTGACTTCAAAGAGTTTATGTTGAATTTTGATTAGATTTGGATTTGAGTTTTGAATTGATTTTGGATATTTGAATTTATATTTCATTTATGTTTGTGAATATAAATGAGAATATAAATGGTTATGAGAAAATCGTTTGAATTTGAAGTGATTTGGATTTGGTTTGATGAAGTTCAAGGATTTGGCTTGAAAGAGTTTAGGTTGGACTTAGGTTGAGTTTGGATTTGAGTTTTGAATTAAGTTTGGATATTTGAATTTATATTTCATTTATATTTGAGATATAAATGAGAATATAAATGGGTTATGAGAAAATATTTTGAATTTGAAGTGATTTGGATTTGGTTTAATCAAAGTTCAAGGATTTGTTGAAAGAGTTTAAGTTGAATTTTTGGATTTGAATTCAATCATGGGTTTCAATCATTTGATTTTCAATTGATTCATGATTTGAGAAAATCCATTGGAATTGATTTAAGGTTTGATTTGGAATTTAAGTTGATTTGAATTTGAAGTTGATTTGGATTTGAAGTTGATTTGAATTTGAAATTTATTTGAATTTGAAGTTGGACTTGAAAGAAGGAAGTAAGGATTTGGTTCAAGCTATAGGGTAGGCAAGTTTTCATAACACTCCTAAGGCATAACCTCTTTCCATGGCTAACTCTTCTAAGTCTCTAGGATTAGGTTAAGTGTTCACCTAATCACTAGAAGTGTCTTAAGACTAAGAAACTCTTAATGTTAAGAGGAGTTCTATGTCTAAGATGAAGAAGTTGAAAGGTCACTCCAAAAGTGAGGTCAACAACATCTTGGTTATATTTTAATTTGAATGATAAAATTAACTTAGGGAAGAGGATCAATGACAAGGCCCTAATCATAATCTTTAAATCATTTAAACATTCAATTATATTCTGATTTCTCATTTTGAAATGGGCGGAGTATTGCTCAACCAGCAGCGAGCGAGCTTTCTTTGTGGGCCATCCGATCTAAGAATGGACGACCATGATTTAATCTACAAGTTAAGGGAGAAATCAAAGGATCAACTGCACAATTTAATCATATCTATCCATTCCGATCATGCAGAACGAATGACGTATGATCTATCCCATTAATTGCTGAAAGATGAGCATCGTCCGCTTCCCCATTTGATCTGAGCTCACTAAGCTCGGATTGGAATCAAATGGATCCTACACCATCTAAAGGAGCATACAATCACATTCAACGGCTTAAATCCATCAACATGGAGATTTCTTTTACAAAAGACCAACACATAGAGGTCTAAAGCTATGATTTTTAGAAATTATCTCACTGAGTTAATGTCCATCGGTGCAATACCGGAGGTAGCTTCACTTAGTTGAGGCGAGGCCCTATTGAGTAGCTTTGAGCTTAATTTGGTGGACTCCGATTCAGCAATACGTAACCGAACGAAGCACTTCAGCTTCAATCAAACTCACACCTCTAGCCACTTGGAAGCTTGGGAATTGATTTTCTTGTGCTCGACGAAGTGTGGTGATGGTTTGGCTAAGGGGAATTTGGGTTTGATTTCGAAATGGGGGAGTATTGCTCGAGATTGGGATGCCCTATTTCAGCTTCTCAAGGGAATGGAAAATGCCGAATGGAGAGGGCTTGGGGAGGCTTTGAATCACTCTGAGGGGCTTCAAAATGAGTTCTCAAGGCTCACGATGCAAGTCTCTCTAAATTCATGTTCCAATTGAGGGGGTACACCCCTCAATTTCCCATCATTGATGTATGGTTGCATGCAGATGTTTTTCACTGGCTCACCGCCATCCGGAGTTGAGTTGTCTCCATCATGGTCAGGCCTCATGCCAGAGATGGGAGAAGTTATGGGGAGCTTCCATGGACCCAATGTGCAAGGATGCAATGGTCTTGATCCATTGGGTGCTTGGTTTGGGTTGGAGGTGAGTCAACTCACCTCCCAAAGGTTCTTCGCTGACCTAGGGTGAGTTAGGTTAGCTAGGTGGGTCAGGAGAAGGTTCCATAGAGTGATAATGAGCTTCCATGGCGGATGGGTAGTTGACTTTGGCTTGGATCCAATGGTTTTAAGGTTTGAATCCTATGGTTTGATGGTTAATCCGCTTTGTCCACTTAGCTTTTGGCTGATTTGAAAATGAGTTAGGACATGTTTGGGTGGGTTTGGCTAGGTCATAAGGTCTCATAAGTTGGTTTGGAGGGATTTGGCTTCATTTGGTCAAATGGGTGCCATTTGGGTTAGGTTGGGTTGGGTTGAATAATTGGTTAAATTTGGTCAAATCACTTGGTTAGGTTATATGATGATTTGGGATATTTTAGTTCAATTAGTATGGATTGGTTTGGCCTAGGTTTGAATTTGACTCATTTGGATTCAAAGGGGTCAAATTGGTCAAGGCAAATTGAGTTAGGTATTGAAAGTTCAATTGATTGATTGAAGATTATTGTAGGCTTTGGTTTGGTTTAATTTGGAATTAATTTGGATTTTGGTCAATTTGACCCTTTAGGTCAATTTGGGCCAGGTTGGGTCAACTTGGGCTCAATTATGGCTTCGGTCAAGTTCAACATGTGATTTGGAATAAACCTGAGCAATTGATTGCAATCAATTTAGATTAAATCATGATTTGACCCATTTTGGCTTTTTAGGCCAATTTGGGTCAACTTAGGTCAAGTGGCCAACTAGGCTTGGTTTGACTCAATTGAAGGCTTAGTCATCTTCAATCATTGATTATGAATGGATTTGGGTTAATGGTGTCAATTAATTTAGCATATGATGAATTTTGTCTAATTTAGGTTTCATTTGAGCTAAATGTTTACTTACTCAAAGGCTAGGCTTGACTTGGTTTGACCTAATTCAAGGTGGTTGATCACCCCATGATGATTTTTGATCATGATTAAGGTTTAGTTGGGCTTAATTCAATCCAATTTTGGTTGGATTAGAACTTGGCTCAAAAAGGTCCTTTGGGTCATTTTGGGTCAAGTGAGCCTAAATGGGTCAATTGACTTGATCAAGGTTTGATTCAAGTTTAGTTGAGCTCACATATGAGCCTAGGATTGAAATATAAATCTAATTACAATTGGTTTGGAGCCAAATGAGTTTTGGTTCTTATGACAATTTCAACTCAAAAGTGTCAACTTGGGTTTGAATTTAGTTTACTTCGATTTGGTTTTATAATGGTGGTTTATGTTTATATTTAGATAAATGATTGTAGGAATGATTGAATCATGAAGAAATCCATTAGTTTTGAGTTGATTTGGGTTTCATTTGGCCAAGTTCAAAAGTTTGGCTAAAAGGGATAAAATTGGGAATTTGATTTGATTTGAATTTGGTTTGGATATTTAGATTTATATTTCACTTATAATAGTGAATATAAATGAATATTTAAATGGGTTATGAGAAAATCACTTGAGTTTGGAGTGATTTGGTAGCAAATTTGACCAAATTAGGTGATGTAGGTCAAAAAGGGCTAACTTGGATTTTTGAATTAGATTGATTTATTTTTGGTCATTGGAGGTGGGTTTTATTTATATTTGTGAGTATAAATGAAGCAATGATTAATTTATAAGTAAATCAACCAATTTTGAGTTAATTTGGATCAAAATTTGATTAGGCTTATGGAGGTAGGTCCATATGGCTTAAGAAGGGATTATTGGAATTTGAATTTAGTCATGAGTTCAATCATTGGATAGTTGGACTTGATTTTGGAATTTTAATTTGATTTGAGGTTGAATTTGACAATTGAAAAAAATCAATTGGATTGGAGTTTATTTGGATTTGATTAAAGCTAAGTCCATAAGATAAAATCAAAGGGCTTAGGAAGGGAGTTTGAATTTGGTGATGGATTTTGATCATTGGATAGTTGGATTTGATTTTAAAATTTGATTTGAGATTTAATTTGAGGTTTGTTTTGAAAGAAGGAAGCAAGGATTGAGTTTGGGCATATAGGGTAGGCAAGTCCTCTTAAATCCTTAAGGAATAACCTATTCCTATGGCTAACTCTTCTAAGTCTCTAGGGTTAGGTTAAGTGTTCATCTAATCACTAGAAGTGTCTTAAGACTAAGGATCTCTTAGTGTCTATAATAGTCCTAGATCTATGATGAGGAAGTTGAGGGCTCACTCCAAAAGTGAGGTCACCAAAGTGCACCCAATAGGTGTGGTGTGACTGACAAGGCACACTGCACATATTAGTGTTGACCGAGATAATCTGTAACATTAGATGGACCGCAAACACTAACAAAAATGATATACTCCTAAACCCGAGGTGTAGAAGGAATCAAGATCTTAGTGCAATGCATATCCACTCATGCTAATGGCATGAGGGAGGAAGAAGGGGATCCACCATGGGATATAGCATGAGAACCTTCCACTAGGGAAGCAGGTTCAAGTTATCCACTAGGGATAAGAGGTTTGGATTTGAATGAAAGGTATGATTTGGGTAGAATATCCACCAGGGATTAGACTGTATAACCCACCAGGGATAGATACATGAACCTTCCACTAGGGAAGCAGGTTTAGGTTATCCACTAGGATAATAATTTGATGAGATTTCTTTTGAGGGTGCACTCGTTGGGGAATGCAAGTTTGAATTGGATTTAATTGACTCCATAAGGGAGAAGTTGGTTGATTGTTTATTTTGAGTTTAAGATTTTAAGATGGACCCTGTCGGTTTGCGATGGACCACACTAAGAAGGGGCCATGTCGGCCTAGGCCTATCTCAGATTTACCAATCTAAAGGGGTAGTCTACTAGGCACATGGTAGAACTATCCAACCTAAAGGGTTTTCTTTCGATGTGCAATGGTCAAGTTAAGAAGAAAGTACGGGGACTCACATCCTCCTAAACAAGGAACCACTAGAGTGATCGGTCGCTTGAGCAATAAATCAAACCCGACCTAGGGCGACTACTAAATGAATGCCTTTGGGGGACTTATATCAACTCAAAGTAGTCAAAATGATATCATTTGATTGAATTACATTTATTTTAATTTGATGGATCCCATCGGTTTATGATGGATCCACTAAGAAGGGACTAATATCAGCCTAGACTTGTCTTAGATTTATAGATCCAAAGAGATAGTCTACCTACCGTAGGGTAGAACTAACCAACCAAAGGGGTGCCTTTCGGTTTGCAATGGTCAAGTTAGGAAGAAAGTGTGAGGAATCACATCTTGGTAAATAAGGAACCACTAGGGTGATTGGTCACTTGTGAAATAAATCAAACTCGGCCTAGGGTTGCCATTCGGTTTGCAATGGTCGTGCTAGAAAGAATGCATAATAGCCTTATATCTTTCAAAGCAAAGATGACCGTCGAGGTGACTCATTGGTGGCACAACAAGTCGAACTGACTTAAGGGTGACTATTGAGAGAGTGCCGACATGAGGATTTATCTAAACTCAAAGTAGTTAGGCAATTCTTATAGGTAGTTTTGTTGGCACTACCCTAAAGATAGGATGCCTGCTTGGGAAAGGGGCCACTGGGAGCTTAAATTCCTAATCCACAAGCAAAGATATATTTTTTTGTTTTATATTTACATGGACTATATTGGTTTGCGAGGAACCATACTGACAAGGAGCTCATATCAGCCTAGTCATATCTCAGACTTACTGGACCAAGGAGAATCTGGCATCCGTGATTATCCAACCATAGGTGGCTACTAGGAAGGGGACTATCTAATCCAAGAGTAAGGGGAGTGTCTAAATGGGGTCCTAAGGAAGTGATCCAAATAGAGTGTACCCAGGGGAGGTGCCGTAGATTTATCCAAAACCCTATAAAAGGAAGCCTGTAGGTATTCGGTTGCCAACTTAAGGAGAAATTATGAGGACTCACATCTACCAAGAGTGGTGTATCCACCGGGTGAGTCGCCATCAATATGGCGATAACCAACCAAACCTAAGGTGCCCGTCAATTTGTGATAATTAGTCTAGAAACAAGGCATGTAGACTTACATCTCTCCAAAGCGAAACTAATTGTTGGGATAGTCTGTCTTTGGCTTGATAGGGGCTATCTAACCAAAGGCAACTACTAAGTGAGGAGTCTTATGTAGGGACTAAACCCAAGCTTGAAGTAGTTAAGAGGAGCTGGGACTTAAACCTCATATATACCTGTTGGGCATGATGACTAGTCTAAGAAAGAAAATGTGCTTACATCCTCTTAAATGAAGTCAACAGGGTAGCACTAGCTATGTAAGGCAGCCAAACTAACAAGGGCTCATCGTTTGTAATGGTCAAAGAAGAAAGCAGGGACATCCATCCATGAAACAAGTGATGGGTGACATACTAGCAAGGTAATGTCAGGACTAATGAGTGAGTGCCATAGGGGGCTTGATCTCACATCAAAATAGCCCGAGATAAAAGATTATTGTTTGTTTATGATGTGAAAGAAGGAATGGGATGCTGCTTGTGTTCTCTTACACCTATCCTAAACATGTAGAAGTATTACTCCACCAAGAAAGGATGTCACTTGGGTTTCATTATTCCTAACTTAGTTGTACTAGTCCAAATAGGATGCCTCTTGGGTTCTCTCACGCCTATCCTAATAGCATAGGAGGGTTGGATGTGGTTTGTGTTTGTATTATGAAGGGATAGGATGCCGCTTGGGTTCTCACGCCTATCCTAAACACATCGTGGTAGATTCACAAGAAAAAGATGTTTCTAACACATAAGAGATGAAATTTGATATTAAAAGAAATTTATTAATGATTATTTTCAAATAAAATTTATGGATAATATTTCATTAGGTACATCCCATTGATTGGAAGCATAGGGCGCTCTCCCTTACAATTTATGAGTTGATAAGATCCACTTTGGTAGGCATTTTCTATGGTGAAAGGGCCTTCCCAAGTGGGTTCAAACTTTTCCCATCTTTGACAGGAAATAATTAGTCTCCTTAGAACTAAAACAAGCTATACTACTTGAAAACCTCTAAAATGGACCAACTTATTGTGAGCTTGAATCATTTTGGCTTTGTACAACTCAAGATTTTAGCATTCCCGGAGGAGTATCTCCACCAAACTTTCAAGCTCTTCAAACTGTAGCTTGGCATTCAGCTCTGTAGTAATCTTGCTACCCGTAGTTATTCCTAGTGATGGGAGTTAGACTTCTAATGATAGAACGGCTTCGGACCCATATACTAAGGAGAATGGGATGGATTGAGTAAGAGTTTTGTATGTGGTGTCGTAGGCCCACAAGGCTTCAACCAACTGCGCATGCGAATACCACTTGTTGTCATCGAGTGTCTTATTTAGTATTTGGTTGAGTGTTTTATTGAATGCTTATGGTGAAATTTTTAATTTCTAAAGAATAAATATACTTCCATCTTCACTCTATGCAAAATAAAATGAAGATCAAAATATACTTCTTCTTTTTATGCATTTTTGACACCTCATAGATCCGCAGATGTTCTTATTGGGGGTGATTATATACGACATTAAGGAGAAGTGTACTATCTCAAAAGATGGAAGTCATCACCCTACAATGGACCTAATCACCTCAATAAGGACTTCTAAGGACAATGGGCCTGCATATGTACCGGAGATTCTTCCCCAACTTATATGAAAAAAAGTAGTTTATTTTAAACGGGTTCATTCTAGGGGTAAGCCCCCATAGTTAATTACATATTAAAGAATAAGATCCTTTAAGAATACTCTCGATTAAGGTAAATGATCATTGTCTCCAAAGATTTCAATAGGTAGGACTATCAGTCGATTAAGTTATTTTGAAAGTCAAATAGGATTGATCAAAGAGAGAGAGTTATTATAAAAGCCAAAGGATGATAAGTGGGAGATGCTCATGGTGCTAGGAATCCTAATGAGCATCTCGAGCTATTCTATGGTTGGGCTTTTCATTTTTGAAATTGAATTATTTATTTTATTTGAATTTTTATTAGAAGTTTAGGGCTTATAGTTCCATATTACAAGGTTATGAAAATGCCTAAAAGGTGAGGATTTATGCTTATAGCCCCTAGAAAAGAGAAGCAATCTCAGAACCTAAATCTAAGGAGCTTTGGCTGAAAGCATGACCTAAATCTAAGGAAAAATTAGGTATTTGGTTTGCCAAGAGAGAGGACAAACCACTGCTTGGACTTACAATGCTGTGGGTGGGCAACTAACTCCTCCTACAATTTTAAATTCATGTAGGCAAGTCATATGCTTTATGCAAGATAGCTAGGTTGTTATTTATTTAGAAAGAGACTAAGTCCTTAAACTCAGTCCTTAAGATACTAGATCATGTAAGGGCATGAAAATTACCTAGATCAATGCAAAATATATTACATGCTATTTTATTTTTGGACAATCATTTAACTCAGGCTTATAGGATTCATATGCCTAATGAATGAAAAGTAAGATTATTGGTCAAAATCAGCAAGAAGGGAGGAGGTGTGTTTCCTCAAAGGTCAAGCCAAGTTTCTCTGGCAAAGGTGGATGCCCTCCAATCAAGAGTGAAATAATATGCTTTTTATGCATGATGTTATAAAAGAAATACTCATCCAACTAAGGGGTTGCTAAATCTTTTATCTTGATTTTAACTTAGGCTTTAAGTGAGGTTATGAGTTATTTATTTTTAATTTTAAGTTGATTAATTTGATAGATGATTTATTTTTCCCTTAGAGCCTAATCGTCATCCAGGCCATACATCAAAGCAAGGAAGAAATTAGGAAAATATGCCATCTTAGTGCACAAGCTAAACAAAACATCAAACATTTTATAAAGTTAATGCAAAAGAATAAAAATCCATTTATGGTTGGGCACCACCACACCAATCTAAAAATAAATTGGGTAGCCAAGCTCAACCCTTATACAACACAAATTATAAATGAATTAATTTACAATTAAGCAAGAAAATTCATGTTATGGGGGTCTTCTTTCTTCGTTTCTTCTTTCTTCTTTTAGTTCCTTCTTTTGGTTCCTTCTTTTGGATGGTTGGAATGTGGATACTTCAAAGGCTTCACATGGTACATAAGATGTAATCTTATGGCCAATGCTCATCCTAATCCTCCCATAACATTCATTTAAAATCCTAATTGCAAAAATAACATGAAAAGAAAACTAAATCTAACTAACACCCTCAAAATATAGATTAGTTAAATAAACCATACAAATCCCAAGCATGTATATTGGACTTAGCACCCCACACATGGGTAACCAAGTCCACCTGGCCTATTGGATAATGCTTAGGGGTATGAATAGCTGCACAACAAAAGCAATTATATTTTTATTTATTATGTCCCTTAAGCACAATCTCCTACAAAAATAATGGTTAGACTAAGATAACCATTCACACTAACATCCATACTAGAAAAAATTACATCACAAAAAAAGCAAACATCAGTCACCTAGAGCTAGAAGTGGTGACTTAACCTAATGTGTGTGCTTTAGAAGGTTTATGTGGTATGCTTAGCTATAGCTTTAAGGTTTAGATTTTCTAAGTATGAAGAGGTTCAACTTAGATGGGTGGTTCCATTTAAGTGTTTAGTTGATTTGGGTTTATTTTATTTGATGCTTTGTTGATCATGATGAGAGGCTTAGGTGGGCTTAGTTCAACTAATTTTGTTAGGATTAGTATTTGGTTCATAAGGGCATTTTAGGTCACTTTGGGTCAAGTGAGCCTAAGTGGGTCAAATGACTTGGTAAAAGCTTGATTTGGTTTGATTGAACTCACATATGGACGTATGATTGAAATATAAATCCATTTGCAAGTGATTTGAAGTCAAATAGGTTTTGATTCATTTGATAATTTCAAGTTCAAAGGGTGAACATGAAGTGGATTTTGGCTTAATTTTTGAATTGAGTTTTGATTTGATGATTAAAGTTTATGTTTATATTTGGATTCATGATTGAAGGATTGATTGAATCATGAATAAAAATCAAGGGTTTGGCTTGATTTGAAATTGATTTGCTAAGTTCAAGATTTTGACTTGAAAGGCTTAGGTTGGTGATTGAATTTGAGTTTGATTTATGGAGTTTTTTATTTGAATTTATATTTAATTTATATATGTGAATATAAATGAGAATATAAATGGGTTATGGAAATATTTAAAAGTGATTTGAACATGATCTGAAATTTAAGTAGAGGGAAATAAGGACTTTAGAAATATTTTGAACATGGAATTGAATTTTGGATTTAGTTTGATTGATTTAAATTTATATTTCATTTATATATGTGAATATAAACAAGATTATAAATGGTTTATGGGAAAATTTATGGGTTTAAATTGATTTGAACATGATTTAGGCTAAGTCCTTAAGTGAAATGAAGGACTTAGGAAATATTTTGAACTTGGAATTGAATTTTAGATTTAGTTTGATTGATTTGAATTTATATTTCATTTATATATGTGAATATAAATGAGAATATAAATGAGCTATGACAAATTTCATGAGTTTGAATTGATTTAGATTTAATTTAGGCAAAGTCCATGAGAGGAGATCAAAGGACTTAGGAAAGATTTTGAACTTGGAATTGAATTTTAGATTTAGTTTGATTGATTTGAATTAATATTTCATTTATATATGTGAATATAAATGAGAATATAAATGAGTTATGAAAAAATTTCAAGAATTTAAATTAATTTAGATTTGATTTAGCTAAGTCCATGAGAGGGGATCAAAGGACTTAAGAAAGATTTTAAATTTGGAATTGAATTTTGGATTTCAATCATAAGTTTCAATCATGGGTTTCAATCATGTGGCATTGATTTGAGTTTGGACAAAATCAATTTAGCTAAAATTGATTTAGGTTTGATGTTGATTTGATTTGGAGTTTTGACTTGAAGAAAGGAAGTGAGGAATGTGGTTCAAGCTATAGAGTAGGCAAATTCTCCTAACACCCTAAGGTATGACCTATTCCTATAGCTAATCCTTCTAAGTCTCTAGGGATAGGTTGAGTGTCCACCTAATCACAAGATGTGTCTTACGACTATGGATCTCTTAATGTATAAGAGGAGTCCTATGTCTAAAATGGAGGGGTTGAGAGCTCATCCTAAAAATGAGGTCAACAAATTGCACCCAATAGGTGTGGTGTGCGATAAGGCTGCATGTGTTAAATGATCCAACAGAGCGATCACAAGAACGAGATGATCCACTCCTAGCCTAAGGTGTAGAAGGAATCCAGAGCTTAGTGCAATGTGGCTCTACTTATGTCAAGGACATAAGAGAGGGAAGGAGGAATCCATAAGGGATGGAGTATGTGAACCTTCCACTAGGAAAGTAGGAACAAGTCATCCATAAAGGGATGAGGGGTTTGATTTGATTTGAGTCTCGCTGGGGAGAAATTTGATTTGATTAATTGAGTTCCACTAGGGAAGAGGGTTAAATTTATTTCAATTTGTTGTTTGTTAAATTATGTTTGTTTTGGCTCCATCAGGGATAGACAAGTGAACTCTCCACTGGGGGAAGCAAGTCAAATCATCCACTAAGTCAAGAAAGGTTATGAAATCCACTAAAGGGATTAGAATTCTAGATCCGCTGGGTAGCTAGAAAGATTTGCATCCCACTGAGGAGAAGCAAAAGATTTTGATTTGGATTGATTGATTATTTTATTTTGTTTTGTGTTCAACTCTTTTAAATTTGGATTTTGAGATGGACCCTGTTGGTTTGCACTAGATCATACTAAGTTGGAACCATGGTGGCTTAGACCTAACTCAGACTTACCAATCTAAAGGAGTAGTCTACTAAACACATAGTAGGACTAGCTAACCAAAGGGATGCCTTTCAGTGTGCAGCAGCTGTACTAGGAAGAAAGCATAGTAGACTTACATCCTCCAAAGTAAGGACCAGTTGATGTGGTGACCCATTAGTAGGGCAATGGATAGAACCCGACCTAGGGAATGCCACTGGGGGACTTAGATCAACTCAAAGATAATCAAGATTAATTTTATTTTTAGTTTATTTTGATGGATTACATTGGTTTGCGATGGATTATATAGAGAAGGAGCTTATATTAGAATAGACCTATCTCAAATTTATTGAACCAAAGGGAGTATCTTCCCAGCCGATGGGAGAGTTATTCAACCAAAGGAGTGCCTTTCAGTTTGCAATGATCAATTCAAGGAAGAAAGCTCAGGGACTCACATCTTTCACTACAAAAGATCACTAGGGTGATCGGTTGCTTTGGGCAACAAATCGAACCCGACTTAGGGCTTTCCATCGATTTGCGACAGTCATGCTAGAAAGAATGCATCATAGTCTTACATCTTCCAAAGAGGAATGACTACTGGGGTAACCTATTTGTGACAAAATGGATTGAACTACACCTAATGACTACGTGATCTTGACGGATTTATCTCAACTCGTAGTGAAATTCTATAGGGAGTTCTGACCGCCTAAAGATAGGATGCCTGCTTGGGGAAAGGGGCACTTTGGGGCTTGAATTCCTAACCCACAAGTGAATTAATTTGTCTATTTTGTTTAGTTTGTTTTATCGTGGACCCTGTTAGTTTATGAGGGATCAAATTAAGTAGGATCTTATATCAGCCTAAATGTCTTAGATTCTTGAACTAAGGGAGAATATGCATCCGAACAAATTCTCCAACCATAGGGGTGGCTACTAGGAAAGGGGGACTTTCCAATCCAAGAGTAACCCAGGTAGTGTCTAAATGGGGTCGTAAAGGATGTTATCCAAATAGAGTGCCTGTATGGGATGGGGCCGATAAGGGCTTAATACAAAACCTTGGAGAAGATGACATGGCTAGTCATATATCAAACAGGTATTTAGTGGCCAGCTCAAGGAGAAAGCACGGGGACTCACATCTGCTGAGAGTGGTGTATCCCGAGTGAGTCACTGTCGGCCAGTGAACATCAAGGTTCCTTGGTTTACAATCAATAGGAAGAAAGCTCGGGGACTCACATATTCCTATAGTGGAATTGATTGTTGGGATAGTCTATCTTTGGCTCGATAGGTTCATCCAACCTAGGGTGACTATTGAGTGAATGCCATTGGAGGACTTATATCGACTCAAATGCAGTCAAGAGAAAAGGAGCCTCTAAGAGACTTATCCTGAACCTCAAATGTACTCAACCTAGTCAGTGCATGATGGCTAGTTCAAGAAGAAAGTCTCGGGGTCTCACATCTTCTTAAATAAAGTCAACATGAGGTAGTTTACTGGCTGTGCAATGAAGCTTACCAAACTAACAAGGTGCTCATTGGTTTGCAATTTTCAAGTCAGGAAGGAAGCATGGGGACTCACATCTCCCAAATAAGTGACCACTAGGGTGACAGGCTAGCGAGGTAGCATGTAGACCCGACCTAGAGCAGCCAATTAGTAAGTGCAACGGGGGGCTTGCTCCCACATCATAATAGCTTGAGATAAAAGATATGTGCTTGTTTTTGTGCTTGTTTTAAAAGGAATAGGATGCCTCTTTGGTTCTCCTACACCTATCCTAGAACATGCTTGGGATTTTGATGAAATGATGCCATGGATGGCAGTTGGGATTCTCACTAAGAAAGGATGACACTTGGGTTTTCTCACACCTATTATGCTAATCAAAATAGGATGCCTCTTGGGTTCTCTCACACCTATTCTAATAATACCAAGAGATTATATTTGTGTTGTGAAAGAGGGACAAGATTCCACCTATCCTAAACATGTCATGGCAGATTCACAAGACAAACAAACAACGCTTCAAAAGAAGAGAAGATTTTAATAAAATGGGATCAAATTTTTGTTGATTGATAGAATTATTTTCAAACATAATTTTTATGGGTAATATTTTTTCAAATAGAGCCCATTGGAAGTGTTCCCCAATCAATAAGATCCTCTCTTTTCTGACATAGGGCCTTCCCAAGTAAACTTGCCTCCCATCTTTCAACAAAATTTCTCCTTGACTAACACAAGTTCTCCAAAGACCTAGGCGAGACAGTTTAGTGGATCAGCCTTGTTCGAGTTCTGCCTAAATCTCCTCCAAACCTTTGCTTTCCTTTGCATTACATGATGATCTTAACTGTGATGGGAGAACTTCTAAAGGTAGAACTTGACCATACACTAAGGGGAAAATATGAGAGTTGGAGAGTGGTGGGTACAAGGGATCACATTACTATTGTGTCTTCTTTAGTATTTAGTAAGAGTTTTAGGCTAGCTATTCTGCTCAATAGTAGAATCTCATAAAATTTGTTGCTCTTTGTGCTTTTGAATGCAGTACCATTATTGAATTTAATTCATTGAGGCACCCCGAACCTATATACGATATGGTTCCTAAAAAACTGAAGCACATGCTGCGTTGTGACCTCTCTGAGTGCGATTACCTCCACCCACATGGAAAAGTAGTCGGTGGCAGCTAAGATGAATGGATGACCCTTCAAAGAAAGAAGATCGATCGAACCATAATGTTGGTACCCCAACACTCGAATGACCATGAGGCTAATGTAGAGTGTAGAATGTTGGGTGGTTGGTGGAGGACCACACCGTGTACCTGACACTGATGGAATCTCCTAGGTACATCAATGCAATTTGTAATCATTGAAGGCTAGTAGTATCCTAGTCACTTGATCTTCATCTTCATCTTCAGACCAGATTGATGTGCTCCGCATAGACCTGAATGTACTTTAGTTATAATGTCATGGGCTTCGTGTTTATCTAATCAATGTAACCACATTTGATCAAAGGACCGATATAAAGTGCCATCAATGAGAGCATAGGAGAGAGCTCTCTATTTCACCTGATGGGCATGTGACTTTTCTTGAAGTTGTTTATCGATTTTCAAATAGTCTATGAATAGTTGCCTCCAATCTAGCTCCTTGTCCTTAAAGGCAATGACAACCTCCCCTTCAAGACAAAGTCTCTTGATGAGTTCAACATCAATAAGGGATAGGACTTGTCTATTTTGGACCCTTGTTAAAATGGACTCATCTTCCGGACATGCCAATTCTTTGGCAAGTTTGGCCAAAGCATTTGCTACTGCATTCTCTGCTCGGGGAACCTTGTAGATGGTGACTTCAGAGATTTGGGCCAACAGCTTCATGGTATACTAGTGGTAATGATGAAGCTTGGGTTTGAGGATCTTATAGGACCCTGCAATCTGTTGATGATCAACTACGAATCCCAAAGATGTTGATCCTCTTAACATTGATTGTGATGGCTAACTCCAGACTGGCAATCAAAGCCTCATACTCAGCTTCATTATTGGTGCTGGGGTTAGAAAGATAGTGTGAGAATCTCATCACATCATAGTTTGGAGTTAAGAGAACTATTCTTACCCTACCTTTCCTAAAAGAGTAGATCGTGGTGTTTTCCCTTTATGAAAAGAAGCTATACCATCAAAATACATCTCCCATCAGTGGTTGTCAACCTTCCCTAAGTTGTTCATCAGGGAGATCATCACTAAGCGAGTCAGCATGAAGTGGGTGTAATGCTAAGAAATCCGCTAGTTCTTGCCCTTTTACCGCACGGAGGGGTACGAATATGATGTTGAACTGTAATAGAATCATGGACCATCATGCCAAACATCCAGATAGCATTGGTCATTTCATGAGGTACTGCAGCAGATTGATTCTGTAGATCAAGTTCACCTTATGAGAAAGCTATATTATGTCGTAGCTTCTAAGATGCAAAGATCAAAGCTAAGCAATGTTTGTCAATAGGTGGGTAGTTTGCTTCAGCAGAGTACCAAGAGAATCATCCAATGCAGTAGTGTAGAGGATGAGTGGCCTGCCTGGGATAGGGCTACTAGAACTGGAGGCATCACCAAATACTACTTGACATCTTCAAAGGCATGCTGACACTTATCATCCCACTTGAACTTAGCATCCTTTTTGATAAGTATTAAGAATGGTTTGTGTCTCCCTGATAGGTTAGAAATAAATCATCTTAGATATGCCAGCCATCCTTGGAAGGATCTGAGTTGAGTTAAACTCTTAGGAGGTGGCATTTCTAAGATAGCTTTGATCTTTTCTAGATCTATTTCTATTTCCTAGTGTCGACAACAAACCCAAGAAATTTCCCTGAAGCTACTCTGAATGCACACTTCAGTGGATTCATTTTGAAGTTATATTATGTTAACCATTTGAAAAATATGCTCAAGTTAGAGAGGTGGTCTTCCTTTTCTCTGCTCTTGACTACTAGATCATCAACATAACACTCAACTTGATGATGGATGAGTTCATTGAAGATCGAGTCATGGCTTGGTATGTACCTATTTTTTTTGGCCAAAAGGCATGATCCTATAACAAAAGATTCTGATCGGGTTTGAAAGTAGTGTTTCTTTCATCTTCAGGAGACATCTTGATTTAGTTATAGTCAGATGACCCATCTATGAAAGAGAAAATTGCATGAGATGAGGCAATGCCATTAGTTCTGGTATAGGAAGAAGAAATTCATCCTTAGGACATGCCTTATTTAAGTCCCTGAAATCGGCGCATATGCAAATTTGGCCATTCTTCTTCTTAACTAGGACGACAAGCTAACGGTAGGAAATTTTTCTTCCCGATGAAACCAACGGCCGATCAATTTCTTAATTTTAAAATGACTTTTTTTATTCAATTTCTAATCGCATGCATAGGAGCTTGATAGGATCTATTGCTAGCTTGTGGACTGCTACGTTAGGAGATAATCTGGACATTCTTCATAACTCCATGCAAAGTAGTCTTTAAACTCAGTGAATAACCTAACTAAGTCATTGGTTTCTTCTTCATTCAGCTACAAACTGATGTACATCGGGTGTGGATTTTCTTCTATCATGAGGTTGATTTCTTTAAGCTTTTCAATTATTGAATGGTTCTCCTCTTCAAATTCTGGTGGTGCATCTCTGATTTGGAGATCATTTGGATCATCTGAGATTTTTAAACACACATTCTCATGAGAGTTAGTGTTGTGTGAAAAGAACCTATCAAACTCAAATGATTGGTAACAACTAAGCAATGTCATCGCATTTGGACCCTTTGTCGAATCCTAGTTCTACTCTTGATTGTGCTTCCCTACCTATATTATTCCACAACTTTTCAATATACTTTGATCTGTGCCTAGACCATGTATGAGGAACCAAACCTTTCTGTATAAGATTATGAACATAAGCGAGTAAAAGTCAAACGGTGATTCCATTAATTGTTTAAATGAATCCTCCTCAAGTTCTACATCAACTTGGAGGATGATGATCCCAAAAGAATCTCTTTGGCTTCATATCACTAAGACTTAGGGGCTTCCTTAACTACTAAACCTTCAACATTCTAAAGGCCCATCTTCATCTCTCAGATCGAAAGTCACTAATGAACTCAGAGAGAGGGTTGTGGTATAATCACATTAGACTCATCCTCCAAGCTGGATTCCAAGTCTATGTGAATAGTAGGGGTACTCCTATGAATTAAAACATAACCCCTGTTGGTTGATGACCAACAAGGGGGCCTTCCACCTCTAGAACTGCCTTTGTTTCTACCTTTGCCTCTGCCTGGTAGAGGTTGAGTCATCCTACCCACATGTCCATATGATGGAATGAACTGTAGGTGGCATATGATATGCAGATCTATTTCTTCTTCAATTCTCCTTTCTTGTTCACTTGTATTTTCATTTTTTTTCTTTTTCTTCATGTTCTTTTTCTTTTAAATTTGAGTTTTTCCAAGTTCACAATAAAGGGTGTTTTGAGGAAGATAGTAGGTCGCATCCTCATAAATCTCAACCTCTCTAACTGAAAATGGCTTTTCATCTCCATTGACTTGATATTCAATCCCATCCTTTTTGAACCTGATGCACTAATGGAGGGAGGATGAAATTATCTTCTTCTGATGTATCCAATCACCTATCTCCAAAGGTAACACTATGGAACCTAAAGCTCGCTCACCTTATTCATTGAATCCTCTCAACATCATCCGATCTCCTCGGAGTGTGGAGATGTCAATCCTCAAATAGGCAAGGGTCTTTAGACTCATAATGTTCACCGATGCACCTAGATCAATGAGAACTCTAGCAAGTCTCAATCATGTCAATGTGATGTGAGGGGACGTGCTAAGTCCCCCAGAAGAAGGTCTTCATCTATGAAAGTTATCCTCAGGCTTCTTTTGTATAATATGCCTCCTCACCAATAGTGTTTAGCTGAGCTAAGCATATCTTAGGATCAAGGAGAGTCTTGATTAATGATTCCTTCATCTCTTTAGATAAGATAAGGGCATTGTATATGCTTAGATTATATGACAACTTTCTTAGATGAGAGAGGAAATTATAGTCCACCTTAGGTTGATCCTCCACAAGCATATCCAAGGGTGGAGCATCCTGTGGAGGGGCTTCTCAATCCTCTATACCAATGACTTATGTCCCTCTATCTTGAGGTGCGCCTAGAGGTAGAACCTGCCACTATGGAGGTTGACTTGTGATCTCTATGTGGTAATGGAAGGTTCACCGACATGCTCACCTAGCCTTCTCCTATGGGACCTCAATTGATGATTCCAAGTCTATCTCAAGAGGTGAACTAGTATTCAAAGTAAGAATGTCCAACTCAATCGAAAGAGGAAGATCAAAATTATAGTTATTTGACTTAAGAGTTATCAAGAATAAGTAGACAACCCATTAGAAGTGATGTAATTAAAAGCTAGCTTTATTCTTCAATTTCTTGATTTGATAGAGGTACAAAGTAGAAATCAAGTAAAGTAAGAGGGGAGGGATTTGATGCCCTCATCCAATACAAGATGTCTACTAGAAGAAGAACTAAAGTAGTGGTAGCAATAGTGACCGAGGATGACTTGCTGGTTGCACCGCTATCTGGGCACGCCGGGCCGCTCTCTCCTTCCTTTCTTTGAGTTAGCTCGCAACTTGCAAACCTTCCTTGATGTTGGAGGTTTGCTCGACTAGCACAAGGAAAGTTTCTTGATCTTTTGGATAATCTTTTTAGAGGTTTTGGATAAGGAGATATCCTAACCTTCTTTGGTTTTGGAAGGATCACAAGTATCCCCAAGGATTACCCTAATGGAACTGGATGGTTATTCCACTAGGTATTCTTTCGAGATAACTACAACACCGATCTTGAAGCTATGTTCAAGTCGATCCTTAAATGTGAAGCAATCCTCCAAAACATGACCTAGCATAGTGGTAGGGTTAGATCATAGCTTTTCCCACTTCCTCTCGATCCTAGGCTAGGTAGAA
The DNA here is from genome assembly GCA_021442155.1 of Cymbidium sinense. Lineage (NCBI taxonomy): Eukaryota > Viridiplantae > Streptophyta > Magnoliopsida > Asparagales > Orchidaceae > Cymbidium > Cymbidium sinense. The sequence continues at coordinate 155,486,922 of CM038217.1, read as the reverse complement.
ATTAGACTTCTTTAAGAGATTCTTAAAGATCTTCCTTATTACCTCCCTCTTAAATGAATAAGGATTGTTGAGTTTATCCAAAAGAGTAGGTGGACCATAACTACCTGGCGGTGGGTATGTGTACCGCTAAGATATGATAAGGAGGCTGGGTAGGCTGAAGGTGTGGGTGAGGTTCCTGGGTGGTGAGGAGGAAGCAAAGTGGAGGCCATGGTCTCTCAGACTGATCTCAAGCTGGTTGTTTCCCCTTATCCACTATTGTCACTATCCCAAGCTTCTCATACCTTTTGGTTTTGCTTTGGGCTAGTCTTGAAAAGGCAACTGTTGGCCTCTCCTTAGACTAGTTGCCTTATTGATTAACTTCAAAGTTTTGATGGTGAAGCCTTAAGCATGAAGATGACTGGACCATAGATATTCTTTAGAAGAATCTCAATGGCATGTTATTGATAGTTGCATTTCATACTCGTTATGCCATCTGAGAATGTAGTCAAGGGACTCACTCAGCAACAAGATCGCCAACAGAACCCTTTGTCGAGCTCACAAACCTCTTGATAAAGAGTTGCTCCAACTCGAAATGTCTTAAACCATTGGGAAGTTCAACATACCAATCAAAGCTATCTGCTAGCTCGATGAAGAAGTGTAAAAGTAAAGTGTCACGCCACTGCAATAAGCCCTAAAGTGTAATATGCTACCTCGGGTTTCCACTATCATCAACTCTTGAAGGAAGGTGGCAAACCCTTGGGATATTGGATTGCATCAAATTCCTCTAGGGTCTACCCTTGGAACATGATCCTCCAGCTTGAGCCAATGCTTCCTTCACCTACTCAACCATGAATTGATATATTTTTCGTATGGAGGTACTTTCCACTACCTTCTATACATGTTGGTGCTACTACTCTAGGAGGTAAAGTCTTGGTCTCCAAGACATGCACCAACTCATGACTAGTCTCGCCTATAGTAGGATGAACTAGGGCTTGTTTTGAAATGCTAACAAGTCCTCAAGTCAGCCTTCACCATCCTCTATTTTTCATCTTTCTATTTTTGATATCAAGGTGTTGGTTGAGGGGTGTCTTCCCGCCAACCTCATCACCTTCCATAGTCGCTCTCTCGAGGAGGGATCCCTTGGTATCTACCATGCAAACTAGTCTCCCAACAAATCATCTTCATTGGGATCAAAGTATCTTCTCCTCATCTAATACCATCCTATATCTCCTTCTTTTTTCCATGAAATAATGAGCTACTATCATCTAAAGATCAATCTTCAAATAGCATAAATACTTTATTGATTGGTGATGGGATCATATCATGAATGAGGCACCTACCTCTCGCTACTAGAGAATCAAGTGAGGACTATACTCACTAGAAGAAATGCACTCTTGGCTATCACTCACTTTGAAATGGGTGAAACTCCTAGGAGGCTCTACTATCATGAGTGCAACTGGGCTTTCATCTCCTCCCTCTACAACTACTGCAACCACCTATATGTCTTGCTGAACTGGTGGTGTTGGTGAAGGGACGACCACTATGCTTCGGGGTCACCATTCCTTCCACACCACTCGAAGGTCGGCAGAGAGCGCCTCCACAAGAGGGCGGTAGATGAATGAGATCCTTTAGTTGGGATCACCAATGGTCCTCTTCTCCCCGGATGGCCTTCATGGCCTCGAATGAGATGTTGAATGTAATGGTGATGGTGGATGGGGTAGAGTGTATGGGAGACACCACTCTGAACTCCTCCTATGATGGTATCCCCGTAGCGTAATACTATGTGATCGGGTAGCACCGCCGAAGAAAATCAATGAGGGGAGGCCACTAATCGCCACCAAACCACCTCCTAGTGATATGAAGGCGCCCTCCCACCATAGATGTTTCCTACACTATGGGGGATGATAGATCTCAAATCAAATTGATCCCCGAACTCAAAACGTCCATAAGCTCCACCAACCTAGTGTAGAACTGAACAGAGGCCGGCATACAACCTCCTACTAACTGTGGTGGAAAACCACCGTGGAGGTGAAGTGTGGATCCTCCTAGCATCCTCTAAACCCAGAGAGGATTAAATGGGTTCACAGAACCGTGGAAATCAGTGGCAACTCCTAACCCACCATGTAGTGGCCTCCATCTCCCTGACGATGCATGTGTGGTACTGCTTAATCATGCAATTTTTGTTCTTTCTCGATAGGTGAGGGAGAGAAGGACCCACTCAAAAGTGGGAGAGGCAATCTGGGATCAGGGAGCCTTGAGGGTGCTAATGAGTGGGTGCTAGCCCTTACAAGCATGGGGAAACCATGAGCACCGCCATAAATGCTAATGACCTACTATTGTAAAATTATCACCGCCTTCCTCTTGTGAGGGGATATCAATCGATGGTAAATCAATCAATGATGACCGCCTCACACCATATTTTGCAAAAGTATGAGGGGAATGCCCTCACAGGTAATTCTCGTCCCCTCAAAGCCTCATCCAAAATGAAGGAGGTGGGCGTAATCAGCACGAGGAAGGCTGGCCTAATCCAGGGCCAAGTCCATCTGGGGGAAAGGTGCTGCATTTCGAGAAGCCAAAACAATTAACTATAACTAGAAAAAACCGAATCCATAATGAGAGTCTGTTGAAAAAACTTGATCATTTCTATCTTGTTGATTTTGAATTTGAATTTAAAATTTGAACCCACATCCAACATCTTGGAAGTGTTAAGAGGGGTTCAAATAGATTTAGGGAATATTTAGAGATTTGATTGGAAAGAGGAATTTTTGAATATGGAATCCACTTTAAACAAATTTGGGTATGTTGAAAATTAGTCCAAATATTTTTGAGAAAGATGCTTCCATAGGTTCATGTTTGAAATTAGATTTTGATTTGAGGACCCTTCCCTTTAACAAATTTGAGTATGTTAAAGTAAGGGTCAATTGGTTTAGTTTTGATTTAATATTTTGGAATCTACTCACTTAGCAAATTTGGGTATGCTAAGTGAGGTGTTTAAAAACAATTTCTTCTTTTTGTTTCTTTCTTTACTTTATTTTGTGAATATTTTTGTGATTTTAAAAAGAGAAATGGAATCCCATTTAGCAAATTGGTATGCTAAATGAGGAAATCCAAGTGTATTTTTTTTTTGAAATTTTGAAAATAGGATCTTAGCAAATTTAAGAAAAATCCTAATTTGTTTCTTTTTTATTTTGATTTGATTTTGAAAGTGGAGATTCACTTAGCAAATATGGTATGCTAAAATAAAGTTTCATTTAATTTTGTGAAATGAAATTTCACTTAGCAAATTTGAGTATGCTAAAATGAATTCCAAAAGATGTGTTCAAAATTTTGTGTTTTGATTTTATTTTAAAATGGAGACTTCTTAGCAAATATGTATGCTAAAGAATGAAGTTCAAAAGTGTTTTTTGAAATTTTGTGAAATGGAAATTTCACTTAGCAAATTTGAGTATGCTAATGAATTTCCAAAAGGGTATTTCAAATTTTATTTGATTTTGAAAGGGGAGACTTCATTTTAGCAAATGGTATGCTAAATTGAAGTTCCAAATATGTTTTGAAAATTTTTTTGAATGGATATTTCACTTAGCAAATTTGTATGCTAAATGAAATTTAAAAGTGTGTTTCAAATTTTGTTTTGAAAAGGAGACTTCATTTTAGCAAATGGGTATGCTAGAATGAAGTTCCAAATGTATTTGAAATTTTTTTTTTTTTGTTGATTTTGAAAAGAGAGATTTTGATTTAACAAATTTGGGTATGTAAGATGGAAATCAATTATATTTCATTTTTTAAAGGTGTATATTTTGTATGTGATTATTTCCTTTTGAAAGAGAAAATCCCAACCTAATCATATATGAAATATGTTATGGATTTCAAAATAATGTTATTATTTGAAATGAAATTTCCATTCAATAAATTTGGGTATATTGAATGGAGATATTCATATGTGCTTTTGAAAATTTATTTTTGATTTTGTTTGAAAATGAGACCTCCACCCAATTAGTGTGGGTATATTGAATGGAGAGGTGTCATATGTTCTTTTTGAAAATGAGAAAATCCAACCTAACACATGTGGAATGTGTTTAGTAAAATTTCAAAGTTATGATTTTGCTTGAAGAGGTAATATCCATTCAACACATTTGGATGTATTGAATGGAAAGGCCCATCTTCAAATTTTATGCTTTTGAAAATAAGATTGTTGGAATTTTATTTTGGAAAATGAGGTCTTCACCAAAATGAATTGAGTGAAGAAACTCATTTGTGCATTTAGAAAAATGTGATTGTTGGAATTTTATTTTTATATAGATGGTATTACATATAACAATCATAAAGATTGTTAGATGAAGGTGATTTAGGAAAATTTTTGTGTAAAACATTTTATTATGTGCATTTTTGAAAGAGTGCTTTTTTGAAAATTAAGATTTTTATGAAGGATTTATTTGATCTTTATTATTTTAGAATGAACCTTTCCTTAACATGAAAAAGATAGGGAGGAAGTCTTTAATTAATTCTCATTATTTTAATTTTTATTTTACCCATTGGGGAATCCAATGGGGGTTTTAAGACCAACATGAGGTGAGGTCCTAAAACCTAAAGATGTTGGCTAGCTTAACTTAAGGATGAAATAAGCTAAGTGCCAACAGAAAAAAAGATAGTCTTGGATTCATACCAAAGTACAAACCCACTATTGATACTTAGAGACAATGATCATTTACCAAAGATGGAGAGAGGAACCATCCCATAGTCGCTAGAAAAATCTATGGTGAAATTTTTAATTTCTAAACTTCCATCTTCACTCTATGTGGAATAAAATGAAGATCAAATATACTTCTTCTTTTTATGCATTTTTGACATCACATAGATCCATAGATGTTCTTATTGAGGGTGATCAGGTATGACATTGAGGAGAAGTGTACTATCTCAAAAGATAGAAGTCACCACCCTACAATGGACCTAATCACCTCAACAAGGACTCCTAAGGACAATGGGTCTGCATATGTACCAAAGATTCTTCCTCTACTTTACATGGAAAAGTAAAGTAGGTTTATTTTAAATTCAAAGTTCCTATGCAAGCCCTCATAGTTAATTACATCCTAAGAATGAGATCCCTTAGAATACTCTTGATTAAGGTAAATGATCATTGTCTCAAAGATTTCAAAGTAGGACTATCAATCATTAGTTTATTTTGGAAGATCAAATGGGATTGATCAAAGAGAGAGAGTTATTATCAAGCCAAATGAAGATAAGTGGGAGATGCTCATGATGCTAAAAAACTTAGTGAGCATCTCAAACTATCTATAGTTGGGCTTTATATTTTTGAAATTAAATTATTTATTTGAGTTGAATTTTCATTAGAATTTTATGGCTTATAATTCCATAATACAAGGTTATGGAAATGCCTAAGAGGTGAAGATTTATGCTTATGACCCATAAAAGGGAGAAGCAATCTCAAAACCTAAATCTACGTAGCTTTGGCGAGGGCCAAAAATATGACCTAAATCTAAGGCAAAAATGGGTATTTGGTTTGCCTCGACAAGGGAGGACAAACTACCTGACTACTTGGACTTACAACCGCCTGGGGGTGGCCATCAACTAACTCCTCCTACAATTTTAAATTCATGTAGGTAAGTCATATACTTTATGCAAGATAGCTAGACTGGTATTTATTTAGAAAGAGACTAAATCCTTAAACTTGCACCTTAAGAGACTAGATCATGTAAGGGCATGAAAATGATCTAGATCTAATGCAAAAAATATTACATGTTATTTTATTTTTGGACAATCATTTGATTCAGGCTTATAGGATTCATATGCCTAATGCATGAGAAGTAAGATTATTGGCCAAAATCAGTGAGAATGGAGGAGGCGTGTTTCCACCATGGATCTCAAAGGTCAAGCCAAGTTTCTCTAGCAAAGGTGAAAGCCCTCCAATCAAGAGTGAAGCAAAATGTTTTTTATGCATGATGTTATAAAAGAAATACTCATCCAGTTAAGGGGTTGCTAATTCTTTTATCTTGATTTTAACTTATGCTCTAAGTGAGGTTATGAGTTATTTATTTTTAATTTTGAGTTGATTAATTTGGTAGAAGATTTATTTTCCTAAGAGCCTAATCATCATCTAGCCATACATCAAGCAAGGAAGAAACTAGGAAAATATGCCATCTTAATGCACAAGCTAAACAAAATATCATCAACATTTTATAAAGCAAACACAAGAATAAAGGTCATTTATGGTCAGCACCAAGACAAACCAAAACAAATTGATTAGCCGAGCTCTACCCTTATACAACTTGAATTACAAATGAATTAATTTATAGTTAAGCAAGGAAATTCATTTTATGGGGTCTTCTTTCTTCTTTTCTTCTTTCTTCTTTCTTCTTTTGGTTCCTTCTTTTAGTTCCTTCTTTTGGATGGTTGGAATGTGGATAATCCAAAGGCTTCACATGGCAGATAAGATGTAATCTTATGACCAATGCTCATCCTAATCCCCATAACATCATTCCAAAATCCTAATTGCAAAATTACATGAAAAGAAAAAGTAAATCTAACTAACACCTACAAAATAGAGATTAGCTAAACAAATCATACAAATCCCAAGCATGTACATTGGACTTAGCACCCCACATATGGGTAACCAAGTCCACCTGGCCTATTGGATTATGCTTAGGGGTATAAACACCGCACAAAAGTTATATTTTATTTATTACAGCTCTTAAGCAATCCCCATAGAAAATAATAGTTAGACTAAGATCGCCCTACCATTCATTCTACGCACATTCACCCTAACACCCAGACTAGAAATAATACATCATAAAATAAAAAGCAAACATCAATCCATGCACCGCCCTAACCTGAAGCTAGAAGTGGTGACTCAACCTAATGTGTGCTTTAAGGTTTGTGTGGTATGCTTAGCTATGTTTTTAAGTTTAGATTTTCTAAGTATGAAGAATGTTCAACTTAGATGGTTTCATTTAAATGTTTATTGATTTGGGTTGATTTTATTTGATGTTTTTAGGTTTGTGTGAATCATTAATTACTAAGTTTTAAAGAGAGGGAAAAGAGAAGAGAACTTCTCTTTCCTTCCCTATCTTAAGTAATTTCTAAAGTGGATTCATGTTTAGTTTTGTTTAGTGAATTTTTTATTATGTATTTTAATTAATCATAATTTTAGATTAATTCTAAATAAATATATTCAGAAAAATGGCATTTTAAGATTAAGTAAAGTGAATTAAATTCACAAAACACACATCACTTTATTTCTTTCCCAACATGTATCACATGCATATGGATGTATCCTAAGCATATCTATACATACAAATGAGAATTATTTGACATACTTTATGATGAATGATAAGTGAGTTACTTAAGAAAGTTTGAATCCTTTATGATGCATGATTTTCATTAAGTAGAAAAGTGATTTTCTTATTCATTTTCACATGTACACATATATGTATGAAAGGCATAAGTGAGTACGAAGCCATTATTAACCAAGGGTGTAAGGTACAAGACCTACTTAGGGCTACTTAAAGCCTCGCAACCCCGGGGTTGTCCAGACTAATACCACTTTCCTTAAATACAAGCATATGTACAAAAGAAATGAATGGAAAAGAAAGATGCAAAAATTTATTCTTATGTTTGTTTATGCAATTTATATGTAAGTGTAAGGATCTTCTTAAGTCATAACATGGAAGAGGATAAGAATAAATTTAGCAAGTGTTATGTTCTTTAAAATGAACTATACATTTTGCAAATCTTATTAAAATCCATATTAAGAGAAAGAAAGGAAGCAAACATAAGACACATTTTTATATTCACATGCAAGCTTATAAATAAATATAAGTAGCACACTTTCAATTTTGATATTTGATTTATAGATTTTGAAAATATTTTGAATTTAATAGTGATAATAGCCATTCATAGTTTACTTTAGCCAAAACATGCAATTTGACATAAAGAAAATATTTCATTTTTGAATCTGATTTTTGAAAAGCATGAATGTATGAAATTCATATGACATACACATTTAGTTTGTTAGGAAAGAACTAAAGTGATGAAGGCATGCAAACACCCCCACCTTAATTAATTATTAAAGATAATCTTATGAAATAAGAAAGCTTAAAGTAAATCAAATTATTTTTAAAGAAGGTTTGATTTTATTTTGAGTTTGATTTAATTTGAGAAATGTGAGGTGATTTTGATGTTCCTAACCCATTCCCATACATGTTGGTCATTTTATTTTAATGTTTAGGTGATTAGATGATTTTTTATGTGTTACTTAGGTTAAGGTATGAATTAATCATGTTAATTACCCCTTACCTATACCACCTTAGCATAGTTAATCAAATAATTATGAGCCAATGAGATGACATAAAACCACAAAAGGAATTTAAATCAACAATGCACTTAGGAAGAAAAGGGCCTAATGCATTTGGCTCATGATTAATGATTAATTAAACTAAGGGGTTTAATTTTAAGTAATTTCATAACACCTCTCACACATGTGAGTTGAGTTTTGATTTCCTTAATGTACTTAGGCTCTTGAACACCTAAGCATCTACCCAAGATAGATTAATTGAGTTCTGGAAAGTTTTAGAATTTTATGAAATTAATTAAGGGTATAATTAGTGAATTAACCCTTAATTAAGGATGGATTAAGGAGGAAAAGGGGTTTAGGGATTATCTCAAGGAAAGTATCCCAAAATTATTCTCTAAACATCATACTCACTTAATCAAAACTTAATTGACTCAATTAGAGGCTAAACCACTAATTATGCCCTTAATTAACCTTAATTACATTAAGGGATGATCAAGGAATGAACTAGCAATTCCTCTAATTAAGCCACCAATAAATCCCAAGAAAATTAGGGGAGGTAGGAGTCATCCCACTATTTAAGCATAAAAAGTTTGGGATTAATCAGTGGAGTAATTAGAGGGTAATTAGCAAAATAACATTCCAAATAAAACTCTAATTTAGAGAAAAATACTATTTAAAATCCATTGAAATTAATTTTAGAATATTGTATATTCAATTATCTATCAATGCAATTTATTTTATATTTTTATGTTTCTAGGCTTAGATATAAATTTTAGAAATTTTCATAATTAATTAGAATATTTAAATAGCCTAATTAAGTATTTAATCCCATCGGTGCTACGCGGGCCGCTAATGTGGCATGTGCTTTCCACATGGCGTGATGGGATTGGGTACTAAACTTGTCACATCATGTGCCGCATCAGCGATGGTACTATGTGCTTTCTCCTCAATCGTTCGATCAAGGATCGGACGGTTGAGATTAAAGCTGCGGCTTTAAAGGGGAAATCTATGGATGCTACGTGTTCTAATCTCGATCATCCATCCAAAATATGTGGATGGATGGCCAAAGATTCATCATTGTAATTCCCTGTGATGAGTGGAGACTGCTCATGTTCTAGGGCAAGATCCGAGCTCGATTGAGCTCGAATTGGGCTAAAATTTAGCTCACACCTTCATCATATAATGTATATCACATTTAATGGCTAGTTTATCATGCAATGAAACTTTCTTTCATGAAGACCACACTATGGCTAGATTAAGCTCAGAAAAATGATTTACCTCATCGAAGGTGATCACCAATGCTCGATTCCCTTGGAGAAGCTTCATCTAGTAGAGACAAAGCTTTATTGAAAGTTTGAGTTCTTAAGATTGGGTGGTTGCTTCTAGAGGCCAACTCCACCTTGAACTCCTTGGCTTCGATCGAACTAGCACCCCTCTTGCCTTTGGAGCTTGGGAAAGAGCTTGGACAAGTTCAATTGGGGTCCTTAAGGGAGCTTGCAAAAGGAATTGGGTTGGTTTTAAGTGTGGAGTGAGATTGGATTTTCATTTTCTTGCCCTATTTTTAGCTTGACAAACCAAGAAATGGGAAGATCAAACTCTCTCTATGAAGCTTGGGAAGAGTAGCTAGGGCTTGCTCTGATTTGCTATGCTTCAATTGTATTAGAGAGAGTGTGGATTCAGTTGAATTAGGGGGAGTATATCTTCCCCTTGAAGGATCGGATGACCACAAGCCTCCTTGCCATTTTCATCCAATTGATCTTATGCCATGAGTTTGTTAGGCCATTTTGGATGTCCTTGCATTCGGTTTGGCTAAGGAGTGGAATGGTGAACTTCCTATGTGCTTAATTCAAGTGGAAGGACGATCACATGTCCTCCATTTCAAAGCATGTGATCAATTTTGAGTTTGGGTTGGGTTTGGCTGACCCAAACCCAATGCATCATGTGCACTAGGTCCATTAGTGATCATTTGGACCACTAAGAGGATGCCAAGTGTCCATGAAAAGGAATTGACCAAATTCCAAGTGGTTTTGATTTTTGGTTACGCTATGGCCCAAGGGTAAAATGGTCATTTGACCTTGATTTTAATTTGTATTTGGTATGAAAAATTGCCAAGTTTCAATTGAATTAATGTGATTTGTTTATGTTGACCCATTTAGGTCAAAATGGGTCAACTTGGGTCAAGTTGACCAATTGGTCAAATTGGGTCTTGGGTCAAGTTCATATGACCATTTGAAATGTTTTGGTGGCTTTGGTTTGATTCAATTTGGTTTAGGTTTGAATTTGGTTCATTGAGTTCATTTAGGTCAAATGGGTCAAGTTGACCAATTTGACCCATTTGACCTATTTGGTTAGGTCATGGGTTGGTTTAGTTTAGTTGGTCATATAAATGGATTGGTATCTTTGTTTCCAATCAATTTTGGTTAAGTTTAAATTTGGCTCAATTAAGTCTAGTTGGGTTCAAGGTCAATTGGGCTAGGTTAGGTCTAGTTGGCCAATTGAGGCTTTGGTCAAGTTCAACAATCATTTTGAGATGAACATGACCCATTGGTTTAATCAATTTGGCTTAGATCAAGTTTTGACACATTTTGACTTTTTAGGTCAAGTTGGGTCAACTTGGGTCAAGTGGCCAAAGTTAGGCTCAAATGTTGACTTGGTCAAGTTCAAACATTGATCATGAATGAACTTAGATCATTGGTTTCTCAATTTGGCCTATGGTGGATTTTGGCTATTGGGTTTCATTTTGGCTAAGTGTTGACTTGGTCAACCTTAGGTTTGACTACCCAATTTATGATTGATCATCTCATTGATGGTTGATCATGAGAGAGGCTTAGGTCTTAGTTCAATCCAATTTGGTTAGGATTAAATTTGCTCATAAAGATTTAGGTCACTGAGTGAAAGTCAAATGGCTTGGTCAAAGCTTGATTTGATTGAACTCACATGGACTTATGATTGAAATATAAATCCATTTGCAAGTGGTTTGAAGTCAAATGGTTTTAATTCATTTGACAATTTCAAGTTAAATGAATATGAAATGGATTTGATTTTTGAATTGAGTTTTGATTTGATTGATTGATTTTATGTTTATATTTGATTCATGATTTGAGATTGATTGATTTGATTGAATTTGAGTTTTTTATTTTATGATTTATTTGATTATGAAGTTGATTTTTGAATTAAGTTGATTTTTTTGAACTGAATTGAATTGGATTTAGTTTGATTTGATTGATTTTATATTTCATATATGTGAATAAAATGAGAATATAAATGGGTTATGAAAATTTCATGATTTGAATTGATTTGAACATTGATTTAGCTAAGTCTAAGAGGAAATGAAGGACTTAGGAAAAATTTTGAACTTGGAATTGAATTTTAGATTTAGTTTGATTGATTTGAATTTATATTTTATTTTTATATGTGAATATAAATGAGAATATAAATGAGTTATGACAAAATTTCATGAATTTGAATTTATTTAGATTTGATTTATGCTAAGTCCATGAGAGGGGAACAAAGGACATAAGAAAGATTTTAAACTTGGAATTGAATTTTAGATTTAGTTTGATTGATTTGAATTTATATTTCATTTATATATGTGAATATAAATGAGAATATAAATGAGTTATGAGAAAATTTCATGATTTTGAATTGATTTAGATTTGATTTAGGCTAAGTCCATGAGAGGATCAAAGGACTTAGGAAAGATTTTGAACTTGGAATTAATTTTGGATTTCAATCATTAGTTTCAATCATGGGTTTCAATCATATCGCATTGATTTGAGTTTAGAGAAAATCAATTAAGCTGGAATTGATTTAGGTTTGATGTTGATTTGATTTGGAGTTTTGACTTGAAGAAAAGAAGTAAGGAATGTGGTTCAAACTATAGAGTAGGAAATTCTTAACACCCCTAAGGCATGACCTATTCCTATGGCCAACCCTTCTTAGTCTCTAAGGCTAGGTTGAGTGTCCACCTAATCACTAGATTTGTCTTAAGACAAAGGATCTCTTAATGTCTAAGAGGAGTCCTATGTCTAAGATGGAGGGGTTGAGAGTTCATCCTTAAAATGAGGTCAACAATATAAGCTTGCCATCTTAGTAGATGGTAGAATTTCTCCAATCTATGTTCCTCCAATGCTGATCTTGGTGCTGAATGTAGTACCATTATTAATATAATTCATCGAGAAACCCCAAACCTATATGATATGGTTCATAAATTGGAGCACATGCTAAGTTGACCTCTATGGATTACCTCCCCACTTGAAAAGTAAATGGCTAGAATGAATGGACCCTTGAAGAAGGAGGATCGAAAGCCTACTATGTGTGCTCAACACTAAAATGGCCACAGGCCAATGTAGAATGTAGAATATTGGGTGGTTGATGTGACCACACCGCACACATTGGTGGCATCTCCTAGCTACATTCATGAGTCAATCATCAAGTAGTAGTATCATAGTCTTGATCTTGGCTTTAATCTTGACTGGACTGTGAGCTCCACATAAAAATTTCCATTTATCTTATGAGCTTCGTGTTTGGCTAAACAATGTAACCACATATGATCGAAAGACCACCGGTGTAGAGTGTCATCCATGAGAGCATAGGAGAAAGTTCTCTGTTTCACCTGATGGGATAATGACTTCTCTTGAAGTAGTTTGCTTATGTTTAGGTAATCTATGAATGGTTGCCTCCAATCTGACTCACCGTCCTCTTTGGCAACGATAACTTACCCTTCAACAGAGAGTTTCTCAATGAGTTCAGCATCTATAAGGGATAAGACTTGTCTATTTTGGACCCTTATTGAAATGGACTCATTTTTTGGGCATGCTAACTCCTTGGCAAGCTTGGCTAATGCATCTGCTACAACATTATCTCATTGAGAATCTTGTAGGTAATGACCTCTAGGATTTGAGCCAACAACTCCATGGAGTACTTGAGGTAATGGTAGAGCTAAGACTTGAAAACCTTAACCCAGCAATTTGGTTAATGATGAGCTGAGAATCCTCGAAGATGTTGATGCTCCAGATGCATAATATAATGACTAACTCCATAATGGCAATTAGAGCCTCATATTCAGCTTCATTGTTGGTGCATTGATTGGACATATGATATAAGAATCTCATCATATCATGGTCGAAGTTGAGAACTATTCTACCCCGCCTTCCATGGAAAGTAGATCATGGTTCTTCTCCTTAAGAGGAAGCCACCATCAAAATACATCTCCCAATGTGAATGTTAGTCCCCTAAGTTCATGATTTGTTCATCGGGGAGGTCATTGTGAGAAGAGGAAGTGGTTGTTATGAAATCCGCTAGTGTGTATCCTTTCATAGCATGGAGGGGTGCGAATGTGATGTCAAACTATGATAAAATCATGGACCATCCAGTGATAAAATCATGGACCATCATGCCCACCATCGAGATAACGTTGGACGTGTCATGAGATATTATAGTGGATTGATTCTAGAGATTTGATTCACCTTGTGAGAAAGCAAGTGATGTCGTAGCTTTTGAGATGCGAAGATTAAAGCTAGGCAATACTTTTCAAAAGGTGGGTAGTTTGCCTTAGTAGGGATTAGATGACGACTGAGATAGTAGAGAGCATTTTTCCCTTCATCATTGGCTTGGTCCAACAAAGCACCAAGGGAGTCATCTAATGCAGTGGTGTAGAGGATCAATGGCTTTGGATAGGGTTGCTAGAATAGCGATCATCGTAGTGTTTGATGTCTTCAAAGGCATGCTAGCACTTATCATCCCACTTAAACTTGGCATCCTTTTTTATAAGAGAATGGTGGCATCTATCCGATAAGTTGGATATGAAGCATTAGATATGCCAACCACCCTTGAATGATATGAGCCGAAGTTAGACTTTTAGGGGTGGCATTTCTAAGATAGTTTTGATCTTCTCGGTGATTCTATTCCCTGTGACAATAAACCAAGGAATTTCTCTGCTACCCAAATGCACACTTGGGATTCATTTTAAGGTTAAATTATCTTAACCATTCAAAACTACTGCCAAAAGATGGTCTTCCTTTTCTTTGCTTTTGACTAGATCATCAACATAACATTCAACATGATGAATGAGTTCATTGAAGATCTAAGTCATGATGGTATGTAGACCGACATTTTAAGAGGCATGACCTTATAAATAATTCTGGGGGTTTGAAAAGTAGTGTTTCTTTCATCCTAGCGGGTCATCTTGATTTGGTTGTAGCCGATGACCCATCCATAAAGGAGAATACTGCATGAGATGAGGCAATGTCCACCATCAATTCTGGAATAGGAAGTGGAAATTCATCCTTAGGAGATGCCTTATTCAGATCCCTAAAGTCATTGCATATGCGAATTCAGCTTTTTTTTAACTAGGATGACACTAGCTAACTAGGTAGGATATTTTTCTTTCCTATTAAAGCCATTATTGATCAATTTTCTTGATTTTAGAAGTGACCTATTGTTCGATGTCTAATCGCATGCATCTAGGAGCTTTCTTGATAGAGTTAACATTAGGATCTATTGCTAGCTTATGGACTACTATATTAGGAGATAAATCGAGCATTTCTTCATAACTCCATGTGAAGAAATCCTTAAACTCAACTAATGGCCTAACTAAGTCATTGGTTTCTTCTTCATTCAGCAAAAAATTGATGTGCGTCGAGCGTGGATCTTCTTTTGTTCCCAAGTTGATTTCTTTGAGTTCGTCAATGGTTGATCTAATTTCTTTCTCAAACTCTGGTGGTGCATCCTTGACTTCAGGCTCATTTGGGTCATCTAAAGTTTCTAAACATGCCTTCTTATAGGAGTTAACATGATTTGAGAAGAACTTATCACACCCAAAATGAGTGGTAATGGACAATGGTTATCATCATAACCCATAATCCTAGTCCCGATCTTGATTGAGAATGTGCTTTGGTTATCCCATAGTTTTTTTAAAGTAGTTCAACTGTTTATACCAAGTATGTGGGATTAATCCCTTCTTTGCTAAGTTAATAACACAAGGTGAATACCAATCAAAAGGTAGTTGTATTAGATCTTTATATGAATCATCCTCAAGTTCTGCATTGGCTTCTTGACTTGAGGATGATGCTCCTAACAAAACTCTTTCGATTACATTTGTGGATGACTTGGGGGCCTCCTTAACTGCCAAACCTTCAAATTCATGAGAAGAAAGTGAGGTTAGAGCTAAAATTCCAATTGCTGTCTGACTGTTCTACATAATGATAATTTGGATACATTCATGCTTTTCTTGGAGGCTTGGTCTTCATCACTATCTTGATCGAACATCACTTCCAAAGGGACCCACTGAGATGGGTTGGTTGACGTGCTAACCACATGAGACTCGTCCTCCGAACTAGACTCTAAGTCTATGTGGATAGCGAGGTACTCTGATCGAACATAGCTCTACCAAGAGCCACCAAAGAATGAGGTCTACCTCTAGAATTGCCTCCTCAACTTGCCTCTTCCTCTACCTGGTGGAGGTCGAGTCATCCTACCCATGTGTTCATATGGAGGAACAAATTGTGGGCAATATCTAATATCTAGTTCTACCTCTTCCTTAGTGTTTGATTCTCATTCACTTGTGTTTTCTTCTTCTTTTTCCTTTTCTCTTTTCTTTTTCTTTTTCAATTTCTTTTTCTTTTTATTTTGTTTTTTTTCTTTTAATTTTGAACTTTCACCAAGTTCATAAGAGTAGACTTTTTAATTTGAAGGAAGATAGTAGGCTGCATCTTCATAAATCTCAACCTCTAAGTGAGAATGGTTTCAAGTCTCCTTTGATGCAATACTCGATTTCATCTCTTCTGAATTTCATGCACTGATGCAAATTGGATGGAACCATGTTGTTTGCATGTATCCAAGGCCTACCGAACAAAGCAGTGAAAAATGTATCTAAATCAATTATGTAGAACTTGGCTTCTATCTTCCAGTCATCTATCTCTAGTGGTAACACTATAGAGCCTAAAGCCCTCTTGTCTTATTCATTGAATCCTCTCAACATCATCCAATCTCCTCGGAGTTCAGAGATTTCGATTCTCAAGTAGGAAAGGGTTTTGATACTCATAATGTTCATTGATGCACCTTGATCTACTAACACCCTGGAGAGTCTAAAACTGCCCATGTCGACTGATGTAGAGGGGAATGTTGTGCTCCATTGTCATCAAAAGAAGGTCTTCATTGAGAATGTAATTCCACGAGATTCTCTTGAAAAACATGCATCCTCTCCAATAGTGATCAGCTAAGCTAAGCATATTTTTGGATCAAGAAGGGATTTTATTAATGACTCCCTCATCTTTTAGATAAGATAAGGGCATCATATATGCTTAATAATTTCTGTGAGTGGGACATTGTAATCAACTCTGGGTTGGTCCTCCATAACCATATCCATAAATGCAGCATCCTATGGAGGGACTTCTTGACTACTTGAACCAATGACTTGTTTACCCTTATCCTAAGGTGCTACCCTATGAGGTAGAACTATGCCACTATGAAGATTGACTTCAATGACTTAATGAGATGGTTAAATGGAAAGTTCTACCTGCTCATCAGGTTCACCTATAGCTTCTCTTATAGGATTATTAGATTCAGATGACTCCAAATCTATCTCAATGGGTGAACCTAGGGGATTTATAAATGGGTAATCCATTTCAAAATCAGAAAGAATTGGATTGGAATTGTTATAATTTTTAGTGCTTGGAGAGCTTTCTATAGGAATAAAATCATCAAGATCATCAAAAGTAGAGAGAATGTAATTGAAATCAGTCTTCTTCTTCATTGATTTCATGGATTTGGATGCAGGTACAAAGTAGAAATCAAGTAAAGTGAGCAAAGTGAGGGATTTGGTATCCTTTGACATAAAGATGCGCTAGTAGAAGAACTAGGGGAGTGCGCAATAGAGAGGTTGGACTAGTTGGTGGTTGCAATGTGCTATCTGCAGAAGTGTCAGTGGGCTTCTACCTCTCAAGTTATCAGTAACTTGCAAACCTTCCTAGAGTTGAGGTTTGAGTGTGCACCTGCAAGGGTAAATTTCTTATCTTAGAAATTATTTTCTTGAAGGTTCGGGATATGGAATATCCCAACTTTTCTCTATCTTGAGAAGTTTGCATGTATCCCTAAGGATTACTTTAATATAATTAGAGGGTTATTCTAGTAGGTATTCCTTAGGGATAACAATGACACCCGACTTATAGATATGCTCAAGCCAGTCCTTAAAGGTAAAGCAATCTTCTAAGACATGACCTAGCATACGGTGGTAGGGGAAAAAGTTTGGATCATGACTCTTGCCTGGATCCTCCAGCCTCTTAGGCTCTGGTAACTAAAAATCAAGCTTCTTTAAGAGATTCTCAAAGATCTTCCTGACAACCTCACTCTTCAATGAATAGGGTTTATTCAATTTGTCGGCAAGAGTAGAAAAATGATAGCTACCTAGTGGTGGATAGGAGTGTTAGTGCTGATGCTATGGATGGGGATACTGCAGAGTATGATGGAGGCACCTGTCAACTGAGGTGGTCGATATGACAGCCATGGTGGTGGAAAATTAGGTGATAGAGGAGGATGTTGAGCTCGAGGTATGTCTGACTGTTGACCTCATTTTTAGGATGTGCTCTCATCCCCTCCATCTTAGACATATGACTCCTCTTAGATTTTAAGAGTTTCTTAGTCTTAAGATACATCTAGTGATTAGTGGACACCAACCTAGCCTGAGACTTGAAGAGTTACTGTGGGTGTTAGGAAATTTGTCTACCCTTAGCTTAAACCTTTCCTCACTTTCCTTCTTCCATGTCAAACTCCAAATAAATTCTATTTGATTTTCTCTAAACACAAATCAATTCCATGATTGAGATCCATGATTAAAATCTATGATTGAAACCCATGATCAAAATCTAATGAAATTCATAAGTCTAAATTTTGCTTAAGTCCTTAATCTTCCTTTAAGGACTTAACTAAAATCTTAATCTAAACCATTCAAATATTTAAGATTTTCTCATAATTCATTTAGATTTCTATTTATATTCACATATGTAAATGAAATATAAATTTAAATAAATCAAACTAAACTCAAAATTCCAAATCAATTCATGAAATTTTTCTTAAGTCCAAATCTTTATCCCTTTTAATGGACTTAGCCTAAATCTTGATCAAACCATCTCAAAGTCATGGGATTTTCTCATAATTCATTTATATCCTCATTTATATTCACATATATAAATGAAATATAAATATAAATCAGTCAAATCAAATAAAAAAATTCAAACTTCAAACTCTAAAATTTTCCTAAGTCCTTTAAATCCTTCTTAATGGACATAGCCCAAATCATGATTAAACCACTTCAAATCCTTGAAATGTTCTCATGATAAATTTATATTCTTATTTATATTCACATATATAAATAAAATATAAATTCAAACAATCAAAATCAATTCAAAAAATCAAACTCAAATCCACTCAAAATCCAATCTAAGTCTTTCAAGCCAAAATCTTGAACTTAGCCAAATTAATTTCAAATCAAGCCAAACTCTTGATTTTCTCTCATGATTCAATCAACCCTACAATCATGAGCCTATATATAAATACAAACTTCAATCACTCAATCAAAACCCAACTCAAAAATCAAACCCAAAATCCTTTCATATTCTTCCTTTGAATATGAAATTGTCAAATGGGTCAAAACCATTTGACTTCAAACCACTTGCGAATGGATTTATATTTCAATCATAAGTCCATATACAAGATCAATCAAGCTCAAATCAAGCTTTGACCAAGCCATTTGACCCACTTAGGCTCACTTGACCCAAAGTGACATAAAGTACCCTTATGAGCCAAATTCTAATCCTAACCAAATTGGATCGAACCAAACTCATTTACCCCTCTCATCATGATCAACAATCATCATGGGATGATCAATCAATCAAATTGGGTCAAACCAAGTCAAACCTAATGATTGACCAAGTCAACACTTAACCTAAAATGAAATCTAACATAGCCAAATTCCACCATAGGCCAAATTGATTGAAACCATTGATCTAAGTTCACTCATGACCAATGTTTGAACTTGACCAAGCCAACATTTGAGCCTAACCTAGCCCAATTGGCCACTTGACCCAAGTTGACCCATTTTGACCAAAAGGGTCAAAATGTGTCAAAACTTGATCTAAGCCAAATTGATCCAAACTAATGGATCTTCCAAATCACTTGTTGAACTTGACCAAATCCTTAATTGGCCAACTAGACCTAACCTAGCCCATTGACATTAGACCCAACATGACTTAAAGGGGTCATGTTGAGCTAAATTTGAACTTAACCAAAATTGATTACAAAACAAAGATACCAATCCACTCCATATGACTAACCTAACCTAAACCTACCCTAGACCTATCTCAAATAGGTCAACTTGACCCATTTGACCTAAATGAAGTCATATGAGTCAAATTCAAAACTATACAAATTGAATCAAACCAAAGCCACCAAAATATTTCAAATGGTCATATGAAGACCCAACCTTGGTTTGACCCAATTTGACCAATTGGTCAACTTGACCCAAGTTGACCCATTTTGACCTAAATGGGTCAACATGAGCTAAACCCTATCAAATGAATTCCAAATCTCATGAAACTTGGCCAAACCTAGTTTCTCCACACACCCAAATTAAAAAAATTAGCAAAATGACCATTCTACCTCTAGGCCATGGAACAAATTTTGGCTTAATCCATGGGTAATTTGGTCATACCCTCTTCATATCCACTTGAGGCTTTCCTAATAGCTCAAGGGGACATAGTGAAGAGTGGTGCACCCAACCCAATGGGTTTGGGTCAACCAAATTGGCCCCTAGACCAAACTCACCCCATAGGTCAAAATTCCAAATTCAAACTCCCTCTCCCACTCAAATTCAAGCACATGGGAGGTTGGAAATCCACTCCTTAGCTCAAACTGACCATGTGCACACTCAAAATAGCCAAAAAAACTCTCCAATATGATCAATTGGATCAAAATGGCACAATGGCTTGCAGCCATCTGATCCTTCAAGAGGAGATATACTCCCCTAAATGAATTCAAATCCATCAATTCACATTCGATTGAGTACTAGAGAGAGTAAGGAGCCATTAGAGAGTGATCCCTAGCTTTCTAGAGCTCTAGCCATTTTCTTAGACTCAATTTTTGAATAATGAAAATAAGGGAGGAAAATTGAAGAGCTAACTTTCTCCATACTCAATTTCACTTCGATTGCTTTTGCATACTTCATCAGGGAGCTAAGTCAAGTGCACCCAAGCTTCCATTGGAGTTCCCACAGTAAGGAAGAGTTGAATTGGAGCAAAGCGCAAAGGGGAGCAAGGGGAGTTGGTCCATAGAACAATTCACATAACCTTAAGAGCTCATTCTTCCAACATAGCATCTCAACCAGACGAAGCTTCTGCAAGGGAATCGAGCATTGGTGATCACATACGGATAGGTATGAACTTTTTTGACCACCTAGCATAGCAGGTGTTGGTTCTTTATGAAGAAATTTTTTAATTCAAGTGAATCCCACCGTTGGATGTGCCGCTCTTTCACTTTAGATGGTGTGGGTTAAATTTGGTTTGCATTCAAGCTCAATCGAGCTGATCTTCCCCTAGATCATGGATGGTCTCTATTGATCAAGGGGGGAAGAACTTGGGAGATCTCAGTCATCCATCTACACATTTTGGATGGGCGGCCAAGATAATTTCCCACATTTAGATTTCCTTTATCCATTTTAAAACCACGGGAGATCTTCGCCATCCATCTGATTGAAGGCGAGATCAAATCGCATCCACGCCAACCGCCTTTTGGGATTTGACGCTTTAAGTGAATGTATGCATGACCGCCACCGCCATGCATCGCCGGAGCAGGTTAGTAAAATGCCTTAATTAATATCTATTAATCTAGGGATCCTCAAAAATTTATAACCCTCTCTACAAAATTCAAAAAATATGAAATAAAATCCTATGAAATATAATTCATCCTAAAATATTTTAAAATTAATTTCAATGGGTTTTGAATTATGATTTTCTCTGATTTTGGGTTTCATTAGAAACTTTATTTTATTAATTACCTTTTAATAAGCTTGTGATTAATCCTAAACTTCTTGGGTATGATTTAGGGGATGACTTCTGCCTCTCTTAATTTTCTTGGGATTTATTGAATGCTTGATTAGAAGAATTGCATATGGATTTCTTAATTACCCTCCTTATGTAATTAAGCATAATTAGGGTATGATTAGTGGTTTTAACCCATGATTAGGGTTGATTAAGGTCAAATCTAGTAGATAGGAGGTTTAAGGAATAATTTTGGGGTATTTCCCTTAAGCTATTACCTAAACCCCTTTTCTCCTAAATCTCCTCTTAATTAATGGTTAATTCATTAATTATCCCCTTAAATAATTTTTAAAAATTCTGAAAAGTTTCAGAACATAAGTAATATACTTTGGGTAGATGCTTAGGTGTTTAATAGCCTAAGTTCAATTAAAGAAATCAAGACCCAATTCATATGTGTGAAAGGGTGTTTTGAAATTACTTAAGCTAAACCCTTAGCTTAATTAACTATTAATTATGAGCCAAATTGCATTAGGCCTTTTTCATATTAGGTGCATTGCAAATTTAAATTCCTTGTGAGTTTTTTTTATGTCATCTCATTGGCTCATAATTGTTTGGTTAATTATTCTAAGGTGGTGTAGGTAAAAGTTAATTAAGTTACTTAATGCATACCTTAACCTAATTAATACATAAAAATGGATCTAACTATCTAAAAATTAAACAAAAATATCAAACACATGTGGGAATTGATAGGAATAGCAAACTCATCTCACTTTTTCAAAATTAAATCAAACTCCAAACTAAACAAAAATCACATTGAATTTACTTTGATTTATTTTAAACTTTCTTATTCTATAGGAATGTCTTTAGGATTTAAGTGAAGTGAGTTTGTTTATATGCTTTCATTACTTTGAGTCTTTTCCCAACATGCTAAATTGGTATGTCACGTGGTTTCATGCATTCATATTTTCAAATTCAAGTTTAAAATGAAATTGTTTACTTTATGTCAAATTTGCATGGATTGGCTAAAGTAGAAATATGAGTGGCTATTATCACTACTGAATTCAAATTATTTTCAAAATACATAAATCAAATATTAAATATAAAAGTATGGTACTTATATTTTAATTATAAGCTTGCATGTGAAAGAATAATATAAAGGTATGCTTAGCATAGGTTTCCTTTCTCCTTTATGATTAGCATAGTTTTGAATAGAATTTGGTGAGATATGGTTCACATGGACCTCTCACCTAATTCCATATCCTATTCATCTCTATCCTATCACCTAAGAGGGGCTACCTATACTTGTATACATAAATTTCATAAACAAAATGAATCCATTAATACAACTTTTGCATTCTTCTTTTCCATTTCATTTCTTTTATACATATGTTTGTATTTAAGGAAAGTGATATAATAGTCTGGACAACCCCGAGATTGTGAGACTTTAAGTAGCCCTAAGTAGGTCTTGTATCTTACACCTCTTGTTAACAATGGTGTTGTACTCACTTATGCCTTTCTTACTTTCATGTGTGTCTATAAAAATTTGGATAAAGAAACCCTTTTCTACTCAAGAAAAATCATGCTTATTCAACTTCTAGATTTCCTTAAAATTATTACTTAGCATGCATCATAAAGTCTGTTAAATACTCTCATTTGTATGTATAGATATGCTTAGGGTCCATCCATATGCATGTTATATATGCTAGGAAAGAAATGAAGTAATGTGTGTTATGTGAATTTTGATTCATTTTATTTAATCTTAAAATATCTTTCTTTTTGAATAGGTTTGTTTACAGTTTATCTAAACTTAATATTAATTAAAATATTTAATCTAAACATTCACCTAAATAATACTAAATGTGAATCTACTTTAGAAATTATTTAGGTTAGGGAAGGAAAGAGAAGTCTCATTCTCTTTCCCTCTCTTCATAACTTAGTAATTAATTGTAGGATTCACTTAAACAAATTAAAAACATGAAATAAAATCAACCTAAAATAATTAAACAACTTAAAAGAAACCCTCCTCTAAGTTGAACATGTTTTCACACTTAGAAAATTTGAACCTAAAGCCATAGCTAAGCATACCACACAAACCTTCAAAACACACATTAGCCTAAGTCACCACTTTTAGCCTTAGGTTAGGTCGATGCATGGTTTGATATTTATTTTATTTTGTGATATATGTTTTATATTGTATGTTAGAGTGTATGCTCATAGAATGAATGGTAGGATGCTCTTGGTCTAACTATTCTTTTCTGCAAGGGATTATTCTTAAGGGGTGTTATCATAAAAAAATATAAATGCTTTTGCTTAGATGCTTTATACCCTAAGCATAATCCAGGCCGTGGACTTAGTCACCCATATGTGGAGTGATAAGTCCAATATAATTTCAGAATAGTTTTAACTAACCTTTATTTTACAGGTATTAGTTAGATTTTCACTTTTCCTTTTCATGTAAATTTGTGCAATTAGGATTTTGGAATGATTTTTATGGGGATTAAGATGAGAATTGGTCATAAGATCCTATCTTATGTACCATGTGAAGCCTTAGAGCATCTACCTTCCAACCATCCAAAAGAAGGAACCAAAGAAGAAAGAAGAAAAGAATAAAGAACAAAGAAGAAAGAAGAGATAAAGCTTGAAGACTCCCATAATAATGAATTCCTTACTTAATTATAATTTTATTCATTTATAATGAAGTTGTATTAGGGTAGAGCTTGGCTACCCACATTTGATATTTTCAAGTTTGTGCGATGGTGCCTGACCACAACAGCCTTTTATTCTTTTTGCGATTAGATTTATAAATTGGTTGATGACTTGTTTAAGCTTTTGCATTAAGTGGCATGCTTTTCCTAGTTTCTTCCTTGCTTTATGTATGGCCTGGATGTGGATTAGGCTCTTTAGGTAAAAATAGATCTTTACCCAACCTAACAACTCAAAATTAAAATTAAATAACTTATAACCTCACCTTAAAGGTTTGATTTAAAATCAAGATAAAAGAATTATCAATCCCTTAGGTAGATGAGCATTTCTTTTATAATATCATGCACAAATGCATCTTATTTCACTCTTGATTGGAGGGCTTCCACCTTTGTCAGAAACTTGGCTTGACCTTTAAGAACCATGGTGGAAACTCACCCTACCTTCTCGTTGATTTTGGCCAATAACTTTATTTCTCATGCATTAGTCATATGAATCTTATTAGCTTGAGTAAAAATAATTGTCCAAAATGAAAACAAAATGAAATTTAAATTACATTAGATTTAGGTCATTTAAAGCATGTTCCTTTACATGATCTAATCTCTTTAGGAGTGAGTTTAAAGACTTAGTCTCTTTCTAAATAAATAATAGCCTAACTATCTCGCATAAGCATAATGACTAGCCTACATGTATTTAAAGTTGTAGGAGGAGTTAGTTGGCAACCACCCCCAGGCGGTTGTAAGTCCAAGCTATCGAGTGGTTTGCCCTCTCTTGTGGAGGAAAACCAATTACCCATGTTTGCCTTAGATTTAGATTATGCTTTCGGCCCTCGCCAAAGCTCCCTAGATTTAGGATCTGAGATTGCTTCTCCCCTATGTGTGCCATAAGCATAATTCCTCACCTTATAGGCATTTCCTTAATCTTGTGTTAAGGAATCATAAGTCTAAATTTCTAATGAAAAATTCAACTTAAACAAACTAAATCAATTTCAAAAATATAAAGCCCAACTATAGATAGTTTGAGATTGCTCGCTAGGTTTCCTAGCATCGTGGGAATCTCCTACTTATCTTTCATTATGGCTTCGATAATAACTCCCTCTTTTGATCAATCCCATTTGATCTTCAAAAATATATCAATCGATTGATAGTCCTTCATATTGAAATCTTTAAATACAATGATCATTTACCTTAATCGAGAGTTTTCATAAGGGATCTCATCCCTTATGATGTAATTAACTATGGAGGCTTGCCCTTGTAGGGAACTTAATGAACCCGATTTAAAATAAACCCTGCTTTACTTTTTCATGTAAAGTAGGGGAAGAATCTCTGGTACATATGCAGACTCATCATCCTTAGGAGTCCTTATTGAGGTGATTAAGTCCATTAATGGGTAGTGACTTCTATCTTTTGAGATAGTACACTATTTCCTCGGTGATGTACTTGATCACCTGAATAAGTACATCTGTGGATCCGTGTGGCATCCTAAAAAGATGAATTTTTATATGCTTGTGTCTCTTTCATTTCTCCCAATAGATTTGAAAGGCAATTACTCATTTTATAAAAATTTTTCTTCACACTAACTGAAACCTGGATGGCTACTTCTCCTTGTCAACTATCATGACTACCCCTAGTTTTTTTCTCAAATGCCTTTTGTGGTCTAAGCTTGGTAGACTAATCTTAAAAGGTAACTGTTTGGCCTCTCCTTATAGACTAGCTGCCTTGTTGATTAATTTCTCAAAATTCTTAATGATAAAACCTTTAAGCATGAAGATGATCAATCCATGAATATTCTTGAGTAAAATTTCAATCGCATGTTGTTTAGACATCTGTGGCTCACATTTCATATTTAAATTATTCCATCTAAGAATATAATCAAGGGACTCATGGATGTTGTGTTCTATAACGATCGCAGCTACCATTTCTCTGAGCTCTTATAAATCTCTTAGTAAAGTGATGCTCTGACTCAGCAAATATCTTCACTGAACCATTGGGTTCAGTGTACCAATCGAATGTGATTCCTATTAAGTTGTTGATGAAGAGGTGAAACAAGAGTGCATTGTTGCCACAAGCATTGTAACATCCTCTAAAATATGTTATATGTTACCGGGGGTTCCCACTACCAACAAGAATCTTGAAGGATAGAGGCACAAAGCCCTTAGGGTATTGGACACCATCAAATTCCTAGGTCTATAGAACAAATGAGCCAATCTCAATGCCTCACTTATTGCTCCACCATGTGTTTAATGTCTCTTCATGCATGAAGGTGCTACCCACCACCTTCCTATGCAAGCTACCATTGTCTCCCTCTGCAGGAATGCATCTAGGATGATCTAAAGTGTTAACTCTACTGCCACCTGTAAGAAGGTCGTAGTTGAATGCAATGCCGCCACCCGCCATCAATTCTTCAATCTTCTTCCTCATTTGATCAAAATGATCATCCTTCTATCTAACCTATTGGAGGGTGTGTTCATTTGAATGGATAGCATCATCTTCTTCAACTACAATACCTTCCTCACTATGTTAATCTATATAGAGGAACCCCCTAATATTGGCCATATGGACTTCGATCAAATCTTCAAGGAGATCAACCTCATATTGATCAAAGCTGACCTTTCCCTCCTCATGATCTGATCGATCACTCCCTAGAAGCTCTCTCTATGAAGTACTGTGCTAAGATCTCATCTAGGGAATGATCTAACCATGCCGGTATGAATATGCGTTACTAACCGATGGAGGGGCCATGCTCACTAACAGAGATGTACCTAACACTACCTGTCACTGGAGTGTTGGCTCTAGAGGGTCATGATTTCTGGAAGAGATATGCTCATGACTACACATGGGTGGAGTAGTATCCCTAGAAAGATCCACTACCATGGGGACTGCAAAACTATCCCCTTCTCTCTCTACAACTGTTACTATCACTGGATCTGATGATGGTGGTGATGGTGGTGCGACCATGATGCTTCGGGGTCACCACTCCTTCACCAAGATTGAAGTTGGAGGTCGAGTAGGGGAACTCAACCTCACCTTAGTCGGTGAAGTAGATGAAGTCGGATCCTTTGGTTGTAGCCAGATCACCAAGGGGTCTTTCTTTTCCCCGGATACTATCTTCTGTGACTTTGTAGGCACGGTGGCTGGTGGGACCTGAACTGGTGACGGTGGGCAAGGAGTGGATCGGTGTGGTGGAGACAACACCGCTCTACCCTCACTGAGGCTTTTTCCCTATGACTGGTGGTACCGCCGACTATGCTATCGACTCGCCCCTGACATGAGGGAAAACCAACTATGGAAGAGGCCACGCTTGGAGAGAACCTCTGTCCCTTCTTCACTGCAAGCTACCTGGCCTTTGATGCTCTATCATGAATGCTGTAACAATGGGGATGATATACCTCAAGTTAAATAATGTAGGACTCAACATTCCATGTACCTTCCTATCCTCCCATTGTATCTAGATTGATAGGACTTCCTTGTCCCTGTGAGCCTTGTGGTATGGAAGTGGAGGCAATGCAACTATCCTTGATAGTCTCCTCTCTGTTGAGAGAGGGTGGAAGGCAATGCTGAGAAATCTCATGAGGGGAACCTTCCTCTATAATGTGGGATGTGACATCCATCTCTTGGGTGGCACATGGTGCACCTTCATGACTCTATTTCATTGCGGTGCTGCATAAGCAAGCAAGTGGGTGAGAGTTAGATCAAGAAGGTGGAGGTTATCTCTAAAGCCAAGATAGCTTTACCCTTAGAGGGGACCATCGATGAGGTGCTAGCATGCACCCAAGTAGTGAACAAAATGAATGACTGGCTAAACCTCAATGCCTCTTTAGGGAAGGATATTCGTGTCAATCTCAAATAAGCCTCACCCACCTCATCCCGGCAAATAGTAGTGAGGGTCACCCCCTCGCAAGTGATGCGGGCTCCCTCAAATCCTTCTCCAAAGAACACTAGATTAGTGGAGTCAGTCTGAGGGAGGTTGGCCTGATCCAGGGCCAAATCCATCTCAAATGGAAAGGTGAAAACAAACTTCTGAGAGACCATATCTACTAACTGTAAAAGACTGCACTGAATGCTCTAGGTATGTCTACATTTATTAAGATATAACTTGTATCAAATTTTTATCTTGATATTTGTTCCACACAAATAACATAAGTTTGGAATTTTGAACCATCACTCAATAATTCAAATATGTTAAGTGGGGTTCAGAGATTTGGATGTTTGGAGGAAAGACTTTTGCCATTTGATTTTTTTTATTTTAGAACCCATACTCAACCAATTTATGTAGGTTGGATGGGGTTCAAAAATTTGAGGAGAGATTTCATTTTGGGAGATTTGTTTGTATTTTATGCTTCTTGTTTGAAAATATGGATAGTTTGAAAGAGCCTCTACTTAGCAAATTTGGGTATGTCAAGAAGAGGTTGTGATTGTGTGTTTGAAATATTTTTTGCTTATAAAGATTTGATTATGTGATATTTTGATTTGAAAATGGGGCTTCTTACTTAACAAATTTGGTATGTTAAGTAGAGACCACATGTGTTTGATTTGTGCATGAAGATGAGACTTTCACTTAACAAATTTAGTATGTTAAGTGAAAGACAAATGTGATTGTGTGATAAATTTGTTTTTCTTTAAAGATGGGAATCCCAACAAATTTTGTATGTTAAGTGAAAGCCCCAAATATTTTTGAGATATGTTTATTTTATTTTTCTTTGAAAATGAAACTCTCACTTAACAAATTTGGTATGTTAAGTGAAAACTCAAATGTGTTTTATATGAAAAATTGGATCCTTATTTAACAAATTTGGTATGTTAAAATAAGGATCAAATGTGTTTGAAGAGATCCTCACTTAACAACTTTAGTATGTTAAATGAGTTTGATATATTTGGGGATTAGGTGTGGAAATCAAAGTATGATATGACTTGAGAATGGGATTTAATAAATTTGGTATGTTAAGTTGGAATCCAATATGGCATGATTATGGTTCTTACTTAAGAAATTTGATGTGTTTAAGTAGAACCAAATATATGCTTTAAAAGTGAGACTCTCACTTAGCAATTGGATATGCTAAGTGAAAGCCTAAATGCATGCTTTGAAATTGAAACCCTCACTTAACAAATTGAATATGTTAAGTGAAAGTTAAATTTTATATTTTGGCAATGAGACCCCACTTAACAAATTGAAATTGTTAAGTGAAGGTCAAATTTTATGTTTTGAAAATGAGACTGCCACTTAATAAATTGAAATTGCTAAGTGAAGGTCAAATTCATGTTTTTTGACAATGAGAAGTGAAGGTTAAATTTTATGTTTTTGAAAATGAGACCCCCCACTTAACAAATTGGAATTATTAAGTGAAGGTCAAATTTAATGTTTTGAAAATGGGGCCCCCACTTAACAAATTGGAATTACTAAGTGAAGGTCAAATTTTATGTTTGATTCAAATAAAGATTCTCACTTAACAAATTTGGATATGTTAAGTGGGAATCAATTATGGAATGATTTGCTTTTGAAAAGAACCTCCATGTAGCAATCATGGAGGGGTTTTGATTTTGTGATTTTGTGATTTTGTGAGTTTCTTAAAAGGTGATTTTAGAAAGTGTCATTTTGTGAAAGAAATTATTTTCTTTAAATTTTATGATGAATCTTAACTTACCAAGCTAGTGGTGAGGAGGTTCTAAATTTTATTATCTCCCTCTTTGTTGATAAATTATGTTCTCACCTACTGAGGGCCCCAACAAGGGTTTCAAGACCTACACAAAGTGAGGTCCTAAAACCTAAAAAATGTTGGCTAACTTTGCTTAAGAATGAAATAATCTAAGTGCCAATGGAAAGAAAGATAGTATTGTGCTCACATGAAATGTAAATCCACTATCAATGCTTGGAGACAATAATCGTCTACTAGAGATGGAGAGAGGAACCATCCCTAGTAGAGTCACCAGAAAAATCTGTGGTGTTTATTTTTGATTTTGGTGCTTTGTATGCATATATGAGGGGACACCATGTAGATCAGTAGATGTACTTATTAGGTTGATAGGGTAAGATATTAAAAAATAGTGTACTATCATGAGAGATAGAAGTCACTACCCTATAATGGACCTAATCACCTAATAAGGACTCCTAAGGCATGATGGGACTTACCAAAGATTTTTCCCTACATGGAAAAGTAATGGTTTATTTAAATCATGTTAAGTTCCTAGGCAAGGCTCCATAGTTAATTACATCCTAAAGAATGTGAATCTTTTAAGAATATTATCGATTAAAGTAGGTGATTATTGTCTCCAAAGATTTCAAAGATAGAACTATCAAAGGTTTGGTTGTATTTTTGAAAATCAAGTGGGAGAGATCAAAAGGGAGGAGTTCTTATCGAAACCAAAAGAGATGTGTAAGGAGTTCTCATGATACTAGGAAGCCTAGTGAGCACTCCAATCTATCCTATGGTTGGGCTTTATGTATTCAAAATTGAGGAGATTTATTTATTTGAGTTGAAATTTTATTAAAAATCTAGGACTTATAGCTCCACAATACAAGATAGTGGAAAATCCTAAGAGGTGAGGATTTATGCTTGTAAAAGGAAACCAAACCTTAGATCCTATCTAGGGGCTTTCAGGGCCAAAGAATAACTTAAATCTAAGGCGAAAGTGAGTATATGATTTACCTCCACAAGAGAGAGTAAGCCACCTAATTGCTAGACTTATTACCACCCAGAGCAGCCTTTACTCCTTTAAATCCATGCAAGTCAATGCTTTGCAAAATGGTTAGGTTGTTATTTACTTAGAAGAGGAAACTAAGTCCTTAAACTCACTCCCTAAAAGACTAGATCATGTAGGGCATGAGTATGACTTAATCTAATGCAAATTTAACAAGTTTTATTTGATTTATGGACTTTTTGTTTTCACACGAGCAATAGGCTTTTATTTGCCAAAATGCATGAGAAATTGGTTGTGGGCTAAATCAAAAGATAAAAAGGTGTCTTTCCATCAAAGGCTCTTACAAGTCAATCCTTTATTCTCTAGCACAGAGGGAAGCCCTCTCTTACCAAGAGTGGAAGAATATGACATGCATGATATTATACATTCAATCATCCAGCAAAGGGGTTGCTAAATATTTTATTATCTTGATTTAATTCCTAGACTTTTATGTGAGGTTATGAATTATTTTAAAATTTTAGTTATGTGTTGTTAGTGGGATAGAAACTTCAATTTTATCCTAGGAGCCTAATTGTATCTAGGCCACACAACAATCACCAATCATAAAGAAAATATGAAAAGGCATGTTATTTCTAATGCACAAGCTAAACAAAATATCACATAATTTTATAAAGTTATCGTAAAAGAATAAGAGGCCGGTGCGGTCGGCTACCACCATACAACCCGAAAAGAAAGGTGGATAGCCAAGCTCTACCCTTGTACATCCCAGTATAATGAAAGAATAATTACAATTATAAAATGATAAGTGTTATGGGGGTCTTAATTCTTCATCTTTCATTCCTTCATCTTTATTTACTTCATTTCTTTCTTTTTTTTGGATTTGACTTGCTCCATTTCTTTCTTTCTTTTGGCTTGATTGGGATGTAGCTTGCTCCAAGAGTATCACATGATATATATGACATAGTCTTATAATCAATGCCTACC
Source organism: Cymbidium sinense (assembly GCA_021442155.1). Lineage (NCBI taxonomy): Eukaryota > Viridiplantae > Streptophyta > Magnoliopsida > Asparagales > Orchidaceae > Cymbidium > Cymbidium sinense. The sequence goes on along the minus strand of CM038217.1, from coordinate 155,455,285 downwards.
CTTAATCCCCATAGCACTTGTCCTAATCCTAATGCAAAATTATATTAAAAGAGAAAGAAAGTAAATCTAGCTACACCTAAAACAAATGTTGGCTAAACACACCATACATAAGTAATTATATGAATAATTTGGACTTAGCACCCCACACATGGGTAACCAAGCCCACCTGTCCTAGCTTGGGTTATGCTTAGGTATAAACAACCTGCATAATAAAAGAATTTATATTTGTATTACAATGCCCCTTAAGCACAACCCCATGCAGAAAGCATGATTAGGCTAGTATCGGCCTAACATCTAGACTACGCACATACACCCTAACATCCAGTCTAAAATAATGCATCATAGAACCAAACATTCTTCAAACCATGCACCGCCCTAACATAAAGCTATAAATAGTGACTTAATTTAATGTGCATATGTTAAGGCTTGTGTCATATGTCCTAACTAGGCTTTAGGGTTATGATTTGCTAAATGTGAGAGATTTAATTTATAAAGGGTCAATTTCTCTTTAAGTGGTTTATTTGATTTGAAGATTTTATTTAGTATTTTCTTTTATTTCATATGATCTATAGTTAACAATTTAAGTATTATAAATAGAAGAAAAAGAAAGGATCTCTCTTTTATCCCTACCTTAGCTCATTTATAAGGTAAATTAATTATTGGATTTCCTTTAGTGAATGATTTATTATATGTTTTACTTAACCCTAAGTTTAGATTCACTTTATATAGCCCTATTTAATAAGAAAGGCATCTTAAGTTTAATTGAAATGGATTACTATCACATAACTCACATTCATTTATTTCTTTCCACCTTATATCATGCATATGAATAAATCCTAAGCATACCTATACATGTAATGTAAATCTTAGCATACTTGGATGATGAATGAAAGAAATGCATTTTGAATTTAAATGTTTCATTTTTTTATTTAGTTATGAATGCATATTTTTGTTATATGGAAAAGAGAGATTTTTCATCCATTAGCTAAACACACATTTACATGTATAAAAGTTTTAAGTGAGTACAACCCCATTATTTTCTACACCAGGGCATAAGGTACAAGACCTACTACTTAAAGCCTCAAAGCCTGGATGTCCGCATAATATACCACTTTTCTTAGATACATATAAATGTATGAATGACTATAAGGATATAAAATCCATGCAAAAGGTAATATTTGATTCATTTGATTTATGATTCTTTATTCATTAGCCATATCACACATGCATATGTATAAGAGTTTTAGTGAGTATGACACCATTATTTTCTACGCCAGGAGCTAAGGTACAGAACCTACTTAGGGCTACTTAAAGCCTCGTAGCCCCGGGATGTCCAAACAAATATACCACTTTTCTCAAATACATATGAATGTACAAAAAGAACCACATGAATAGTGAATCATGCAAGAAATTATATTTGATTTGGTTGTATGATTTACAAGTGTAATATGAAATTCTTCCTAAGTCTTAACATGGAAATGCATAGGAATAGAATTAAGCAAGTGTTATGTTCTTTTCAAATGAACTATACACTTACAAATCCTATGTGAATCCATGTTAAAGTAGGGAAACATAACCTCATATTACACATCTTATACTATCATCACATGCAAGCTTATAAATATTCATAATAGCATTACTTCATTTCTTTTAATAATTAATTTATAAGTTTTGAAAATAGTTTTCGATTTAATAGTGATAATAGCCACTCATATTTGATTTAAGTCAGCACATGCAATTTGACATAAGAGAAAACATTTCATTTAATTAATTTTAAAAGAAATGAATTGCATGATTTCATATGGCAAGCAATATTTAGCATGATTGGAAAGAAATAAAGGAATGCAAGAATATGATTTTATTCATCCCAATTAATTCCTATGGACAATCAAATTAAATAATGCTCTTTAAAATGAACCAAAATTCTTTAAAGATATTTTTAGATTTGAGTTTGATTTGATTTAAGGAATGTGAAAGAGGTTTGTTAACTCTAACCCAATTCCCTTTATGTGAATTAATTTGGTTTAATGAAGAATATTTAAGTTAATTTTATGTTTTGATTAGGTTAAGGAATGAATTAAATGAATTAATTATCCTTATATATCATTTTAAGTTAATTAACTAATAATAAGCCAATATGATATGCAACCACATGAAAAGTAAATTTTCAATGCTCCTAAGAAATGAAAGAGGTCTAATGCAATTGGCTTATGATTAATAGTTAATTAAGCTTAAGCATCTCACATAATTACTTTTATAATTTTTTTCACACATTTGAGCCAACCATAATTTTATTATCTCTCACCTTGGTTATTAAACACCCAAGGAGTTACCCAAAATCAATTAAGGGTTATTTATGTGTGGTTGTATTGATTTTTAAATTTAATTTCATTAAGCCTTTAATTAATTGATTAAACATCTTGGTTATGTTTTAATTTGAATGATAAAATTAACTTAGGGAAGAGGATCAAGGGCAAGGCCCTAATCCTAATCCCTAAATCATTTAAATATTCAATTAGATTTTGATTTCTCATTTTGAAGATTAGTCACTTAATTAATCAATTAATCATTTCATTAGCCATTAATTAATTTGATTTTTCAAAATTAAAGAAAACTTAAGAAATGGATTAAGGAAAGTATCCCTAATCACATTCCATAAGTGATCTTACTTTCAGATAACTATGCTTAAATGATTAATTAAGTTAATGTTCATTCATTAATTATAATTAATTGGATTATGAGAGTGATTAGGGATTAATCAAGTGATTCTCCTAATTAAGCAAAAAATAAAATCCCAAAAAGGTAGGCAGAGATCATCCCCCTAAACATCCACAAAAAATTTGGGATCAATTGAGCATTTAATTAATTTTTTAATAAAACCCTAATTAAGCCAAAGTCACTGTTCAAATTCAATTAATTATAATTTTTCTAGATACCCTCTAAAATATCTTCAAAATGAGCCTAAGTTTGCATTTTTTGATTTCTTACAATTAGTTATGATTTTAAGAAATTTTAGGATTAAAAACTATTTAATTAACCCCTAATTAAAACTTTAATCTTGTCGGGCCACATGGTTGCTGATGCGGTGTGCTTTCCATGTTGTGTGAAATGATTGGTTATTTAAGGATCAATCGCCGGCCAAAACATGCTTTCAGTATCCGATCAAGATCGACTACCACAATTTAATTCATGAGTGGGGAGAAATCAAAGGATCTAATTTAATCAGTCATCCATTCATCAAGCGTAATGAACGGCGATAATCTATCTATCGAGCGATAAAAGATGAGCACCGTCCATCTTCCCCCATTCGATCTGAGGTCACCCGAGCTCAGATTGGGATCAAATGGATCCTACACCATTTAACGAAGTATACAATCACATCCAACGGCTGAAATTGCCCGACATGGAGATTTCTTTTACAAAAGACCAATGCATAAAGGTCTAAAGCTATGGTTTTGAGAAATTACCTCACCGAAGCCAATGTCTAGCGGTGCAACACCTGAGATAGCTTTGTCTAGTTCAGGTGAGGCCCTGTTGAGGAGCTTTGAGCATGATTTGGTGTGGGAAGCTCGGTCGACCAATCCACGCACATGACAGCTTCATCTTTGATCAAACTCACACCTTCGGCCACTTGGGAGCTTGGAAATTGATTTGGTTGTGCTCGACAAAGTGTGGTGATGGAGTGACTAAGGGGAATTTGGGTTTGAGTATTTCACGGGATTAGGATGCCCTATTTCGGCTTCTCACACAAATGGAAAATTCTGAATGGAGAGGGCTTCAGGAGGCTTGGAATCACTATGAGGGGCATTAAAAATGAATTCTCAAGGCTCATGATGCAAGTCTCTATGAATTCGTGTTTGAATTGAGGGAGTATACCCCTCAATTTTCCATCATGATGGACGACTACATGCACATGTTTTTTACACCTCATCTTGGGAGAAATCAAAGGATCTAATAATTTACTCATAGTGCCCATTAGAATGAACAACGTATGATCTATCTCATTCGTGAGCGATAAAAGATGAGCACCGTCCATCTTCATTCGACCGAGGTCAATGATTGGGATCAAATGGATCCTACACCATTTAACCATACAATCATCCACTGAAATTGCTCGACATGGAGATTTCTTTTACAAAAGACCAATGCATAAAGGTCTAAAGCTACGGTTTTGAGAAATTACCTCACCGGAGCTAATTTCTGGCGGTGCAACACCTGAGGTAGCTTCGTCTAGTCGTGAGGCCATGAGGAGCTTTGAGCATGATTTGGTGTGGAAGCTTGACCAATCCAATGCCTTGATCCAATGGGTTGTAGAGGTGAGTCAACTCACCACCCAAAGGTTCTTGGCAGACCTAGGGTGAGTTAGGTTAGCTAGGTGGGTCAGGAGAAGGTTCCATGGAGAGATAATGAGCTGTTATGGGGAATGAGTAATTGACTTTGGCTTGGATCCAATGGTTTTAAAGTTTAAATCCTATGGTTTGATGGCTAATCCCCTTGGTGGGGTCCACTTGGCTTTTGGGTTGATTTGGAAATGAGTTAGGATATGTTTGGGTCGGGTTTGGCTAGGTCTTAAGGTCCCATAAGTTGGTTTGGAGGGATTTGGCTTCATTTGGTCAAATGGATGTCATCTGGGCTAGGATGGGTTGGGTTCATCAATTGTTAGGATGTTTTGGTTCAATTAGTTTGGATTGGTTTGGCCTAGGTTTGAATTTGACTAATTTGGATTCAAAAGGGTCAAGTTGACCAATTTGACCAATTTGACCAAATTAGGTTGTATTAGGTGTTGAGTCAAGTTCAATTGATTAATTGAAGATGATTATAGGCTTTGGTTTGGTTTAACATGGAATTAATTTAGATATTGGTCAATTTGACCTTTTAGGTCAATTTGGGCTAGGTTGGGTCAAGTTGACCCTTTGGTCAACTTGGGCTCAATCATGGCTTTGGTCAAGTTCAACAAGTGATTTGGACTGAACTTAAGTCATTGGTTGCAATCAAATTAGATTAAATCATGATTTGACCCATTTTAGCTTTTTAGGCCAATTTGGGTCAACTTAGGTCAAGAGGCCAATTAGGCTAAGTTTGGCTCAATTGATGGCTTGTCATGTTTAATCATTGATTATGAATGGGTTTGGTTAATGGTCTCAATCAATTTGGCATATGATGAATTTTGGCTAATTCAGGTTTCATTTGGGCTAAATGTTGACTTGGTCAAAGGCTAGGTTTGACTTGGTTTGACCCAATTCAAGGTGGTTGATCCCCCCAAGATGATTTTTTATCATGATTGAGGTTTAGGTGGGCTTAGTTCAATCCAATTTGGGTTGGATTAGAACTTGGCTCAAAAGGTCCTTTGGGTCATTTTGGGTCAAGTGAGCCTAAATTAGTCAATTGGCTTGATCAAGATTTGATTCAATTTTAGTTGAGCTCATATGAGCTTAAGATTGAAATATAAATCCAATTGCAATTAGTTTGGAGCCAAATGGGTTTTGGTTCATACAACAATTTCAACTCAAAAGGGTCAACTTGGGTTTGATTTAGGTTTTCTTGGATTTGGTTTGATAATGGTGGTTTATGTTTATTTTGGATCAATGATTGTAGGAATGATTGAATCATGAAGAAATCCATGAGTTTTGAGTTGATTTGGGTATCATTTGGCCAAGTTCAAAAGTTTGGCTAAAAGGGCTAAAATTGGGAATTTGATTTGATTTGGATTTGGTTTGGACATTTAGATTTATATTTCATTTAAATTGTGAATATAAATGAAGATATAAAAGGGTTATGAGAAAATCACTTGAGTTTGGAGTGATTTGGAAGCAAATTTGACCAAACTAGGTGATGCAGGTCAAAAAGGGCTAACTTGCATTTTGAATTGGTTTGATTTATTTTTGGTCATTGGAGGGTGGGTTTCATTTATATTTGTAAGTATAAATGAAGAAATGATTAATTATAAAGAAATAAACCAAGTTTGAGTTAATTTGGATCAAGATTTGATTAGGCTTATGGAAGTAGGTCCATAAGGCTTTAGAAGGGATTCTTGGAATTTGAATTTAGTCATGGGTTTCAATCATTGGATAGTTGAACTTGATTTTGGAATTTCAATTTGATTTGAGGTTGAATTTGAAAATTGAAAAAAATCAATTGGATTGGGGTTGATTTGGATTTGGTTAAGGCTAAGTCCATAAGATAAAATCGGAGGGCTTAGGAAAGGATTTGGAGTTTGAATTTGGTGATGGATTTAAATCATTGGATAGTTGGATTTGATTTTATAATTTGATTTGAGATTAAATTTGAGGTTCGGTTTGAAAGAAGGAAGCAAGGATTGGGTTTGGGCTATAGGGTAGGCAAGTCCTCCTAAATCCTTGTTGACCACATTTTTAGGATGAGCTCAACCCCTCCATCTTAGACATAGGACTTCTTTTAGACTTTAAGAGTTCCTTAGTCTTAAGACATATATAGTGATTATGTGAACACTCAACCTAGCCCTAGAGACTTAGAAGAGTTAGCCATAGGAATAGGTCATGCCTTGGGGGTGTTAGAAAAATTTGCTTACCCTTAGCTTGAACCATTCCTTACTTTCCTTCCTTCAAGTCAAACTCCAAATCAATCTTATTTGATTTTCTCCAAACTCAAATCAAGCCATGATTAAAATCCATGATTGAAACCCATGAATAATTCCTAAGTCCAAAAATTTCCTAAGTCCTTAAATTTTCCTTTAAGGACTTAGCCTACATCATGATCTAAACCAGTTCAAAATCATGAAATTTTCTCATAACTCATTTATATTATCATTTATACTCACATATATAAATGAAATATAAATCAAATCAACCAAATCAAACACTCAAATCAAATTCTAAATTCCATAAAATCTTTCTTAATTCCTTAATCTTCTCTTAAGGACTTATCCAAAATCATGATCAAATCAATTCAACTCATGGGATTTTCTCATAACTCATTTATATTCTCATTTATATTCACAAATATAAATGAAATATAAATCCAAATATATCAAATCAAACCCTCAAATCAAATTCCAAACTCCATAAAATTTCCTAAGTCCTCTAAAATTCCTTAATGGACTTAGCCAAAATCATGATCAAATCAATTCAAACTTATGGGATTTTCTCATAACTCATTTATGTTCTCATTTATATTCACATATATAAATGAAATATAAATATAAATAATTAAACCAAACTCAGAAATTCAACTTTAAACTCAAAAAATTCTTAAGTCCTTTAAATCCTTTAATGGACTTAGCCTAAATCATGATCAAATCACTTCAAATCCTTGAAATTTTCTCATGATCCATTTATATTTTCATTCATATTCACATATATAAATGAAATCTAAATTTAAACAATCAAAACCAATTCCAAAAATCAAACCCAAATTCACTCAAAATCCAACCTAAGCCTTTCAAGTCAAAATCTTGAACTTAGCCAAACCAACTTCAAATCAAGCCAAACTCTTGATTTTTCTTCATGATTCAATCAACCCTACAATCATGAATCCATATATAAATACAAACTTCAATCACCAAAACAAAATCAATTCAAAAAATCATGCCCCAAATCCATTCATATTCTTCCTTTGAATATGAAATTGTCAAATGAATCAAAACCCATTTGACTTCAAACCACATGCAAATGGATTTATATTTCAATCATAAGTCCATATACAAGTTCAATCAAACTCAAATCAAGCTTTGACCAAGCCATTTGACCCACTTAGGCTCACTTGAGCCAAAATAACCTAGAGTACCTTATGAGCCAAATTCTAATCCTAACCAAATTGGATTGAATCAAACTCATCTATGCCTCTCATCATGATCAACAATCATCATGGGATGATTAATCAACCAAATTGGGCCAAACCAAGTCAAACCTAAGGGTTGACCAAGTCAACACTTAGCCAAAATGAAACCTAACATAGCCAAAATCCACCATAGGCCAAATTGATTGGAATCATTGATCTAAGTTCATTCATGAACTATGTTTGAACTTGACCGAGGAAACATTTGAGCCTAACCTAGCCCAATTGACCACTTGACCCAAGTTGACCCAACTTGACCTAAAGGGTCAAAATGTGTCAAAACTTGATCTAAGCCAAATTGATTGAAACCAATGGGTCAAGTTCATTTCAATTCACTTCTTGAACTTGACGAAAGCATCAATTGGCCAACTAGACCCAACCTAGCCCAATTGACCTTGGACCCAACTTGACCTATAGGGGTCATGTTGAGCCAAATTCAAACTAAACCAAAATTGATTGGAAACAAAAATATCAATCCACTCTATATGACTAACCAAACCTAAACCTACCCATGACCTAGCCCAAATAGGTCAAATGGATCAAATTGGTCAAGTTGACCCATTTGACCCAAATGAAATCATAAGAGCCAAATTGAAAACTAAACCAAATTGAATCGAACCAAAGCCACCAAAACATTTCATATGGTCATATGAACTTTACTCAACCCTTGGTTTGACCCAATTTGACCAATTGGTCAACTTGACACAAGTTGACCCATTTTAACCTAAATGGGACAACATGAGCTAAACCTTATCAATTGAACTCCAAATCCAATGAAACTTAGCTAAACCTATTTTCTCCACATACCTAACATATCCAAATTAAAAAATTTGCAAAATGACTATTCTACCCATAGGCCATAGAATAAATTTTGGTCTAATCCATGGGTAATTTGGTCAAGCCCTCTTCATATTAACTTGATACATTCCTAATAGCTCAAGTGGACCCAATGGAGAGTGGTGCACCTAACCCAATGGGTTTGGGCCAGCCCAAATGGACCCAAGGCCAAACCCAACCCCTTAGCTCAAATTAGCTAATTCAAAATCCTCCCTCCACTTGATTTGAAGCACATGGAAGGTTACCAATCCACTCAAGACCTCAAACCAACCATGTGCAAACATCTAACAGCCTAAACAACCCTTTCCATATGGTCAATTGGATCAAAATGAAAACTCAAGGTTCAGTCATTTGATTGCCATAGGGGGAGATATACTCCCCCTAATTCAATTTGAATTGATGATCCTCAAAGTCGATTGAGCACAAGAGAGAGTTAGGAGCCATCAGAGAGCATTCCTAGACTTTTAAGAGGGGTTTGAATCTTACTTTTCTTAGTTTTCTTCCTTAGAAAATAGGGGAGCTCACAATTCCCAACTTCTTCCATACTCAAATTCACTTTAATTACCTTTGTACACTCCCTCAGGGGATCAAGTCAAGTGCACCCAAGCTCATTCAAGTTTCCAAAGCAAGGAGAAGATGAATTGAATCAAAGTTGCAAGCAAAGAGAAGAGGTGTTGGTCCATAGAGAGATCTACTCAACCCCAAGGCTTGAAACTTTCAATAGGGCTTCATCTCCACTAGATGAAGCTACCTCATCGAGCTCAAGTACCGGTGATCACCTCCGGCAAGGTATGGAATTTTATGACCACTTAGCTTAGGAGGTGTTGGTCCTTTGTGAAAGAAATTGTCATGGCATGTGAAATACACCATTGGATAGGCTTGCCATTAGCTTAAGATGGTGTGGGTAAAGTCTCATTCCAATCTGAGCTCAATCGAGTTTGATCTTCCTTAGATCCCCCATTGATCCTCGTGGAAGAATTGGGTGATCTTGGCCATCCATTCGCATTTTGGATGGACGGTCATGATCCTTGATCAATGGCGGGATAACTATGTCCCGCCACCATGCTGCCACCCTGAAGTAACGTTTAAGTAATCTCCTCATGGAGCGACCCATGTAAAGTACACTGACTGTCGCCACCATGTCGCGTTGTGAGCTAAAGGATTAGTTAGAGATTTAATTAATTTTAATTAATCTTGTAACCTTCAAAAATTGATATTTACCTCAATAAAATTTTAAAAAATATGAGGTAAATTTTTATGGAAAGATAATTCAACCTAGAATATTTTAAAAATAATTTCAATAGCTTATGAATTATACTTTTCTTTGATTTTGGGTTTTAATGGAAATCTTATTTTGCTAATTACTTCTTAATTGATCATGTGATTAATCCTAAACTTCTTGGGTATGTTTTGGGGATGACCTCTGTCTCCTCCTAATTTTTTTGAGATTTATTTAAGGCTTAATTAGGAGAATTGCAAATGTGTTTTCTAATTACTCCCTATTGGTCAGAAAAATTTATATAGGAGGAGTCGCCTTCAAATATGTGGGGAGAAATTAAAGAGGATAAGACCTATAGAAAATTCAACTTTTTAGGACATCATGTAGATCTATAGATGTGCTTATTCAGGTGATTGAGTAAGTTATCAAAGAAATAGTGTACTATCTCAAAAGATAGTAGTCACTACCCTTTAATGGACTTAATCACCTCAATAAGGACTACTAAGGATGATGGGTATGCATATGTACCAAAGATTCTTCCATACTTTACATGGAAAGTAAAGCAAGGTTTATTTTAAACTATATTCATTAAGTTCTCTATAGGAGCAAGCCTCCATAGTTAATTACATCCTAAGGAATGGGGATTCCTTAGGAAAACTCTCAATTAAGATAAATGATCATTATCTTTGAAGATTTCAATAGGAAAGGACTATCAATCGATTAGTTTTATTTTTGAAGGACCAAATGAGATTGATCAAAAGAGGGAGTTATTATCGAAGCCAAAATGGAAGATAAGTAGGAGATGCCCACGATGCTAGAAACCTAGCCAACAACTCAAACTATCCTATAGTTAGGCTTTACATTTTTGGAATTGATTTAGTTTGTTTGAGTTGAATTTTTCATTAGAAATTTAGGACTTATGATTCCTTAACACAATACTAAGGAAATGCCTAAGAGGTGAGGAATTATGCTTATGGCCCACAAAGGGGAGAAGCAACCTAAGAACCTAAATCTAAGGAGCATTGGTGAGGGCTGAAAGCACAACCAAAATTTAAGGTGAAAATTTGGTATTTGGTTTGCCTCCACAAGAGAGCACAAACCACCCGACAGCTTAGACTTACAACCGCCTGGGGGTGGATGCCAACTAACTCCTCCTACGATTTTAAATACATGTAGGCAAGTCTTTATGCTTATGCAACATAGCTAGGTTGTTATTTATTTAGAAAGAGACTAATTCCTTAAACTCACTCCCTAAAGAGACTAGATCATGTCAAGGCACATGCTTCAAATAACCAAAATCTAATGCAATTAAAATTTTAATTTATTTTTATTTTGGACATTTATTTTGAATCACGCTAATAGGATTTATATGACTAATGCATGAGAAAGAAGGTTATTGGCCAAAATCAGCGAGAAGGGAGAAGATGAGTTTCCACCATGGCTCTCAAAGGTCAAGCCAAGTTTATTTAGCAAAGGTGGAAGCCCTCCAATCAAGAGTAAAATAAGATGCATTTTTACATGATATTATGAAGGAAATGCTCATCCAGCTAAATGGTTGCTAATTCTTTTATCTTGATTTTAAACTTAAGCTTTAGGTGAGGTTATGAGTTATTTATTTTTAATTTGAATTGTTAAGTTGGGTAAAAGATTTGTCTTCCCTAAAGAGCTTAATCCACATCCAGACCATACATAAAGCAAGGAAGAAATTAGGAAAAGCATGCCACTTAATGCAAAAAAGCTAAGCAAATCATAAACTAATTTATAAAGCCAATCGTAAAAAGAATAAAAGGCCATTATGGTCGGGCACCACCGTACAAACCTGAAAATATCAAATGTAGCAGCTCTACCCTTATACAACCCATTACAAAATGAATTACAATTAAGCAAAGAATTCATTATTATGGGGATCTTCAAGCTTTATTTCTTCTTTCTTCTTCTTTTCTTCTTTTGGTACCTTCTTTTATGGTCAGAAGGTGGATGCTCCAAGGCTTCACATGGTACATAACATAGGATCTTATGACCAATGTTCATCCTAATCCCCATAACAATCATTCCAAAATCCTAATTGCACAAATTTACATGAGAAGGAAAAGTGGAAATCTAACTAACACCTGCAAAACAAAGGTTAGCTAAAACAAACCACATAAATCCCAAGCATGTATATTGGACTTATCACCCCACACATGGGTGACTAAGTCCACCTGGCCTATTGGATTATGCTTAGGGGTATAAATCACCTGCAAGTAAAAGCATTTATATTTTTATTTATGATAGCGCCACTTAAGCACAATACCCTATAGAAAAGCATAGTTAGACTAAGAACATCCTACCATTCATTCTATGAGCATACACCCTCACGTCTAGTTTAAAATATATATTACAAAATAAAATAAAACATCAAACCATGCACCGACCTATCCTAAGGCTAGAAGTGATGACTTAGGCTAATGTGTGTGCTTTGAAGGCTTCTATGGTATGCTTAGCTATGGCTTTAGGTTCAAATTTTCTAAGTGTGAAGAACATGTTCAACTTAGAGGAAGATTTTATTTAAATTATTTAATTATTTTGGATTTATTTTATTTCATTTTTTGATTTGGTTAAGAATCCTACAATTAATTACTAAGTTATGAAGAGAGGGAAAGAGAAGAGAACTTCTCTTTCCTTCCCTAACCTAAGTAATCTCTAAAGTAGATTCACATTTTAGTTTTGTTTAGGTGAATGTTTTGAGTAAAATCTTTTAATTAATCCTAAGTTTAGATGCACTTTAAACAAACCTATTCAAAAAGAAAGGCATTTTAAGATTAAATAAAATGAATCAAAATTCACATAACACACATTACTTCATTTCTTTCCCAACATATATCACATGCAAATGGATGGACCTTAAGCATATCTATACATATAAATGAGAATATTTAATACACTTTATGATGCAAGCTAAGTAATCCATTTAGGGAAATTTAGAAGTTGAATATGCATGATTTTTCTTAAGTAGAAAGGGATTTCCTTATCCAAATTTTCACATGCACACATGAAAGTAAGAAAGGCATAAGTGAGTACAGCCATTGTTAACCGAGGTGTAAGGTACAAGACCTACTTAGGGCTACTTAAAGCCTCACAACCTCTGGTTGTCCGACTAATATACCACTTTCCTTAAATACAAAACATATGTATAAAAGAAATGAAATAAAGGAGAATGCAAAAGTTGTTTAATGGATTCATTTTATTTATGCAATTTATGTATGCAAGTATAGGTAACCTTCTTAGTGATAGCATAGGGATGAATAGGTATTGAATTAAGTGTTAGGTTCTTTTCAAATGAACCTTGCATCTTAATAACTCTTATTCAAAACTATACCAACATAAGAAAGAAAGGAAACCTATGCTAAGCATACCTTTATATTCTTTCACATGCAAACACATAATTAAAATATAAGTAGCATACTTTCAGATTTGATGTGATTTATATATTTTGAAAATAATTTGGATTTAGTAGTGATAATAGCCACTCATATTTCTACTTTAGCCAACACATGCAAATTTGACATAAAGTAAATAATTTCATTTTTAAATTTGAATTTAAAAAATATGAATGCATGAAACCACATGACATACAAATTTAACGTGTTGGAGAAATATTCAAAGTAATGAAAGCATGTAAACAAGTTCACTTCACATAAATCCTAAAGACATTCTTATGGAATAAGAAAGTTTAAAATAAATCAAAGTGAATTCAAAGTGATTTTTGTTTAGTTTGGAGTTTGATTTAATTTTGAAAAGGTGAGATGAGTATTCTAACCCATTCCCACATGTGTTTGATATTTTTGTTTAATTTTTAAATAATAGATCCATTTTTATGCATTAATTAGGTTAAGGTATGAATTAATTAACCCTTACCTACACCACCTAATAAAATTAACCAAGTAATTATGAGCCAATGAGATGACATAAAACCCAAAGAATTTAAATTTGCAATGCACCTAATAAGAAAAGGCCTAATGCAATTTTTGGCTCAAAGTTAATTAAGCTAAGGTGTTTAGCTTAAGTAATTTCAAAACACCCTTTCATACTTATGAATTGGGTTTTGATTTCTTAAACTTAGGCTATTAAACACCTAAGCATCTACCCAAAGTAGATTAATTAAGTTCTAGAACTTTTAGAATTTTGAAAATTAATTAAGTGGATAATTAATGAATTAACCCTTAATTAAGAAAAGATTAAGGAGATAAAAGGGGGTTTAGGGAATAACTTAGGGGAAATGCCCCATAAATATTCCATAAACCTCCTACTTATTGGATCTGACCTTAATCAACTCTAATCATGGAATAAGATCACTAATTATACCTTAATTATCCTTAATTATATAAGGAGGGTAATTAAGAAATCCATATCCAATCCTTCTAATCAAGCCTTCAATAAATCCCAAAAAATTAGAGGAGGCAAAAGTCATCCCCTAAAATGTACCCAAGAGTTTGGGATTAATTAGAAGCGTAATTAAAAAGTAATTCACAAAATGAAGTTTCCAAGAAAACCCAAATCCAGAGAAATATATAAGTCAAAACCCATTGAAATTAAAAATATTCTAGTTGACTTATCTTTCTAAAATTTTATTCTTTTGATTTTTGAATTATTTTTAGAAGATCCATAAATTGAAATTATAAGACATTTTAATTAATTAACTAATTAGCTCATTTATGAATATTTTATCGCAATTTACAAATGTAAATCCCAAATTAATAAGGTGATTCAATCGATCAATGGAGATCTGGTTTATAAGATCATTTAGGAATTTTAATTAACTAACTAATCCATCGGTGATGTCGCGCACACATCGCACCATGGGTTTACTTAAATGTCAAATCAAATAGTGGCTAAGACGTGATTTGATCTATCTTATCAAAGATCGATGCGAGATCTTCCATAGTTAAATGGATAACGAATATCTAAACATGCAAAATTATCTCGACCATCCATCTAAAATGCGAGGATGGATGGTTGAGATCTCCCAAGTTCTTCCCCTTGATCAATAGTGACCATCCATGATCAAGGGGAAGATCCAAGCTTGATTTAACTCAGATTCAAACCAAATTCACACTATCTAAAGCTAAAGTGTGGCAAATCCAATGATCAAAAATCCAAGGGATTGAAATTTCTATCACAAAGCTCCACACCACATTGAATTTAATGGTCAAAAAATTCCATACCTCGTTGGAGGTGATCACCGATGCTCGATCAAGAAGCTTCATCTAAAGGTGTTGAGAGTATGAGCACTTGAGGTTGAGTGGATTGGTGTATGGACCAACCTCCTCTAGCCTTTTGAACAAATGAGCTCTTCCCTGCTATGGGAACTCCAAAGAAAGCTTGGGTGCACTCAATTTAGCTCCTTGATGAAGTATGCAAGAGCAATTAGATGGAAAGTGAGTGAAGAGGAAGTTCAAGATTGGATTGAGGTCCCTTGCTTTCATTATTCAAAAAATGAGAAATGGGGAAATGGAAAGAGCTCTAAGAGTTGGGAACTCTAATGGTCTAAGTCTCCTAATACTCAATCAAGAAAATGAATTCAACTAAATTGGGGAGTATATCCCCCTTGAAGGATCGACATCCATCCTTGCCATTTTGATCCAAGTGATCAAAGGAGGTTGTTTGATAAGAGTGTGCACATGGTCATTGAGCTGAGTGGATCACCCTCATGTGCTTGAATTTGAGGGAAAGGAATTTTTGAATTTTTCATTTTGACCCATGGTTGGGTCTATTTGATAACCCAAACCCATTGGGTGCACCACTCTTCCTAGTCCTTGAGCTTTTAGGAAAGCCTCAAGTAAATGTGAAGAGGGTATGACCAAATTACCCATGATTAAGCCAAAATTTGTTCTATGGCCTAGGGTAATAGTTAATTTTGCTAATTTTTTCACTTTGGATATGTTGGGTATGTGGGAAACTAGGTTTGGCCAAGTTTCATGAGATTCATTTGATAGTTTTATTTTGTTGACCCATTTAAGTCAAAATCAACTGGGTCAAGTTGACAACAATCAAATTGGGTCAAACCAAGGGTTGGGTCAAGTTCATATGACCATTTGAAATGTTTTGGTGGTTTGATTCAATTTGGTATGGTTTTGAATTTGGCTCATATGACTTCATTTAGGTCAAATGGGTCAAGTTGACCTATTTGACCCATTTTTATTTAGGGGAAGGTTTAGGTTAGGTTAGTCATATGGAGTGGATTGGTATCTTTTCCAATCAATTTTGGTTAAGTTAATTTTGCTCAACATGACCCCTTTAGTCATGTCCAAAGGTCAATTGGGCTATGTGTCTAGTTGGCCAATTGAGGCTTTGGTCAAGTTCAACGAGTGATTTGGAATGGACTTGACCCATTAGTTTCAATCAATTTGGCTTAGATCAAGTTTTGACACATTTTGACTTTAGAAAATGGGTCAACAGGTCAAGTGGGCCAATAAAGTTAGCAAATGTTTTGGTCAAGTTCAAACATAGGTCATGAGTGAACTTAGATCAATGGTTTCAATCAATTTGGCCTATGGTGGAATTTGGCTATGTTAGGTTTCATTTTGGGTTAAGTGTTGACTTGGTCAACCCTTAAGTTTGACTTAGTTTGACCCAATTTGATTGATTGATCATCCCATCAGGATGAGAGGGATAGATGAGTTTGGTTCAATCCAATTTGGTTAGGATCAGAATTTGGCTCATAAGGGTACTTTAGGTCACTTTGGGTCAAGTGAGCCTAAGTGGGTCAAATGGCTTGGTCAAAGCTTGATTTGAAGTTGATTGATCTTGTATATGGACTCATGATTGAAATATAAATCCATTTACAAGTGGTTTGAAGTCAAATGGATTTTGATCCATTTGAAATTTCATATTCAAAGGAAGAATATGGGGTTTTGATTTGATTTTTTGAATTTTGATTGTTTGATTGAAGTTTGATTTATATATGGGCTCATGATTGTAGGTTGATTGAATCATGAGAAAATCAAGAGTTTGGCTTGATTTGAAGTTGATTTGGCTAAGTTCAAGATTTTGACTTGAAAGGCTTAGATTGGATTTTGGATTTGAGTTTGATTTTGGAATTGGTTTTGATTGTTTGAATTTATATTTCATTTATATATGTGAATATAAATGAGAATATAAATTGATCATGAGAAAATTTCAAGGATTTAAAGTGGTTTAATCATGATTGGGCTGTCCATTAAGGATTTAAAGGATTTAGAAATTTTAGTTTAGATTTGAATTTTTTGAATTTGGTTTGATTGATTTATATTTATATTTCATTTATATATGTGAATATAAATGAGAATAAATGAAATTATGAGAAAATCCCATGAGTTTGAAAGTTTGATCAAAAGTAAGTCCATTAATGGAAAATTAATGACTAAGAAAGATTTTAGATTAAAATTTAATTTTTACATTTAATTTGATTTATCTATATTTATATTTCATTTATATATGTAAATATAAATGAGAATATAAATGAGTTTTGAGAAAATCTCATGAGTTTGAAATGGTATGATTAATGTTTTGTATAAATCCTTTAATAGAAAATTAAAGGACTTAGAGAATTTCATGAATTGAGTTGGAATTTTGAGTTTAATTTGATTGGCTTATATTTATACTTAATTTATATATGTGAATATAAATGAAAATATAAATGAGTTATGAGAAAATCTCAAAGATTTGAATTGGTTTTTATCATGGTTTTAAAGTCTTAAAGGAAAGGACTTGGGCAAAATTTGGACTTAGAATTTTGATGGATTTTGATCATGGGTTTTAATCATGATTTCAATCATGGATTTCAATCATGGAGTTGATTTGAGTTTAAGAAAAAATTAATATTGATTTGGAGTTTGACTTGAAGAAGGAAAGTGAGGAAAGGTTTAAGCTAAGGGTAGAAATTTCCTAACACCCCTAAGCATGACCTATTCCTATGGCTAACTCTTCTAAGTCTCTAGGAGGTTGAGTGTCCACCTAATCACTAGATGTGTCTTAAGACCAAAGAACTCTAAAGTATAAGAGAGTCCTATATCTAAGATGGAGGGGAGAGCTCATTCTAAAAATGAGGTCAACAAAGCCAATAGTGGTGTGACCGACAAGGAACACCATGATTGGTATTGAAATGATCAACAACACCGAGAGATCACATACCCAACAAACAATTTATCCTTAACCCAAGGAAAAGAAAGAATCTGAGCTTAGTAATGGTTCTACTTATGTCCAAGACATAAGAGAGGGGAAGAATCCACTAAGGGATAGTGTGAACCTTCCACTTGGAAGTGGTTCAAGTCATCCACAAGGGGATGAAAGGTTTGATTTGATTGAATCTCACTGAGAGATTTGTTCCACTGGGAAGAGGGTTGAATTTATTCAATTTGGTTAGGTTTGAATTTTTAGATGAACCTGTTGGTTTGAATGGGTTGTCGAATAGGAGCCAAGGAAACCTAACTCATTTACCAATAAAAAGGGGTAGTCTACTAAGCACATAGTAGACTAACCAACCAAAGAGATGCCTAGCATAATAGAAGAAAGCATAGTAGACTTACATCCTCCAAAGTAGATCGCTCGTAATCTATTGGCAAGACAATAGATTGAACCCAACATAGGGCTGACTTTTGAGTGAATGCCACTGGAGACTTAGATCAACCCAAAGATAGTCAAAGATTGATTTCATTTTTGTTCAAATTTCTTTATTTTGATTGTTATGGATCCCATAGGTTTGTGATGAACCGTAGGCCATGGGGCCTAGACTAACTCGATTTAATTTGATCCAACCACAAGGTAGGACTATCCAACCAAGGGGAAATGCCTTTTGGTATACAATGGTCAAGTTAAGAAGAAAGTGTGGGGACTCACATCTTCCACAACAAGGAACCACTGGGGTGATTGGTTGCTTTGGGCAACAAATCAAGCCCAACTTGAGGCTAACTATTGAGTGAATGCCACTGGGGGATTTAAATCAGCTCAAAGATAGTCAAAGATAGATTTCATTTTTAATTTATTTTATGGATCTCATTGCTTTGTTATGGATCAAATTGTGAAGGAGCTTATAGAAGCCTAGACCTATATGATATTTACTAAAATAAAGGGAGTAGCTTCCCAGCCGATGGGAGAACTATCAAACCAAAGGATTGCCTTTCAGTTTGCAATGATCAATTGGAGGGAAGAAAGCTCGAGGACTCACATCTTCCACTAAAAAATATCACTGGGGTGATTGGTTGCTTTGGGCAACAAATCGAACCTGACCTAAGGCTTCCCGTTGATTTGCAACAATCATGCTAGAAAGAATGCATCATAATCTTACATCTTCCAAAGCAAAATGACTATCGGGGTAACCTGCTTATGGCAAAATAGATTGAACCCGACCTAAGGGTGACTATGGAGTGAGTACCAACCCGGGATTTATCTCAACTCAGGTAGTCAGGCAATTCCTATAGGGAGTTCTACTAACACTGCCCTAAAGATAGGATGTGTGTTTGAGAAAAGGGGCCCTTTGGGGCTTGAATTAATCCACAAGAATCAATTTTTTTATTTATTTATTTATTTTATTTTATCATGGACCATGTTAGTTTGAGGGATCAAATAAGAAGGAGCTTATATCACTAGACCTATTTTATGATCAACCAAGGAGAATATATGCATTTGATAAACAAATTTTCCAACCACAGGGGTGGCTACTAGGAAAGGGGAACTGTCCAATCCAAAAGTAACCCGGGAAGTCTAAATGGGTCGCAAAGGACTTGATCCAAATAGAGTTCTCACGGGAAATGGGGCTGCTAAGGGCTTAATCCAACACCCTAGAGAAAATGACATGGCTAGTCATATATCCAATAGGTATTCGGTGTCCAACTCAAGGAGAAAGCTCCGGGACTCATATCTGCCAAGAGTGGTGTACTCACCGGGTGAGTTGTCAACATAGAAACATCAACCAACCTAAGGTGCCTCGATTTGCAAAAAATAGCCTAGGAAGAAAGCTCTCACATCCTCCTAGAACTAATTGTTGGGATAGTCTCTCTGACAGTATCCAACCTAGGTGACTACTAAGTGAATGCCACTGGGACTTATATCAACTCAAAAGTAGTCAAGAGGAAAGGAGCCTCTGGGACTTATCCTAAACCTCAAATATACTTGACCTAGTTAGCATGATGGCTTCAAGAAGAAAGCATGGGGACTCACATCTTCTTAAAGTCAACATGAGGTAGCTTGGTTGGGCAAAGACTACCATACTAACAAGGTGGTTGGTTTGCAATGGTCAAGTTAGAAGAAAGGGACTCACATCTTCCAACAATGACCACTAGGGTGACATACTAGCAGGTAGCATGTACACCGACCTAGAGTAATGAATGAGTGCCATAGGGCTTGCTCCCACATCAAAATAGCTGAGACAAAGACTTGCATTTATTATGTGCATATGTTAATAGGAATATAACACCTCTGGGGGACTCTTACACCGGCCTTAAACACACTAGGGCTTTTGATGAAATGATGCCAGGATGGCAAAAGATTCCACTAAGAAATGATGCTTTGGGTTCTCTCACACCTCTTAGTTATGCTAATCAAAATAGATGCCTCTCGAATTTCTCTTACACCTATTCCTAAAAGCATCGGGAGATTGTGTTTGTGTTGTGAAAGAGGATAGATGCCACCGGGGACTCTTACACCTACCTAAACACGCCATGCGGATTCACAAGACACAAGCAAACAACACTGAAAGAAGAGAAGATTTTATGAATGAAATTAGATTTTGTTTTTTTATTAATGATTATTTTCAAACATGATTTATTTCATGGGTAATATTTCTTAGATAGAGCCCATTAATTGGAAGCATCGGTGTTCCCCTTTACAATCAATAAGTGATAAGATCCTCCAGTAGGCCTTCTATGACATGGGGCCTTCCCAAGTGGGTTCAAACTTGCATCTATCTTGAAATAATTGGTCTCCTTAGGACTAACACAAGTTCTCTTACTCAGAAAGACCTAGGGCGAACCAGATTATTATGAGCTTGAAATATTTTAGCCTTGTACAACTCGAGGTTTTGACATGCCTGTAGGCGACTCTCCTCTAAACCTTCAAGCTCTTCTAATCACAATTTTGCATTCTGCTATGTAGTAATCTTGTTACCCAATGCTATCCTTAGTGATGGGAGTTGAACTTCTAAAGGTAGAATAGCTTCGGACCCATACACTAAGGAAAATGGTAGAGTTGGAGTTTGCATGTGGTAGACCCAAGGCTTCAACCAACCGCTGCTTCCACTCATTTGTTATCATCAAGAGTCTTCTGATCCGATGAGAGTTTTGAATGCTGCCATTAGCTCTGGGTAGTAGATGGTGGAGTATCTCAATCTATACCATATCTTCTAGCAAAGTTATTGATCTTCATGCTTTTGAATGTACAATATAATTCATCGAGGCACCCCAAACCTATATGATATGGTTCTAAAATTGAAGCACATGGTGAGTGTGACCTCTGAGTGGGATGGCTTCCGCCCACTTGAAAAAGTAGTCTGTGGCAGTTAAGATGGATCGATGCCCCTTGGAAGAAGGAGGATCGATGACACAATGTCACCCCAACACTCAAATGGCCATGCGGGGTGTAATGTTGGGTGGTTGGTGGAGGACCACACCGCACCCGATGGCATCTCCTCTACATCCATGCAATATGATCATAGAAGGCCGAGTATCCAAGTCTTTTGATCTTCATCTTCATCTTTGGACCGGATTGATGTGCTCCACATAGACTGAATGTACCTCGGTTATAATGCCATGAGCTTCATATTTTTCTAAACAACATAACCACATTTAGTCAAAGGATCGTAGTGGTGCCATCAACAATATAGGAGAGAGCTCTGCTTTCACCCGATGGGCTTGTGAGATTTTCTTGAGGTAGTTTGTTCAAGTAATCTATGGTTGCTAATCCAGCTCCTTGTCCATTTTGGCAACAACCTCCCCTTCAAGAGAAAGTCTCATGAGTTCAACATCAATAAGGATACGTCTATTTTGGACCCTTATTGAAATGGACTCATCTTCGACATGCCAACTTTTGGCAAGGACATCCAAGCACTTCCTGGGAACTTGTAGATGGTGACTTCAGAATTTGGGCCAACACTTCATGGTATACCTATAGTAATGATGAAGCTTGGGTTTGAGAACCTAGGACCCAATCGGTTGATGACCAATTGAGAATCCCTAAAGATGTTGATGCTCTTGACATAAGATGGCTAACTCATGCAATCAAAGCCTCATACTTTTTATTGTGATGTAGTTGGTAAGATAGTATGAGAATCTCATCATCATGATTTGGAGTTAGAGAACTATTTATACCCTATCTTTCCTAGAGAATAGATCATGGTGCTTCACCTTAAGAAAAGAAGCAACACCATCAAAATACATCTCTCATTGGGTTCTCCTCCTAAGTTCATGATTTGTTCATCGAGATCATCACTAAGTGGAGAATCAAGAATTGGGTAAAGAAGTATTATGTCCTTTTATCGCATGAGGGGTAGTGATATTGAACTATGAGAGAATATCATGGACCAACAAGCCAAACATCTAAAAGCATGAGGTACATAAGGATTGTTTGAGATCAAGTTCACCTTATAAGAAAGCAGTGTCATAGCTTCTAAGATGCAAAGATCAAAGCAATATTTTCCAATAGGTGGATAGTTTTCAAATAGGATCGATGATGAGGTAGTAGAGTGCTTTCTTCCTTCATCATTGGCTTGGGCCAAAGCAGAGAGTCATCCAATGCAAGAAGGTAAGGATGAGTGGCCAACCCGAGATAGGGACTGCTAGAACTGGCATCTTCACCAAGTACTCTTTGTTATCTTCGAAAGCATGTTTGCACTTATCATCCCACTTAAACTTGGCATCCTTTTGACAACTGAATGGTTTGCATCTCCGATAGTTTGAGATAAAGCATCTTAGATATGCCAAATCCTGAAAGGATCTTGAAGTTAAACTCTTAGAGGTGGCATTTCTAAGATAGTTTAATCTTTTAGATCTATTTCTATTCCCTGTTGAACAATAAACCCAAGGAATTTTCTCAAGACTCAATAAACACTTTGGGATTCATTTTGAGGTTATATTATCTTAACCATTCAAAAAACTACTCTCAAGTCAAAAGGTGGTCTTCCTTTTCTGACTTCTATCATCATCATAGCACTCAACCTAATGATGGATGAGTTCATTGAAGATAATGGCCCGTTGGTATGTAGCACCAAAGATTTTAAGGCCGAAAGGCATGACCCTAATAAAGATTGATCGGGTTCAAAAAAAAGTGTTTTTTCATCTTCGAGACATCTTGATTTGATTATATGATGATCCATGAAAGAGAATGCATGAGATGAGAGATGTCCACCATTAATTCTATATAGGAAGAGAAACTCATCCTTAGACATGCCTTTTAAGTCCCTAAAATAAATGCAATGCATAATATTCTTCTTCTGGGATGACACTAGCTAACCGTAGATATTTTTCTTCCCTGATGAAACCAGATCGCTTTCTAATTTAAATGACATGTTGTTCAATTTTAATGATGCATCTAGAGCTTGCTTAATGTAATAGGGTCTATCTAGCTTGTGGACGCATGAGATAATCTGGGCATATAACTCCATGTGAAGTCTTTAAACCAGTCAATAGCCTAACTAAGTCATTGGTCTTCTTCATTCAAATTGAATGAACCCATGTATGTAAGGATTTTCTTCTGTTTGATTTCTTTAAGCTTGTCTATTGAAATGAATCTCCTTCAAATTCCTGGTTCCTCTTGACTTGAGATCATGAGATCATCTAAGTTTCTACACATTCTCAAGATTTGGGGATGAGAGAAGAATCGATTCCAAATGGTTGGTAACAACTAGGCAATAATCTTCATCATCACCCACCCACCCATGAATCCCTATTCTTGATTGTGCTTCCCTACCTGTATTATTTCATAGCTTTTTGAAATATTCTGACATGTGTTTGAACCATGTGTGAGAAACTAAACCTTTCTGTATAAGATTTTGAACATAAAGTGAATAAAAGTCAAAAGGTAATTCCATTAATTCTTTAAAAGTATCTTCCTCAAACTCTACATCAACTTCAAGGCTTGAGGATGATCCCAAAAAGAACTTCTTATGCTCATGTCACTGGAAGACTTCCTTAACTACTAAACCTTCAACTTTCTAAGATGATGTAAGGTAAGAGCTAAGGTTCCCAATGCTAATAGTTTCACATAAACCATTCAAATACTTTGCTTGTTTGAGGCTGTCATCTCTGCTGATCAAAACCTCCAATGGAACCCACGAGAGGGTTGTTTAATACATTATTATACTTGTCCTCCAAGCTGATTCCAAGTCTATGGTACTCCTATGAACTAGAACATGACCTCTATATTTCAAGGCCAACTAGGGGTCTCCCACCTCTAACTACTCTGTTTTACCACCCTCTACCGGTGGAGGTTGAGCCATCCTACCCACATGTCCATGATGGAATGAATTGTGGGTGGAATGTGATATGTGGATCTACTTCTTCTTCAATTCCCCCCTTCACTTGGACACTTTTTCTTTATTTTCTTTTCTTTTATCTTTTCTTTTGCTTCATTTTCTTTTTTTTTTTTGAATTTGAATTTGTCCAAGTTCATTGAGGATATAGGTCATCCTCATAAATCTCAACCTCTCTAACTAAAAATGGCTTTTCATCCCCGTTGACACTGTATTCAATTCCATATTTTCTGAACTTGATGCAATCGATGAAGGGAGGATGATCTTCTCATGTATCCAAGACCAAGCAAAGTAAAAGTGAATGAAGAATCAATGATGTAGAACTTTCAGCCTTCCATCTCTCCAATGGTAACATAGAACCTAAAGCCCACTCACCTTGATCATTTCCTCAACATCATCCTATCTCCTCAGAGTAGAGATGTCAATCTTCAAATAGGCATCTTTAGACTCATAATGTTCAATGCACCTAAATCATGAGAACCCAAGTGAGTCCAACTCATCCATGTTGATCATGTGAGGGGACTGTGCTCCAAGTCCCCAGAAGAAGGTCTTCATCAAGGTGATCCCTTGGGCTTTTGTGCTTCCTCACCTCACATATGTCACTGAAGCATATTTTAGATCAAGGAGGGCCTTGATTAGTGATTCCCTCATCTCTTGGATAAGACAAGGGCATCATATATGCTTAGCTTAGATGGCAACTTTAGATGAGAAAGGATTGTAGTCCACCTTCTGCTGATCTTCCAAGGGTGGAGCACCCATGGAAGGGCTTCGATCTTCGCATCAATGACTTGTTTCCCTCATCTTGAGGTGCTACCCTAGGGTATAACCTGACACCATGGAGGTTGACTTGCAATCTCAGGCAAGGTGGTGGAAGGTTCTACCCCACTTGCTCACACCTATCTTCTCCTGGGACTCAATGGATGATTCCAAGTCTATCTCAAGAGGTCCCATAGTATTTGAGTTGGAAAGTCCAACTCAATCAAAAAAAAAGAAGATCAATTTTATAGGAATTAGACTTAGAGTTAAGAATAGAAGAAGACAACCCATCGACAGATGTAATGTAATTCAAACTATTCTTCAATTTCTTGGAATTATTTGGGGATAAAGTAGAAATCAAGTAAAGTGAGTGGAGTAAGGGATTTGATGCCCTTATTTGCTGATATAAGAGTTCTACTAGTAGAAAAAATAAAAGAGCTAGATGAAATAGAAGAGTCATCGGTGTGGAAGCTACAACTAAAGGCTAGAGGTTGGACACAGGGCTATGCAAAGGTTGGGCTAACCCCAGTATCAGCCAAGTTTTCTTGTAGATAACTTGCAAACCTTCCTTGGTAAGGTTTCACTGCACCTGCAAAGAAAGCTTCTTGATCTTCTGAATTATTTTCTTAGAGGTTTTAGACAAAGAAATGTCCCAACCTTCTTTGGTTTTGGTAGGATCACATGTATCCCCGAGGATTACCCTAATGGAAGAAGGTTGTTCCACAAGGTATTCCTTTAGAATACAACCTTGAAATGTCTGCCACCCTTGAATGTGAAGCAATCCTCCAAAATGTGGCCTAGCATATGGTGGTAAGGGAAAAAGTTTGATCATGACTTTGCCTACTTCCTCTAGTCTCCAGGCTTGGGTAGGAATTAGAAGTTTCTTTAGAGATTCTTAAAGATTTTCCATTACCTCCCTCTTAAAAGAATAAGGTTTGTTTAACTTATCTAAAAGAGTAGGTGGACCATAGCTACCTAGTGTGATATGCATGCATTCTTTGGTATGGTGAGGCGGTGGTATGGCGCCATGGAGGTGATGGAGGGGCGCTCGGGTGGTGGCAAAAGGAGGTGGAGGTGTGAGGTTATGGTCTCTCATGATCTCTAGTTCCTTTATCAACTTTACTCTTGCTCTTGGTTTCTTCATAGACCTTTGGCTTCTACTTGACGATCTTGAAAAGGCTATTTGGCCTCTCCTTGTAGCCTATGTTGATTAGCTTCTCAAATGTCTTGATAGTGAAGCCCTTAAGCATGAAGGTACCGCCATGGATATTCTTCAAGAGAATCTCAATGGCATGTCTATTTGAGATACGGTTCACACTTCATACAGGTTATGCCATCGAAGAATATAATCAACAAGTGACTCATTGGTGTTGTTGTGCTACAAGATCACCTACATAACCAGCTCAAAAATCTTGATGAAGAGTTGCTCTAACTCACAAATGTCTTTACTAAATTTGGGGTTCAACATACCAATCAAAAGCAATACTACTAGGCTAAGATGAAAGCAAAGCATCGCGTAACAGTGAGCTATGTTGCCTTGGGTTTCCACATCAAAGCTTTTGAAGGAGGCATGAAAC
Source organism: Cymbidium sinense (assembly GCA_021442155.1). Classification (NCBI taxonomy): domain Eukaryota; kingdom Viridiplantae; phylum Streptophyta; class Magnoliopsida; order Asparagales; family Orchidaceae; genus Cymbidium; species Cymbidium sinense. The sequence continues at coordinate 155,428,605 of CM038217.1, read as the reverse complement.
CCTTGGGATATTGGATAACATCAAATTCCTCAGGTAGGGTCTACCCTTTGGCGATGATCCTCCCCAGGCTTGAGCCAAAGCTTCCTTCACCTCAACCATGGATTTTATATCTTTTCTTGTATGGAGGTACTCCACTACCTTCTATACATGCTAGTGCTACCTTGCTCAATGAGGTAGAGTCTTGGTGGGTCCAAGACATGCACTAACTTCAGTGACATGTTGTAGTAGGATGAACTGGAGGGGCTTATTTGAAAGCACTCTAACTAACAAGTCTTACAAAATTGTCTATCCGCTCATCCTTCTACCTCAATAATATTGAGTGTTGGATGTCGGTATCTTCTTAATCAACCCCATCAAGTCACATTCATTGGATCAAAGTTGACTCCTCTTCATTGAAAAGCATACCCCAAGATCTCCTTCTTCTCCATGAAATAATGTGTAACTATCTTATCTAAGGAATGATCCAACTCAGTAGATACAAATAGTTTAGGCTGACCGGTGTGATCACTATCGTGCACTGAGAAGCATCAGACCTCGCCTATCATTAGAGAGTCAATCTTGTGTGGACTATACTCACTGGATGAATGATACTTTTGATTTCTATTGGCTAAAAGAGGGGTAACAATCCTAGGATGTTCCACTACCACGGTGTAATTCATCAGAATATCTGTAATAGTCACCATCTCCACATCCGTTTGGTGGAGTTGGTGAAGGGATGACCATGCTTGATTCACCTTCCTCCTCCACCACTAGGGGTAGTGGGGAGAGCACTGATGGGTGGTGTAGGAGGTAGGATCCCTTACTGGGGATCACCAGTGGTGCATTTTTCCCTGATTGCCTTGGCCTTAGATGGAATGGGGATATGCTTTTGGCGATGGCGGGATGAGGGGTAGAGGTGGGGTGGAGACACGACTCTCTCTGTGCAAAGAACGCCCTCATGGAGGCTGGTCCCGAGAATCTATCGGTATGGTGGTGGGTAGCGTAATACGCGTGGAAGTGGTGGTAAGTTGAACCTCCATTGGTCTCTGTAGTAATGTGTTGTATGGGCCTCATGGGCCCTCTCTTGAATTTGCCTCCCACTATGGAGATAATAAATGAAGATCAAGCGTGTCGACTCGAGCATATGAGCCTACGGCATAGATAGAGGATGGCATATGACCTCCTAGAAATGGCCCACCACTAGAGGGAGGTGATGAGCATCCTCATCCTCCCTATCTAATCCAAAGAGAGGATAAAATTGGTTTTCTATAACCAATGGTGAAGTGATATGGGGAAACTCATCCGTTTGGTTGATCGAGCTGCTGCCTCTAGCTCCCTAGTTATCCGGGTGTGGTACCACTTGATCATGCGGTTCTTGTTCCTATGCTGGGTATGGATAGGATGGAAGGAGTGCGAGCTAGATCCATACTCAAATGTAGGGGAGGTAAGCCACGAAGGGAGCCTTACCCCTTGGGTGGTGATGGGGCGCTAACCCTCAGGAAACATGAGCAACTGGGGTGAAAATACTGCTTTGGTATTGCACGGCACTTGTAAAAGTCGTGGTCCCAGCTTTCCTCTCTTTAGTGAGGACATCGAATCAAATGGTAAGTTTATCGATGGCCGGCGTCACCGAGTCCTACATTGTGGTGAGGGGTGCCCTCAAGTGATCATGGCTCCCTCAAATCCCCAGCCAAAGTGAATCAGGTGGGTATGGTCCAGGGGAAGTTGCTTATCTAAAGCTAGATCCATACATGGGGAAAGGTAAAAGACAAATTTCTTAAAACCAGCCATTTCCAAAACTGTAATAGGCTGAAGCATCTGCACTGTAAAAAGATCTGCAATGAGAAATGAACTTGTATTTTTGTCTCCATAGATTTTCAAATTTTGAATTTGAACCCACATCCAACAACTTGGAAGTGTTAAGTGGGGTTCAAATGGATTTGAGAAGATTGATTGACAGAGGAATTTGAATATGAATCCAACTTTAACAAATTTAGGTATTTGAAAAATGGATTCAAAATTTTGATAAGGATGCTTCCATAGGTTCATTATTTTGAATTTAAATTTTGTGATTTCTAGGACCCTTTCCTTTAACAAATTTGGGTATGTTAAAGTAAGGGCAAATAATTTTGTTTTGTTTGATTATTTTGGAATTTTTACTTAGAAAATTTAGGTATGCTAAGTGAAGTAAAAGTGATTGTTTTTTTTTTGTGAATTTTGTTTTGATTTTGGAAAATTTGGAATTCTTACTTAGCAAATTTAGGTATGCTAAGTGAAGAATCTAAGTGTGTTTTGTTTGATTTTTGAAAATAGGATTCTTAGCAAATTTATGCTAAGAAAATCCTAAGTGTTTCATTTGTTATTTTGATGTTTTGATTTTTGAAAAGGGTAGGATCTTAGCAAATTTGGTATGCTAAGGGAATCCTAAATGTTTCATTTGTTATTTTGATGTTTTGATTTTTGAAAAAGGTTGGATCCTTAGCAAATTTAGTATGCTAAAGGAATCCTAAGGTGTTTTGTTTTATTTCCTAAGGTGTTTTGTTTTGTTTTTGGTGTGTTTGGTGGAGACTTAATTTTATGGTATGCTAAAGGGAAGTCCCACTTGGTTTTTGAAATGGAAATTTCACTTAGCAAATTGATGCTAAATGAAATTCCAAATGATGTATTCAAATTTTGATTTCATTTTGGTTTTAAAATGAAAACTTCTCTTAAAATTTGGTATGCTAAGGAAAGAAGTTCCAAAGGTGTTTGAAGATTTTTGTTTTGGCTTTGGAAACTTCACTTAGCAAATTTGAGTATGTTATGTGAGGTTCCAAATGGTGTTTGAAATTTTGATTTTTGGATTTGGAGACTTCACTTAACAAATTTGGGTATGTTAAGTGAGGTTCCAAATGTGTTTAGAAAATTTTTGGATTTTGAATTTGGAGACTTCACTTAACAAATTTGGGTATGTTAAATGAAGTTCCAAATGTGTTTGAAAATTTTGAAATATGATTGTTGATTTTTTTTATTTTGGGTTTGGAAACTTCACTTAGCAAATTTGATTATGCTAAATGAAGTTCTAAATGTATGTTTGAAAATTTTTGTTGGATTTTGAATTTGGAAACTTCACTTAACAAATTTGGGTATGTTAAATGAAATTCCAAATGGGTTTGAAAATTTTTTTAGATTTTGGATTTTGAGACTTCACTTAACAAATTTGGGTATGTTAAATGAAGTTCAAAATGTATTTTGATAGATTTTGAAATATTATTGTTGATTTTTGATTTTGGATTTGGAAACTTCACTTAGCAAATTTGAATATGCTAAATGAAGTTCCAAAATATGTTTTTGAAAAATTTTGAATTATGATTGTTTAAGTTTTAATTTTTGAAAAGAGGACTTCCATTCAAAAAATTTATGTATGTAGAATGGAGATCAATTTATTTTGAAATGTGAAAACTTAACAAATTTGGGTATGTTAATTGAAGTTCCAATGTATTTTGAAAATTTTGAAATATGATTGTTGATTTTTGTGATTTTGGATTTGGAAACTTCACTTAGCAAATTTGAATATGCTAAATGAAGTTCCAAAATGTGTTTTGAAAAATTTTGAAATATGATTGTTTAAGTTTTAATTTTTGAAAAGAGGACTTCCATTCAACAAATTTAGGTATGTAGAATGGAGATCAATTTTATTTTTGAAATGTAAAATTTTTATTTTGTGTGTGATTGTTTCCTTTTGAAAGAGATGAAAATATATGTGAGATATGTTCAAGTGGGATTTCCTAAAAGATATTTATTTTTTAGTTGGGAATGAAATCTTCATTTAATAAATTTGAGTATATTAAATGAAGATGTTCATGTGTGCTTTTGAAAAGTTTTATTTAGTTTACAAATGAAACTTCCATTCAATAGGTGTGAGTGTATTGAATAGAATAAATTCATGTGTGCTTTTTGAAAACTTTAATTTTGTTTGGAAATGAACCTTCCATTCAATAAGTGTGATTGTATTTGAATAGAAAATTCATGTGTGCTTTTTGAAAACTTTATGATTATGATTGTGATTTTTGGAAATGATGATTATTCATTTTATTTTGAAAATGAAATCTTCATCAAAGTGAATTGAAAGAAGATGTTCATTTGTGCTTTTGGAAAATATTATTAATTTATTTTTTGAAAATCCTACATGTAACAATTATGGGAATTATTAAATGAGGGTGAAAAAATTTTTGTGGAAAATATTTTATTAAGTGCATTTTGAAAAGGTGCTTTTGAAAAGCAAAGTTCTTTATGGAAGATTTATTATTTTAGATGAACCTTTCCTTATCATGAAAATGATAAGGAGGAAGTCTTTAAAGCTTTTATTTAGATCTTTTCATTTTACCCATTAGAACCAACGGGGTTTTAAGACCAATAGGAATGTGGTCCTAAAACCTAAAGATTTCGGCTAACTCAACTCAAAGAAGGATAGTCTTGGATTCATACCAAAGTACAAATCCATTATCGATACTCAAATACAATGATCATTTACCAAATATGGAGAGAGGAACCATCCCCAGCAGAGTTGCCACAAAAAATTTATCGGTTAGAAAAATTTCTATAGGAGGAGTCGCCTTCAAATCTATGGGGAGAAATGAAAGAGGACAAGACCTATAGAAAGTTCATCTTTTTAGGACACCACATAGATCCACAGATGTGCTTATTCAGGTGATTGAGTGCGTCATCAAGAAAATAGTGTATTATCTCAAAAGACAGAAGTCACTACCCTTTAATGGACTTAACCCCCTCAATAAGGACTCCTAAAGACGATGAGTCTGCATATGTACTAGAGATTCTTCCCTACTTTACTTTAAAAAAGTAAAGCGTTTATTTTAAATGGTTTGTAAGTTCTCTATAGGGCAAGCCCCATAGTTAATTACATCCTAAGGAATGAGGATTTCTTAAAAAAAACTATCGATTAAGGTAAATGATCATTATCTATAAAAATTTCAATAGGAAGGACTATCAATCGATTGGTTTGTTTTTAAAGATCAACTGAGATTGATCAAAAGAGGAGTTATTGAAGCCAAAATGGAAGATAAGAGATGCCCATGATGCTAGGAAACCTAGCGAGCATCTCAAACTATCCTATAGTTGGGCTTTACATTTTTGAAATTGATTTAGTTTTTTGAGTTGAATTTTTCATTAGAAATTTAGGACTTATGATTCCTTAACACAAGATTAAGGAAATGCCTAAGAGGTAAGGAATTATGCTTATGGCCCACAAAAGAGAGAAGCAACCTCTGAATCTAAATCTAGGGAGCTTTGGAGGCCGAAAGCACAACCTAAATCTAAGGTAAAAAATGGGTATTTAGTTTGCCTCCACAAGAGAGAATAAACTACCCAATAGCTTGGACATACAACCATCTGGGGATGGCCGCCAACTAACTCCTCCTATGATTTTATATACATGTAGGCAAGTCTTTATGCTTATGCAAGATAGCTAGGTTGTTATTTATTTAGAAAGAGACTAAGTCCTTAAACTCACTCCTAAAGAGACTAGATCATGTAAAGGGACATGCTTCAAATGACCTAAATCTAATGCAAATTTTATTTTATTTTCATTTTGGATAATTATTTTGACGCTAATAGGATTTATATGACTAATGCATAAGAAAGAAGGTTATTGGCCAAAATCGGAGGGATGGAGAGGTGAGTTTCCACCATGGCTCTCAAAGGTCAAGCCAAGTTTCTGGAAAAGGTGAAGCCCTCCAATCAAGAGTGAAATAAGATGCATTTGTGCATGATATTATAAAAAGAAATGCTCATCCAACTGGGTTACTAATTCTTTTATCTTGATTTTAAACCTAAGCTTTATGTGAGGTTATTAATTTATTTTAATTTGAATTGTTAAGTTGGGTAAAGATTTATTTTTCCTAAAGAGCCTAATCCACATCCAGCCATACATAAAGTAAGGAATAAACTCAGAAAAGCATGTCACTTAATGCAAAAAGCTAAACAAATCATCAATCAATTTATAAAGCTAATCGCAAAAAAGAATAAAAGGTCGTTATGATCGAGCACCACTGCACAAACCTAAAAATATCAAATGTGGGTAGTCAAGCTCTACCTTTATACAACCCAGATTATAAATGAATTAAATTACAATTAAGCAAGGAATTCATTATTATGGGGTCTTCAAGATTTATTTCTTCTTTCTTCTTTTCTTCTTTCTTCTTCTTTTCTTCTTTTGGTTCCTTCTTTTGGATGGTCGGAAGGTGAATGATTCAAGGCTTCACATGGTACATAAGATAGGATCTTATGACTAATGTTCATCCTAATCCCCATAACAATCATTCCAAAATCCTAATTGCATAAATTTACATAAAAAGGAAAAGTGGAAATCTAACTAACACCTACAAAATAAAAGTTAGCTAAAACAAACCACACAAATCCTAAGCATGTATATTGGACTTATCACCCCACACATGGTCGGGCCTATCGGATTATGCTTAGGGGTATAAAGCACCTTCAAGCAAAAGCATTTATATTTTTATTTATGATAGCACTCCTTAAGCACAATCCCCTATAGAAAAGAATAGTTAGACTAAGAACATCCTACCATTCATTCTACGAGCATACACCCTAACATCTAGTCTAAAATATAAATCATAAAACAAAAATATCAAATCATGCAGAATTTAACCTAAGGCTAGAAGTGGTGACTTAATGCAGTGTGCTTTGAAGGTTGTGTGGTATGCTTAGCTTTAGGTTCAAATTTTCTAAGTGTGAAGAACATGTTCAACTTAGAGGAGTTTCATTTAAGTTGTTTAATTATTTTGGGTTGATTTTATTTCATGTTTTGATTTGGTTCAATGGATCTAAAATTATAAGTTATGAAGAGAGGGAAAGAGAAGAGAACTTCTTTCTTCCCTAACCTAAGTAATTTCTAAAGTAAATTTATATTTTAGTTCTATTTAGGAATTTTAAGATTAAATAAAATGAATCAAAATTCACATAACACACATTACTTCTTTTCCCAATATATAACATGCATATGGATGGACTAAGCATCTATATACAAATGAGAATATTTAACACACTTTATGATGCATGCTAAGTAATCCATTTAAGAAAATTTAGAAGTTGAATATGCATGATTTTCTTAAGAAAGGGGTTTCTTATCCAAATTTTCATACACATGAAAGTAAGAAAGGCATAAGTGAGTACATCATTATTAACGAGGTGTAAGGTACAAGACCTTAAGGGCTATTTAAAGCCTCAACCTGGGGTTGTCCGACTAATATACCACTTTCCTTAAATACAAATGTATAAAAGAAATGAAATAAAAAAGGTGAATGCAAAAAATTGTTTAATGGATTCATTTTATTTTATGCAATTTATGTATGCAAGTAGGTAACCCTTCTAGGTGATAGCATAGGGATGAATAGTATCTAATTAAGTAAGTGTTAGGTTCTTTTCAAATGAACCTACATCTTACTAACTCCTATTCAAAACTATACCAACAGAAAGAAAGCATATTAAGCATACATTTATATTCTTTTCACATGCAAACTCATAATTAAAATATAAGTATATACTTTCAATTTGATATGTGATTTGTATTTTGAAAATAATTTGAAAAGAAAGTTTAAAATAAAAAAAGTGAATTCAAAGTAATATTTATTTGGAGGTTGATTTAATTTTGAAAAAGATTGCAATAGTTTTTAATGGAGTGATTGATTGTTCATATTTATGGGTTGTCGCTCATTTTGTATTGAATCATATCTAGTTTATTTATATTATAATCAAGCAATTCTCATCTTTATTCTTTTGATTTGCCATTTAAGTGATACTATAAAGATGATGCTATTCTTTAAGAATTTTGGATGTTTGTATTTGGTTTATCGATTAGCTATTTATGATTTAAATATAATATCCCTTTAGTCTGTTAGTATTGTGATCACTATGCCTTATCAACCCTCTACTTGATCATAAATATAGTTGTATACTCTCAATATTTTGGCAATATATTTCTCCATATTGTGGGTCAATAGGGATATTGTTCCAATGTTCCTTGTGGTAGTTTTTTATGATTTGGTTCCTTGAGGTTCATTAATCTTTATTTTTTATTTTACAAAAATTGGATTTTCTCAATGGATCATTATCTACATTTTGTGATTAAGGGTAATTTTGTATTCACTTATTTTGGTTTTCTCTTTTTTCCTTGTAACAAGATGCCAACATGGATTGTTGTTGTTTTAGTCTTCTCCATTTGTTATGTTGTGAACATGCCTTTTTTTAAATATCCTTTTTTTATTATCCTGTAATCAATGGTTTATCTTATAAGCATAATGGGATTATTAAAAATCCTATTGGTTATTATTGTCACTATCTCATGTTGGATTATGGTGATTAAGCATTATTCATCTCATTCTCAAGAATTTTTTCTGGGGTTCATTATCTATCCTTCCATTTACTTATATAATTTTGGTGGCCTCTCCTGATTGAATTTCTTTTATGCTTTATTGTGTCTCTTTCTTTATTGTTCAAACATTTGTTCTGATTGCTTGGTGGACTTGCTTTGAATTTCTTTAGTTGCTTATAATGAATTAATGTGATATCATATTCTTTGTTTCTTTTTCATCCTCTGATAAACCTGCATTGCTCTGATCGATGTGGGAGGCATTATGACATGCTATGGTTTTGTTGTTTTGATTATTTCATCCCAAATTTCCCATTTATTTGGCCACCCTTGTTGGCTTCTATGTTGGTCGCAGATTAACCTTGCAAACAAAACACTTACCTCTTGATGCGATGGTGATGGTTTTAGATGATTGGTTGCAACCTTCAAGATAAGCTTATGGCATAATATCACTGATTGAGGTTTTGGCAATTTCCTTCCTATCTCAATGAGGCTCATTGTATTTTTGCTTTTATCCATTGTATCTTTTTTGTATTCTATTTTACATTGTTGCATTACTTGTTTCTTTGAGATATAAGGCTATTTTTACATATGCTCATCTAAATGCTATAATTTGCATTAATTGTCTCTATTTATCTCGGTCATTTTGATTTTTTGAGCTATCTATTTAAGAAAGAGTGGTGTTATGGAAGTTTCGCTTTTGTTGTCTTGTTCTCTATATGTTGGATTATTGAATTTTGACCTTATGCTATGGGATAGCTCTAAATGTATTGTTGTTATTTTGGTTTTCTTTTTTTGAGCTATCTCTTCCTTTATAAATGTCTTTCCAATTAATTATATGGACATTGGGTTGTTTCACCAAAGTTTCAATTATATATCTTATGATGAAGGTCTAAAGATCATTGACTTGATTAGTGATCAAGAAGTTATCTCATTGCTATATTTTTTATTTTGGTGGTGGGTTTATATTGGTTTCACTTGGATATGAGGCTCTGCTAAAATGAAATGTTTATATCTCCTCATGTGATGACTATATTATATCTTCTTGAATAAAACACCATTTTGCTCTTAATTATCTCTATTTTAGATATGAAGTGTAGATTGCAAAAATAAAGTTCATAAGACTATCAACAAGGGTGTATTAAAGAGTTGTGATTGATGTTTTCATTGGTTTTTAGTAGCTCGTGATGTAACCTTCAATGAAGTTTGATGCTCAAAATCTAATTTGGTGTGATTGAGCTAGCCTTTTTTATCAACTTTCCTATTATCTCTTGGTATTGTTTTCATTTATCTCATTTGTATTATTTTACATGCTCTAATCTTTTTAGTCACTAGATTCTTGTTCTCTTTGGTTTGTTCCATATTACCAAGCTTTGAAACCACATGAGCATGGGTTAATCTTTTTTATTTATTATGTTAGCCATATTGTATCTTTGATGTTTCTTTTGGAAAACTTAGATGGGATTTACTCCTTAGGTCAAAGCTCTTTGGGAGATTCAGTTTATCTTTAAGGATCTTGTAACCCTTTTTTTGTGGAATAAAATGTTGTGATATAATGGGGTTTCCTTAAAAAAAAATTTTGAAAAGGTGAGAGTTTTTATTTCTAACCCATTCCACATGTGTTTGATATTTTGTTTAATTTTAGATAATTAGATCCATTTTATGCATTAGGTTAAGGTATGAATTAACTTAATTAACCCTTACCTACACCACCTTAGAATAATTAACCAAGTAATTATGAGCCAATGAGATGACATAAAACTTACAAGGAATTTAAATTTGCAATGCACCTAATAAGAAGAAGGCCTAATGCAATTTGGCTCACAATTAATAGTTAATTAAGGTAAGGGGTTTAGCTTAAGTAATTTCAAAACACCCTTTCATACTTATGAATTGGGTTTTGATTTCCTTAATTGAACTTAGGTTATTAAACAAGCATCTATCCAAAGTAGATTAATTAAGTTCTGGAACTTTTTAGAATTTTTAGAAATTAATTAAGGGGATAATTAATGAATTAACCCTTAATTAAGGGGAGATTAAAGAAAGAAAAGGGGGGTTTAGGGAATAGCTTAGGGGAAATATCCCAAAGATATTCCATAAATCTCTTAATTACTAGATTTGACCTTAATCAACCCTAATCATGGATTAAGTTTACTAATTGCACCCTAATTATCCTTAATTACATAAGGAGGGTAATTAATAAATCTATATGCAATCCTTCTAATCAAGCCTTCAATAAATCCCAAGAAAATTAAGGGAGGCAGAAGACATCCCCTAAAATATACCCAAGAAGTTTGGGATTAATCAAAGGCTTAATTGAAAAGTAATTAGCAAAGTGAAGTTTCCAAGAAAACCTAAATTCATAGAAAAATATAGTCAAAACCCATTGAAATTAATTTTAAAATATTCTAGGTTGAATTATCTTTCTATAAGATTTTATTTCATAATTTTTGAATTTTTTTAGAGGAAATGAATTTTAGAAGATAATTAATAGAAATTAAAGGAATTTTACTAACTCTAACTAACCTCTAGCTCACATGCAATGGTGGTCAGCGCGCTTTACACACATCGTGTTGTGAGGGGTTTACTTAAATGTCAAATCCCAAATGAGGAGGCAATGTGATTCAGGATCAAAGATCGACGAGATCTATTTTAAAATGGATAATGGATATCTAAACGTGTGAAATTATCTCAACCATCCATCCAAAATGCACGGATGGATGGTTGAGATCTCCCAAGCTCTTCCCCTTGATCAATAAAGATCATCCATGATCAAGGGGAAGATCTAAGCTCAATCTAGCACGGATTCAAACCAAATTCAACCCACACCATCTAAAGCTAAAGAACGGCAAATCCAACGGTCAAAATTCCATGGGATTGAAAATTCTTTCACAAAGCTCCACACCACATTGTGTTTAATGGTCAAAAAATCCCATAGCCGAGGTGATCACCTCAATTCTTGAGAAGCTTCATGCTGAGACAAAGTTGTGTTGAGAGTATGAGCACTTGAGGTTGAGTGGATTGGTGTATGGACCAACTCCTCCTTAGCTAGCTTGCGGCCTTAATCAAATTCGGCTCTTCCTTGGTGTAGGAACTTCAAAGGAAGCTTAGGTGCACTCAACTTAGCTCCTTCATGAAGTATGCAAGAGCAATTAGATGGAAATTGAGTGAAGAGGAAGTTCAAGAATGGATTGAGCCCCCCTATTTTAACTGTTCAAATATCGAGAAATGGGGAAATGGCAAGAGCTCTAAGATGGTGGGGATCACTCTCTAATGGTTCCTAAGTCTCTCTAGTACTCAATCGAATTGAGGAATGTCCAATTCAAACTAAATTAGGGGAGTATATCTCCCCCTTGAAGGATTGGGCAGCCATCCATACTCTTGCCATTTTGATCCAATCATAATGGGTTGTTTGATCCTAAGAGTGTACATTTGGTTTGAGCTAAGGAGTTGATTGCCAACCTCCCATGTGCTTGAATTTAAGTGAGAGAGATTTGAATTTTGCATTTTGACCCATGGGGTTGGGTTTGGTCTATTCGACCCATACCCATTGGGTTGGGTGCACCACCCTTCCCTATGTCCCCTTGAGCTTTTAGGAAAGCCTTAAGTGAATGTGATTAGGGTATGACCAAATTATAGATGGATTAAGCCAAAATTTGTTCTATGGCCTAGGGGTAGAATGGTCAATTTGCTAATTTTCCACTTTGGATATGTTTGGTATGTGGAGAAACTAGGTTTGGCCAAGTTTCATGAGATTTGGAATTCATTTGATAGGTTTCATGTTGACCCATTTAGGTCAAAATGGGTCAACATGGGTCAAGTTGACCAATTGGTCAAATTGGATCAAACCAAGGGTTGGGTCAAGTTCATATGACCATTTGAAATGTTTTGGTGGCTTTGGTTTGATTCAATTTGGTATAGTTTTGAATTTGGCTCATATGACTTCATTTAGGTCAAATGGGTCAAGTTGACCTATTTGACCCATTTTACCTATTTAAGCTAGGTCATGGGTAGGTTTAGGTTAGTCATGGAGTGATTGGTATCTTTATTTCCAATCAATTTTATTTGGCTCAACATGACCCCTTTAGGTCATGTTAGGTCTAAGGTCAATTGGCTAGGTTAGGTCTAGTTGGCCAATTGAGGCTTTGGTCAAGTTCCATAAGTGATTTGGAATGGACTTGACCCATTGGTTTTATTTAATTTGGCTTAGATCAAGTTTTGGCATATTTTGACTTTAGGTCAAAATGGGTCAACTTGGGTCAAGTGGCCAATTAGGTTAGGCTCAAATGTTGGCTTCAAGTTCAAACATAGGTCATGAGTGAACTTAGATCAATGGTTTCAAGCAATTTATCCTATGGTGGAATTTGGCTATGTTAGGTCTCATTTTGTTTAACTTGGTCAACCCTTAGGTTTGACTAGTTTGACCCAATTTGATTGATTGATCATCCCATGATGATTGTTGATCATGATGAGGGTATATGAGTTTGGTTCAATCCAATTTGGTTAGATTAGAATTTGGCTCATACTTTTAGGTCACTTTGGGTCAAGTGAGCCCAAGCGGGTCAAATGGCTTGGTCAAAGCTTGATTTGAACTTGATTGATCTTGTATATGGACTCAAATTAAAATCTAAATTCATTAACAAGTGGTTTGAACTCAAATGAATTTCGATCCATTTGACACTTTCATATTCAAAGGAAGAATATGAAGGGTTTTGGGATTTGATTTTGAACTGATTGTTTGATTGAAATTTGGCTTTATATATGGGCTCATGATTGTAGGGTCGCTAGAATCATGAGAGAAAATCAAGAGTTTGGCTTGATTTGAAATTGATTTGGCAAAGTTTAAGATTTTGACTTGAATGGTTTAGATTGGATTTTGAGTTGATTTGAGTTTGATTTTTGGAATTGGTTTTGATTGTTTGAATTTATATTTCAATTATATATGTGAATATAAATGTGAATATAAATTGATCATGAGAAAATTTCAAGGATTTGAAGTGGTTTAATCATTATTTGGGCTAAGTCCATTAAGAAGGATTTAAGGGACTTAGGAAAGTTTTAGAGTTTAGAGTTTGAATTTTTGAATTTGGTTTGATTGATTTATATTTATATTTCATTTACATATGTGAAAAATAGAAATACAAATGAATTATGAGAAAATCCCATGAGTTTGAAATGGTTTGATCAAGATTTAGGCTAAGTTCATTAATGGAGAATTAATGACATAAGAAAGATTTTAGATTGGGAATTTATTTTTTGCATTTGATTTGATTGATCTATATTTATATTTAATTTATATATGTGAATATAAATGAGAATATAAATGATTTTTGAGAAAATCTCATGAGTTTGAAATGGTTTGATTAAGGTTTTGGATAAATCCTTTAATAGAAAATTAAAGGACTTAGGAGAATTTCATGAATTGAGTTGGAATTTTGAGTTTAATTTGATTGGTTTAGATTTATACTTCATTTATATATGTGAATATAAATGAATTATAAGAAAATTTATAAGAAAATTTCAAAGATTTGAATTGGTTTTTATCATGGTTTTGGCTAAGTCTTAAGAGATTAAGGACTTGCAATTTGGACTTAGAATTTTGATGGATTTTGATCATGGGTTTTAATCATAGATTTCAATCATGGATTTCAATCATATGGAGTTGATTTGAGTTTGGAGAAAATCAATTAAGATTGATTTGGAGTTTGACTTGAAGGAAGGAAAGTGAGAAAAGGTTTAAGCTAAGGTTAGGCAAATTTCCTAACACCCTAAGGCATGACATATTCATATGGCTAACTCTTCTAAGTCTCTAGGGCTAAGTTGAGTGTCCACCTAATCACTAGATGTGTCTTAAGATTAAGGAACTCTTAAAGTCTAAGAGGAGTCCTATATCTAAGATGGAGGGGTTGAGAGCTATTCCTAAAAATGAGGTAAACAAAGGGCGCCCAATAGGTGTGGTGTGACTGACATGGAACTCCGCACGTATTGGTGTTGATCAAAATGATCAACAACACTGAGATCACAAGCACTAACATAAACAATCTATCCTTAACACAAGGAAAAGAAAGAATCTAGAGCTTAGTGCAACATGGCTCTACTTATGTCCAAGACATAAGAAAGAGGGAAGAATCCACTAAGGGATTGAGTGTGAACCTTCCACTAGGGAAGCAGGTTCAAGTCATCCACAAGGGGATGAAAGGTTTGATTTGATTTGAATCTCACTAAGGAGAAAAAGATTTGATTTGTTCCACTGGGGAAGAGGGTTGAATTTGTTTCAATTTTATTAGGTTTGGATTTTTAGATAAACCATGTTGGTTTGCAATGGTTTGTATTGCGTAGGAGCCATGAAGGCTAAAACTTAACTCAGATTTACCAATCCAAAGGGGTAGTCTACTAAGCACATAGTAGGACTAACCAACCAAAGGAATGTCTTTCAATATACAGTAGCTGTACTAGGAAGAAAGTGTAGTATACTTACATCCTCCGAGGTAGAGATGAGTTGCTGGGGTAATATATTGGCAAGGCAATAGATTGAACCCAACCTAGGGCTGACTATTGAGTGAATTCCACTGGGGACTTAGATCAACCCAAAAATAGTCAAAGATTGATTTCATTTTTTTTTTGAATTTTTTTGTTTTGATTGTTATGGATCCTACAGTTATGAAATGTAGGTAGGCCATGGGGCCTAGACCTAACTTAGATTTTCCACCAAAGGGAGTAGTCACAACCACAAGGACTATCCAACTAGAAATGCCTTTTGGTATACAATGGTCAAGTTAGAAGAAAGCTTGGGGACTCACATCTTCCACAAATAAGGAGCCAGGGTGATTGTACTTTTGGCAACAAATCAACTGATTTAATTATTGAGTGAATGCTAGGGACTAAATCAGCTCAAAGATAGTCAAAGATAGATTTAATTTTAAAATCATTTTATGGATCCCATTGGTTTGCAATGGATTAAACTGAGATGGAGCTTATAGAAGCCTAGACCTATCTCAAATTTACTGAAATAATGGGAGTAGCTTCCTGGCCGATGGGAGAACTATCATACCAAAGGAGTGCCTTTTGATTTGCAATGATCAATTGGAGGGAAGAAATCTCGGGGACTCACATCTTCCACTAGAAAAGATGACTGGGGTGATTGGTTGCATTGGGCAACAAATCGAACATAACCAAGGGTTGTCCATTGATTTGTGGCAATCATGCTAGGAAGAATGCGACATAGTCTTACATCTTCCAAAGATGTAATTGCTTGTGGAAAATAAATTGAACACCTAAGGCATTACGGAGTGAACCAACCCGGATTTATCTTGACTCGTAGTCGAATTTTATAGGGAGTTCTACTAACACTACCCCTAAAGATAGGATGCCTGTTTCGAAAAAGGGGCCCTTTGGGAGCTTGACTTCTTAATCCACAAGCGAATCAATTTTGTTTGTTTGTTTGTTTTAATTTTATCGTGGACCCTATTAGTTTGCTAGGGATCAATTTGAGAAGGAGCTTATATCAGCCTAGACCTATCTCAAATTTAACAAGGAGAATCATCCATGAACAAATTTTCTAACCACAAGGGTGGTTTAGGAAAGAGTCCAATAAAAGTAACCTAGTGTCTAAATGGGTCGCAAAGGACTTGATCTAGAGTGCCCATGAGGATGGGGTAAGGGCTTAATCCAACACCCCGGACAAAATGGATAATATATATCCAGGTATTCCGTCCAACTCAAGGAGAAAGCACTAAGACTCATATCTACCAAGAGTGTGAGTTGTGTCATAACAACATCAACCAACCCAAGGAGTATAAAATCACCTAGAAGAAAGCTCGGGGACTCACATCCTCTATCAACTATTGGGATAGTCTGCTCTTTCAGTTATCCAACTCAATGAAAGTGAATTCCACTGGAGAACTTATATCGACTCAAAAGTTGTCAAGAGGAAAGTAGCGTCTAGGTGACATATCTTAAACCTCAAATATACTCGACCTAGTTATAACATGATGGCTACTTCAAGAAAAAAGCACGGGGACTCACATCTTCTTAAGTAAAGTCAACATGAGGTAGCTTACTGGCTCGGCAGTGAAGATTACCATACTAACAAGGCACTCATTGGTTTACAATGGTCAAGTTAGGAAGAAAGCACGGGGACTCACATCCTCATAAATGACCACTAGGGTGGCATCCAAATTTATGTAGACCACCTAGCATTAATAAGTGAGTGTCACAGGGGGCTTGCTCTCACATCAAGTAGCTAGAGACAAAAGACTTGTGTTTGTTATGTGCATGTGTTAAAGAAATAGCCTTCTGGGGACTCTTACACCATTAAACTGGGGTTTTCATGAAATGGTGTCATGGATGTCAAACAGGAATCCCACTAAGAAAGGATGCCACTTGGGTTATCTCACACCTATCTTAGTTATGCTAATCAAAGTAGGATGCCTCTGATCTTACACCTATTCTAAAGCATCGGAGATTGTGTTGTGTTGAAAGAGAATATGATGCCAGGGGACTCAACACCTACCTTAAACACGCCAAGATTTGCAAGACAATCAACACTTTGAAAAAGAGAAGATTTGATGAATGGAATCAAATTTTGTTCTTTTATTAATGATTATTTTCAAACATGATTTATTTCATGGATATATTTCTTCAGATCTTATTAATTTGAAGCATCGTATTCCCTTTACAATCAAGTTGATAAGATCCTCCTTGAGCCTCTCATGATATAGGCCTTCGTGGGTTCAAACTTGCCTCCCATCTTTCTGGCAACAATTGGTCTCCTAGACAACAAAAGTTCTCTTACTTGGAAAGACCTGGGATCAACTTGTTGTGATTGAATCATTTTGGTCACAACTGGTTTGGCAATGTAACTCTCCTCTAAACCTGAGTTCTAAACTTTGCATTGCTTTATAGTAATCTTGTTAGTTAATGCTATCCTTAGTGATGGGAAACTAAAGGTAGAATGACTTTGAACTCACACCAAGGAAAATAGGGTAGGCTGAGTTGGAGTTCGGTATGTGGTGCAGTAGGCCCACAACTATTCAACCAACTGCACATTCCACTGTCATTTATTGTCATTTATTGTCATCAAGAGTCATCTTCAGTATCTGGATGAGAGTTTTGTTGAATGCTTCTACTAAGCCATTTGCTCTAGGGTAGTAGATGGTGGAGTATCTCCAATATATACCGTATATTCTGGTGAAGCTATTGATCTTCTTGCTTTTGAATGCAATACCATTATCAAATATAATTCATCGAGGCACCCCAAACCTATATTCGATATGGTTCCTGGAAAAATTAAAGCACATGGTGAGTTGTGACCTCTCTGAGTGGATGGCCGCTTACTTGAAAAGTAGTCAATGGCAAAAAGATGAATTAATGCTTGGAGGATCGATTAGACCTACAAAGTCGATACCCCTTGGTTAAGTTCAAACATAGGTCATGAGTGAACTTAGATAAATGATTTCAATCAATTTGGCTTATGGTGAAATTTGGTTATTTTAGATTTGATTTTGGGTTAAGTGTTGACTTGGTCAACCCTTAGATTTGACTTAGTTTGACCCAATTTGGTTGATTGATCATCCCATGATGATTGTTGATCATGATGAGAGGGGTAGATGAGTTTGGTTTAATCTAATTTGGTTAGGATTAGAATTTCACACATAAGGGTACTTTAGGTCACTTTGGGTCAAGTGAGCCTAAGTGGGTCAAATGACTTGGTCAAAGCTTGATTTTAACTTGATTGATCATGTTTATGGACTCATTATTGAAATATAAATCCATTTACAATGGTTTGAAGTCAAATGGGTTTTGATCCATTTGACAATTTCATATTCAAAGGAAGAATATGAAAGGGTTTTGGGATTTGATTTTTGAACTAGGTTTTGATTTTTTTTTTTTTATTGAAGTTTGGATTTATATTTGGGCTCATGATTGCAAGTTTGCTTGAATCATGAGAGAAAATCAAGAGTTTGTCTTGATTTGAAGTTGATTTGGCTAAGTTCATGATTTTGATTTGAAAGGCTTAGATTGGATTTTGAGTTGATTTGAGTTTGATTTTTGGAATTGGTTTTGATTGTTTAAATTTATATTTCACTTATATATGTGAATATAAATGGGAATATAAATTGATATAAATTGATCATGCAAAATTTTCAAGGATTTGAAGTGGTTTAATCATTATTTGGGCTAAGTCCATTAAGAATGATTTAAGGGAGGACTTAGGAAAATTTTAGAGTTTAGAGTTTGAATTTTTGAATTTGGTTTGATTGATTTATATTTATATTTCATTTATACATGTGAATATAAATAGAAATATAAATAAATTATGAGAATATCTCATTAGTTTGAAATGGTTTGATCAAGATTTAGGCAAGTCCATTAATGGAGAATTAATGACTTAAGAAAGATTTTAGATTGGGAATTTAATTTTTTGTATTTGATTTGATTGATCTATATTTATATTTCATTTATATATGTGAATATAAATGAGAATATAAATGAGTTTTGAGAAAATCTCATGAGTTTGAAATTGTTTGATTAAGGTTTTTGGGATAAATTGGATGGAATTTTGAGATTAATTTGATTGGTTTAGATTTATACTTCATTTATATATGTGGATATAAATGAAAATATAAATGAGTTATGAGAAAATCTCAAATATTTGAATTGGTTTTGATCATGGTTTTGGCTAAGTTCTTTAAAGAAAAGGAGGACATAGAATTTTGTTGGATTTTGATCATGGGTTTAATCATGATTTCAATCATGGATTTCAATCATATGCAGTTGATTTGAGTTTGGAGAAAATAATATTGATTTGGAGTTTGACTTGAAGGAAGGAAAGTGAGGAAAGGCTGCTCTTTTTAACACCCCAAGGCATGACCTATTCCTATGGCTAAATCTTCAAGTCTCTAGGGATAGGTTGAGTGTCCACCACTCACTAGATGTGGAAGACTTTCTTTAAAGTCTAAGAGGAGTCTTATATCTAAGATGGAGGGGTTGAGAGCTCATCCTAAAAATGAGGTCAACACTCCCTTAATGTAATTAAGGATAATTAAGGTTTAGATTTGTTTAATCCCTCATTGGGGTTGATTAAAGTTAGATCTAGTGAAAAGGAGGCTTAGGGAATAATTTTGAGGTGTTCCCCCTAAGTTATTCCCTAAACCCCCTTTTTTCCTTAATCTTCCCTTAATTAAGAGTTAATTCATTAATTATCCCTTTAATTAATTTCTAAAAATTATAAAACCTTACATAACTTAATTAATTTACCTTGGGTAGATGCTTAGGTGTTCAAGAGCTTAAGTTCAATTAAGGAAATCTAAACCCAACTCACTTATGTGAGGGGTGTTTTGAAATTACTTAAGTTAAACCCCTTAGCTTAATTACCATTAATCATGAGCCAAATTGCATTAGACCCTTTTCTTCCTAGGTGCATTGTAAGTTTAAATTCCTTGTGAGTTTTATGTCATCTCATTGGCTCATAATTACTTGGTTAACTATGCTAAGGTGGTGTAGGTAAGGGTTAATTAACTTGTTTAATTTATACTTTAACCTAATCAAACTCGAAAATGAATCTAATCATCTAAAAATTAAACAAAAATATCAAACACATGTGAGAATGGGTTAGGAACAGCAAACTCAACTCGCATTTTCAAAATTAAATCAAATTCAAAATCAAACTAAAATCATCTTAAGTGAACTTTGATTTACTTTAAGCTTTCTTATTTCATAAGATTATCTTTAGAATTTAATTAAAGTGAATGTGTTTACATTCTTTCCTTGCTTTAGTTCTTTCCCCAACATATTAAATGTGCATGTCATATGGTTTCATGTATCCATATCTTTCAAAATTAAGTTCAAGATGAAATTGTTTACTTTATGTCAAATTTGCAAGTGTTAGCTAAAGTAATAATATGAGTGATTATTATCACTACTAAATTCAAATTATTTTTAAAACATATAAATAAAATGCCTAAAACTGACAGTGTCTTACTTATATTTTAATTATGAGCTTGCATGTGAGAGAATATAAAGGTGTGCTTAGTATAGATTTTCCTTCTCTTTTCTTTTAGTATAGTTTTGAATAGGATTTGGTAAGATGTATGGTTCATTTGAAAAGAACCCAACACTTTCCTAATTCAATATCCTATTCATTCCAATTCTATCACTTGAGAAGGTTACCTATGCTTACACACATAAATTGCATAAACAAAATAAATCAACTAATACAAAAAATTTTATTCTTTCTTTTCCATTTTTTTTTTTTTGTACACATGTTTGTATTTAAGAAAGTGATATATTAGTCTGGACAATCCCAAGGTTGTGAGATTTTAAGTAGCCCTAAGTAGGCCTTGTACCTTACACCTCTGGTTAACAATGGCATTGTACTCACTTATGCCTTTCTTACTTTCATATGTGCATGTGAAAATTGGATAAGAAATCCTTTTCTACTTAATGAAAATCATGCATTAAACTTCTAAATTTCCTTAAGTTAATTGCTTAGCATGCATCATAAAGTGTGTTAAACATTCTCATTTGTGTGTATAGATATTCTTAGGACTCATTCATATGCATGTTATACACATTGGGAAAGAAATGAAGTGATGTATGTTTTATGAATTTGGTTCATTTTATTTAATCTTAAAATACCTTTCTTTTTGAATAATTTTGTTTAGAGTTCATCTAAACTTAGGATTAATTAAAATACTTAATCAAAATATTCACTAAATGAAACTAAAATGTTAAATTACCTTAGAAATTATTTAGGTTAGGGAAGGAAAGAGAAGTTCTCTTCTCTTTCCCTCTCTTTATAACTTAGTAATTAATTGTAGGATTCACTTGAACCTAATCAAAATATGAAATAAAATCAATCCAAAATAATTAAATCACTTAAATGAAACCCTCCACTAAGTTGAACATGCTTCACCCTTAAAAAATTCTAACTTAAAGCCATAGCTAAGCATACCACACAAACTTCCAAAGCACACACATTAGCCTAAATCACCACTTCTAGCTTTAGGTTAGGGTGGTGCATGGTTTGATATTTATTTTGTTTTGTAATATATATTTTATACTGGATGTTAGGATGTATGTTTGTAGAATGAATGGTAGGGCAATTTTTTTCTAACCATTATTTTTTGCAAGGGATTGTGCTAAAGGGGCGCTATCATAAATAAAAATATAAAAATTCTTTTGCTTGAAGGTGCTTTTACCCCTAAGCATAATCAAATAGGCTAGGTGGACTAAGTCACCCATGTGTGGAATGATAGGTCCATTATACATTCTTGGGATCTATGTGGTTTGTTCTAGCCAATCTCTATTTTACAGGTGTTAGTTAGATTTTCATTCTTTTCCTTTTCATGCAAATTTGTGCAATTAGGATTTTGGAATGATTGTTATGGGGATTAGGATGAGCATTGGTCATAAGATCCTATATTATGCATCATGTGAAGCCTTGGAGAATCTACCTTCCAACCATCCAAAAGAAAGAACCAAAGAAGAAAGAAGAAAAGAAGAAAGAAGAAATGAAGCTTGAAGACCCCCATAAAAGTGAATTTCTTGCTTAATTGTAATTTAATTCATTTGTAATACGGGATGTATAAGGGTAGAGCTCGGCTATCCAATTTGTTAATTTCAAGTTTGTGCGGTGGTGCCCGACCACAACGGCCTTTTATTCTTTTTACGATTAGCTTTATAAATTGATTGATGATTTGTTTAGCTTTTGAATTAAGTGGCATCTTTTCCTAGTTTCTTCCTTACTTTATGTATGGTCTAGATGTAGATTAGGCTCTTAGGAAATAAATAAATCTTTTTACCAAATTTAACAACTCAAAACTAAAAATAAAGAATTCATAACCTCATCTAAAGCTTAGATTTAAAGTCAAGATAAAAGAATTAGTAGCCCATTAGCTAGATGAGTTTTTATTTTACAATATCATGCACAAATACATCTTATTTTACTCTTGATTGGAGGGCTTCCACCTTTGTCGGAGAAACTTGGCTTGTTCTTTCAGAGCCATGGTGAAAACACACCTCCTCCCTTCTCACTGATTTTGGCCAATAACCTTATTTCTCATACATTGCATAATCAGCAATACGTAACTGAACGAAGTACATCAGTCCAAAAAAGAAAATTAAATAAAATTTGAATTGCATTAGATTTAGGTCATTTGAAGCATGTCCATGATCTAGTCTCTTTAGGGAGTGAGTTTAAGGACTTAGTTTCTTTCTAAATAAATAATAGCCTATCTTGCATAAGCAAAAGACTTGCCTACATTAAAATCATAGGGGTTAGTTGGTGGCAACCCCAGGCGTTGTAAGTCCAAGTGATTTGTCCTCTTTATGGAGGCAAACCATACCATTTTGCCTTAGATTTAGGTTGCTTTTATTTCCCAGCTCTAGATTTAGGTTAGGTTACTTCTCCCTTTGTGGGCCATAAGCATAATTCCTCACTGTTAGGAATTTCCCAATCTTGTGTTATGAATCATAAGTCAAATTTCTAATGAAAATATCAAATAAATTAAATCAATTTCAAAAATGTAAAGCCCAATTATAGGATAGTTTGAGATTACTTGCTAGGTTTCCTTGCATCATGAGCATCTCTTACTTATCTTCCTTTTGGCTTGGATAATAACTCCCTTTCTTTGATCATCCCATTTGATCTTCAAAAATGAACTAATAAATTGGTAGTCCTTTCTTATTAAAATCTTTGAAGACGGTGATCATTTATCTTAATCGAGAGTATTCCTAAGGGATCTTATCCCTTGATGTAATCTTATGGGGCTTGCCTAGAAACAATGAACCGTTTGAAATAAACCTTACTTTACTTTTCCATGTAAAGTAGGGGAAGAATCTCTAGTACATATGTAGGCATTGTAGAGTCCTTTGGGGTGATTAGGTCCATTAAAGGGTAGTGATTTCTATCTCGATATACATATTCCTTGATGATGATCACGAATAAACACATCTTGGATCTAGGTGTCTAACCACAGGCATAATATTTTTGTTTTCATTTATCCTCTTTAAAAAAAGGATAGATGAAGGTGGGAATATTTTCCCCACAATTCTTAAGGCACAACCTATTCCCATTGCTAACTCTTCTAAGTCTCTAGGGCTAGGTTAAGTGTTCACCTAATCATTAGAAGTGTCTTAAGACTAAGGAACTCTTAGTGTCTATAAGAGTCCTAGATCTATGATGAAGAAGTTGAGGGCTCACTCCAAAAGTGAGGTCAACAGTCTTCCATCCTCTTCTCCATTTAGTTGATCTGATCATCCTTCTGTCTAATCTACTGAAGGAGGTGCTGGGTTGAATGGACGTCGTCAACTTCTTCAACCACAATACCTTCTTGGCTCTACTGGTCTCTATGAAGGGAGCTCCTGGTATCGACCATATAGACTTCGGTCGAGTCCTCCAGTAAATCATCCTCATTAGGGTCAAACCCTTTCCTCCTCATAATCAGACTTATCACTTCTTAGGATTTCCCTCTTTTTCATAAAATACCATGCTAGAATGTCATCCAAGGAATGATCTAATTATGTTGGTACAAACACTCACCAGGTGGTAGGCGTACTTCGATAGAAATGCATCGACGAAGTACCATCTCTGAGGACTATGCTAGCTGGAAGATACATGCTCATGACTGACTACCAGTGGAGTGTTGTCTTTGGGGCATCTACTGCCATGGGAACTATAGAACTATCACCCTCCCCCTCTACTACTGCTGCTACTTCCAACTGTGGTGGGGGTGGTGGAATGACTACGACACTCTTGGGTCGACATTCCTTCTTCACCACAGTTAAAGTGGAAGGTCGAGAAGGAGAGCTAGACCTCACCTCAATGGGTGGAGTAGATGGAATGGGACCATAAGGCCATAGTCGGATCACCAACGGGACTTTCTTCTCCTCCGATGCTGACTTTTATGCCTTGGCCGGTACAAGAGATGCTGGAACATGTATTGGTGAAGGTGGATGACGAGCAAAGTGGTGTGGTGGAGACACCGACCACAGGGCTCTCCTCACATGGTGTGCGTGAGCTTATCTGTCAATATGATTAGCTATGATAGCCAGCACAGAGGAAATCCATAAGAGTAGGCTCACTCTCGCATACCTCCTCCTCTCCCTCTTCATGCCACTCTTCTCATGTCTAGCTCTATATTTGATCCGACACTCCAGGGATCAGACCTCAGTCAAATGCACTTTGGATGTCCATGGGCTCCGCGGCAAATAATTGGGTGATCGACATAGGCCTCCTCCTCTCCCTAACAAGTGCCTCATAATAAGCTGTTCATGGAGGTGATGCTACAATCCTCCTATAATCCTCCTCTCCTTCTGAACCTGAGAGGGGATGGAATATACTGCCACTGAGTAAGGAAGAGACCTCTTAGGGTGAACCCTCCTCATGGGACCTACTTAGATGCTCATGATGCCCACCTTGGCTCTTACAATGTTGAGTGGGTGATTCAAGGGATGGGAGGCGGAACCTACCTTGAAGGTAGGTGACTATCTCAAAGACCAGATAGCCTTTGAGGGGACCAGGAGGTGTTAGCCTGGGGCAATAGATTGATGGAATAACAGGGGAACCACCACATGGCCTGCTTGGGCTAAATTGATCATGCTGAAGCTACTTTTCTCATTGTGGAGACCTCTACTTCCTTCCTTTTTAGTGGAGGGAACTTAGAGTCAGAAAGCATGTCAAAGCAAATAAATGGCATCATACCCACCTCTTCCTGGTGACCATGAGAACGTCCCCTCATATAACTCACCTGACCTCAAATGTGACCAACAATGGATGCAGTGGACAAGGTGAGCTTAGCCGATCAGAAGAACACCAGGGAGAACACAAACTTGCTAGGATCCATGTGCGAGGAGTTGAATAAGCACCAAGCTAAAACTCTACATTTGTTGAAAACATAACTGAATCAGTCCCTCACTTTGGTATTCACCTCCAGAAATAAATTCTAGACTTGATTTGTAAATTTGAACCCACACTCAACAAATTTAGTTATGTTAAGTGGGGCTCATTGGAGAGATTTTGATATGTGAGGAGAATCTTTATCATATAATTTTGATTTAGAACCCATACTCAACCAATTTAATTAGGTTGGGTGGGGTTTAGATATTTGGAGAGGCCTTTGAAGATATTTGTGTTATGTACCTTGTTTGAAAATTTTGATTTTGAAAAACTTTACTTAGCAAATTTAGGTATGCTAAGGAAAGGTTTTCATTATGTGTTTTAAAAATTTTGTGAAAGTATCTTTTGCTTGTGATGATGGGTTATGTGTGTGATAGATGTTGATTTGAAATGGGGCTTCTTACCTAACAAATTTTGTATGTTAAGTAGAGCCCAAATGTGTTTGATATGTCTTTGAAGATGAGACTCTCACTTAACAAATTTGGTATGTTAGGTGAGAGTCAAGTGTATTTATGATTTGAAAATGAGACTCTTACTTAACAAATTTGGTATGTTAAGTAGGAATCAAATGTAATATGATCTGAAAGTGGGATTCATACTAAACAAATTTGGTATGTTAAGTAGAAATCAAATGTGAGTATGATTATTTTTTATTTTTATTTTATCTTATTTTATTTTATTTTTCTTTCTTTTTAAAAAATGAGACTCTCACTTAACAAATTTGGTATGTTAAGTGGAAGCAAAATGTGATATGATTTGTGTTTGTTTACTTTTGAAAATGAGACTTCCATTTAACAAATTTGGTATGTCAAGTGGAAGCCAAATGTGATATGATTTATATTTTGAGAATGAGACTCTCACTTAACAAATTTTGTATATTAAGTGGGAATCAAATGTGACATGATTTGAAAATGAGATTCTTACTTAACAAATTTGGTATGTTAAGTAGGAATCAAATGTGATATTTTTTTTGAAAAATGGGATTCTTACTTAACAAATTTGGTATGTTAAGTAGGAATCAAATGTGATTATGATTTGTTTGAAAGAGGGAAATCTATTTAACAAATTTGAGTATGTTAAGTAGAGTTCAATTTATTTTTATGAATTTTGGAAATGAGACTCTCATTTGACAAATTTGGGTATGTCAAATGGTGTCCAAAATATGTCATGCTTCCATGTGTATGATATCTTGCTTTTGAAAAGATGGGAATTTCAACCCTAACATATGTGAAATATGTTAAGTTAAGTTTCATTTTTATGCTATGATTTTATTTGAAGATAAGATCTTCATTCAATAAATTTGAGTATGTTGAATGAAGGTGGTTATCTTCAAAAGTGTGCTTTTGAAAAAAAAAGAGAAACTCCAACTCTAGCATATGTGAAATATGTTAAATGGAGTTTCAATTTTATGCTATAATTTTCTTAAATGGATTTTTATTCAATAAATTTGAGTATGTTGAATATGGATAACCATTTTCAAAAAGATGTTACTAAAAATGATTTTGATTTTTATTTTGAAAAGAACCTCCATGTAATAATCATGGGGATTGTTAGATGAGGTTTGGTTATATTAGTTTTGTGCTTTTTGAAAATTGCTTATGAATTTTGTGCAAGATCTTTTGTTATGTGAATTTTAAAAAGTGCTTTTGGAAAGTGATATTTTGCAAAAGAGTTTATTTTCTTAAATATTGGAATGAACCTTGCCTCACCAAGCTAGTGGTAAGGAGGTTCTAAATGTTTTTCATCTCCTTTTATTAGTTAATTATATCTTTCACCTATTGGGAAACCCAATAGGGGTTCTAGGACCTACAAGCTGTGAGGGCCTAAAGCCTAGAGTATGTTGACTAGCTTTGCTTAAGAATGAAATAAGCTAAATGCCAATAGAAGGAAAGATAGTCTTGGACTCAAATGAAATACAAGTCCATTATCAATGCTTAGAGCCAACAATTGTATACTATAGATGGAGATAGGAATCATCCCCAGTGGAGTCTCCAGAAAAATTTGTGGTATTTATTTTTGGATTATATATGTGTGTATGGGGGGTGGGGACACCACACAGATCTGAGGGTGTACTTATTGAGGTGAACAGGTATAACATTAAAAAATAGTGCACTATCTCAAAAGATAGAAATCACTACCCTATGATGGACCTAATCACCTGATATGGACTCCTAAGGCATGATGGGTCTTCGAATATATCAGAGATTTTTTCCCTACTTTATATGGATGAGTAAAGCAGGGTTTATTTAAATCGAGTTCTAAAGTTCTCTATGGGGGAAAGCCCCCATAATTAACTACATCCTAAGAAAGGTGAGTTCCTTAGGAATACTTTCGATTAAAGTAGGCAATTTTTATTTCCAAATATTTCAAAGATAGGACTATCAACAAATTGGCTATGTTTGGAAAATCAAGTGGGATAAATCAAAAGAGAGAATTATTATCAAATCTAAAAGGATATGAGTAGGGGATGCTCATGATACTAAGAAACATAATGAGCATCCCAAACTATCCTATGATTGGGCTTTATATATTTTAAATTGAAGAGAATATATATTTCATTGAAATTTTATTAGAAAGCTAAGACTTATGATTCCACAATACAAGACTGTGAAAATGCCTACGAGATAAAGATTTATGCTTGTAGCCCAAGGGCAAATAATAACCTCAGATCTTAAATCTAGGGAGCTTTAGCAAGAGCCAAAGCATATCCTAAATCTAAGGCGTAAATGGGTATATTGTTCACCTCCACAAGAGAGGGCAAACCACTCAACTGCTGGACTTATAACTGCCTAGAGTGGTAGCCAACTAACTCTTCTTACATTTTAAAACCATGTGGTCAAGTCATACATTTTGCAAGATGGTTAGGTTATTATTATTTAGAAAGAAAACTAAAGTCCTTAAACCCACTCCTTAAGAAACTAGAGCATGAGGTATGAATAATGACTTAATCTAATTCAAATTTTATCAAATTTTATTTGATTTTGGACTCTTCATTTTGACAAAGGCTATAAGATTTTATATACCTAAATGCATGATGAAATAGTATTATTGGCTAAATCAGAGAGAAAGAGGTATCTTCCACCACAAGGGAGACCCTTAAAGGTCAAGTCTTCCCCTATCATGCAAGGATGGAGACCCTCTCTTAGCAATAGTGAAATAATATGATATGCATGATGTTAAGCATACAATATTCAGCTAAGGGATTACTAAATCTTTTAATTATCTTAATTTAAGACCTAGGCTTTAAATGAGGTTATGAGTTATTTAAAAAATTAGAGTATGAGTTGTGATTGGGTTAAAAAGTTTATTTTTTTTCTAAGAGCCTAAGCGGATCCAGGCCACACATCAAATCATCATATATGATGAAACTAGAAAATACATGACATTTCTATTGAATAATGTATAAACCCAATGTAAAATAATAATAGGCCAGTTCGGTCAAGTGCCACCGTACAATTTGAAAAGGAAATGAGTAGCCGAGCTCTACCCTTATACAATCCAATATATGAAAGAATAATTACAAATTATAAATGATAAGTGTTATAGGGGTCTTCATATCTTCATGCTTCCTTCATTTCTTCATTTGATTTGGTAGGCTTCTAGGCATCACATGGCACCCCAGGATTAAACCTTCTGGCCAATGTTCATCCTTTATCCCCATAACACTTAACAAATTCCTAATACACAATTATATTAAAAGAATGTAAAAGTAAATCTAACTACACCTACAAAATAAGTATTAGCTAAACACACCATACAATCCAAGCAGTTATATGAATAATTTGGACTTAGCACCCTGCACATGGGTAACCAAGTCCACTTGTCCTAATTTAAATTATGCTTAGAGTTAAGTAACCTATAAAAGAGAGCATTTATATTTATTTTAAGCACCCCTTAAGCACAATCTCTTATATAAAACATGATTAGGCTAATCATGGTCTAACATACAGTCTACGAAGCATACACCCTAACATCCAGTCTATAACAATACATCACAAAATTAACATACATCAAACCATGCACCGCCCTAACATAAAGCTAAAAATTGTGACTTAATCTAATGTGTGTGTATTAAGGCTTGTGTGGTATGTTCTAACTAGGTTTTAGAGTTATCATTCTCTAAGTATGAAGGACATTTAATTATAAAGGGTGGTTTCACTTTAAATGTTTTATTGATTTAGAAATTTTTACTTAATGTTTTCTTTTATTTTGTTTGACCTACATAAAATAACTAAGTGTTTTAAAGAGAAGAAAAGAGAGAGTCACTCTCTTTTATTCCAGCCTTAAGTCACATCTAAAGCCAATTGATTAATCAATTCTTTTTAGTGAATGGCTTATTATATATTTTAATTAATCTTAAGTTTAGGTTCACTTTAAATAATCTCATTCAAAAAGAAAGGCATCTTAAGATTAATTGGATTGAACAATTATCACATAACACATGTTTGTTCATTTCTTTCCATCATATATATAGCATGCATATGATTAAGTCCTAAACATACATATACATGCAATTTGTATCTTAGCACACTTAAATGATGAATGTAAGCAAATGTATTAGGAGTTGATGTTTCAGTTGGTTGATTTATTTTTGTCATATTAATTTAAAGCTCTATCTAAATTCTTATACAAAAGCATAAGAAAAGAACTCTAAATCATATGATTAATCAACCCAACCACTTGAACAAAATATGAATGCATATCTTTTTAATAAAAAATGGGATTTTCATTCATTAGCTAAATACACATTTAAATGTAAAAACTTTTAAGCAAGTACATCGCCATTGTTCTGCACTAGGGGAGAGAGAAAGGAACGTCCTTGGGGCTACTTAATGTCGCACATCCCTAGAATGTCCAGACTAATATACCAGTTATTCTTAAATTCATATGAATGTATAAGGACTATAAGGATGGAAAACTATGCATAAGTAGAATTTGGTTTTTTTGATTTATTTGGGTAACTGAATCAAAGCTCTATCCCAATTCTAATGTCAAAATGCATAAGAATGAAATCAAACAGGCTACACCAGGGGAATGAGGTAGGAACCTCCTTGGGGCTACTTAAAGTTGTGAGTCCCCAGGATGCCCATACTAATATACCCATTAACATTCAAACTTATGCAAATTAGAAAATGAATATAAGAAAGAGACTTCACTTCATATACTAAGCTTATATTCACATGCACCTCCTATGTATATGTAACTAAAGTCATAATATATATATAAATATATATCACTATTCATTAATAAGCTTCTGAAAATACATTTGAGATTTAATAGTGATAATAGCCACACATATTTTTAATCAAGTCAACACATATAAATTAGAAATAAAGGAAATCATTTTATTTAATTTTTTTTTGAAAGAAATGAATGCATGACTACTAGTGGAATACAATATTTTAACATGATTGGAAAGAAATAAAGCAACACAATCATGTAATTTCATCCAATCCAACTAATTTCTAAGGACAATCACATTAAATAAGCTTATTTAAAATAAACCAAAGTTTCTTAAAGCCATTTTTGATTTCATGTTAAAATTGATTTAAGGGATGTGAAAGAGATTTGTTGATCCTAAACCCATTCCCCATATGTGTGAGTTAGTTTGATTTAATGAAAAGCAATTAGGTTATTTTTATGGCTTAATTAAATTGAGGTATGAATTAAATTGATTAATTAAACCCTTAACTACAGTCTAAGCTCCATCACTACCACAAGTACACTAGGGAGTTATTTGCCCAAATCCCAGAGGTTACTATTTATAAGATTCCTCGAGAGAAAATGCAATAGTATGCATTAGCCAAGCTTTCCAAAGAGTTGGCACGTTCGAAAGATGAGTCCATACCAATAATGGTCCAAAATAGACAAATCTTATCCCTTGTTGATGCTGAACTCATTGAGAGACTCTCTCTTGAATGGGAGGTTGTCATTTCCAAAAAGGATGATGAGCCAGATTGGAGGCAACCATTCATGGATTATTTAAATATAGGAAAACTACCTCAAGAGAAGTCACTAGCACATCAAGTGAAGTAGAGAGCCCTTTCCTACGCTTTTGTAGATGGCACCTTATACGGGGTCCTTCGATCATATGTGGTTACATTGTTTGGACAAACACGAAGCCCATAAGATTGTGACTGAGGTATACTCAAGTTTATGGGGAGTGCATCAATCTGGTCTGAAGATGAAAGACAAGATCAAGAGACTGGGATACTACTAGCCTTCAATGATCATAAATTGTATCAATATAGCTAAGCGATGCCACCAATGCCAAGTGCGCAGTGTGGTCTTACACTAGCCACCCAACATTCTACACCCTACATTGGCCTCATGGTCGTTTGAGTGTTGGGGTACCAACATAGTGGGTCTGATCAATCCTCCTTCTTCCAAGGGTCATCGATTCATTCTAACTGCCACCAATAACTTTTTGAAGTGAGCGGAGGGAATCCCAATCAGAGAAGTTACAACTCAGCATGTGTTCCAGTTTTTCAGAAACCATATCATATATAGGTTTGGGTGCTTCGATGAATTATATCTAACAATGGTACTGTATTCAAGAGCACCAAAATCACCAGCTTTGTCCAGAGACACAGCATAGATTGGAGATATTCTACCATCTATTACTTGAGGGAAAAGGGCTTAGTAGAAGCCTTCAACAAAACTCTCATCCAGATATTAAAGAAGACACTCGACGATAACAAGCAACAATGGCATGAGTAATTAGTTGAAGCCTTGTGGGCTTACTGCACTACATACAAAACTCCAACTCAATCTACCCCTTTCTCTTTAGTATATGAGTCTAAAGCAATTCTACCATTAAAACTCTAACTCCCATCACTAAGGATAGCTATGGGTTGCAAGATCATAAAGGAGCAGAATGCCAAGTTGTGGTTAGAAGAGCTCGAAGGTTTAGAGGAGAGACACCTCCGGGCATGCCATAACCTAGAGTTGTACAAAGCTAAAATGATTCAAGATCATAACAAGTTGGTCCGTCCTAGAGCTTTTCAAGTAGAAGGTCTTGTTTTAGTTCTAAGGAAAGCAATTGTTGTCTGTCGAAAGATGGGAAGCAAGTTTGAACCCACTTGGGAAGGCCCTTTTGCCATAGAGAAGGCCTACCAAAGAGGAACTTATCAGCTCATAATTTCTAAGGAAGAACACCCAATGCTTCCAATCAATGGGCTCTACCTAAAGAAATAGTATCCATAAATCTTGTTTCAAAATAATAAAACTTATTTTCATCTCAAATTCCATCTCTTCTATATTTTTAAAACATCTTTGCTTGAATGCCACGATGTGTTTAGGGTAGGTGTAAGGAACCCAAGCGTCTTAACCTTTGTCAAACACAGTACCAGCACAAACTACACATAACCATATATAAAATAAATACATATATTTTATCTCGGGATACTTTGATGTGGGATAAAGCCCTGCACTCACTCATTAGCTGCTCTAGGGCATGTTGATATGCTACCCTGCCAGTGTGTCACCCCAATGGTTCCTTGTTTAGAGGATGTAAATCTACAAGCTTTCTTCTTAACTTGACCATTGCAAACTGATGAGCTCTCTATTCATTTGGTAGGCCATACTGCGCAGCCGATAAGCTACCTCATGTTGACTTTATTTAAGAAGATATAAGTCTACATGCTTTCTTCTTGAACTATCCATCATGCACTGACTAGGTCGAGTATATTTGAGATTTAGGATAAGTCCCCTACTAGCTCCTTTCTTCCAGACTACTTCAAGTCTGGGTCTAGTCCTTACATGGGACTTCCCACTTAGTAGTCACCTTGGTCGGATAGCATCTATCCCACCAATGACAGACTATCCCGATGATCATTTCCATATGAGAAGTTGTAATCTACAAGCCTTCTTCTTAGATTGATCATCGCACACCGACGGGCATCTTAGGTTGGTTGGTCATCGCTATGCTGACAATGACCCACCCAGTGGATACACCACTCATGGCAGATGTAAGTCTACAAGTTTTCTCCTAGAGTTGGCCATTGTATACCTATAGGCTTTCTTTTATAGGGTCTAGGATAAAGCCCCTAGCAGCTCCTCCCCTATGGGCACTCTATTTGGGACACATTCTTAGCGACCCCATTTAGACACTACCCGGGTTACTCTTGGATTAGACAGTTTCCCTTTCCTAGTAGCCACCCCTGTGGTTGGAGAATCCATCTTGCGAATATGCAGATTCTCCTTTGGTCTAATAAGTCTGAGATAAGACTAGGTTGATATAAGCTCCTTCTCAGTGTGGTCCCTTGCACACCAATAGGGTCCACACAAACATATAAACAAAATATGTATTTTCTCTTATGGATTAGGAGGACACCCTTAGCGATACATTTTCCCAAGCAAACATCCTATCTTTAGGGCAATGTCAGCAAAACTCCCTATAAGAATCATCTAACTACTTTTGAGATGAGATAAGTCTCAAGCAACACTCTCTCAGTAATCTCCCTTAGGTCGAGTTCGACTTGTTGTGCCACCAACAAGTCACCCCAGTGGTCATCCTTGATTTGGAAGATGTAAGTATATTACGCATTCTTTCTAGCACGATAGTTGCACACTGATGGACAGCATTAGGTCGGGTTCAATTTATTATGCTACCAACCGATCACCCCAATGATTGCTCCCCGCTTTGGAAGATGTAAGTTCACACACTTTCTTGATACATTTACGAAAGGCACCCTTAAGTTGGTTAGCTCTACACCCCATTGGGTATCCTCGATTTGTAAATCTAAGATAGGATAAGGCTGATATAGCCCATTCTTAGTCAATCCATCACAGACCGATAGGGTACCTTAAATTGAAATGATATTTCTAACTATTTTTGAGTTGAGGAAAGCCCCTAGCGGTACTCTCTGAGTAGTCACCCTTAGGTTGGATAGTCCTACCTGATGGCTAGTAGACTTTCCCTTTGGATTTATAAATTTAAGATAGGTCAACGCTAATATAACCCTTTCTTATTTGATTCATCATACGCCAATAGATTCCATGTATTAAATCTACTATTATCCTTAGCAAATGCTCCCCCAAGCAAACCAAAGAAATCCATAAGTCAAATTCACCTTATTCCCAGTGGATCTAAGCCCATATATCCAGCAGAAATTTAAAACTATCATCCCTAGTGGAGCCCCATAATCACAAATCAAACCAAATTATTATCCCTAGTAGATACTTCCCCAAACGAATCCTTGAAACCAAATCAAATTCTTTTTTTTAGCGGATAATCTGAACATATTTCCCTAGTGGAAGGTTCATGCACCCATCCCTAGTGAATTATAAATCCTAATCCCTAGTGAATCTTCTCTCCCCAAATCATATTTGTGATCAAACTCAAACTCTTATCCTCTATGGATAACCTGAACTTGCTTCCCTAGTGGAAGGTTCACATACCCAATCCCATAAAGGATTCCTCCTCCCTCTCTTATGCCCTTGGCATAAGTTGAGTTGCATTGCATTGAGATCATAATTCTGTCTATGTCTCGAGTTTAGGGATAGATCATTTTTGTTAGCACTTGTGATCCTTTGGACGTTATGGATTATCTTGGTCAACGTCAATACGTGCGGTGCACCTTGTCAGTTACACCAGACCTATTGGGGTTCTTTTGTTGACCTCACTTTTGGAGTGAGTTCTCAACTTCCTCATCATAGATCTAGGACTCTTATAGACACTAAGATCTCCTTATAGTCTTAAAATAGTTCTAGTGATTAGGTGGGCACTTAACCTAAGCCTAGAGACTTAGAATGGTTAGCCATAGGGATAGGCCATGCCTTAGGGATTTAGGGAGATTTGCCTATCCTATAACCCAAACCCAATCCATGCTTTCCTTCTCAAACAAAACTCAAATTCATGCCAAATCCAAACCAAATTTCTAAGACTCATAATCAATCCCATGATCATAATCCAAGCTCAAAATTCCTCATAAACCTTATGATTGAATTCCATGGCCTTAACCTTAGCCAATCCCAATTTAATTCCAATTCAATTGATTTTCTCAAAGACCAACCCAATTTCTCAATCATTTACTAAAACCAAATCAAACTAAATCAAACCAAGTCAAGACCTTTCTTAAGCCATATGGACCTACCTCCATAAGCTTAACCAAATATTGACCCAAACCAACCCAAAATCAATTGGTATATTTATAAATCAATTATTCCTTCATTTATATTCATAAATATAAATGAAATCCATCTTCCGATGACCAAAAATAAATCAAACTAAATTGATTTTCTTCTTAGCCCTTTTGACCTACATCCATAAGCTTGGTCAAATTTGCTTTCAAATCACTCCAAACTCAAGTGATTTTCTCATGAATCATTTATATCTTCATTTATATTCCCAAATATAAATAAAATATAAATCCAAATGGCCAAAACCAAATCCAAAATCAAACCAAAATCCAATTTATATCCTTTAAGCTAATTTCCTAGACTTAGCCAAAATCCACCTAAACTATGCCAAAATCAATGGATTTTTTTCTTGAATCAATCATTCCCTTGATCATCTATCCAAATATAAATGAAACCTATAATTATTAAACCAAACTCAAGTCAAGCCCAAGTTAGCCCTTTTAACTTGAAAAAACTTCAAATGAGCCAAAATTTATTGGACTCCAAATTGATTGCGGTTGAATTTATATTTCAATACAAGGCTTATATATAAGTTCAACTAAACTTGAATTAAGCCAAAACTAAATCAATTGACCAATTTAGGTCCTAAAGGACCTTTTTGAGCCAAGTTTTGATTCAACCCAATTGGATTGAACCAAGCCCATCCAAGCCTCATATCATGATCAACAATCATTCTAGGATAATCAATCACCTTGAATTGGGTCAAACCAAGTCAACTTGATCCTTTGACCAAGTCAACCTTTAGCCCAAATGAAGGCCAAACTAGCCAAAACTCATCCTGCACCAAATTGGTTGAAATCATTGATTCACACCAACTCATAATTAATGATTAAACATGACTTAACCCTCAATTGAGCCAAACCAAGTCCAATTGGCCATTTGACCCAAGTTGACCTAAATTGGCCTAAAAGGCCAAAATGGGTCAAATCATAATCTAACCCAAATTGATTGCAACCAATGGCTCAAGTTCATTCCAAATTGATTACTAAACTTGACCAAAGCCATAATTGAGCCCAATTTGACCAATTGGTTAACTTGACCCAACTTAGCCTAAATTGACCTAAAGGTTAAATAGGTCAAAATCCAAATTAAATCTAAATTGATTCAAACCAAAGCCTACAATCATTTTCAATTGATTAATTAAACATAAGCCAACACTTAATCTAACCCAATTTAGTAAAATTGATCAACTTAAACTATTTGACACATTTGATTCCAAATGAGCCAACAAACCAGGCCAAATTAATTGAAACCACTTGAACCAAAACTCTTCAAATCATCATTTGAACTTAACCTTGACCAATTTACAATTGGTCATCCCAACATGGCCCAATAACCCATTTGACCAAATGAAGCCAAAACCCATGACCCATTAGAGGCTAACCAAACCCGACCCAAACCCATCTTGGGTCAACCTAAATTTAGCCCAAACCCATTTGGAGCCAAGTTCAATGTAAATCCTCCATGGATCCTCTCCCACATTGGATTTTTTCCTCATAGGGCAAAGTCCACTCTTCATTTCACCTTGGAAGCCCTCGCTCATCCAAATGAGCCATCACCTAACCCACCTAAGCCACCTAACCCATGCTAGGTTGGCCATGGACCAAAGTGAGGTGAGTTAACTCAGCTCCCATGCAAACCGAGCACCCAAGGGATCAAGGAAATACAATCTGGCCAAATCAACCTTGGAGCCTCCTACCATGGCTTCTCCCAATCCATACGAACCATGTGGACTTGATGGTGACCACTATGGTGCTCTGGTGG
This sequence comes from Cymbidium sinense, assembly GCA_021442155.1. Taxonomy (NCBI): domain Eukaryota; kingdom Viridiplantae; phylum Streptophyta; class Magnoliopsida; order Asparagales; family Orchidaceae; genus Cymbidium; species Cymbidium sinense. The sequence goes on along the minus strand of CM038217.1, from coordinate 155,391,433 downwards.
TGGCTGGTTAATCGAAAAATGGGAAGTCATCTCATCCATCCACCTCAGCAAACTGAGGGGTATACCCCCTCAATTCACACAGGAAATGCAACAATTTGAATCTTCTGAGCATCCAAGGGTGAATTCGAGCCTCCTTGCAATCCCCATAGTGATTCCAAGCTTCCATCCTTTGGCATTTCTTCTCCCATGCAAAACTGAAATAGGACACTCCAATCTTGGTCCTAACTTTGCCAATACTCCATCTCAATCAACTTCCTCTTACACACACCTTCCACGCACGTTGTCAAAGCTACCCAAGTTATTTCCCAAGCTCCCAAGCCACAAAAAAGGGACTTCGATAACTACCAAGCTCCACAGAGATGAAAGTTGATCCACTAAGCGAATTAAGGGGATTTATCTTGCGTGCTACTCAACAGGGCCTCATCTCTACTAGGAGAAGCTACCTCCGTCGATCCCACCGTCGGTCTTGAGCTTCAGCAAGGTAATTCCTCAAAACTATAGAAATAGAAAACTTTGGTTGTAACTTTTTGAAGAAAATTTGCATGTGAATCAATCTTGACCATTGGATATGTGTGATTTCCTTCCCTAATGGTGTGGGTTGATTTTGAAGTTCATCCGAGGTGAGCTGGATCGATCCATAGCGAAGGACTTCCTTCATTCATGTGGAAAGGAGGATCATAGGTTGTCCACTGATTAGAATGGACTCCATCACGCCTAGATCCATCTATTTTCTCCCTTTAGGTAAGATGGTGTTGTCTGATCCGAGATCGGACGACGGAGATCAACACCATGTCCATAGTCTCGACTCCGTGTGTGACAACTTAAATAGCCAATCCACCATCGCGAAAGTGCACCATGGTGCTAACGGATTAGGCTTAATTAATGCATTTTATGAAACTTTCATAATTCATAACTAATTGTAGAAAAATCCAAAAATATAAATAATGGCTCATGTTAAAGGTTTTTTAGAGGGGAATCCATTAAAATTATTCTTAATTAATTTTGAACATTAATTTTAATTTAATTATGGTTTAATTAAAATTTTAATTAGCCTAATTACTCCATAATTAATTAACCAATTTTAAACTTTAAGAATGTTTAAGAGGATTACCTCTGCCTCCCATATTTTTCTTGGAATTTATTGATTGATTAATTGGGTAAATTGATTGCTTAAGCCCTAATTACCCTCTTAATTTAATTAAGTGATAATTAAGCATGTGAATAGTAATTAGTCAATAAATTAGATTCCTTAATCACTATTGAAAAGTGAGGAGACTTAGGGAATTGGATTGGGGCCTCCCTCCTAATCTTTTCCATAAGTTTCCTTCTCTTTTTCAACCAAAATGCTAATTAAGGATTAATTAACTAATTAATGGCTTAATTAGTTTAATTGAAACTTAAATCATATCAAATCATGTTTGATTGAATGAGAGTCTTATGGAATTAGGTTGGGACCTCTTTCCCAACCTTTTCCCAAGCCCATTTCATTTCAAAGGATAATCAATTAAATTTGGTAATTAAGTAAAGATAAATGGATTAATAACTTTATTAACCTAATTAAAAGGGTAATTGCATCTAATTTCCCTTAATTGATCCATGGGTGGAGCATTAGGTGTTCAATAACCTAAAGAGGTTTAATGAAATTATGGTTAACTCACATGTGTGAGAAAATCATAAAAGTAATTAAGTAAATTCCTTAAAATTAATTAATGATTGTGAGCTAATAGCATTAGGCCTCTTTCATTTCATAGAAGCATTATTATTTAATTTTCAATTCATTTGAATATTACATTGGCTCATAATCATTTAATTAATTATCTTAAGGTAATATAGGGTTTAATTAATTGATTTAATTCACACCTAATCTAATCCATAAAATCAATCTAATTTTTTTTCATTAAATCAAATTAACTCACACATGGGGAATGGGATTAGGATTAGCAAACCTTTCTCCCATCGCTTAAATCAAATCAACATGAAATTAAAAATGACATTAAGAAATTTTGGTTTATTTTAAATGAGCTTATTTAGTATGATTGTCCTTAAGAGTTAATTGGATTGAATGAAATCATGTGCTTATGTCCCTTTATTTCTTTCCAATCATATTAAATGTTGTATGTCCCTTGATTCATGCATTCATCTCTTGCAAAATTAATTAAATTAAAGGAAAAGGTTTCCTTTATCCAAGCTTGTGTTGATTTAAATTAATATATGTGTGCCTATTATCATTATTAAATCCAAATCTATTTTCTAGAACTTATAAATGAATGATTATATATGCTATTAATGCTAGTTATAAATACATAGGAGATGTATGCGATCATAACTTAAGTGCATGAAGTGAAGTTTCTTTTTTTTCATTCATGTATTGATTTATGTAAGTAAGAATGTTAATGGATATATAGCTTGGACATCCAGGAATATGAGGCTTTAGTTAGCCCCAAGGAGGTCATTTTATTACCTCACTTCCCTAGTTTAACAATGGCACGCACTCCATTTGATTTCATTCTTACATACTTCGATGCTAGAATTTAGATAAGACTTTGTTCGATATGCATAAATATTTCAAAATATAACTTTAGCATGCTTTTTTTCATTCTTGTAGTTGTTTGTACTTTCATGTGTATTTAAGAGTAGTGGGTATATTAGTCTAGATATTTCGGGGATGCAAGACTTTAAGCAGGCCCAAGGAGGTCTTTACTTCACTCCCCTAGTTTAACAATGGTGAAGTATCCACTTAAAACTTGTATACATGTGAATGTGTATTTAGCTAATGAATGAAAATCCCCTTTTCTACTATGAAAGGCATGCATTCATATTTGTTCAAATGATTGAATCAATTGATCACATGATTTAAGGCTTTATTTCTTATATTCATATGTATAAACTTACATATGTTTGAATGTAATGGGTATATAGTTTGGACATCTCAGGAACATGAGGCTTTAGCTAGCCCCAAGGAGGTCATTTGATTATCTCACTTCCCTAGTCAACAATGCCATGTACTTATTTAATCTCATTCCTGTGTATTTTTATATAAGAATTTAGATAAAGCTTTAAATTAATGTGATAAAATAATTCAATCAAATGAAGCATCTAAATTCCAAAATTACATGTTTACCTCCATCATTTAAGTGTGCTAAAAAATATATTGCATGTATAGGTATGCTTAGGATTTAATCATGTGCATGTTATATATGATGGAATGAAATGAATTAATATGTGTCATGTGGTAGTAATTAATTCCAATTAATCTTAAGATAGCTTTCTTATTGAATGAGGTTATTTAAAGTAAACTTAAACTTAGGATTAATTTAAAATATATAATAAGCCATTTATTAAAGAGAATTGATTAATTAATATGCTTTAGAAGTGCCTTAAGGTAGGGATAAAAAGAGTGATCCTCTCTTTTCTTCTCTTTATAACACTAGTTATTAAGTGTAAACCAAATGGAACAAAAGAAAACACTAATTAAATTTCTCAAATCAATTAAAGCACTTGAAATGAAATCAATTCATACTTAGAAAATCATTACAAAGCCTAGTTAAGGAATACCACACAAGCCTTAATACACACACTTTAGAAGTAAGTCACCACTTCTAGCTTTATGTTAGGGTGGTGCATGGAGTGATGTATGTTTGGTTTTATGATGTATTATTGTAAACTAGATGTTAGGGTGTATCATTTATAGACTGGATGTTAAGTCATGATTAGTCTAATCATTCTTTCTACAGGAGATTATGCTTAAGGGGTGCTTAATAAAAATATAAATGCTCTCTTTTGTAGGTTGCTTAACCTCTAAGCATAATATAAATTAGTACAGGTGGGCATGATTACCCATGTGCAAGGTGCTAAGTCCAAATTTTTTATATAATTGCTTAGGTTGTATGGTGTGTTTGGCTAACATTTGTTTTATAAGTATAGTTAGATTTATTTTTTTTCTTTTAATGTAATTTTCCATTAGGAATTAGGATTAGTTTTATGGGGGATTAGGATGAACAGTGGCTAGAATGCTTTGTCCTAGGAGGCCCTGTGATGCCTTTGAAGCAAGCAAATCCAAAAGAAGAAATGAAGGAGATATGAAGAATGAAGATAAGAAGACCCCATAGCATTTATTCATTTGTAAAATTATAATTATTCTTTCATATATCGAGTTGTATAAGGGTATAGCTTAGCTACACATTTTCTCTTTTCTGGTTGTACGGTGACACCCAACCACATCGGCCTTTTATTCTTTTATGTTGGATTAATAAAATGCTTGATGTTATTTTAAATTGTGCAATATAAATAGCATGCCTTTTTCTACTTTCTTTATGAATGGTGATTTAATGTGTGGCCTGGATCTAATTAGGCTCTTAGGAAAAAATTAATTTTTCTACCCCAACTACAACTCATAATTAATTTTTTTAAATAACTCATAACCTCATATAAAGCCTAGGCATTAAATCAAGATAATTAAAATATTTAGCAACCCCTTAGCTGAATGTTGTATGTTTAATATCATGCATTCATATTACTTCACTCTTGCTAAGAGAGTTTCCATCCTTCGATGGGGAAGACTTGACCTTTGAGGGTCTCTCTATGGAAAACACATCTTTCTCTTTGATTTAGCCCATAACTCATTTCATCATGCATTTAAACATAAGAAATCTTATGGCCTTTATCAAAATGAAGAGTTCAAAATCAAATAAAATTTGAAAAGATTTGCATTAGACTAAGTCATTGCTCATACCACTCATGCTCTAGCTTCTTAGAGAGTGGGTCTAAGGACTTTAGTTTCTTTCTAAATAATAACAACCCAACTATCTTGCAAAATCATGACTTGCCTACATAGTTTTGAAGTGAAGGAGGAGTTAGCTGGTTGCCACTCCAAGCAATTATAAGTCTAGTAGTCGGGTGGTTTACCCTCTCTTATGAATATAAACCATATACCCATCTTCGCTTAGATTTAAGTCATTCTTTAATCCTTGCTAAAGTTTCCTAGATTTAGGATCCAAGGTAGCTATTTTCTTTGGGCTACAAGCATAAATCCACATCTCTTAAGCATTTCCATAATCTTGTATTGTTGGACTATAAGCCCTACTAATTCAATAAAAATTCAACTTAACCAAATAATTCTTCTCAATTTCAAACATATAAATCCTAACCATAAGATAGATTGGAATGTTTAGTATGTTTCCTAGTATCATGAGCATTCTCTACACATCTCCTTTGGCTTTGATAATAAGTCTCTCCTTTTGATCTATCCCATTTGATTTTCCAATATAACAAATTTATTGATATTCTTATCATTAAAATCTTTAGAGATAACAATTATCTACTTTAATCGAGAGTATTCCTAAAGAACTAACCTTCCTTAGGATGTACTTAACTATGGGGGCTTGCCCCCCATAGAGAACTTTGAAACCCAGTTTAATATAAACCCTATTTTATTCATCCATATAAAGTAAGAGAAAAATCTCTAGTATATTTGAAGACGCATCATGCCTTAGGAGTCCTTATTATGTGATTAGGTTCATTATAGTGGTGATTTCTATCTTTTGAGATAGTGCACCATTCTTTAATATCATACCCAATTACTTCAATAAGTACACCCTCAGATACATGTGGTGTCCCCCCATACACATATTAAAAAATAAACACCATAGTCAATTTGGGTCAACTCGGGTTAAATGGCCAATTGGGTTTGGTTTAGTTTAAATGATGGTCAAGTCATGTTCAAACATTGATTATGGGTTGATGTGAATTAATGGTTTCAATCAATTTAGTGTATGATGAGTTTTGGCTAGTTTGGTTTCATGTGAGCTAAGGGTTGACTTGGTTTGACCCAATTTAAGGTAATTGATCATCCTAGGGTGATTGTTGATCATTATATGAGGCTTGGATGGGCTTAGTTCAATCCAATTTGAGTTGGATTAGAACTTGGCTCAAAAAGAATCTTTAGGCCAATTTGGGTCAAGTGGACCTAAATGGGTCAAGTGGTTTGGTTTTGGCTTGATTCAAGTTTAGTTGAACTCATATATGTGTCTACGATTGAAATATAAATTCAACTGTAATCAATTTAGGGTCCAATGGACTTTAGCTCATTTGAAGTCTTTAAGTTAAAAAGTCTAACTTAGGCTTGACTTAGGTTGACTTGAGTTTGGTTTGATGATTGTAGGTTTCATTTATATTTAGAAAGATGATTGAGGGAATGATTGATTCAAGATCAAATCCATTGATTTTACCTTGATTTGGATAGGATTTGATTAAGTCCAAGGAAATGGCTTAAAAGGCTTGAATAGGGTTTTGATTTTATTTTGGGTTTAATTTTGGCTATTTAAATTTATATTTTATTTATATTTGTGAACATAAATTAAGATATAATTGATTTATGAGAAAATTACTTGAGTTTGGAGTGATTTGGAAGCAAATTTGACTAAGCTCATGGAGGTAGGTCAAAAGTACTTAGAAAGAAATTGATTTAGTTTGATTTAGTTTTGGCCATTAGAATGTGGGTTTCATTTACATTTATTTATATAAATGAATATTTGATTGATTTATAAAAAATTCAATTGATTTTGGATTGATTTAGGTTGAGATTTGGCAAAGTTTATGGAGGTGGGTCCATATGGCTTAAGAAGGGTCTTGGTTTGGTTTGATTTGGTTTTGGTCATTTGAGTTTATATTTTATTTATATTTATGAATATAAATGAAGATATAAATGATTAATAAAGGGATCAATCATATTTGGGTTGAATTGGGTGGAGATTTGGCTAAGTCTATCTAATTCAATCATAAGGTTTATGAAGAATTCTTGGACTTGAATTTGATCATGGGATTGAATCATTTTAAGTTGGGTTTGAATTGGAATTTGATAGTTTGATTGAAGGATTGAATTGGCATTTGAGAAAATCTAGTGAATTGAGATTACTTTGAATTTGGTTAACGCTAAGTCCATAAGATGAAATCAAAGGCTTAGAAAGGATTTTGAATTTGAGCTTGGCCATGGATTTCAATCAAATATTTTAGAATTTAGATTTGGATTTGAGGTTTGGTTTGAGATCTGAATTTGGGATTGGATTTGAAAATGTGCACATGGATTAGATTTAGGCTGAGGGTGGATGATTCCCTTAAGTCTTAAGGCATGACCTAATCTTATGATTAACCCGTTCTAAGTCTCTAGGCTTAGGTTAAGTGTCCACCTAATCACTAGATGTGTCTTGAGACTAAACTCTTAGTGTCTATAAGAGTCTTAGATCTATGCTAAGGAGGTTGAAGACTCACTCTAAAAGAAAGATCAATAACACTCAATTGTGCAGGGATCTTCCTCAAGTGTGATATAATGTTGTAATCGATTCCTTTAACCATATTAGACTTCTTCTTTGAATCCTTAGGAATGATATTTTCATTGTGTCCTTGCCTTTATTTGGTGTTCTTTTCTTCTGTGATGATAGTAACATCTTGCCACTTTTTAACTACACTAGGGCTTCTCTATCTGGCTCAGATTCTTCTAAAGAAGTCTCTTCTTCAGAATCACTATTTAGGCCAGAAGATTGGATGGAGACTTCAGAATCACTTTCCAATCTTATGCCCTTCATCAGTGGTGATATTGAATACTTTGACTCATCTTCCTCTAAAAGCACAAGTCTTCTTCTGAGTTATCATCTCCTTGCATCACCATCAAGCAAGACATGAATGCCACATCATTGGTGGTTCCTCTTCTTGAATTATCTTGAAGAAGTGAACTCCATCCAGGAGTATCCAAGGACACTGAGATAACTTAATAGACTTCTCCAAAAAGAGATTATTCATCATCATCTCTTTCATCATTTGTTTCAATGATTTGGAGTCCTGACATGAAATTAACAAGCTTAATTGGTTATCTTGCTAGTTGTTGATATTCTTTAAGATTATTAATAATATTTTGGGAAGTGGATTTTTTTCTTTATTTTCTTTTGTTTGGCTAGTCTTTTGGGAGTTTTTGGCAAACTCTGAATAGGCTATATCTCAGGTCGGGAACTCTAACCACCTTGCACTACTTTTGAATAGTAGAACCTTTTGATGTAGATCCTACCTTTTGGAGTTATAATACCGGTTCAAGTGATGATTTTTATTTGACACCAAGAATGTATTTTAATTGCTTCAACATCTTCATAGTTTTCATTAAGACCATAGTCTCCCATTTTTCATTCTTAACTATCTTTTCTTTTGCTTTATTTTTCTGAGGGCATGGAAGAGGACGTAACCACCCTTGTAGATTCTTTCTCCGTGAATAAGAATACTATTGGATAGCATGAATTCACCTCTCCTGTATTTTCTTTTAGACGGTCTTTAAATACATAGCAATCTTCTATAGGGTGGCTAACTATCGATGGTTTGGCTAATTACCACTTGTCCGACTCTTCGTCTTTTACATTTTGGCAACTCTAACCCTGCCTTGAGTGCTTTTCAGAATAGTTTAGCTACACTTTCTCTTTTGAAAGAGTATTCTTTATTCATTTTCACCATAAGAGATGGATACATTCGATCATCATCTCCTATTAATTTCTTTAGGTGCTCATCATTACTAGAGAAAGTTTTAGGTTTATCATTGCCTCTAAGAACCAACTTTAGTTAAGAATTGAAGAGTTGTTTGACTTTTTCTTCAAAATGAATGGGTTGTTTCCCCTTATCTACATTATAGGTTGATCGCTTTCCTCTATTTGAATCTTATGAAGTAGTGTGAGATTCACTTCTCCTTAATTCTGAGAACTTCCCTTTCTTTGTTCTGTCTGAATAGCTTTCAGGCTTGGAAAAGTTCTATTTTTCAAATTTTTCCACCCGATGAAGTAGTTCTTAGAAAGTGGTAATGGAAACCATGCATAAATAGGGCATCATGTTATCATCAATGTTGCTCATTAGCAACTTAATTACATGTTCCTCTTCCAGCTATTGCTCACACTTCATACTCATGTTGCGCCAGCGAGTTATGTATTTAGTGACTGATTCGTCCTTATTTCTCTTCTTCAAGGCAATGTCAGTTATAGTAGTCTTTCTGACTGCACTGGCAAACCTCTTGATGAACATTACCTCCAACTCAGCAAATATCTTAACTAAGTCATTCAACTCTGCATACCATTTGAAAGCAATTGAAGTTAAGCTGCTAACAAACTAATGAAACAACAGTGCATCATTGCCCCTAATGTTACCACAAGTTACTTTAAATTATGCTAGGTGCTGCATGGGGTTACCGTTGCCATCAAATGAGTGGAATTTCAGCACCGAGTAACCTTTATGATATTCCTATTCCCGGTCATATTCTATGATAGCTTTAATCTTTTTCACTTATAATAATTTCAAGTTGTACAGCTATCACTAGCTCGGATGTGCTAAGTATATGTTGAGGGGTAGGTTAAGCAGTCAATTAATTAACTTTGTTTCTACCTTCAGGAGTGCTCTGTGCTCTAGAGATTTGTGGTGCTTGCTCAACTGGTGGATTGATGGGCTTAGTGTTGGTTATTTGATGATTGACAGAAAGAACTGGTGTTGGCGATACTGCAACGTTCCTCTACATCATTTGAATCATGAGATTCATCGTCATCATCATTCATCTTTGAATTTGGCTGAGATATCTCTTTATCTTTCATCTGCCACTGCATTTGCCTTTGCACCTGAGCAAGCATAGTATTTCCAGTGAATAGCATGTTATCTTCTTCTTGTTGTTCCTCTTCTTGCTCATCACTTGAGGAGGAACTAAAAGGTTTCGCTTCTGTTTGACCTTGTGTTGGTTCTTCAATATAGATAGGAGGTGCAGCTCCATGATGCCTAGATCGGTACTATCATACACTAGATGGTTCTCTAATATGTTGTACCATGTACACCACTACTATCCCATGGTGTCTTCATCTTCATCTTCTTCTTGCGACTTATCTCTGATCGATGTCTCCATCTAATTTCAAGCTCAGAATGTGGTACAAACATCTCCTCAATCGGAGGGCTATGATCAAAATCAAGAGAAGATCGTTTAGGTTGGTAATGGGATTCCTTGGAGGATCCTAGGTGTCAACGACCATGAGCCTTAATGATTATGACCTTTTTTTAGGAACACATTCTTATTGGGTCATGTCATCAGCGGATCTCTGAATATTCAAATTGATTGTCACACCTTTCTGCCTTTATGTGGCTTCTTCTTCTCGAGGCTTTGGCCTCCAGACTTATTTTCCTTTCTGCAGAGACCTTTCAATGACGGATTCCCGAACATGCGGTGTGATGCCCTGATGTTCACCGCAAGGCTTATTTGTAACCCTCCTGAGTTCTTACTACTACTAATGGTAGCTTCATAGTGGAGCATTATTGGATTCTCTAATAATTGGCCTTTAATATCTCTTCTTCATAAAGCCTTATTCTTTTACAACTTTTAAAACTCTATGTACTCAAGCCGATAGAGTTTCAGGCTATTTCTTCTAAAGGGTTGGGTATTATTGTGAAAGACCGCTTAACATCACTAGTATTTATTTCTTTTACCCATTTTAGATTTTCAAATTTATTTTGGTAGGAATACTCATTGTAAAGTTGGTTTGTAATAGGTGGGCGTGAGAGTCGATAAGTCAAGATTCCTTCTTCTCCTATGCCTTCTAGTCAACTTTCCTCCATATGAGAAAGCTTCAGCATCATGTTGACCTTGCACAAAGGGCAAGGTCGGCATGGAAGTAGAGTTCGGATGCACTACTGAAATTGTCTGCCCAGTTATAACTCTCTTCATGGATGGAGCTTCAGCATGTCCCAAAGTTTCAAATGCAGAGGCTCTCTTCCGAGGAACCTCAATAGCAGTAGCAATAGGATTTTTGGTAGACTTGGCCTACTGTATGGATCGATGTGCAAACTGAGCATGATTGTCTCATGGCCTAATAGCAATTCGAGCAGCGATCGCTGGGAAATCTAAGCTACCAAATTATATAGTAGCTTCAACATCCCCGGTCTTGATGATAGCATTAGCGGATGTTGGCTTCATGGCCTAGCTGCATAGTTAACGGTGTGTTCTAAAGATCTATCTGTGAAATGAAAGATGGGGATTAGTAATCAGTAATTGATATATCATCTCACACCTTCACAATGTAAAGATATAATGGAACTTACATGATAAAATATTAAAACAAGTTATGTATGAATAAAATCTTGAAAAGTTCAAAATTATGTTCATTATAAAAATGATTTTAAATTTCAAATAAATTTACTTTATAAATAACTTTAAATTTATATTTTGTTATACTCCACTGCTATTATAGCTCTAATTTGATTAGATAAAGATGAAAAGAGAAACTTGTCCCCAATGGAGTCACCAGAAATGTGTGAGCTCCAAAAATTCACATTCGATCTCTCGATGAAGAGAGTTTGATTTAAATGTCGGTGAAATTTTTAGAAGGCATATGGAATAGTAGATACGACACGACCCAGAGATTTTGATCTCATTTTGTGAGCACATTAGATCTGATTCTAAGTTTTCTATAGGCACAAGCACCTATAGTTAATTACCCCTCTTAATACTGAGAGAGAACTTTCGAGTAAGGCTAGTCATTATATCGCTAAACACGTATAGTAGTAGTATGCAAAGTTTTGAATTTTAGATTTATAAAATTCATCATTTTAACTTAAAGCGGATGGTTGGGGAGACAAAATGCGCTCGATCAAGATCTCATGGTTTCGTCATCCCGGGTTATCTTGGTTCCTAGTCTACTTAGTCATAGGAGGTAGTCGACCCAACCTGCCGAAGGATCCTTGTCAGTATCCATGGATTATATCGTCCAAGTAATCCTTGTAAACATGGTGTGGTGTTTATCTAAAGAGAAAGTTTAAGTTCACCTTAGCTAACAAAGAACGTTTTGACCTAATAGGTGCACTCTATGATTCACATTTCAAAGGGAAGAGCCATTGGGGAACAAATGGGCTACAATCGTGATCCTAATATAATGGTGTCATTTGGCGGCAGCCACCCAATAAGAAGATTTTGGTCATAATTGCATCGTATGTGGAGCCTACTGGCCAAGTCACGCAATCACAGGACACGGGCCACATCATTACTAGCATGAGATTGATTGAGAGTGAATATAAAAATACACTTGACTTGATATTGGCTCCTTTGTGAGCTAGAGTTTTCTTAATTTGTCACTTCAATAAACTATTGCGGAAGGTGGATTGAGTTTTAGCTTTAAGTTTTTAGAGATAGAATTTCATATAGGCATTTATAATAGAATGGCATATTAAGTTTTACATTTGAATTGATATTTGATTTGAACTTGCAAGCACATTTTGATGATGAATATCCCCTCCAGTTGAAATCTCTATTCACACAGCTATCATCGAGGTATATAAGTCTGTTTGATCATTTAGTTTGTTGTTTCAGATCTTGTCAACTCAATTAATTTAATAATAGAGGATCAGATTCATATTTATATTTTTAGAATTTTGAATTTGAGATTATTTAATATAAATATCTTAGACATTTTGATAATGATGACCTCTCCGGTTTATATTCTCAATCAACTCAGCCATCATTGGAGAGTTGCTCATTCATTTTGTTGTTCAATATTATGTTAACTCTATTAATTCAATAATAGAGGATCAGATCTACTGTCATTTGATAGAATTAGCTTCTCAGATATTTTACTAAATTGAAATTCTTATAATATTATTATTGGATTTTTAGATATTGTTAACCTAGACTCGATTCCAAGACCCAACTAGGAAGCAACCCGCGCAGCATCCTCAGACACTAAGTTCAAGCATTCAGCGTAGCATCGGGGCCCATGCAAGTTATTTAGAATACTTGTACGAATTTGAAAAGATCAAATTGAATTGAAGATTATTTTATATTTTGTATAATAATTCATCTCTTTCAAATGATTGCACAAATTTTGAAGCACTTAAATTGAGTGATAGTTGGCTTCAAAATTTATGCAAAATTAATATATTTAAAGTCTATTTAGAATTTAAGCCAACGCCTTCTGTCTGCTTATAATTTTATTTTGTAGATTCAGTGGCACATGTTGTAAGTTTCATTCATATTCGGCTTCAACTCTTTTGAATATTTCATTGCACAGTAGATTTTTTATTCATTCAAGTATTTTGCTTGCATGGGATAGACAACTAATTTGTTGTAGACTATTATCAGTCAGATGATTGTAAGCCCAATCTTATCTCAACAACTTAGTCATTATATTTAGTTCAATTAATGATCTTATTACTCATTTAAGATTCAAATATTATTCCTTGACTATTTCATTTTCATTAATTATTAATTTCTATTTTGATGAAATTTTGACAACCTCTGGGCGTCGTCCCCACATAAGGGACTACTTCAAGAGTGCTAGAGCATTCCTACCATACTTAAGAAAGCATGCATAGTCAGTGTCTTGCGACACTACGGCTTAGAGAATCTTCTAAACCCACCACGCTTAAGAAAGCTTGCATAGGCCTTCAATACTTACATTTGGAATGAAATTCGGCAGCATCCTGGTGTCATCGCCATAATAGGGGACTGCATCGAGAGTATTAAAGTCTTCCCACCACGCTTATAGGAAGCGTGCATGATAGGTGTCTTACGATACCGCAACTTAATAGGTCTTCAAATCCACCACGCTTAAGAAAGCGTGCATAGGCCTTCAATACCTGCGTAAGAGATATCCTGGCTTTCTTGTCATGCTGAACCAGCATACACAAATACTTATGTCTAGAAAATATTTATAATTTATTGAAGAAGAACGTACAAGAACTTAATATACTAAGCAGGCATATGCACAAGTATTTGAAATGAAATTCGGTAGCCTCCCGGCATCATCCCCTTATAGGGGCTACTTCGAAAGTACTAAGGCCTTCCCACCACGCTTATGGGAAGTGTGCATGGTAGGTGTCCTGTGACACCGCAACTTAAGAGGTCTCTCAAATCCACCACGCTTAAGAAAGCGTGCATAGGTCTTCAATACTTTCATAAGAGATATCTGAAATGAAATTCAGTAGTCTCCCAGCATCATCCCCGTGTAGGGGGCTGCATTAGGAGTATTGAGGTCATTTGGGTATCCTCGTGGCTTCCCGACCTTGATATGAGCATAGGCATTTTGACAGCCCTCCTTTTTTGATATGTCGATCGTCGGATTGTGCAATATGTATATTTTGATCAATTTCAATGTTCTGAATGTGATGGTGAAGTCTGTTCGTCAATTGGAGGTCATTTCGACTTATTTCGATGTTGTCTAGAGTATTTCAGCTCTGATTTGCGTGTTGAAGCTCATCGAATTCATCCTGTGAGCTCGGCTTGACTTATGGCGAGAGCTCAATAACAGCAACATGGGATAAGTTGTATTCATTTGTTTAATTTTCCCCATGCATATGTTCAGGAAAAAGTTGGAGTAGCTCTAGTGGCAGATAAGTTAGAGAGAGTCACCTTAGATGGTTTGACCACATAAAGCGTCGGCTGTCCAACGACCCGGTTAGGAGAGTATGTGCATTAGATTTGCTTTATGTGAAGAAAGGTAGAGGTAGACCTAAAAGACTTAGTTAAGATGTACAAAAAAAATGACCTTAGTATACTTGAATTAAATGAGAATTTGACACATAATAGAACACAATAGAAATGAAGGATTCATGTAGCCAACCCCACTTAGTGGGATAAAGACTTTGTTGTTGTTGTTGCATCTTTAGGTGAGCACAAAATAGTAATTTCTCTCTCTCTCTCTCTCTCTCTCCTCTTTATATATATATATATATATATATATATATATATAATTCTCATAACATCGATCAATATGTACTAGTAATTTTGAAGACTTGAAGGTCTGCGCAATCGTTGGTCAAGTAACACCTGTTGAAGTCATCAACATAGATAAAGGTAAATAATAGCTTTATTTTTCATCATAATCACCCTCAAAATTGGAATTCAAATTCATTTTCCTACATATATTTATATAAGGTGAATTAGAAAAAAAATAAGCGGATAACAATCTCTTCAAATGAGCATTCAAAAGATCAAATAAGTAATGGCGTTAGAGATGTCAATGAGTCGAATCAAATTTGAGTCACTCTCCACTCTAGCTTGAACTTATTAATAAATTGAGTCTTAGCTCGAGTTTGAGCATTATTTTACGATTTCGAGTCGGCTCTTGAGCCAACTTATTTAAGATGGAATGGATAAAATAAATTTGATTAAGTAATTATTATGATAAAAATGATTACAAAAATAAAAATCTAGAAAAAATAATAATAAATTACTTGATTTAAGAGAATGAAGTATAATTATATATATATATATATAATAATTTTAAACTTAAACTATTAAAATCTAATATATTTTAATTATATTTTATATTAATATTTATTAATCGAGCCGACTCACGAGCTAACAAGTCGAGTCGAGTCAAGGAAGACTTGAGCTTGGCTTGATAGCTCACTGAGCTCAACTCACAAGTCATTTATCGAGCCGAGCTCGAGCCGGCTCATGAATTAGCATGACTCACTTACACCCCTAAATAGCGCGTATCATAAAACTTCCACATAAAAGATCACAAAATACTCATCCTTGATTTCAACAGTAAAAAAATAACAAATAAGATATATTAAAAGAAACACCATGTGTGTCATAAAACAATTGTCAAAAAAAGTCTTTAAACAACACCCAAAAAAAAAGAAGTAAATGGAAGCAAAATAGAAAGCAGGTAGTCTTCTGGCAACATAGCGTAAATTCAGAGAAACTTCAACAAATAATGGTAAATCAAACAACAATTATTTCCAGTTCTACCTAATCTCTAGCAAATCAGTAGCTATTTGCAAATAATAGAAGTACAGCCAGCATATATGTTTTGCAAATCAATCTAATTTTCAATAGTATGATCAATGAAATTTTGAAGTTTTCTAGCTTATGCCAATCTGTTGACAGTTGACATGACATATAACATATTAAATCTTGTATTTACTGAGAAGGATATATTATTATTAATCATTTCAGGTGTTATCACCCTATATAAAATTTGAATACTATTAACAGCCTGTTGCCCGCTAGCTGGCCGCTTCACAGTCAACCAGTTAGAAGAAAGCTCTATATAATGGAGCTCTAAATGGTTGATAATCTTCAATCAATTCACCTTGTTTTGGAGAAATGGTGGTAATAGGAGCAAACAGATTAGAAGATGGTAGGAGTTCCCTCTTACCTGTAGACAGTGTTCAGGAAATAGCGAGGAAGAATCCTGAAATCGTGCCAGAGAGATATGTGAGGAATAGAGAAGAGAGAGCTGGAGATGACCTTCTTCCTCATCTCTCCCTTCAGATTCCTGTTATTGATTTATTTCTTCTCTCCAGCGGTGATGAGCTAGAGCTTAACAAGCTTGACTTGGCCTGCCAAAATGGGGTTTCTTTCAGGTACAAAAATGGCCGATCTCTTTGAGAAAACAGAAGTAATTATTATGAGAAAAAAACTGGCTTGCTTAGATAAACACATAATTCCTATATATTTACATAACTAACACCTAAACTTTCATACTTATATAAATAGAACAAAATTGATCCCAAACAAACCCTTAGCCTAAAAAATCACTATTTTTATTCTTAATAAAGGCACATCAAATTTCTTTGCGTGATCCCTTCGTATGAGATAAGAGTTTTGAGAAGTACTACGACTTGAGAAATTACCTCTAATGTTCATATATTTACTAAGTAGAATAATATTGCTTTCATATGATGAAATTATATTGCAGATCATCAACCACGACATACCAATGCAAGTGTTACAAGAAATGAAACTGATGGCAAGAGATTTTTTTCAACTCTGCCACGAAGATAAGATGAAGGCTTTTATATATTACTTATCATTTACTAAAGCTTATCAGATACACGAAAAACAGCGGAACTCCCACGACACGGAATGATAAAATGAGTTCCTGTTGGTACGGGTAATAATAAAGTTTAGAGTATTAAATGAGTAAAATAGGTAGTTTGAGGTGGTATGTATGTTCAAAGCACCAAACGATGTTGAAGGGTATGGTCCATCACCCACAATTTCTGAGCAACAAAAGTTCGATTGGGCAGATATGTTAATCCTTCAAGTTTATTCAACACGTTGCAGACAAGAAAACTATTGGCCCACAATTCTTCCAAAATTTACGTATGTTCTCTTAATTTCAATATACTCTCTTGCATCCCACCCAACTTTGTAAATTTTTTTTTTTCTCTTTTAAATCCTCTACGTATATTTTAGGCTACACGGTTTCGTACTGCACTACTATGTCATTTGAGAATAATATTCTGGGTACGTTTCAAGGAATCTATGGTGAAAAAGTTATAATTTTTAATCTGACCTGGTTACCTATTGTAGCTTGGGCTGTCAAAAAGTTTATTGTTTGTGAACAACTCATGTTCGACTCATTAAGTAACTCATATTTGGCTCAACAAACGGTAACACGAACAATATTTCAAAGCTCGATTTATAAACCAGTCATAAAACATTCATTTGTTCAATTGTGTGATGATTTAAATAAAAAATTATAACTTAATGATTAGAGCTTTTATTATGCAAAATATTGGTCGAAGTTTGAATCCTCCCTTTTACAGAGTTTTCTGATAATTACATTTCAAGCTTGTACGAGCCATTTCGAACAATTCGAGCCGAACATAAACATTGAAATTTCGAGCCATTTCAAACACGAGCCGAACATGAATAAGGTTTTGGCTCGCTCAAGCTCGGCTCGTTTACACCCCTCTAACTGTAGCGACTAGAAATTTACAGTTTGACTTTTGTAAATTAAAAAAATTTGTATACTCACTGCAGCTTCTTTATACAGTGGTTTCTTCTACAGCACCTCCACTACTATTTTTTCCACTATTTTTTTTTCATACAATTGCAACTATTCAAAATGGTCCCTTAATTGGAAAGCTAAACCATTATTATTATTATTATTATTATTATTATTATTATTATTATTATTATTATTATTATTATTATTATTATTATTATTATTATTATTATTATACTTTAAAAGTATTTCAAGTTCATTATTATGTTGCTCCAAATGCAAAGTTTAGGCTCATCTGGTGGAATAAATTATTTGAGGGATAATAATCAACCTAAAGTCATAATGTCAATTAAGTGTGGGAGAAAAACTATTGGATGTCACCTGGATGCATCACTCTATAAGATTAATTAAATAATGTGGATATGAATATTGGGTGATAGAAAAGTTAATGGCAGTCAAATTAAGTGTGACAAAATGAGAATGTTAAGAGGAATGAGTAACACACAAAGGTAAAAATAGATTAATAAATGATTGTGATATATTAATTAGAAATAACACCTATTGAAAATAATATAATGAGAAATAAATCTGAATGGCTTACACATGTGCATTGGATGATAGAAAATGTGCTTCAAAAGAGAAGTTGGTAGAATTATTCCACAAGGATTAAGAGCAAAATGGAGAAGGCTAGTCATAACATGGATGGAAATAAATAAGATGTTTTTGATCAAGTAAAATAATTTGTATCAAAATCACATTTGATTTTTATAAAGTTTGTATAATCCTCATCAAACTCATGGTTGATTTGATTATCAAACAGTAGCTTTCTATCAAGCATATTAGAGCTAAATATTTCTAAGAGAAAATTGCATATTGAATGAGCTTCCACTAATCAAAATTTGTTGTGCAAGAACGTGATGCCTTATTAGGGGTGTAAATGAGCAGAGCTTTAGCGAGCCGAACACGAATAATTGTTTTGTTCTTATTCGGCTCGTGTTCAAAATGGCTCAAAATTTCACTTTTCATATTCGGCTCGAACTGTTTGAAATGGCTCGAAATGCAATAATCTGAAAAATCTGTAAAAGAAAAAAATTTAACCTGGGCTAATTTTTTGCATAACATAAGCTTTAACCACTAAGTCATACTTGTAGCTATGATATCTAAATATATATAATAAAATAAAATATAATATAACATAATATAATATAATTTTTTTCGAGCTAAATTGAGCAGAACACGATCGAATGAAATATTGTTCATGTTCGGCTCGTTTATAAATCGAACTTGAAATATTTGTTCGTGTTCTGCTCACTTAATTAACGAACGAGCCAAACAAGAGCGACTTAATGAGCCAAACATGAGCTGTTTGCGAACAACGAGCTTCTTGACTATGCCTCATGGCTTATTTGTTTGCTTGAGATTAGAAATCATATTTTATAAAGATGATAAAATTGTTAAAACCATCATATGGTTTGTTGCACTTAAAGAATTAAATTAAATTTAAATTCCAAAAAAATCTTCTTAATACCTTCTTAGAAAATAACGATTTCCTTTTCATATCCAAAAAAATCTTCTTAATACTTGCATGTGGCTTGTACAAAATATTTTTTTTATTTGTAGAAAATCATACAACCGAAAAGGGAAAATGGACCCAGGATTCTTAATTCATTAGTTGAATTCACATGCAAGTATTAAGACGACCAAGTACATGATAAAGTATTGAATCTTCTTGTACTTGACATAGAGCATTAAAGAAATAAAAGAATATCGATTGAACACCAATTATGAACGCATTGCATCAAATGCGAGTATTCCTTTTTTATGTTCTTATGGACAAAATTTTCTAGTAAACAGAGAAGTTGTTGAAGAGTATTCAAAGGAAGTTGGAAGAGTTTCACAACAACTGCTTGCTGCTGGATTCTCACAACTATTGGGATTGCAGTGTGAAGAACTACTGAGGATGCATTGTGAAGTGATGCAAGTCATGAGAATGAACTATTATCCTACTTGCCCTACACCAGAAAAGGTTATAGGCGTGAGCCCACATGCAGATACTGGACTTCTCCAAGAAGATGACACAATTAATGGCCTCCAAATTCGTCACTCAAGTGGATGGGTTCCAATTAAACCGCTTCCAAATGCTATATTTATAAACATTGGAGATGTTGTTGAGGTATTATGATATATGATTTATTGTTATTATAAGGCAACAATATATTGACTGATAACCAGTAAACATTTATATTCTTTATGCATAGGTGTTAAGCAATGGAAGGTATAGAAGTGTTGAGCATAGAGCAATGACAAATGACAGGAAGGAAAGAATCTCAATAGCTACATTCATCCGCCCACATGAAGATGTAGAAATTGAGCCGTTGTCTTCAATTATATATGGGGATCTGAAACAGAAGTACAGAAAGTTTAGATATGGGGATTATCTAAACTACTATTGGACAAGGAGGCTGGATGGAAGGGAGCCTACCAATCTAGAGCTCATAAAAATTCAAGCATAGCTTGCTCATGCCAATGTTGATGGCATATATCTCCTAAAGAAATAAATAAATAAATAATTTGCTTGAAAACATGGAGTTGATGTACTTATTTGTGTTTCTTTTGGGCTGATTCTTAAGTGATTTGAAGAACTTGTCATGTTTGTTTGTTTTATGTCTCCTTTGGTGCTTGCAGAAGGAAGATGTTGTGATGTTTGTTATTAAATAAAATGGGTATTATCTTAAGCTTTTTTTAATAAAAAAAAAATTCCTCTAGCCTTTCTCAATTTATTGATCCGAGGTTCAATTTTAAAGTTTTTGAGTAAACTAGCTGTACATTTTTAAGAGCTTGGCGAAGTTTGCTTTTCTCCTTAGGAGGAGTCTTTTTTTTTTTTTTAAAGTTTTTAATCTTAATCCAGTTTTAGTGGGTTGGTAAGATATTTTATGGAGAGAATCGGCTTGCTTATTTGAAGAAATTAAACTCCATTTTTTTTTTTTTTATAAGGGGGGCTTAGTTAATGCATTTTTCATTTCATTCTATTGATTCCTTGGTCATTTCGTAGTGAATTTTGCTTGTTCATTTAATTCTAAGTGCAAATTATGCAATAGTTAGTGGTCTAGTGAAGTTCAACAATCAGCAAAAAAATACAAAGTACCACCTTACGAACTTAGTTGGGAAACAATACAAAGAGATGCAAGTTGTTGCAAGTTGCTGGTTTTAATTTTCAGAATTAATCTCAGGGCAAAAAAATTACCTAATCTCGACAATTTTATTGAATTGATTGAAGAGAGTGTGACTTAACGTGTCGGTGTAATTTTCAAAAGGCAGATGGAATAGTAGATAAGACACTACTCAGAGATTTCATCCTCATTTGATTAGGACTTTAGATCTGATTCCAAGTTTCCTATAAGCACAAGCCCCTATAGTTAATTACCCCTGCCAATAAGTGAGAGAGAACTTTCGATTAAGGCTAGTCGTTAGATCGCTTAATGCGTAGTGTATAGTAGCAGCATGTAGAGTTTTAGAATTTAAGATATGAAATTCATCATTTTAGCTAAAACTAGATGGTTGGGGGAATGATGACATGCCCGATCTAGATCCCATGGTTCCGTCATCCCAGGCAGTCGCGGTCCCTAGTCTACTTAATCAGAGGAGGTAGGCGACCCAACCTGACAGAAGGATCCTTCTCAGCAACACATGGGTTACTTCTTCCAAAAAATCCTTGTAGACTTGAGGTGATGTTTGTCTAAGGAGATAGACTTAAGTCTACCTTAGCTGACACAGGGATGTTTGCCCTATCAAGTATACCTTATGATTCACAACTCAAAGGATAGAGCCATTGGGGGAGCATACAGGCTATAGTTGTGATCGTAATATAATGGAGTCAGACTGGTCAAACCACCCGATCAGAGGATCTAGTCATAACTGCTTCATCCAGAGCTCTTGGCCAAGCCACGCAAATGATACGCCACGCCTCACGGCGTGAGATTGATTGAGAGTGAACATAGTAGAATACTTGATTTAACATTGTCTCCTTTGTGAGCTAGAATTTTCTTAAATTTTCACCCTCGACAAACAGTTGCGGAAGATGGATGAATTGAGTTTGATTTAAGTTTTTAGTGATAGAGTTTCATTTAAGCAGTTTCAGATTGCTAGTTAAATTGATTTGAAAATTTGATTAATTTGAATATGTTTAAGAGCTTTAGATCATGTCAACTCTGTTTAGTTGTTAATAGAGGATTATATCTATCCCAATGTAATAAGTTTCTCGATATTTCACCGATTTAAAACTCTTATTATAGTTTTTAGGTTTTGTTAACGACCGCCTTAAGATTAAACCAAGAACCCACGCAAAGATCCTCGACACTTGAATTTCATTCAAAGATAGTATCGGTCTATGCGGGTGTATTTTAGATTTTTATTTAATTACAATTTTAGCCTACGTAGCCTTTTCAGACATTAAAATTCACACTTGAAATCTCTATGTCCGAGCACATGCAGGTGTTTATAGCTTAGATAATTTCACCTAATTAATGATTTCGTTGATTTTGAAAGTCATAATTAGAATGAAATTCCTTAATTTTTGTATTGAAGAAAAGCTCCATGAATTTTGTAGATTTTGGTTTAATATCGTCTTCTATCTGCTTGTACAAAGAGTTGCAGATTCGATGGCGAAGAAGGCATTTTGATTTAGAATGTAGTTTAAAATATTACTTGCACTTAGTTTACTTGTTGAGTTTTTGTAATTCTCCTAATTTGATTATGTTCAATATACATCAAATTTGATAAGTTATGTCTATTTCAGTGTTTCCTTTTTCTTGTTTGACGCTTTTAGTTTAAAATTAGCTGCAGCTTCCTTACTTAGCGTTCTTAAGTCAATTCATTTTACTCTCCCCTTTTTTCCTAAGTCAAAATATTTGACGCAATTTTAGCAGCCTCTCGGCCCATCCACTTGTGGGCTACCGAGTGTTTTACTCTGACGCCTTGGTGAGCGTGAATGAGTGGATCTACACAAGATTTTCATCTCGTCGCACCCTGTTGAGCACGACAAGGCCTTTAAACCTGAAAGAAGATAAATGCAACATATATTCATTCTCCCCCTTCCCCCCTCTTTTTTTTTCTAAGTCTAGAAATTAGACAAAATTTCTAAGACCCATGAGGCGACATCTAACAGTATTGGCTTACAGACATTGAGCATAGCGATTCGAGACATCACACCGTTTTTTCATCTCGTCAGCCTATCGAGGACAAATGAGGTCTTCAAACGAAAGAAATACATATATATATATATATATATATATATATATTCACAGATCACACATGTTACGTATTTTCTACGTCTTTTGTTCGCCAAAGGAACGGGGTTAGGGATGCAATTTGGAATGTAAGGCAAGGAGTGCGACACCAGAAACCGAAAGAAGAATTCGCATGTTGACGATGTTCTTTCCCGGTTTGCGGAATAAAATGTGAAGTGTGAGGCGACAGAAAATCGAAGAAGAATTGTCTGTTGACGATGTTCTTCCCTGTTTGCATGAAAACGGAAGGCTAAAATGAGGAGCAATGTCGGAATCGAAGAAGAATTATTGACGATGTTCTTCCTCGCCATACGAAGCAAAAACGGACGGATGGGCCGAACAGTTTACTGTGCAGCCGTCGGAGTGGATGCGGCTGTAAGAAGGAGGCGGGCTGGCGGGCCGTGGGAAGCAGGCTTGTGGGCTAGCGGAGCGGGCTGGGCGGTTTGGTGGGCTGGTGGGCTGGGCCGGAGCAGCGTGTGTGGGCAGCGCATTCTGCGGGTTGGCGGAGCGGTGGTTCCGATGGGATGCGGGCGGAGCAGCGTGCGCGGGACGGGCCGAGAGGATGCGGGATTATCCCGGAGCGCGGAAATGGCGGCAGGCCGTGCGATTGTAGGCCGGAGGCGAAGGAGGGCTAGCGGGATTGCGCGGAATGGGTGCAGCGGGCCAGAGCGGCACGGGTCGGAGGCGGATTGCGGGCTGTGCAGAACGGAACGCGGGACGGAGTGCGGGACGCGGAGGTGGGACGCGATGCTTTGCGGGACGGGTCGATGCAGCGCGACGCGCGAGACGGCGGGTTTGCGGATGCAGCAGAGCGGGCCGACGACGTGGTTTTGCGTCGGCGGGATTGCGCAGTTTTTCGGGAAGCGATATTATGCCGGAGCGCGAGAACGGCGGCAGGCTTGCGCTTGCGGGCCGGAGCGATTGCGCCGACGGGAAGGCAGAGCGGAAGAGAAAAGAACCAATTACTTGTGTCGTAGTTTCGAACACGTGGGAGAGAATGCAGAAATGGGGAGAAGAGAGGATTGTTTTTCTTTTTGGAGCAGTTGCTCAAAAAAAAACTGAAAAATAAAATGGGGAGGAACGGTTGGTGGGTGAGCGGGAAATTTAGGGATTTTTAAATACATTTTAAATTTATTAAATGATTTTAATGTGGACTTCATATCGATAAACACATATAGTCAATATATATCAATTTAAGGTAATTCTAATATTCCAAATGCAATGACGCAGTCCGTTTTGTCAATCGGTTTGTTTTATCAATTAAATTCATTTCACCAAATCGCGATCGCCTTCTCGACCGCCGATATTTTGCCAGATTTGTCCGGAATTGGAGTGAGAATAGTCTTATTTGATAGATTTCGACCAATGACGATTAAATTTCATGAATGAAGATCGTTTGATCTGTCTGCCCACCCTCGATATATGGCGCAAACAACCAAGCTTAATTAATTGATTATCAAGTTGTGCAATATTTATATCCTGACCAATTTCGATGTTCTAAATGCGATGAAAAAGTTTGTTCGTCGATTGGAGATCATTTGAGTTGATTTTAGTGACGCCATGTATACCGATTTCTTATCACTTCAAATCACTTGACATTTGCACGTCAATTGAGCAATCTCATTTGATAGATTTCAACATTTCAATGCTAACGTGTAATCAATGAGCGAACGATCGTCATCATCGCGCATCCTTTACTTTAATATGTGAGTCGATATTTTGATAGCTCGAGTGCTTAATCAATTGCTCATATTTTGCAATATTTATATTTTGATCAATTTCGATGTTATGAATGCAACGGCAAAGTTCGTTCATCGATCGGAGGTCATTTCAAATATTTACGATGACGTTCAGTGCATTTTGAGCCCCGATTTGCAAACTATAACTTCCAAAGTCTGTTCGGATTCGACTTGTGGCATGACTTGACTTATGACACATATATGGAGGTCAACATCTACTTTTAAACAACATAGTAATAAGGATTCAACAAAATAGTAGGTTTGTAAGATTAATCACAACCAAAAACAGTAGTACCTAGATGCAAAAAGAAGACAACAACAATCAAGATATATAAAAGATATAAAGCTGCTAGATGCAAGCAGCACTTTGAACCAAACTAAATGGATCTTGTGTTTGGTATTGTTGACCTCCACGCACGTGTCATAAGTCAAGTCGAGCTCACAAGGTGAATTCAACGAGCTTCAGCATGTAAATCGGAGCTAAAACGCACTCGATAGCATCGAAAATCAGTCAAAATGATCTTCGACCAATGACGACCGCATTGAATGTCAATGTGATGAATAAGCTTTCATAATTCGACCCGATCATCAAGAAAATCATGCTAGCACGATATATCAAGGTTGAAGCTACGATTTGCAAAACAATCTTCGTTCGTAAAATTGATCACTCTGTTAGCATAGAAACATCAAAACCTATCAAATGAGACTGTTCGTGCTCAGTTTGGACAAGTATGTGTGAATATCGAGCAATCAGATATAACATCACGCAAATCGGAGCTAAAATATAATCGATGGCACCAAAAATCAGTCAAAATGATCTCCAATCGATGAACGGACTCCATCATCGCGTTCAGAACATCGAAATTGATCAGAATAGGCACCTTGCATAATTCTACGTTCGACCGATCAAGAAGAAGGGTTGTTGATGCGCTGACACGCATATTGAGGTCAAGCCACAATGTTGCCCAAATGATTCCAAGCGAAATTCAGCTGCTAAGCAAAAGACTCTTCAATTTGATGAGTATGCGCAATATCGGCGAAGCATAAAATAAAACCGAATTGACCCGATTTGATCACTCAAATCAAATGACCTCCAATCGCGAAAAGGACTACGCCGTTGCGTCTGGAACATCAGAGTAACCTAAAATAAACATATATTGTCTATGTGATGATGTCGGTGCAAAAATATAAATTATGGCAAATAAAATAATAAAAAAATAAATCTTATAAATACCTTCTCCAACTGATCTCTCTCTCTCTCTCTCTCTCTCTCACCGACAGAGTTTCGGTAAAACGATCGTGATGACACCAGAAAAACATCAGAGTATGAAATCACTTGCATCAGAAGGGCGACACTGTTTCACGCCACACCATGGCTGAAGCTCGCCGCCTGGATCTGAAGGCCACCTCGATACTCCCCCATCGGGCGGCGCCAACGTTCACGTCGATGAGCCCCAGCGCCCACGGACGCCGCCAAGGTTCATATTCCCTAGATGCCATGACACCTGCGCTCGCTTGTTTTGACCATAAGTACTCATACACGTCTTTCTTGGCATGGGAAACTGTGTTTGCTTCTTGACTATAAGTACCCGTACATGCCTCTTTTAGCGTGGTAGAGAAATTTGTACTTGCTTGTTTGTGTATATAACTACTCGTACACACCTTTCTTGGACGGGAAAATCTGTTTTAGCAGATACCTTAGAGACCCATACATATCTTTCTTGGTATGGTGGGAAGGCGCATTCAGGCCGTGATTTATACCACCCATACACGCCTTTATTAGGAGGCGTGCCCATAATGGAGTAACCCAGACGGGATGGAAGCTACCAAATCAAAATTCACAACCGACAGGGGACTGCATGATAAGAACTATGTTATAATATGAAATTATTATTTGAACTACTTACATGTATATAAGTATACGCCTTTCTTGGCGTGGACAAAATCTGTTCAGAAAATCTTAGTGCCTCATACATGTCTTTCTTGACATGGTGGGAAGGAGCATTCATGCCATAGTTTATACCGCCAAAACACTTTCTTGGGTGGGCGGGCAAAGATAACCGAAGTAGCCCTGATATGAGACTATGCCGATCGCCAAAATCTCAAATTTTATATTGACATGATTAATAAATTGTTTAATGAAAATTCAATAATAAAGCTAAAATTAATGTTTTAACTTGGCATTGTAAATATAAAAGTATATGTACGTGCCTTTCTTGGCGTGGTAGGAAAATATGTGTCTCATATTGGTACTTTAGAGACTTATACATGTCTTTCTTGACATTGTGGGATGACACATTCGCCATGGTGTTTACACCACTCATACATGTCTTTCTTGGCATGGTAGGCAGGCTCAGCCCCTGTTATAGCCCCCTAAATGGGGACGATGCCGAGAGGCTACCGAAATGTTGTCAAAACTTTATCTAAAAATTTTTTTACTTGCAATGAAATTCAGTTAAAACAAGTAATATTATACAAATCCCTTAAGTTTAAATTAATGCTGAATCAAATACACTCGCATGGGCCCCGACACTACGTTGAATGTTAAATTCAAGTGTTTGAGGATGCTGCACGGGTTGCTTCTGTCTTAGGACCGGGTTCCGGGTTAACAAAACCTAAAAATCAAATGATGCTATTATAATATCTTCAACCAAATAAAATTTTGAGAAGCTAATTCTATCATATGACAGCAGATCTGATCTTCTATAACTAAATTAATAGAGTCGACAGGATCTAAAGTAGTGAAATAATAAACCATCTCGATGATGGCTCTGTTAAATAAAAATTTTAACCAGAGGGGATATTTCAATCAAAATATGATTATAATTTCAAAGCAAATTAATTTAGATTGAACCTTAATCTAAATGCAGAATTTAAAATATCATTAAGCTATAAGTGTCTAAATGGAATTCAATCTAAAAATTTAAAGCAAATTCAATTCAATCCACCTTCCATAAAAGTTTGTTGAAGGTGACAAATTAAGAAAATTCTAGCACACAAACGAGCCAAAGTCAAATCAAGTACACAACTATATTTACTCTCAAATAATCGCATAAAGAAAGACGTGGTCTGTGTCTCATGGCTTGGCCAGTAGGCTCCACATGATGTAGTTATGACTAGAGTCCTCTGACCGGGTGGTTGTCGCCAAATAACCCCACTATATTACGGTCACTACTGTAGCCCGTATGCTCCCTAATGGCTCTGCCTTTTGAGTTGTGAATCATGTATATAGACAAAAAAGCCTTTATCAAGGTAGACTTAAACTTGTCTCCTTCGCACACACTATTTTATATTTCTTAGACGACGTAACATATGTTGTCGAAAAGGATCCTTCAGTTAGGTCGATCCTCCCACTAGAGTCATGATGGATAAATCAACATGGGAACTAGATCGAGCGTATCGCTCAACCACCGCTTTAAGTTAAATATAATGAATTTCATAAACCTAAATTTCAAAACTCCACATGTCTATTATACGCTACATTAAGCGACTAACTAATAGCCTTAATCAAAGTTCTCTCTCGACGAGAGTAATTAATTATAAAGCTTGCCATAAAACTGAATCGATCTTAAATCCTCACAAAATGAGGGTGAAATATCTAAGATCTTATCTACTATTTCATGTCAAAAATTATACTCTCTTCATCGAGAGGTCGAAAAATTTTCAATCCAGATATTCTATATAACCCAGCCTATTGTTATTTATAATAATAGTAAAATATTCGCAAAAGAAAAAAAATAATATTATATACGTTTGTAAGAGATCCAGTTGTTGAATTGCACTGCAGACAAGACAGTGGATTCTTAAGCAAACTAATAGCATTCAAAAGAAGCTGAGAGCAACTCATAGTAAAATAAAAAGCAAATCATTAAGCGACAATCCAACAAGCATTTGATAAAGTTTTTGGAACTATTTTGGCTTCGTATACCTGAATCTCCCAGTAATTTTGGAAGAAACTTTACGCACGGCATCATCCTTCAAAATCAATAATTCTAACAAAGCGACAAAGTAGTAGCAGTAGAAAGGTGCGATAGGAAGAAAGTAGTAGTAATAGCAATAAAGATGTATTTAAAATTGTTTAAAATTATTTTAAAATGGACACTATTTAAAAATTATTTAAAAATTATTTAAAAATTGACCGTTTAAAAAAAAACAATAGAAATCGATATTGTCGGCGGCCAATCACCAACATTATATAATTTTTTTTTCAAAAAAAAAAAAAACCGCCACGTCTGGAATATGAATGGTTGAAGTTGGGCTAGCCGTTTGGGACGATTTTGGGACCCAAGCCCCTCGAATGAAGGAAAACGAGAGAAGGAAAATTGTATGCTCTCATCCAATTTTCTATTGCAAGATATTTGTATTTCTCCATATTACTAGACTTTTTATTACGAGATTTGGCTATAATCAGCGACGAAAATTATTATTTTCTACGTTTTGTTGTATTCATTGGTATCGATTCTTCAGGATGATCTCAGAACAAAAGGCACATCACCGGGTTATAAAATTTTTACTATTTATTTGTTTGAATCGTGTTAAATAGGGTATAACTTTTATAAAAAAATGGCATTAAATTTAGATTGCGTTAAATTTATTTGATTGTATAATATTTAGGTTATTATTATTTCATTATTATTATTATTATTATTATTAAACTCATGGAATATATTTAAATCAAAATTTAAAAGGTTGAACAAATTGAACTCACAATATAGGATATGCTTTCTGGAATAAAATTAAATATTTATAGATTGAATGTATATATACTAAAATTGATAAATTTCAGCCAAAAGTCAATACTAAATAATTAGAAATTATTACAAGCAGAGTCTGAATAACTTTACATTCAGACTCTAATAATATAACATCATGTGATACTCAATTAATACTAAATTGATATATATTATATATAAAATGATGTGTATTATTATATATCATCTAATAACTATATGATAATATACAATATATATATATATATACAACAACATATAATACTTCACACTCAATACATAACAATTTACAACCAATATATATTTATGAATGTCACGAGATACTATATTATTAGAATCCAAATGTAAAAATATAATAATTTTTCCTAAATAACACAATTGCTTGAGTTCTAAATATATTTTTTTTTCTTGACTGAAAATCATTCTTGAAATTCTTTTTATGAAAGTTGAGTGCTAATAGTAAATTAGGATAGAAAATTATGAGGTTAATGTATTTCAAATCCCATCACTATTTAATAAATAAGAATCATAATCATTGAGCTAAAAAAAACTAATCATAAATTCAGGATTATGTATCATCATCATCATCATCATTGAATCACATTTGAAAGAATTTTGTATGCAATTAATGCAACACCTAAAAAAAAGGGGTTATAAATGTTGCAGTGCTGGACCAAAAGCGACTAATATCCTTTTAAATTATTTTGAAATAAAGCTCCTTTTACTATTTTGCTAGTCAGTTAGTAATAATAATCCATAGAATGCTAGCTTACAAATTAAAGAGAGAAGCCATCACATTAAGAGCTGCATTTTCCCTTCATAAAATACAATGACCATAGATTAGCAAAAACCGCTTCGGATACTTCAGTTGTAGGGTATGGTTGGCGGCGGTGGCGACGCGTACGATACGCTGATCACAGGCGGCAAAGTCAAGTTTTTATCGCCACATTTCGGCGGCGGACGAAGCATTTGATGAGGAGGTTGTGGTTCTGGCAGATGCTCAGATATAGGCGGAGCCAGATTCGAATGCTCCGCCGGCGGCGGTGACTGATAATTGGGCTGTTCCACCGGATGTGGATGGTGGTACCAGGGTAGACTCGCCGGCGGAGACATGTGAAAACGAGGCTGATTAGACGGAGGCAATAAGTGATATACTGGATGTTCTGCTGCTGGTGGAGAAATGGCCGCCGCTGGCGGTTGAAGAGGGCGAGGAGGTGAGGCGGCGTACGGCGACGGTGCAAAATGTGGCGGTTTTGAATGGCCACAACTAGATGGCGGCGGAGGTGGCGAGTTGGATTCCATGGCATCATGGGATTTCTTACGCCCACACTATCATGTTACGGTGAAAATCTTCTCAAGAAAAGTAAGGCGGTACCCTTTTCGCATTACGAGGCCTTGGCTTCTGCGGCGGCGGCGGCGACTCGTTTCGTTTCCCTCCAACGCACTTAGCTTTACTGCAATCAAAGACGCTTGTATTCGCGGCAGTACACTGCCTTGGCGGCCGCTGGTTTGGAATTCCGGCTACGCAGTTCCCTCTTCCATCTCGCACTACCCCTCTCCCTTTCGAGCCACATTCAGCCCTCGCCGGTGAAAAAATTATGTGAAAATGTAAAATTTCGCAACCTGGGCAACCTGCAAACGGAACTAGGAACAAAACCTGTAAATCGATTTCGCCCAATATCATGCTTTAACGCTCAATAACGATTTGAATCGGCCCCGCTGATTGAAGCTCACGTCAAAACTTGTTTTTTAAGCTTGCGACCTCAAATGCAAACCGGTGAGATTATCGAGGATGATCTCTATTTTTTTATCTCTCTCCGATGCTCGAGGGAATGCAACCTCCAAGATCATTGTTTGCAAGGACGATGACATAAATAATTTATATAGCAGATTAGATTAAAAATGGCGTCAAGAGGAAGACGACCCGAGATAGTCCCTCAACTCAAGCATCATAGCAGAAGGAAAAAAAGGACGAAAACTGCCAAATTTATTGAAGATGAGCTCGTGAAAGGCAAAATTAGACGCCGCAGCATATTAAAGATGGAGGATATATCACAAATAAGATGATGTCTGATAATGACATAACTCGAAAGGATTAATGGCGCAGCAGACGCCTCAGGAAAACATTAAAGGAAAATGATTTGTCAAAATATGGCTTTTTTATCTATTTATAACTTAGGCGCTTAAAATGAAGTTCATCGATGGCGGCAATGAAACTCACGGTTATAGTAGTGTAGACGATAATGCAAGGAGAAAGAGGAACATTGAATACGACTGCGTCGGCCTTGACGAATATCACATGAAGCTCAATGAGATATTTGAAGTGATCTCAAAAGATGGCGAATTTTAAGGAATAATTATTATTGAAGTACTTTTTTAATTTTTTTTTTTTTTTTTTAGATAACGCTTAATTGAATGTATGTATATATATTTTTATTAAATATATATATAATATATATATATATATAATATATATATATATATATACATATATATATAATATATATATAAAAATTAAAAAAAATTTAAATATTTTATATAAAAATATAATTAGTATATATTTTATATATCTAATTAATTAATATATAAAAAAAATTTTATACTTGAAAGGTACTTTTAACTTAAAGAAATAATAATAATTCTATTTTTATATAATATTAAATATTTTGATGCTATGTTTATAAATATAAAAATTTAGATGTTAAATATGAAAATCTATAAGAATTATATCCTTATGTAAATGCCTCAAAAATTTATATACATATTCTTACATTTTTATATATTATATAACTAGCATTTAAATATTTGTATTTTTATATAATACTTTAATACTTAAATGATAAAAAGAATAATAATCATACATCCTCAAAATTAATGATCACCTAATCTCAGCATTTTAAATGCTTGATCTAATCACCGATTTCAAGTTTTACAAATAAACCGACGGCCTCGATGAGACGAACATAAGAACATATCAAGCATAGTCCGATCCTCAATCAATTCGATCGCTATCGAGCATGAAAATGGATCCCGATCCGCCAAATGGTCACCAAAACGACATATTTATGGTCGATCGAAGCTCGCCAAGACGAATCCAACGAATCCAAGATCACCCAATTCACATCATTAAGGCACCCATCATCAAAATACACCGTCGATCGGGGATCGCCGGCCGTCCAATGGAGTGGTTGGAGTTTTCCACGAATTTACAAGGCTCGCCACTCCCAAAATCTATAAATAGAGCTTCATTCTCACCTTAGACGAATCGATTTGAAGACCGGAACTCGCCAACCTCGACGCTGAATCCAGCATCACTGCTACCACCAAGAGTGCTCAAGATCGTGAGTCGCCTAGAGATCGCCTGAGGACTAGAAAGACCCACGCCCTTTCTCCAAGATCAAGAGGTTGCTCAAGATCCGCTCGCCGAAACTTCTCCCTTGGGTTGGAGCCGACATTGTATTTTCTACACTCTAATATTGTTTCCTCAGAAACACCTTCTTCTCCAACTAACGAAGCAAGGACCAGATCTTTTGAACACATAGTGAAAGTTCTAGAGCAAGGCCCCGTGGTTTTTCCCTTAACGGGTTTTCCAATGATAACCCTGTTCATATCCCCGCCAGTGTGTTGATAATTTTGGGCTACACTAAGATCTCGCATCTACCGGAATAAAATTCTCTAAGACGCATGCCACTGTGGGAACAAGTTCCCCATTGCTATATCTCCAATATGGTTGGTAGCGGTTTGCGCTCCAACGCTCTCATTCTCGATCGGACGCCTCTCCAACACTTCTCTACATAATGACTCTCCCGTGAGGGTCCGTCAGCCCCTTTGGAAGATCGCTTCAAAGGATGGAGGATTCTGAACGAAATTCTCTGAGAGGACCGAAAACGTTCCAACACGCTGGAAGAGCCACGCCATTCAAGATAATCCATTTTCTTCGAGAATGATTACCCGGAATGCGGATCAACAAGTAGAGAACCCTGGCACCACATCCAGTTGAACTGATACCGCCAGCTTCTACTCACCCCACACGAATGGCTCAGCCTCGTATCGGTGAAACTCCACGCCACCTTATACGATGAACTACGACGACCGGTGCGAAGAGTTCTGCAACAATCGAATGATCCATTCTCCGCCGCTTCTTCCAAAACTCGCCCCGCCACGAGATCATCTCGCAATAATTCCGACGAGATTCAAGCTTCCCAGCATGGACCCTTACGATGGCACAACCGATCCGTACGAGCATATCGATCACTTTCGAACGATCATGCACATTCAGGCAAATGACTCTGTGTCGTATTCCGACTCAAAGGACAAAGCTGCATTTTGGTTCTATTCGCTAAGGGGTCCGTCCGATCATTTGGAGAGTCGCCGATTTTTGTAAGCTTCGGCGAACAAGAGAATCATCGTGGATTCATCACATCTCTCCTGAATCCGCCAACGCATGGAGAGTCCCTCAAAGAATACTTCGAGGTTCTCCTCAAGCCCCGACAGATACCGTGAGTAGATCCGAACTTTGAGGGTGCTTTCTGAGGACTCGCCAGATACTTATTCATCATTAATGCGGAGACACCCATTCCTATGTCGACTGTCCACCGAATAGGCACAAATCTCCACGACGGTTAAGCTCATCGCAAATGAACCACCAAGCGCGAAGAAGGTTCCCAAAGGTGATGTTCAAACATCTCGTAAAAGAAGAGAGGCAAAGAACCTCCCCAAAACTCCTCCTCAAGAATGATGACTCACCAGAGAGAAAATATACGCTCTCAACACGCCATGCGAACATCCTACGCTATTCAGAAGAGGATGGCGCCAAGTGGCCGACCTTTAAAGCCCGGAATTGGAAATCAAGAGAAATTCGCCACTTTCACGCTAGGGCACACCACCAAGAGTGCCACCAACCGGGAGGAGATTGAAAGACTAATACGCCGTGGTATCAGGCCGCTTTTATACAAAACCAACCCGCCGTCAACAAATGCCGGGGCAACCTGAGGAACCGCCAAGCTGGCCGGAGAGATAGAAACAATTGCAGAGGGCCGGTGTTATCAGCCAAATATTCATTGTCGCCTTCAAGAGCCGAGAAGAAGTCTCGGGTTGACCATTCTATCACCTTTGATGATTTAGATCTAGAGGGCTTCAGATCCCACATCAAGATCCCCTTGTCATCAAGGGTCGGTGATCCATGCTTCAATATTAAAAGGATATTGATCGACAATGGGAGTTCGGTTGATGTTCTTTTTACTCCACTTTCCTCAGATGGGTATGTAAAGAGAGAAGCTTCAACCCGCCGGCCCAATCGTATGGATTTGATAATCGGTATTAGTGGAAGGGACAATCGCCTTCCCGTAACTCTTGGAGAATTTCCGACACGCAACCCACTTGATACAATTTATTGTAGTCAAGTCCGAGTCCGCTGCATACAATGCAATATTTGGGAGACCTCTCAGCCTATATTCGCATACATCTCGTCTCACCTCAAGATGAAATTCGACACCGGCATCGGCATGGTAAGTGGAATCCAGATAGCACAAGCGCTTATATCAAGCAAGCCCACCATTTACGCCGAACCCTCAACATCGAGAACTTCGACCTACGATGAGGATGCCTCCGAAGGGCTTCTCCAGGTTGAAGATGTAATTTGTCTTCCTATCTAAGTTGATCCATCGCGAAAGGTGAAGGTGGGATCGTTCGCTACCGATCGAAAATACGTAGATTTTCTGTAAAATCAAGATATCTTTGCCCGAGCGATCTCGATATTCGGGCATTGACCAAGTCATTACGCACTCCTCAAAGTTGACTCAACCTACAAGTGTGATACGTAAGAAAAGAACCTTCGCTCAACGATTGCGCAGGTCATAGAACAAGAAATCACCAAACTTCGGAAGTCATTCGAGAAGTCTACTACCCCACCCGGTTGGCTAACGTAGTGTTAGTCAAGAAGGCCAACGCCTCGAGAATGTGCATCGACTACACCGACCTTAATCGCATGCCCAAAAGATAGCTTCCCCTTCCTCGTATCGACCAACTAGTTGATGCGACATCAGGACATCAGATGCTGAGCTTCATGGATGCCTATTCTGGCTACAATCAAATCAGGATGAACAAAATAGATGAGGAAGCAACATCCTTCCAAACAGATAAGGGACTATACTGCTATCAGGTCATGCCATTCGGACTAAAAAATGCTGGAGCAACATATCAACGCCTTATGAATAAGATCTTCAAGGATCTTATAGGGCACAATATGGAGGTGTATGTTGATGATATGCCGGGTGAAGAGCTTGGAAATATCACGATATTTGACCGCATGCTTTTTGACATTCTTCGACACTACAAGATGCGGCTCAACCCAAGCAAGTGCATTTTGGAGTTTCGAAATAGGCTTCATGGTCACCCGGGATAGAGGCCAACCCAGAAGATAAAAGCACTCAAGGACATGTCACCTCCAAGAACGATCAAGGAAGTCCAACGCTTGACCGGAAGGATTGCTTTATCACGATTCTGGCCCCAGAGATAAGTATCTACCATTCTTCAAAATCTTGGGGTGCACGAGGAAATGGATTCCGGGATGATGAATGTCGAAACTTTTGAGCAACTAGTCTATTTAGCTTCCCCTATTATCAAAGCCTATCCAAGGAGAGAAGTCGTACATCTATCTTGCTTTTTCTCATGCCGTAAGTCTCCGATACGCGAGGAGAATTGCAACGACCCATTTATTATGTCAGCAAAATTCTTTTTGATACCGAAGGACGCTATCCACTAGCAGATAAGACAAGTCCTAGTGCATTCTCGCGACGTTATGCACGCACTCGCCCACACCATCAACGCCTACACTCATCTTCCATTAAGAACTATTCGCAAAAGCGATGTATCCGGAAGGTTGATGAAGTGGTCGAGCTTGGAGAGAGTTTGACATCCATTTTCTTCCACGCGATATAAAGTCACAAGTGCTCACGACCGTTGTAGAATGTACCATCCCATCACCACCGATCATTCATCACTCCATGACAAATCAATGGACATTATATGTTGATGGAGCTTCGTACTTGCATGAGAATTTTGCTTATCTCCCCAAGTAAAATAACTTTAGAGTACGGGCTTCGACTAAAGTTCCCGGCCACCAATAATGTCGCTGAATATGAGGCCCTCATAGCAGGACTAAGGCTCGCCATTGACTGTGAGGTCCAACTTAGCCATCTACACTCAGACTTGTGGCCTCACAGTTGAAGGAGACTTCGAGCGCCATCCGCATTGCTCGCATCAGTCTTTTGGCAAAGTCACTTCTTGCAATCGAGACCCATCGATAACTCATATTCTAAGGGAGCGTAACACGCGCGATGCCCTCTCAAGTTAGCCACAACAACGACGGAGATCTTTTCAAGAGAAAATACATAGAGGACATCCACTTTCCCGATTCAAGCGCCCTTGGGTGATACAATCTCTGGAGGACCCAAAAGAATCTTCATGGATTGATCATGTCCTTTCTTCAAAGCGGCCTTGCCAAGACTCACCGATGCTATCCGTCCGACGAAAGTAATCGAACTTCACCATAATCGGTGACGAACTCTACAAGGTCCTTCTGGGCCCTACTTAAAGTGTCTACCACCTTCTGAGGCTAACTATGCAATGCGAGAGGTTCATTCGTGAATTTGTGGTGAACATTTGGGAGGAAAAGCCGCCTCAAAATCATGAGGCAAGGTTTTTACTGGCCTACAATGAAGAAGGACGCATTGGAATTTGTAAAGAAGTGTAACAAGTGTCAGTTACATTCCAATCTCACTCATACACCATCTGTAGAACTCACCACAATCCAGAGCCCGTGGCCCTTTGCTCAATGGGGGATCGATATAATGGGACCCTTTCCCATTGCCACTGGGCAACGAAAATTCATAATCTTGGCCGTTGATTACTTAAGTGGGTGGAAGTAACCGCCGGGCCAAAATCACCAAACAAATGCCAAGCAATTTGTCGGAAAAATATTATTTGTCGTTTGATTCCAAAGAAAAAATCATCACCGATAATGGACGCAGTTCACGTGAAAGACATTCACATCTTTCTCGAGCATATCCATAATCCACACCGTATCCCATCCACGTGCAAATGGGCGTAATCAAGTCACCAATAGACAATACTAAAAGGGCTAAAGACACGACCAACCACCGGGCAATGGGTCAAGAACTATCCAATGTTCTTTGGGCTTACCGCATCAAGGACCCTACCGGAGAAACGCATAACTGTGTTTGAATCGAGGTCGTTATTCCACGACATCGGGGTCCCGAGCCCTAGAACCCATAACTTTAATGCCGACAAAGAACGAATAAGTTTCCATCCGGATCTCCGCAAGAGACCCGCGATGTCGACAATGGCTTCTATCAAGAAAGGATTGCTCGAGGTTTCAACCGGGTAAAGCCACGACCAATATCTGGGGACCTCGCCCCTCGGTCTCGACTCCGAGAAAAGGCCCACTGTAACAAACTCTCACCGAAGGCCCAGAGTGGTGTCTAAAATCAAGCCCGCACGCAAGGATAGTATGGGAAGACTCTTGCACTGAATGCTACAAACCTCCGTACTACCGGACGACGCCTTTTTTTATTCAGTGAATGCGAAAACATTATCATCGTGTATGTTTGTATTGAATTATTGTTATCGAATTTATCGATACTGTTTGTCATTTTATTGTCCAACCCTTGGCATCAAGGTGTTTGGATTTATGTTTCTATCTATGTTAAAATTCTCATACTTATTGTGACTTTTTCTTGCTTATTTTGCATTTTAAAACACCCGACTCAAGAGATACGTTATTGTTGTATCTCATTCGTAAGATCGATCGGGAATTGACCGATCTTCCATCGTTAACATCGCATCGTGCTCGATAAACAACCTTGGATAAGTTGGCAATCCTCTATAGACTTTACAACTTTCCATAACGTTAACATCATCAGTGCCTATACACAACGATAGGTCTGATTCAGAGATCTTCTATCGTTAACATCGAGTGCTCGATAAACAACCTTGGATAAGTTGGCAATCCTCATGACGCTTTCCATTTTTAACATCATCAGTAAACGCCCGATAACCTAGATCGAGAGGTCCTAGTGGACTTCACGACCTCTTCCAGGTTAACGATCGTAACATCGACAAACAACCTGGGTCAAAATTCTCGGACAATTCAAGATCTTCCTAGTTAACATCGCCGAGTAACGCTCGATAAACAACCTTGGATAAGTTGGCAATCCTCTATAGACGCCTACAACTTTCTCCATAAGTTAACATCATCGAGTAAACGCCCATACACAACCCAGATAGATCGAGAGATCGAGAGAACCTCTATAAATATATTCGTGCAAGTTTGTCATCAAGTAACGCCTGTAATGATCTTAGAATAGATCGAATTATCCCTAAAGGGATTCGATGATCTCTTCTACGAATCTTTATCATCGATGCTTTGACACAACTCGAAATATTCACAAACAATTTTTTGTATATTATTAATACTTCTCGCATACAAGCCAACCGTAAATAATATACAACACTAAACAAATGCAACATAAAGGAACTACAACTACGCTCTTGATGGTCTCATCAAGATGATGAAGAACCATTCAGTCATCCTCGCTGCTAGAAAGGTCTGGGAAGCTAGGAGAAAGGACCTCAACACCAGCCTTAATACACGCGTGTCCCCTTCAAGAAACCTCGGATGAAGCCTTCATCAACACACGCCGCTCCAAAGCCTTCACCTCTACATCATACACGTGGTCTCGCCTCCTCAACGCGTGATCAGATGATACTCTTGAAGGTCAGTTCTTAAAGTCCTCCACGGCTGGATCCGCTCCCGCTTACCCGAGATAAGTGCCTCTTTCTCAAAGCGAGCGCCAGAACTCTTCTTTGCCTCAAGACAAAACCTTCTAAAAAGATCTTCGATCCTTTAGCAACCAACCTCTAGCCTCCACTAATTCATCCAGTCTTCAACTTCGACAAAAGAAAGAGAAGTCGCTGAGTCGCCAACTCGGCCCTACACTCATCAAGTTGATTCTCCAACATGGACATCTCTTTACTTTCTCCACATACCGCTTCTTATATTCACCATGGAGAAACTTGACCTTCACGAACTCAATTCCGGTCATTCAAAGACAATGTTCATTTTGAAGTCAAGTTCTTGCTTCTTCGATCTCAAATAAGAAAAATTACGTAAGCACCGGGAAATGGGAAATAAAAGATGATGAACGCAAAGAAGGATTGTTACCAGCTCTTCGATGTCTGCACTCCCAGAATGATTCAACACGCCCTCGTGAATGAAGATCCTTGGGGACGACTACTAAGGGCATTCTTTTTTGTATCGATATCACCATCACCTCTTCGCTTTTTCCTCTTCTCTATCGGAGACGTCCTTCTGGGAAGAAGCCGAGGACGCTGGGAGATCTACTGGAAACCTCTTGTTGGGCTTTCTCAACGCAATCATAAGACCGCCGGGATGAATAGAAAGCCCTCCAATAAAGATTCCTCCCGCACAACTGCCGATATATCGAATCTCAAATCAAGATCTTCAATACGGAATTTCGTCGCAGGATATCTTCATCACAAACTCAGTAGGGAATGGGTAAATCTCTCATTTCTCTAAGACCCCGTCATTCTTCACAAAAGAATCGCTTGCCCAACTTGGAGAATCCTTCGTCCGGAGATCAAGTAGCCGACTCCTGCAGTGATACACCATGTAGTAAACTTGCACATCCGGGTAATCAGGTCATGCCGCTCAAAAGACTATAAGTCCCATCACGCCAGCTCTCAAAATTGGGAAATGCAAACCTCGATGTCGACAAAATGGCGATCATCTCGGGATGGGGAAACCGCAATCCCGCCAAACTCATCTCGTAATGGTGAAATACCCATGCGGAGATTGGGCTCTATCGACTTCTGGACACTTAAGAACCAAATCATTCGGAAAATAATATTTTTTCCAAGCACGATCAATGTCGTGATCGACTCCCACGAACCTTCAGTCCCATTTTAGGAGGTTCCTCACGCCTCCAAGTGGTCTGACGTGTCTCTTTCAAAAGATTCTCACCCATCTACAAACTCCCACCGAGGCTATGCACTCGCTTGGTGGAGATGAGAGGAATAATTGATCCAAAAGAGTGCCCAAACTCCCACCGGGAGGGCTGCCCTCTAAGAGAGGAGAGGTTGATCCAAAAGAGTGCCCAAACTCCCACCGTGGGGAGGCTATGCGAGGGTGAGGTGGATCCAAGAGTGCCCAAACTCCCACCGTGGGGAGGCTATGCACTCTAAGAGAGGAGAGGTTGATCCAGAGTGCCCAAACTCCCACCGGGGAGGGCTATGCACTCTAAGAGAGGAAAGGGATCCAGAGTGCCCAAACTCACCGGGGAGGGCTATGCACTAAGAGGAGAAGAGGAGATGAGAAAGGTGCCTTCTCCCTTAGCCTGGGGTTTTATAACCCCTTCAGGCAAAAGCGAAAAAACTTCAAAACACTCAAACCGCCAAATCACATTCGGCTTATGCCCGGGCCATCAAGGCTACTCCAGCGCTCCATCGCTGAGCAAGTCGTGATGGGTCGAATCGCCGATCCATCGTCAGACTCCAGCGCCGAAACCGCCGCGCTGGTCGCGAACCAGGTCTCGCCGAACGCAACTCATGGGTCAAGCAGGCCATGGTCGCAACTGCCCGCATTCATCATGCTTCAGCTCCAGCGTCTCACGACCCGCTGACCCCGGTCAGCCTTGACATGGCCCCACATGTGGCGCTGTAAGCTTGGCTACATACAATATCCAGCTTCTTATGGGCGCTTCAGGCACCGCTGAGCTCGTCACCCTGATCGATCCGTAATCAACTGGCCTCACGATACCTATACATATTCATGCCCGTGATCGCCTTCCAGGCTTATAATATTATTGTTATATGAAGATCTCTCAAAATGCTAGCTTGATGGACTCTCAAATTTCATTGGAGAATTTGCTATTTTCAGTATTTGACATATATTTTGGATGACGAGATAATGTCACCCAAAAATAAGGCCCTCGAAAATTAATCGATCAAGACGAATCTCAGGCATTTTAAATGCTTGATCTAATCACCATTTATAAACGACTGCCTCGATGAGACGAACATAGAACATCAGCATACCGATCCGAATCAATCGACTCGATCAAGCTATCGAGTATGAAAATGGATCCGATCCGCCAAATGGTCACCAAATCGACATATTTATCGATCGAGGCTCGCCAAGACGAATCCAACGAAGAGATCACCCAATTCGGATCATTAAGGCACCATCAAAAATACACCGTCGATCAGGGATCGATCGGCCGTCCGACAGTGGTTATGGAGGTTGGAGTTTTCCACGAATTTACAAGGCACGCCACTCCCAAAATCTATAAATAGCTTCATTCTCACCTTGGGGACCGAATCGATTTGAAGACAGAGCTCGAGAACCTCCGATCGAAGACGATCTAGCACCAGCCACCACCGAAGGCTCAAGATCGAGCTCGCCTAGGAGATCGCCTCTGAGGACTAGAAAAGACTGCCACGCCTTTCTCGAAGATCAAGAGGTGGCTCCAAGATCCGTCGCCGAAACTTCTCCCTTGGGTTGGAGTTGACCATAGATTTTTCTACACTGAATATTGTTTCGCCTTCAGAACATTCTTCTCCAACTAACGAAGCAAGGACCTCAGATCTTTGAACACATAGTGAAAGTTCTACCGAAAGGCCCTGATTTTTTCCTTAACGGGTTTTCCACGATAACCCCCGTGTTCATATCCCCGCTTGTGTTGGATAATTTTTGGGCTAAATTTAAGATGTGATCTACCGAATAAAATACTCAAAGACGAACAAGACTAACTCATTCAAAATAAGATATATATTTTTAATATGCATATTTTATTATCATTTGGATGCTAAAATTCATAAAAATAAATATAAAAATTTAAATATTATATATAAAGAAGATTCAAGATATGCATTTAAATCCTCCAATGAAATTAGCATCAAGTTATGCTACATAAACATTTAATAAACCTTTTAAAAATATTTTATAAGACATTGTTAACATTTTCGTGGTTAATTAGGGCCATTCATTGAAGGTTGAGTTAGATCTTAATTAGTTAAAATAACAATCAAAGAAGATTGAGCTAACCCTCTAACAAACTCTGATGAGAATCAAATTTTCTGTTATATTCATCTTTCCAATTGAGGCCAATTTAACCAATGAAATTTCTAATTAAAAATGATTATTATGTTGTTTGGATTTGACTATTTGACAATAATTCTATAAAGATTTGACTACTTGAGTGGTCGCCACTTCATCAACGATTCATCTCGCTTTTTATAACTTTTTTTTTTCAGCTTCATTCTGAAATAGTATAAAATTTCAGAAGCCTTTCCTATTTCTTTCTCGCGGAAATGTTTCGATTCTCAGAAACTCTGGCATGTTTTCCCTCCACAAAAGTTATAAATCTCATCATAAAATAATCATGTTGGATCTGCCAAAAAGATGGATTTTTTTTGTGCTCTAATACACGAACTACAGACTAATAATACATGGTGGTGTAATTATAAGAGAAAATCAATCCCAAAATTTTAGCCACAACTTTTAAAATTCTTACCAACTAAACTAGTTATGCAGAATTCTTTACACACCTCAAAAATTTTGCTTGAAACTACTGTGATCTCTCTTTCAATCATTCCAACGATTCTGGAGAGAAGATTTCTGGAGCTACAATTAGAACGGGTCTTCAAGAAGAAGAACAAAGCAGATTCAGAACTCAGCTCTACCATCAGGTCTTTAATATTCATTGATTTACCAAAAGCTCATTGTAATCTGCTATACATTGCTTCGTTCATGTTCAGAGGAGATTTGAAGATATGGTAGCCTACAATGCTCTCCAAGAAAACCAGAACTTCACCAACTGATTCTGGAGAAAAAGATTTTATTACTGGCTGACGAGAACTGTGACTACTTGATGCTGTAAACTGGTGAATGGTGGATTGTCAGCGCAATACTTCGGGTAGGAAAAGATATCGAAATCGAGAGTCGTAAGGGATTATTCCACAACTGTGAGAGCCCAGAAAGTTGTATTTTCTCTGTGAGATGCATTGCTCTACAAAGCCTGCTTGCTGCTGAGGTAAGAATCGAGATATCCAGAATGGTATGTCTGAATCATCAACGAATCCTCGAGCAAAAGAGTGCAGCATCTTTGGAACGAGAAGCTTCTTTTTGTTGCTCATCCCTACAGAAGCACGAATGAAGTCCCGTTGAGCTTCTTGGAGCTCCTCTTTCACATTTCCTGCACCGTAAATTTTTACCTGCCAAGTTCAATGCTAATAGTTCAAGTCAAAGAAGAATATATATTTG
This sequence comes from Cymbidium sinense, assembly GCA_021442155.1. Classification (NCBI taxonomy): domain Eukaryota; kingdom Viridiplantae; phylum Streptophyta; class Magnoliopsida; order Asparagales; family Orchidaceae; genus Cymbidium; species Cymbidium sinense. The sequence goes on along the minus strand of CM038217.1, from coordinate 155,347,582 downwards.
ATGCAGAAATCAACGCTCGAGCACATTAATTGATTATATAAATATCCTGCATTTAAGCTCCCATAGAACAACCGATTCATGAGCAAGTGTACAAGTTTAAAACTCATAAGTTGTGGTTCAAGATCGACTTAATAATCTAGCAATTACTCTCCGCTGCAAGCCTTTAATTTTCAAGTGTGAACCATATATAAGTAATAACTAAAGTGTGTAGTGATTAATTTCCTGATGGAGCTAAAAAGGTAAACATCAATGGAGGTTGAATAGATGGCGAAGATGGATGGAAACTAAAAAAGAACTCGGCAACAATATATTAAAGAAATTCATCGCATTCACATTTTATTATACCATAGTAATTCTAGATAGATTTGTCCATATGTTGTAAAGAGAAGACATAAAAATATAGAATATATACTGGAAAGCTAACTTTATACTTACATTACCTTATGAGAGTGTTTTGATTTAAGATTCCTTGAGAAATACTCCATAAAATCCTTCATTAAATATATGCAAGTACTTTCTTAATATATGCAATTAGATTTCGAAATTAAATTATTCCCCAGATAAACCAAATTTGGGTTGTTGGTATAGTTGGATTTCTTCATTTCCTAGTGAGGTGATTGTGACTTCAATGTCTGAAACTTCCTTTTTGTGGTTGTGTGACATACACGAGCTACTTCCTGATATGGTCATGCTATCCCTCCAAGCTGCAAAATAGATATTTTCCATTTGCAACTTATAATATTATCATGGAAGACCACATTATAGAGTCACATAGTAAAAATATTGTTGCGTGCTAGAAAACAAGTTGCGGTAGAGTGAAAGTTTATGCCTTTCTTTGTGAAAATCCACACAAGTGTTTAAAGAGTAATCTTGAATTTTACTGAAAACCTGAGGGAAAACCACAGCCTAACTTCTCTTGAATCTGGAGCCCTGTTAGAAATCTTCCACTATGTATTTATTTTGGAGTACAAGTTTTTCCGATACGGGATTATAGAATTGTATATGAGAAGGGCATAAATGAATCCCAAAATCGTGCAACAAAGATATAAGAATGGTGAACATGGGATCAACGACGGCAAGGATCGGCGGCCGACGGCGGCTATCAGATGGTTGACCAACGGATGGTCGGCGACCGTCAGATGATCACATTTATATCTTCAAGCTTTAGAGCTCTCCTCTCTCTTGCGCCCTCTCATATGAAGAAGAACTATTTATAGACAAGAAATGACGTCAGAATACATACAAAAAACCGCTCCTCTCCATGAACGCTCAAATGATTTCTTTGATCATATGATGTATTTTGTGTATTTGAATGCTCAAATGAAGTCGATGAATTCTTTGGCTTGTTAGATCCGCCAGACGCCGATTTGATATAAACACCCATGTTTAGTGATTGATAATAAAAGCTTGATCTCGATTATCTGATTCGAATCGAGTTTTTAGATCGATTCGTTTCTTAAAATTTTCTCATATCGTTTGTCCCCATTTTTGGATGATATTATCTCAATCATCTAAAAATAAATATGTCAATACTAAAATAGTGATTCTTCAATTAAATTTGGTCCATTAACCATACATTTTGAGAGAACATATCTCATAAAGATTATGATCACTGCGAGCTCGAGATGTGAATGCACGCCAGCACAAGATTTCGTGGTTATGGACTCATCGAACATTTACTGTGCTAGTTTTCGGTGAAGAGCCAAGGAAGGAGGTGCACAAGGTAAATGTACGGTCATAGCGCAAAACCACGCTGGTCGCCAGTCGACAGAAGTGGTCAGCGGGTCACACCTAGTTACTCAGATGGTCGCATGATGTGATCAGCTCGCAAGACGCAAGACGCTTAACGACGCTCAGTGGCCGGTCAACGCATGCGAACCAGCGTGAGCGATAGCCAGCGCGACCAAAGCGTCCGGTGAAAACGCCGCCCATTTTCACTCGATGCTTCCGCTTTGAGCGGTTTTGAACGATTTTGGCATTTTTTTATTGACCTTATCGGATAGTCTATACAAACCCCTGTTCAGGGAGAAGGCACACCTCATATATGTTGGAGTGTCCTCTTCTTCTTAAGAGAGTCGTTGACCAAGGCCCGCAAGACATAATGAGTTTTTTTTCCTCGAAGCGTCAGCTCGACCGACCGAGTTTGAGACGCTGACCACGATATGATACCGTGCTCCTCGAAAGAAGTCAATCAGATCCGGACCATCAGAAGGCGATCGCGCAGAACCGGAGATCTTGGGATGCGCCAACGATGGTGGTGTCGGTGGTTCATCAGTGGTCGAGATAACTGCCGATATGGTGGCAACCCATGCCGGATATTCTCGGGGTGACCGAGCTCGCCAGATGAACTGCTCATCTCAAACCACGGTCATCCGGTTAATCAATGCCTCTTTCGAAAACCGAGCTCACAGTGAACTACTTGAATGATCGCTTCTCAAACCCAGTCCAAGTGGCTCAACGCCTTTCGAGGGAAAACCTTCACAGATGAACTACCGACCTTGATCGCCTCCAAATCCGGTCCAACTCAATCAACGCCTCTCTTCGAGGGAAAACCGAGTCTCGATGAATATTTCCTGATCATCCTCCAAATTGATCCGAAGTAACACCTCTTTCGAGGGAAAATCGAGCCTCCAGATGAATGCCTTGATGTCGAACGACCCTCACCTAAGAAGAAGAGAAATATTAGAGCAGTAGAGAAGTGTGCCAGCTGAGGATTATAAGTATTAAAGTTTCTCTCAACTTGGGAGGCGACAAGCTGAGAGTCAATGTAGATCACTAAGTCTTGAGTCAATGGAGTCTCAACCCCGCAATGAGAGCCTCATATTCACCATATTATTAGTTGCAAAATTTTAAGTAAGTCCATACTCTAAGGTATTATCTGGGGAAATAAGTAAGATTCCCGCACCAAGACTTCTCAAGCTCCATCAACATGAGGGTCCATTGAGGAGACGAAAGGCATGTAGATAGCTCCTCCTGAGTTGGGGTGCAGATTCCACTATAAAGTCTGTAAGTACTTGAGACTTTATAGCAGGCTGAGGTAGAAAATTTATATCAAACTCTCCCAATTCTACAGACCATTTGATTAACCTCCCAGATGCTTCTGGTTTCTGTAGGATGACCCTTAATGGTAAATGAGTGTAAATGCCGATAGTGTGAGCTTGGAAGTATAGACGCAATTTTCGCGCTGAGAAAACTAAAGCCAGAGCCACCTTATCTGCAAGTGGATAACGACTTTCTATATCAGGGAGAATTTTGCTGACATAGTAAATTGATCGTTGTGTCCCATTTTCTTCTCACTAAACCGAGCTTATCGCAGGAAGAGATCACATATAAGTATAACATCTCTCTTGAATAGGCTTGGATAGTAGGGTGGAGATGCTAAATACTCTTAGTTTCAAAAGACGACATTCATCACTAATTGAAATTATTATTTTAGCTTTAATATTTTAAAGAATGGCAAGTATTTATCCCCAGAACGGGCTAAGAAGCGGATAACGCAGCAATTTGTCCATTCAAACGTTGAACTTCCTTGATATTCTTCGGAGGAGTCATATCTTTGAGAGCTTTGATTTTCTGGTTGGCCTCTATCCCACATGGTGGGTTACCATAAAAAGAAATTTTTCCGACGAACCCCAAAAGCACACTTGGTTGGGTTAAGTCGCATGTTATAACGTCGAAGAAAGTTAAAACATATTTCTAAGTAAGAAATATGTGATTCTTCCAAGCTTTTACTAACATGTCATCCACATATACTCCATTGTGCCTAATAGTCTTTAAAAATCTTATTCATAAGCTGATAGCACCTTTTTTTTAACCCAAACGCATAACTTGGTAAAAGTATAAACCTTTATATGTTTGAAATATTATAGCTTCTTCATCCGTCGTCCATTTTATTTGATTGTAACCGAGTAAGCATCCATAAAATAAAGCATTTGATGTCCGCATCAACCAATTGATCAATTCAAGGAAGAAAAACTATCTTCTGCAAGCTTTGTTGAGGTCGTGTAATCAATACACATTCTCCATGTTCCATTTGTTTTCTTAACCATGACAACATTTGCTAGCCATGTAATGCATCTCGTATGAATCTCGCTTCTAAGTTGTTAACTTCTTGCTCAATAGCCCGAGGCATCGTGAGCAAAACTTCTCTTCTTCGGATGATCGGTTTGAATGTCGATCAATCTTGAGGGAGTGCATGATCACATCAATGATCATCAAACTCCAAAGATGTCTTGATTTCACAAAGAAGTCTATGTATTTTTCCTTGTTCGTCTGAGAGCAGATCAACTTGCACCGGTTGGTCACATAATACAACAGAGCAAGTCGACAGAGAAGCTTTCTGGTACTTCTTCATCTCAAAATTAAAATCTTCGATGTCAAGGTCAGTAAAGGTTGAGCTTGTCGAGGTAGCATGATTGACCGCTGATTTTCATACACCCCAACTCCAACGGGTTGAAAATTTCATCTGAGATGAGATAATCAAGTGAGCACCAAAATTGATTGGAGGGCCTTCCAAAGATAGTTATATCACCGACTTGACCACCATGAATTGGATTAAATGAGTCACTTGTCGAGAAATTCACCAAGGACAATAGAAGGGTGATTGTCCCCTACTGCACGCGGCATTATCAAACTCAGATAATGGTGGTTGGAGCTTTTCCCCAAGCCCATGCTAAGAAATGTGGAGTAAAACAAGACATCAATAACTCCCATTGTCAATCAAAATTCTCTTAACATTATAGCATGGGTCACCGATCCTCAATGACAAGTGGATCTTGATGAGGAACATGGACTCCTTCTAAGTCCGAGTCATTAAAAGTGATGGAATGATCAATACACTCTTTAACGCTCTTCGAGATAATGAGAACTTGATTAGATAGTATCGCAATTGTTTCAATTTCTCCAATTGTTTGATGATTATTTTGTTGTTTTTGTGATGATTGTCCGTCCCCCCGCTTGGAGGTATGTTTGTTGATTCGATTGATTCTTCACAAATCGAGATATCCTTGAATGAGCCTCTCGATTTCTTCTTTGAGTTGTTTGCATGCCTCAAGTATGTCCACCACGATGGAAGTGACAATATTGCCCCGATTTCGAATTTGGTTTCGGATGCGCCACTGATATTTTCTTCATCTCGAATAATCGAGGTTAACACGAGATGTTCGTGTATTCCTTTTCTGGTCGTGGTTCACGTCGTTGATATGGGGGTGGAGGGAGATCACTGCCTTGTTGCTTCTTTTGATGGGACGGTCAGCATTCCCTGGCTCTTACGTTTTCCTCAGATTATTCAAATTGTTTCATGGGGCATTAATAGCCTCATCAAAGATTTGTGCTTCCACATGAACCAAGATACGAAATGACCATGTCTCGACATGATGAAAAAGGCCCTGACGGAGTCCTCCAAGGAAAACTCCTCTTAATAGTGGTCACTCCTGTGTATTTGGCAGCTTCTAAGGAGAACCTCCGAAGTATTCCTTAAGTGATTCACCCTCATTTTGACGAATGCCGAGAGATGGGAGGAATCTTTAATGATCCTCTTGTTGCAATGAACTCCACAAAAAATCTTGGCGAAGTTAACAAAGGTATGGATGGATCCCCTTGGAAGGGGAGTAGAACCAAGTGCAGCTTGCCCTCGAGGGTAACGAAAGACGACAAGCAGTCGTGAGCTCGGGATATGCATGATACCCTGTAATGGTCGATGTGTTCATGTGGGTCACGCCCCATCATAGAATCAATGCTCTAAGCTTGAAACCCACTAGAATGATGTTGAAGAATAACTTCGCCTAAATGAGGATTCCTCATACGCTGGTGAGAAGATGATTTATGTCTTGAAGGTGAAATTCCTCTATTAAGTCGTAATTCTGCACGATAACATGACGAGTCAACAGACGAATGTGTCAAGCTACCAACAATAATTGGTGGATTAGCAGGTTGCTGCATGGATGAGTAGAACTAGCGTCAAGGAGATCAACATCACGTCTCTACGAGGAACTGTCAAGAGATTAGCATTTTGACCTCCCACGGCTAACGATCGATCTTGGGGGAGATGTGTTTGTCGTAAGGCTGGTCGCTGTGTTCTTGAAAAGTCGATCATATCTCATTTTGAGACTCTTCCATTCGCCTGAATACCCATCTTCTGGGAGAGCTAGCTTGGTTGAGATTGGTTTGAGTGTGGGAGTTGCGAGAGCTCGTTATTCTATCTGGCCATAACGAGTGTTCAAAATGATTGAAGGGTTCTTTTTCGACGTCAATGCGTGTTAGAAAACCGATTGGTGAGTGAAATTACTTAGCTTGTGAAATTTAGCACACACAGTATTTAAAGAGTGAACAAGGAAACTCAAAATTTTACTGAAAAAATCGAAAGAGGGAAAAATCGCTAGCTTCACTCTCTTTGAATGGGCGGTAGAAATCTTCACTATGTATTTGTTTTTTAGACAAGTTTTCCCGATCTGATTACATGTATATGAAGGGTTGATAATGGGAATCCCAAAATCAAGCAACATATATAGTAATGGTGAATGGATCAACGGCGGCAGATCAGCGGTGGCGGTGGCGGCGGCATGGTTGACAACAGGGTGGTGGCGACCGGTCAGTGGTAACGATTATGCTTGAGGATCTTCAAACTTTAGACCTCTCTCTCTCTCACGCCCTCTCATATGAAGAATGAGTGGTATTTATTATGATTGGGGGGGTGTACATATACATGTAAAATCCGAACCACTCCTCTCCATGACGCTCAAAATGATTTTTTGATCATATGATGTATTTTGTGTATTTGAATGCTCAATGAATGAAATTATGAGATATTAGGCTTGTTAGATCCAGGCTGTCACGCTCAATTTGACTATAAACACTCCATGTTTAAGAGTCGATTGATAATAAGCGCGCTGATTAATCTTGATTGATCATTTCGACATCGATTTCTTCGGAATAAATTTTTTGGTCATATCAAAAATATATACCATTTCATTTGTTGAATCTATTACCCTACGGATTAATCCTTCAAGCTTCTCCCTGCACAATGCCTGCAAATTTCAATATATATTGTTCTGTCATATTGGACCACATTAAGAAATGATGTTAGTTGTTGACTTATAGTCATAATACAATTTCATAGATCCATACCATTAAAAATTTTAACTCGTCTAAGATAATTTTCAATCATAATAGCTTTTAAATTCCTAGTCTCATTGCCTTCAATCATGATTCAGCACTAGACCTAGCTACCACATTATATTTTTTACTTCTCTTTGTTCTAAATTTTCAGTAAGGAATCTGCAATAACCCAATGTTGATCTTTAATCAATTTGCTTTTAAAGAGATTCGTTATTATCCAAGTAATGCAATACACAATAAATAGCTTGCAAATGTGTTTCTCTTGGATTATGCATGAATTGGTTGATCACATTTATTGAGTATATAATATCTGATTAAATAATGACAAGATAGATGAGTTATTTCTACCAAATTCTAATACATTTCCCAAACAACAGCATGTTCCTTTGCTTCCCCATCCTTTGATTGGTTCAATGGCTGTAGGTACTATTTTACACTAGAGCTTTAAAGTTTCCCTCAAGAGATCTATGGCATGGTTTTAATATAAGAAGATACCTCGTCTTTAGTATGACACCTTATGTCACACCCAACCCACCGCAGCTAGATAGAAATCACATAAAGCTTAGTAAGAGGTGTGAGCTGAAAATTAGAGATAATTCAAATCAAAATAAACATAATCCTCAAGTTTAAAAGTCTTATTGACCAAAGGCGAAAATTATCAGAACTTGACCAAAAGTTTTTCCATCCAAATCTAAAAAGGCCCGGTGACGGTGCAACTGCTTAAGCCGTAGTAAGAGATCCCCATCGTTAGCCAGGATAAAATCCTTCATCAATTGAGTCAACTCAAGTAGGTGTATAAGGTCGGATTCAACGCCAAAATCGGCCGAAGTCGGCGGAGTCTGCTCAACCGCCACAAAGGCGTAGTAAGGGATCCTCCTCGTTAGTTCAAAGACAAGCATTCAAATCCCCAAATCTCTCCAACTTGGTGAGTTCAAGTGGCCAGAAATTATCCCATTGGTGCGTGGGTCATCTTTCAAAATTCTACAACAAACAAAGATATCATTACTGAGAAGGCACTAAGCCGAGTTTGGAATCAAACACAGCGTAAAATCTCAACTCCTTCCAATAAGTCTATCAAAGCGAGAGGAAGGAAATTCTTCTTGATAAGTCGATAAAAAAAGAGGAAGGCTATCCCAATGTTAGGTACAAGGCTAAATGCGAACTAGGGGTTTTGTCATCAAGATGTCCATTACATGTGCAAAGCGCGATGACTCTTTGCCATGATCAACACAAACTCGAGGGTCGTCGGCATTTATCGCCCGCAGGAAAGAGAAGGTAATTTCGTATCGCCTGACAAATCTCCGAGATAATTCAGGGCATTCCTTTATCAAATCCGTCAAGGCATGAAGCCAGGATAAAAGGAAGCACAAGATACGAATCCTTAAGAGGAAATCTTCAACAAGTCCGTTAAAGCACAAAGCACAGGACTGAAGATGCTCTCATCTCAGCAACAAATTATCAACTCCATCAAGCCCGCTAAGGCACAAAGCTAGGACAGGAGGAGAAAATATAAATTTCAAACTCTTAAGAGGAAATCTTCAACAAGTCCGCCCAAGCACAAAGCATTGGACTAACGATAACAAATACCGGTTCAACAAGCTATTGTAGGCGGCAGATGAAATCTGAAATGCTTGTCCGGCACGAGTTATACTCACTTCGGAGGACAACGATCGGGTATTATCAAAGTTGTTGAAATTACAACTTAACGTGACATCGACAAATCTCTTGGAGATGAGGTCGACTAGTGTACAACAAACAGCTCCATGCAGCGCCATGTTTGTTGGGGCATTGTTGACCCACTTGTATGTGCCACATTAAATTAAATAAATAAGATGGATTTTAAAATCCATGCGTGATCGAGCCGATCAAATTCGTTTTAATTGACGATTGACGCGTCGAAAATATTAAAATGAATTAATCAGAAAATTTTGAATCAATTAAGGATCGATCGGATAATTAAAATCAAATTATCATGAAATTGTGCGCATATCGAAGTCGGGAAGCCGACGGCGTCTAACGACCTCGATCGTGAAATTGATGCGATTCGTTCGGATTGAAACTTAAATTGACACATATTGCGGGTTTGTCAAAAGTAATAAAATTACAATTAAAATGATTAACGGCGGAATCAGCTAATTATCTCTTAATCGCAGCGTTAATTCCTTACTAATCCATGCCCACTCAAATTGAGATAAAGCCAAAAACAAAAAAAAAAGGGGAAAAAGGGGGGGGAAAGTTTTCATTCCCACGGCCGGCCCTAAAGGGGCAAAACGACGCGTTGACCCTCATTTCTCACGATCCCTCTCTCGTTTCCTGCTCTCGGTCTCTCTCCCTCGCACGAAGCTCCCCTCTTCGGCACCTCCTTCGGCTTTCGGCCGCTCGATGACTCCCTGCGAAGCTCCCCTCTTGGCACCTCCTTGACTTTCGGCTTCTCCAGTGGCATGCATCCTCTCTCGGCATCCTCTTGACTTCTCCAGTAAGCGCGATTAGACTCTCAGTTCGGCATCTCTCGGTGGCATGACTCGCATTCTCCTCTTCTCCGTCTCTTAGACTCTCTTAGGCATCTCTCACTTCGTCTCTCTCCTCTTCTCAGTGCAACTCCTCTTCGGTGCCTCTTGACTTCTCGGTCTCCTCTGTCTCTTGACTTCTCCATAAGCATGAGCTCTCTCGGTCTCCTCTTTCGACTCTCCAGTAAGCATGACTCTGACATTCTCCTCTTCTCCTTGACTCAGGCCTTGACTCCCCTTTGGTGAAAACTCCTCCTTCTCCCTCTCTTTTAGTAAATCGACACCTCAGGGTTGTTTCTCTCCCACAGGCTTGTTTTATGCATTTTGAGCTTCTTTTTGGAAATTAGGGCTTTTCTTGCTATGTCTTATCTTGGGATTATCTTAGAGTTTCCTTTAGGGATTTGGGATGATGTATGGCCCAAATCTCATTTCTTATTATCTTTATTCACTTGATTGTGCGATCTTAGCCTACTAAAATTGTTTTGGGATGATGTATGGCCCAATGTTGTGTTGCATGCTATCTTAGGGATAGTTATGATCTTATTTTGCTGAAATTGATTATACTAAAGGAAACCAAAGCGATTTGCTTTCGGTAAATGTGGTGTTGCTGAAATCATTTCTATGAGAGGAAATAATTAATTTGTTGTTTGAAGTGTGCCATTTCTTTGAAATGTGGTGTTTGCAAGGGAAATTGTGGAATTCATGTCTACAAGATGGGGAAAGCTATTAATTTGTTATCATGCATTTATCTTCTGAAATCAAGTGGAAGTTGTATTGTTTCATTAGTTAGTAAGTATGTTGCTTCTGAAAAAACGCATATGGGAAATTCGAAATTGGTTTTTAAGAGAGAAATTAGATCATTTTGTTGTCAAGGCATGATGCAATATTTCTTTGAAAAATTCTGCAACATTTCTCTTTGAAATTTTCTTTTACTAAGGAAAATGAATTAATTTGTTGTAATGGGTGTATGCATCTGAAATTGTTTTTTTTTTACCTAGGAAACTAAATTTCTATTTAATGGGCATAAGCATCTTTGAAAGTATTTTATGGAGGAAAACTATTAGCTTGTTATCTAGAGGCATGAGGCTTGCTGAAATTTCTTTTATCTAGAAGGAATTGCATTGTTTTACTAGTAGGTGAGTGTGGTGCTTCTTTGGAAACTACCTTTATCAAGGGGAATGTTGGTAGAAAATATTCTATCTAAGGAAATCAGCTAATATATTATTTGATGAATATAAGGCTTGTTAAACTTTCTTATCTAAGGGAAAAATCAATTACTGCTTGATGAGATATGATGCTATTCTCTATTCTGAATTTCATGCTTCTACTTTGATCAATTTATTTCATATAAAGGGAATTATATGTATATCATGCCTCTTTCATATCAAGTTGAAATCTGAAATTAAGCGAAGGGATTTGGTTATACCATTTCTTTATTATCCCATGAGCTTCATTCTTGCATACTTGCGTATGTGATCGTAATGTGAGGGAAATCTTTAGTTATCGACGACACCACCATGCCTTCTTGGCGTGGTGCGACTCGATCTCTCGTGGCAACCCATGAGGCGGAGGATTTGTAAACTTGATAAGACGGAGATAAGGATTGGTGCTAGCTGTATATTATGCTAATGCGCCTTTCTTGGCGTGGTGGGTAAATCTTTCGGTAGGGTGTCTCCACGACTACCATGCGCCTTTCTTGGCGTGGTGGGAAAACAGTCTCCCGGCGACCCTCTTAAGTGGGGATGGAGGAGGTAGAAAAATTTTAAAAAAAAGGAAAGGTAAAATGCTTAAGTATTTTTATCGCATATCTTATGTGTTTAACTCACACTAATGTCATATGACACTATCTGACAACTATTCATGCTTAGTTTGATGAATGTTGAATCTTTCTAGTCCTACATGCTTAACATGTGTATGAAGTGTGTGAAATAGAATACAAATGGATCTTTATGCTTGTGACATGTATTTGTTGATCTTTGGTTATCTACCCCGATATCTTATTAGACATGACATGCTTAAATACATGTTTAATGTTATCTTTTACTCATATGTCCATTTTCACATTGATCACACATGATTATAAAAAAAAAGGGATAAGGAAGATACATGAAATGAAATATTTTGACATGACATCCATCATAAAAAATACCAAAAAAAATAGAAAATTCTTAAAGGAAGGAGAAGGGTAAAACTTACAAATCTTTATGTAGACGCAGCTCTACAAGCGAGAGAACTCAAACTTGTGAAATCAAGGGAGAAGGAAAGAAATGAGAGTAGGAAGTGTGTGATTTTATGAGAAGGAATTCCCTCTTATTTATAGATTTTCTAGCCTCCTCTTTTTCTCTCATGGTATCATCTTGACACATAAGGTGCCTTGTCATATGCATGCAAGGGGAACTATCTAAGGTGATGCCACTTGTCATGTTGCATGCATGCATGGACATGTGGCATGCCTTGTGCATCCTTATCCTCTTTGAAAGGAAAGTAAAGTCTTTTTCTTTAATAAATTTAATGAGTTTGTGTCCCCCACTTGCCATGAGCTTGCATGTGAGGAGGTGGATTTAATTCCCTCTTTTAAATGAAATATGACAATATTCATATTTTATATTCCCTTTCCCTTTTCAGAGAAATAAATGGGCTATGGGTATATGGTATATGGGCCTCCAAAGCGGTGTTTATCTTATACTTTGATTTTATACATAAAGAGATTTGTGCTTTAAATCAAATTACTAAGCCATTTAGGCCCATTACTTTCTTATGATCATATGGCCTCATCAATTATTTTATGTTGGTGATTTGCAATATAAATTTATTAATCTATTTAATTTTAATTACTTTACTTATGATCGTATAGGCATACAAATCGATTATTTTATTTTATGTTTTTGCATAAAGAGAATTTTAAATCAAATTGTAAGCATTTAGGCCTTACTTTCTTATGATCATATGCTCAAATCAATTATTTTCACTTTATGTTGGCTTGCAATATAAAGAGATTTATTAGCAAATCAATCTCATTTAGGTATTCTTTCTTATGATCATATGGTATCAAATCGATTATTTTTTATGTTGATTTATAAAGATATTAAATCAAATATGCATTTTAAATTACTATGATCATATGGTCTAAATCGATTATTTTCACTTTATGTTGGTGATTTAAATAAAGGAAATTTTATTAACAAATCAATTCATTTTACATTCTTATGATCGTATGTATACAAATCAATTATTTTCACTTTATCTGATTTTATGCATGACGTAAGTTAGATAAAATAAAAGAGCAGTCTTATATCTTCGGTTTGTGGAAATTAAAACAAAAATGTCAATCAAAATCCTACATTTCAATTGACATTCAATCTATACAACATTAAAAGACAGAATCTGTATGTATGTTGGAATGTCAAACATTAGGGACATATGCAGTAAGACAAATATAAAGAACAGTCTTCTCCCGGTTTGGTCTTGGGCCGGTGTTAACAAAACCTAAAATCATTCAGCATTGCATTACAATCAAATCAATCTGAAAGAAACGAATCTATATCTTCGGTTTGGTCTTGGGCCTAAAGTTAACAAAACTCAAAAATCAAAATTGAACCATATTTCAAACATTTGTATGTCCATACAACATTTTAAAGAGCAGTCTTTCGTATGTATGTTGAAGTTGTTAACAATAGGGACACGTCTAGTATAAAATAAAAGAACAAATCTTTATACTTCGGTTTGTCTTGGGTTAAGTTAACAAAACTCAAAAAATCAAAATTTGACATGACTTCAACATTAGACATCTTAATGTATGCAATTTTAAAAGAACGGATATCCATATGCATGTTGGAGTAAATACTAAATTAATACAAAGAGCAGTCTTATATCATCGGTTTGGTCTTGGAGTTAAAAAACTAAAATGTGATATTATAAAATTTCAAATTAATAATATCGAGAGTCTACGTCATATAATATAAGATATGAATTGACATAGCTAAAATTCAAACTCGGAGAAAATTCGAGCAGATCAAAGTTCAGAGTGGACAAGGTTTTGAAGGATTATACTTCTTGAGATAATAAATTTAGACCCGATCCTCTGTAGAAAACGGACGAGTAGCAAGGTCGATTGATATTAACCAAGATCGAGAAGGGTAATTATAATTAAAATTTCAATGATAAATGATCGTATATTCAAATCGATCAATGTGATCAAAATCAAAGAAAATACAAAATATATAAAAAAATGAAATTAATTATTTAATTAAAAATAAAAAATAAAAAAAAATAATAAAATCAATTCACCTCCTATTGTTTGTCTTGGTGTGACAAATTAAGAAAACTTTTGCTCATGAAAAGCGTCACAATTAAATACATAATTCTCTCAAATATTCAAAAGCGTGGGGCGTGGCGTGTCCTCTGTCGCGTGGTTTTGGATATGGCACCACATAAATGGCGGTTGACTGAACCCTCGGCCGGGTGGTTCGCGATATGGCACCAAATTACGGTCGCGGCGGAGTATGTTCTGCTCTTTGTTGTGAAATGTAGAATGTATTTGGTTGGGCAAAAAAACCTATGTTAATAAGGTTGACTTATATTTGTCCCGACAAACTCCACCAGTACAAGGACACGCTTGGGCGGCGTAACCCATGTGTTCTTGTGAGGATCCTTGGTCGGGTTGGGTCATTACCTCCTACTAAGCGGACAGGGGATCGCGGCGAGGGATAGAGGAACCATGGGATCTTGATGGCGTCATCGTTCCCACAAAAGTTTTAAGTTAAAATAATAAATTTCATAAGTTAAACTCCACTCATGATTATATCTTCGTTCTTTAACGATTCATTGGTAGCATCGAAAGTGCTCTCTCGGTATTGGGAGGGTAATTAACTATAGGGGCTTGCTATAGGAAACACGAACAGGATATAAAAGTTCTCACCAAATGAGCGAAATCTCTGGTAGTGTCTTATCTACTATTCATACGAAATTATCCGCAAAACTCTTTCTTTTTTTTTCGAAAGATGTGGGTGGCGAATTTTGGATCCCGATTCTGGCGACTCCGGGGGGCGGGTTTCTCTTTCCATCTTTGTTAGTCAAATCTAAGTTATAATTGTGGAGTATAAAAAAAATGAAATGAAAATGAAATGGGAAATGATAAGTTAAACTTGAAACTTAAGCTTTACTCAAGTCTTAAGTCATTTGAGATTTTATTTAGTGCATATGCTTAGTATGTTTTTCTTATGTATCCATATTTTTGGAAGTAAGGTGATAGTGCAGTTATTTTTAATTGCTAATTTTTACCTTTCAGAATGGCATTCTGAGAACCACATCCTTTGTTACTCTCGGCGTGAACATCCGTTTGGCAAGCGCGTATTAATCTTTGGAAGCTGCCATCAGGTTTGGTAGCGTGGATTTCCGACCATCTTGAGAAGCGAGTTCTTGAGCCTCGACTTCTTTGAAGTGCAAACTTCGTCACAGCGTCATGCGACAATCTCTGAAAAGGCCGAAGTTGATGACCTTGCTGTAGGGTCACAAAAAAAATCGTCGATCTTTGAGAGGCTCGGCCTCAGAGCAATCATGAAGAGGGTTATTCTTGGAGGACGGTCTCTTTGTCCCTCGAATACAATCCACCTGAACCATTATTCAGGGGGAGGCATGGCTTCAGCTTCTTCATCAGGCAAAACTTGGCGGAGGCAAAGAAAAGAAATCTTGAGCTGCATGCTCAACACTTCTTTACCCGTCGGCCACCACGTTATGGAACAAGCGGTGAGTGTTCACCTGTCGGTTTGATAACGCTTAAGTGGGTTAAGCAGACTTGGTCATCAACGGTCATACGGACCCCACAACATCGGGTTCGACTCCTGCGAAGCAGCTATGCAGTGCATCGGGTTCTCAGTAGCCAGGAGAGGGGCCCGATGAAAAGAAAATACCAGGTCGCATTATTAAGGATGCGGTACTCCTCAGACCTCATCATGACTCAAATGGCGGGGCCGACATATTCATGTCCCCACGGTGAGCATCGGGGTGTGACACTTGGACGCAGCGTCAGGGAATCCCACCAGAAAGGTCCGGTGGAAGGGTAGCAGTCTGGAGGCTGGGCCTCAAAATCCTCAGAGCAAGGCATGGCGTGACATGCGGTGTGAATTCAGAGATCGCCCCTCAAATCTCGGCGATGGGAGCCTAAAAGAGGGCCCCGATGATAAGATATGGTGACACGCGGAGAATCCTCAGGGATCCGTCATCAATCTCATCCCATCAAGAGGAGGTTAACCCATCGAAGCCCTCTGGCGAAGAAATTTCGATTCCACACTTGGAATCAGTCATTAGAGCGTCGATCGAAATCCATTATCAAGAGGGGCGAAGAAGAAGAGGAACGGCCGTTGAAGTAGTGTATATGGTGCATGCAATTGGTGAGCCATCGGTGTCGCCAATATCAACCTAGGCGTCGTGCATACCTCCCTCAACGAAGAACAACAAAATGTTCAAATAGAGGAAGCATCCTCGAGTCTTGAGGAGAGGAGCAACGAAGAGGAAGAAGAAAGGAAGAAAATCCCACCTTCAGCGATACTACTACTTTGGCGAGCGAGACAAATTCGTCGATGAAAGCCAAAGATAAAGAAATCACTCAGTTGAATATGAAAATGGCGAAATGATGATCTGAATGGCTGCGATGATGCGATTAATGCGAGAAATATTGCGGCGGTCCAACACTGTCCCCAAATAATCATCAAGAATGCAATGACAATCCTCCAATTTGATCTCACATGCTTCAAGGGTCCAAATTGAGCACGGCGAGGATTGAAATAAAGCGAGTTCGACACGCTTCTCGAATATACTATATACGAAGCGTGTGGCTCTCAACTTGATATTATATTGAATGAGAAGATTAAAGCTGTTATAGGCTGAGAAAATTGGTGAGCAAGGTGCATATCTGCGGTATGATCAAATTCCATATCCAAAGGGATATTCAATGCCAAAGTTCAATCTATTCGGCGAATGGTAATCCCAGCGACATCGGCCAATTCAAAGCATCCTGCGGTAACACAGGGGGGAATGATGCATTATTATTCCGACAGTTCGTCAGTAGTTTAACTTCGACTGCTTTCGAATGGTATGCTGAGTTGTCAAATGACTCGATTAAACTTTTGCGAACTTGAAAATATGTTCGTTAAAAGATTAGCCATATCAAAAACAACCATTCGATCTGTGCGAGAAGAAAGATGAGTCAGTGACGATATATTACGCGTTGGCGAAATTTGAGTATGAAATGTGAACAACAATTAGAAGAAGAGCATGCAATTCAATTACTGATGGGCAACATCGATGATAAGATGGCGCCTTATCTTTGCATGCTACCACATTTCAGCACTTGATAGGGTGGCTAAATTGAGAAATTAAATTTATCCCGTTCCGACGGCCAGCAAGATAAATTCAAAAGAGCAAAAGCTCTAGACCCAAAGAAAGGTGAAACACATTTCACCTCATACAAAAAAGATACAGGTAAGCGGTTAGTTTATAACGTAGACAAAGAAAGGCTACCTGTCTATCAAGAAAAACCAAGGCAGTCGTTGATCGCTCCAACCCAAGCTCATACTTGGAGGTAATGATGTACCTCGAGTTAAGGTGGCGGCGAGACAAACAAAAGGCGAATGACTCAATGGCCTCGACCACAAAAGAAAAGCGAACAAAGTATTCTTTTAAAAGGAAAGTGTGGTAAATTGTTTAAACATGCACTCAAAGTAGGTCTCCAACTAGGAGTGTAAAAGACTGAAGAGGCTGGACAAGCGATAATCCTATTGTCCATATCATCGGTTCGGCCATCTGTTGAAGATTGCTACATATTCAAAGATTGGCTAGAAGCGAAAATATAAAGCGGTGAATTCACATTGTCGGACGATGTATTGGTGCGTCAGAAGAAAGAATCCACCAAAGTAATCACCTCATCTCGATCTTATCAAGCAATGATAAAGGCAAAGAAGGCGGTCGATGATGAAGGATGGCGGTGATCTCTAAAAAGGCGTAAAATGTTGAAGCAATTGGAAGGTGTTCAGGGTATTAATTAAATCACCACTTGAGCGTACTTGAGTTGAGACAAAACTAAGTTATGGGAAGGCTAGTTCATCTCACGAAAAGACGGCTAGCCAAATACCGCAAGGAAGGCTAAGAAACACGCCAAACAAAAAATAAATTAAATAAAAGAAGAAGCGATAGCACAAAATGTTACTACTATATGGATGGTGCATAGCGTAACACGAAGATCATCAATAATATGGAAGATTATCTGATCGGCAAGGCGACCTATCAGCTTGCGAGTCATTTCAAATCTTGGTCGATGAAGAAGCGGGGGAAGATGAAGAACTTCCTGAGTCTTGCTTGATGATGCATGAAGTTGATAACGACTTAGAGGAACTGTTTCCCCGGATGAAGATGAACGAGCTCACCATATCAATGAACATGAAAAATATAAAGCGGGCGTGATTACGAATCTTGTCTATCATTAGGCGAGGCGAGAAGCGGAATCTTTGAAGCAAGCGAGTCATCGAAGATTGAGATGCAAATGGAAATACTACCATCCCAACAGAGGAAAGAGCCAAATGAATAAAGATAAAAGAAGAAATCAAAAAGTTATCCCTAAGGATTCAAATAAGAAGTTTCATCAAAAGGGATCGACTACAATATTCTATCCCATCTAAGAAAATTCCAGTTAGTGTAAGCACTTCTAATGTTAAGATCTAACACCTTAATTGAAGCTCTCAAAGAGGAAGCATATTTTGTCAACGCCGCCTAACTGAGACCTTGCATGTTCAAGAGCCTCCAAATCACATTTTCGTAAGATGATCTAATGCTCGACCGCAGAGCACAATCGCCTCAGATGTTACAAAAGTGATGAAATTATAATACCTGGATCTTAATTGATCCCTTGCCTCCGTGAATCTTATGAACTTGAGAACTCTGGATATTATCTCTAGATGTACAACATCTGACGAGATAAAGTCATGGTTCTTTCAATGAAGGGACAGCTATCGGTCATTCGCCCTTCCTCTTAAATTTGGAGACCTCTACAGGCTAAATTTCATGTGATCGATGCGATATCATTCATTCGTTTCCTCGACCATGGCTATATGTAGATTGTCCCATCTACATTGCATCAATGTATGAAATATACAAAGGATGGAGAAGAATGCCAAATCAGGTGACATGCAACCTTATGTGAAAATGAAGATTTATCAAGATGCCGCTTATTTCCTTCCAGGGAATCAAAGCTAACAAAACAACTAAGAATCGCATCTACTTCAAAACCCATAAAAGAACAAGTTAAGAAGAAGGGAGAAGATAAAATGAATAAAGGAAAGGAGATTGTTCCAAATATTCCTAGGAATATAAAGAACAAGTCCAAAATCAATAACACCGCCCCTCATCTAGTGAAAGAAGAAGAAGATGAATGTGTTCCTTCTAAATAAAGGTCCGCATGACTCTTCGAGTAAAGCTCTGACTGAAGAAGAACATTTCGACTCTGATTATGAGTTCGCTTTTGAAAGTGTGCAATGCACTTACTTTAAAACAATCATAGAATCCATGAGACTACACTTGTACCCCTGCTCCTCCCACATTAAGGAAATCACCCTCGAGAAACTCACAAAGTCGAGGAATTGGTGACCTTCTATGTACCTCCTCTCGAAAACACGTGAAAACACGGATCTTGATCGAAGGCCATCGCTCCCCACAAAGTTTTAAGTTAAAATAATAAATTTCATAAACCTACCACTCAGATTATATACTGTTCTTAACGATTCATTGGACTAAATTTTAATCGAAAGTCTCTCGATTTGGGAGGTGTAATTAATTATGCCATATAGAAATGAACCGATATAAAGTTCTCACCAAATGAGAACGAAATCCTTATCTCTATTCATCTCCGCTTCAAATTATCACCGACACTTAAACAACTCTTTCCTTTTTTTTTCGAAAGATGTCGGTGGTGAATTTTCGGATCCCACAAATACATATACAATAGGTGTTATAATTGAATTATTTTTGGGACTATCTAATTGGAGTGTTGGATTCCTTATGAAGTTGTTGTGACTGCAAAGACTAGGGCTTCCTTTTTTTATGTAGTCATGGCCTACTTCGGCTCCATCCTAACATACGTTGCATTCCAAAACAAAAGAGAAACTAAAATGCTTTAAAATGTGAACATCAAAACATGTAAAGTACACGCTTCATGCTATGCTTTGAAGCACTGAAAGCTTATGCTTCAATTTTCTTAGATTCTGGAATTCTAATTCAACTTTTTTATAATATTCAACAAGGAATGAGAAATAAAATAGCTAAAAAAGAGAAAAAAATCTATTCTCATCTACCTCAAAATCCCTGTTCCGTAGTTTCAAGACAAAAAAGTAACATTGCATCTTCCATGACATCATCTCACCCTCTCTATACTCTCTTTTTTCATTAACTTTATATAATGCAAGCATATTTTTTATATATTCTATTTTTTTCTCATTTATTCAAATACAACACCTATTTTTATTAGTCTCATCTTTGTTAATAGTGAAAACACATCTATAATTTGATGGTTTTTAATTTTAACATTCCACCATTTATTATTTCTTTATAATTTATGATTATTTAAGCTTGTTCCACGGTACTTATTTATTTTAATAATATTAAATATTTCACAATTATCTTCTTGTTAATCTTATCATATTTTAATGTGTCACATTACTAAGACTATAATGAAAATAGTGAACTCTTGATATTTTTACGAATGAAAATTATTATTTTTAACATTTCCTTATTTTTATAATATCATAATATGTCATATTATTTTTACAAACAAACAACAACAAAACCTTTATCCCACTACATGGGATTGGCTATATGTATCATTTTCTACAACGTGTCTTATTAAGTGACATATTCCCATTTAATACTAATAAATTAAGATCATTTTTATACTTTATAACCCAAGTCATTTTAGGTCTACTTCTACCCTTCTTAACTGAAGCCTAATCTAATACATTTACTCTTCTAACTGGTCATGGTCGGCATTTTATGTGACCAAACCATCTATAAGATGAATCTCTCTAATCTTATCTACCACTAGAGCTACTCCAATCTCATCACATATATATTTATTTTTCATTTTGTCTCTAATCTTATCTACCACTATTGGTTCCTATATTTAAGAATAAAGGTGATGCACAAGAGTGTGCAAATTATAGAGGAATTAAGTTAATGTGCCATACATTAAAATTATGGGAGAGAGTAATTGAGCATAGGTTACGATGTGATCTGAAGTTTCTCCAATCAGTTTTTCATGCTTATGGATGCTATACATTTGTTAAGGGGTTTGATGGAAGCATAGAGAAAGTAAGAAGGATCTACATATGATATTTATTGATTTAGAGAAAGCTTATGATAAAGTCTCAAGAGATGTTCTTTGGAGAGTTCGAGAAAGGAGTTAATATTGGTTATATTCAAGTCATGATATGTATACTAGAGCACTTGTGTCCAAACACAAGGAACATATTTCCTATTTGGTTGGATTACATCAAGGATCAACATTAAGCCCTTATCTTTTACTTTAGTTATGGATGTTCTTAATGAGGCATTTACAAGAAGATGTACCTTGGTGTATGCTTTTTCGATGACATTCTTCTTGTTGATAAGACTAGAGAGGAGTCCAACGAAACTTGAATTATGGAGGTCAACTTTAGAGTCTAAAGAAGGTAGATCTAAACCCGAATATATGGAGTGTAATTTTAGTTGTAGAAGTTTTAGTGATAGTTGTGACTTTAGGTGATCAAGTCATTAATAAGAGTGAACATTGATATTTAGGCTCTATTGTTCAAAATGATGGTGAAATAGATGGAGATGTTATTAGTAGAATTCAAGTTGGATGGTTGAAGTGGAGGAATGCATCCGGCTTATGTGATAGAAAGTACCACTTAAACTTAAGGGAAAATTTTATAAGATGGTGGTAAGACAATGATGACTTATGGTGCGAATGGTAAATAGAAGCTAAGACTAAGTTAAGTGTTACGAGATGAGGATGCTTAGGTGGATGAGTGGCTTTACTCGAGAGATAGAATGCAAAATGAGTATGTTCGGGAAAAGATAAGATCGGAGAGCCTTAGATGGTTTGGCCACATAAAGCGTCCCGACAGAGAGAGATATGATTTACTTTTAAGAAGAAGAAAAAGAGAAGATAAAATGATCTAAGAAAAATGATACTTGAATTATGAGAATTTGACACATAATAGCACAATGGAGACGAAGGATTCATGTAGCCACTAGTGGGATTAAGGCTTGTTGTTGTTGTTGTTGTTGTTGTTGTTTGTCTAAGTCACTAATTCAAACGAGCATCCTCATCTTTGTAACACAACTTAAATTTACGTGTGCCATAAAGCATTGCAAATCTCACCAGCATCTTATAAAATTTTCCCTCAAGTCTAAACGATACATTCCTATCACATAATAGGCTCGATGGATTCCTCCACTTCAACCATCCACTTGAATTCTATTAATAACATCTCCATCTATATCACCACTTGAGGTATCTAAAAAATTCACTCCTTTTAATGATTGGTCACCCATTACCACCACACCGACACTAAATCTTCTACAACTAAAATTATACACCATGAATTCAATTTTTGATCTAATCAACCAAAAGCCTTAAGACTCTAACCATAATTCAAATTTTTCATGAACTACCACTCCAATCTTATCAACAAGAAGAAATATCAATAGCAAAAAGCATACACCAAGATACATCCCTCTTGTAAATGTCTAGTAAGAGCATCCACAACTAAAGCAAAAAAGATCAGCTTAAAGTCGATCCTTGATGTGATCCAACTAAAAAGCAAATACTTGGTCAATCCTCCTTGGGTTTGAACATAAGAAGGGCTATCAAAAAAGCTTGTTGTTCGCAAACATCTTGAGCTCTGCTTGTTAAGCAACTCAGGTTGAAATCGTTCATTAATAAAACGAGCCAAACATGAACAACTCTTCGTTCAATCGTGTTTGGCTAGTGATAGCTCGAAATAAGAAAATTATGTATATATATGTGCACAATGGTTTTGCAGAGTGAAGCTGAGGGTTTTGAAATGGCACAAGTTCAAATCATGTTCCAAACATTTTTATAACTTATTTTGGTTGATTTTGTTTGGCAAATCGAGCCAAACACAACCAAACATTTTACGAGCTTAATTCAAAGACAAGCAAATTTTGAACACGAGTTAATATAAACGAGCCAAACACGAACAAAGCTTTAGCTCGGTCAATCTTTGGTTCATTTATACCCTTAAACACAAGTGATAACTCCAGATATATATATTCTTAATGGCATGAATATAAACAACATTAACTTCATTCTTTTTTAAAACTCTCCAAAGTACTTCTCTTGAAACTTAGCATATGCTTTCTCTAAATCAACAAATATCATATGCAGATCTGTCTTACTCTC
Source organism: Cymbidium sinense (assembly GCA_021442155.1). Lineage (NCBI taxonomy): Eukaryota > Viridiplantae > Streptophyta > Magnoliopsida > Asparagales > Orchidaceae > Cymbidium > Cymbidium sinense. The sequence continues at coordinate 155,324,509 of CM038217.1, read as the reverse complement.
CATACTTCTCCATCAAACCTCTTAAAATAAATATAGCATCCATAGTAGACCTACATGCCATGAAACCAAATTAGTTTGAAGAAACTTTTGTATCACATCATATTCTATGCTCAATTACTCTCTCTCATAATTTTAATATATGACTTATTAATTTAATTCATCTATAATTTGCACACTCTTGTGCACATCTTTATTCTTGAAAATATGAACCAACAAACTCCACTCATCTAGCATTTTTTAATCTTTAAAATATTATTTGAAAATTGGTAAGCCATAAAATTCCTTTATCTCTTAAGCATTTTCACAGTTTTATTTAAATATCATCAATACTACTGTTTTTCCACACTTAATTTTCTTTAAGACCTCTCCAACTTCAATTTTACTAATACGAGGTTAAAAACAAAAAACTCTATTTTCATTCAGGATACTAAGATCGCTAAAATCAATCATATTCTCACAACTTTCATTAGAAAATTTATCAAAATATCTCATTCACCTATATTGAAAATCCTCTTTTAAGAAAAATATTTTTTAATCTTCTTTCTTTATTCATTTCTCTTACACTAAAAATTTACTTCTTTCTCTTTGAGTGGCTGACATATCATTCATTCTCTTTAATATCCAATTTATTATATAAATCATTAAATATTGAATTTTTTATATCACATATTTCTTTCTTAGGCCACTCTAAATCTTTCCATTCTCTGAGTTTTTATACAACAACAACAAGCCTTTATCCCACTAAGTGGGGTCGACTACATAAATCATTTGTCTTATCATGTGTCCTATTATGTGTCAAATTGTCATTTAATTCAAGTATACTAAGGTCATTTTTTATGCATTTTAACCAAATCTTTTAGTCTACGCCTACCTTTCTTAACATAAGGCAAATCTAATACATCTACTCTCCTAACAATCGGGACGCTTGATGGCCAAACCATCTAAGATGACTCTCTAATCTTATCAAGCATCGGAGCCACTGGAACTTTTTCCCAAACATACTCACTTCGCATTTTATCTCTAAGAGTAAAGCCACTCATCCACCTGAGCATCCTCATCTCTACAACACTTAACTTAGTCTTATGCTTCTCTTTTATTGACAAACATTCTGCACCATAAATCATTGCAGTTCTTACCACCATCTTATAAAATTTTCTCATAAATTTAAGCGATACTTTTCTATCACACAACAGGCCAGATGCATTCCTCCACTTCAACCATCCAACTTGAATTCCACTAATAATATCTCCATCTATTTCACCATCATTTTGAACAATAGAGCCTAAATATCTGAATCGCTCTCTTTTTAGTGACTTGGTTCACCTAATGTCATAACACTACCACTAGAACTTTACAACTAAAATTACACTCCATATATTCAATTTTAATCTACTTAAACGAAAACTTGTAGACTCTAAGGTTGACCTCCATAATTCAAGTTTCTCTTGGACACCCTCTCTAGTCTTATCAACAAGAAGAATGTCATCAGCAAAAAGCATACACCAAGGTACATCTTCCCGTAAATGCCTAAGTAAGAACATCCATAACTAAAGCAAAAGATAAGGGCTTAAAGTTGATCCTTTTGTCCAATCCAAATAGGAAAATATTTTGTCAATCCTCCTTGTGTTTGGACACAAATAACAGCTCTAGTATACATATCGTTAATGACTTGAATATAACCAATATTAACTCATTTCTTTTTCCAGAACTCTCCAAAGAACATCTCTTGAAGCTTTATCATAAGCTTTCTCTAAATCAATAAATATCATATGTAGATCCTCCTTACTTTCTCTATACTTCTTCATCAAACCTCTTAACAAATATATAGCATCCATAGTAGATCTACGCATGAAACCAAAGCAGAGAAACTTTTGTATCACATCGTAACCTATACTCAATTACTCTCTCCCATAAATTTAATGTATGACACATTAACTAAATTCCTCTATAATTTGCACACTCTTGTACATAACCTTTATTCTTAAATATAGAAGCCAATAAACTCTTTCTCTGAGTTTTTATATCTAAATTAATTTTTATAATAAAATTTTATATTTTTGATCTTTTCTTGTATATTTTAACTCCACCACCAACTAATTTTATTAATAGTATATTTTCTTTTTGATTCTCCAAGCATTTTTTTTTAACTTGCTTAATCTCACTTATTAGTTTTTCCCATATTATATTAGCTTCCTCATGAATATCCCAAATTCTAAGATCATGTGGCTTATTCTTAAAAAATATATATTAGCAATCTTTAAATATCCCTATCTGATCGTAGAATAATGTTTCGATTTATTTTTTATCTTCCACATATTTGTCTTAAAATCCAAAATTAATGGTCAATGATGGGTGCTTAAACTTTCACTAGAAGTGACTTTACCATTTTTACAATATAAAATACCTATTTTCTTCTAAGAAAATAACAATCTGCATTTTACTGGGTACATTCTTATAAATAATAATATGCTCATCTCTTTTCTAAAATAAAGTATTAGCAATTACAAAAATATAAGTTAAAAAATCTAATATAATCCTACTTTCTTCATTAGTCAATCCATACTCAGAATCACCATGACTGATTTTAAAATCTTTTACCACTCTATCAATATATCCATTTAAATCTTCTTTAATAAATACTCTTTCTTTTAAAGGTGTCTTTTATATTAATTCTTCTAAGTTATTCCAAGATTTTTCTTTTAAGCATATATCTAAATTTACTTAAATAACAATAAGCACTTTAACATTAATAATCTTAGCATCAATAAAAATCTTCAAAGCTATAATTATATCTCTAATTCTATTCATTTTCATAATATTATCCTTCAAACTCTTATCTATAATCACACCTACATCATTTCCAATACAACTACACGAATGTCAAAGTGTAAAATATAAACTATCAATCTCCTTTGCCTTCTCCCTATCTTGAATGCATAACATATTTATCTTCCTATGAATCACAATATCTATTAATTCCATTATTTTTAAATAAATCAAATAAAATTATAGTTACTGCATTAATGCTCGTGCTTCATTCTACATGTGAATCAAAAAACTCATTAGCATTTCAAAACATTAATTGATTATTACCAAATAGAATATTTTTTTCACTTCTTAGAAAAATAAAGGTTTCAAGGAAAATGTTAATCAAAACTCGTAGATACACTTGCTTAACTGATTAAAGCATTTCAAAGATCATTATGTATAAATTCAGATATGGATGGTTGTTAACAAAATTTACAAACAAAAGGATGGAAAAGAATAGAGGTAAAGCAATATTACTGCAGGAGAAGAGTATGTTCCACAGCTTAGAGCAAAGGTCACTAGCGGCTCATATGTATCGATCGAAGCCCTCTTCTGCTCCTCAGATACTTTCATCTTCTGAAGTGCAAGAAGCAAAGCCTAACCAAGGTACAAAAGTAGTCAACAACTTCAATCAGATAATCATATAAAAATTACATTAAAAAAATTTGTACAATAAATAGAGCATGCATTACCGTTTGTGGCCTATGAGCGGGTGGCTTCATCTTCAATACTACATACTCGATGCAAGCAGCACTGAATGAGTGGACCTCCAACTGTGTATACAGCCTGTGATGAATAAAAATAGGTAAAAAATACTTGACACCACCCACAAACAGAAAAAAAAAAAAAAAAACTGATCGATATTAATCAACTTCAGTTGAAAGTATCCCAAACAAAAACTAATATGCAAAGTTGAATATGATAAAAAGCCTTTCACAGAAAGGAATAAAAGCAATAAGTGCACTGATGATAATTAAAATCATTAACTTATCAACATCTCAATTGATATATAATTTCATGGAAATGAATCCTTCGGACTTTTTACAGCCAAGACTGCCGACTACTTTATCTATTATCAAGGTTTATAGATCACATGACAAAATAATGTTAGTTTACAAACTTGTTCAAAATGGTTAATCAGTAGAAAGCAGGCTTCCCTTTTTCTGAGTGGTTTCGTGCTTCGTGCTTCGTGCTTCGAGCTGCGTGCACGCATTCTAAGAAGGTGCAGCTATGGCATATAAGCAACACGTAGAAAAAATTATTTCATCTTTCCCGCTTTGAATCTTTTGTTTTTCACCAGATAACAAAATTAATAAAAACATACAAGGTTAGTTACTAATTAGAATTCGCATTGAACCTGCCAGCTTTCCTCTACCTAAGAAAGTCACTTGCAATTCAGATATCTAAGTGCATTCAAAAGCTAGAGTAAGAAGAAAAATCGCATAATTGATAGGCACAAAAAATCAAAACAGTCCCGCAAAGATATGTAGTATAGAAAAAATAATATACTTTAAAAATGTTTCTGATGTAGGAGTTACAAGAATTCATGATTTGATAATGCAGATCTATTATGGGATGGACAAATCATAAAAACACAAACTTTTAAATCACAAAATATTAATTTGAAATCTCATTCATTACTTGAGATGCAAACTGGAAGACAGAAATCCAGCTCATCATAATTGAATAGCATCTATAAAAATAATACATACAAATAAAATTCACAAAAAGACATGCAATTAATTAACAAGCATGAACTTTAAAAACCACGATTGTATCCAAGATGAATAAAATCAACTGCACAGCCAAACCAACATGAAGAGTTCAGAGAACAAAGATAAACAAACAAAAAATTCACCAAATTGATCAAAAAACGATTGAGCCTCCATCATCTTAAGATTGCTTAAAGAGTTCATTCTTCATGAGGCAAATTAAATATTATTCAACCAAACTTCTCCTAACATTTATATTAGTGTTTATTTAGAACTGGGTCCTACTTCCTATAGATACAAACATTTACACCTCTTATCATAATAAGAGAGCTCTCGATTAAGGTTAGAAGTAAATATTAATCTCTTGTGTGAATCATTGCTTCATGATATTGTGTGGGTGACTATTTAAAATATGTGAAAGTAATCCCGATTAAGATCTCATGGTTCCGCCGACCCGGAACTAATGTTATTTCTAGTCTACAACATTAGAGGATCATTAGTCGTAATTTCTAGAGAACTTGATTAGCAGCCATGAGTTGTTAATCCCAGGAATCTCGAATAGACCAGGGTTATTATAGGTATTTTATGAATTATTTAAGCTGAACTTAGCTTATAGGTTTGTCCAATCATTAGGTCTCATAACCTTGTCTTTTAGAAAAGATGGTTTGAGAATTTTATGATATAGGTAATCTTATCATCATTAATATACCCTAGTGACAACTCTTACAACTTTTGGAAAACCTTAGATTCAAACAGGGTTCGTCTTGAGAACATTCAGTGTACCTATAACTATTGAAAGGCCTTAGAAGTGAGTGAAGTCTGCTATGTTGGGCTTATATCCTTTGGAATGTCGTGTTAAATATGAACACAGATTAAGCATACATCCATTGGAAGGATGATGTTAAAAGTAAAATCCACGTGGCGGAGGTTGGCTAGGCTTACATCCATTGAAATGTCATATTCAAGTAGAGTTTGTTGTACGAATGTAGATGGAGCTTACATCCATTGGAAGGCTAATGTTAAAGGTGAAATCCATTTTGTGGATGTTGACTGAGCTTACATCTATTGGAATGTCATATTAAATATGAACATTTGTTTCATGAAGATATATTGGGCTTATATCCATTGGAACACCAAGGATTTGGAATTTTTAATCTCATTTAATAATCGAAAAGAATTTTGATTTTTATTAGGATTAATTGTATTGCATCAAGCTCTCGATAATTTGCTTGATTAATCGAGCAATCAATGATATGCGAATATTTTTATCCCGAAAGTTAAATTTATACATTTTTTTGGATTCTTACATGTGAGCGACATAATTCTAAATTTGTCAATATATTTAAATTTATTAAAGAATTAGTAATTTAGCTATAGATCCTCAAGTTACAATTTAATTAAATCGTATGATTTTAATGTGAGGACAATGGGGTTATAGCTCATTCATTTCAATAATTTTTTGATTTTATCAAAAAAATTTCGTGAAATTTTGGCAACATGACTACTTAGCAATGTTATGTTTGTAAAATCAAGTGCACTCATTGCGATCTTTTCTCTTGGTCCAAACCAAAGATCAGCAGAGTTTTTAATAATTTTCCTGGCTGAATCCAAGATCAATGTACGCAGGTTTTCTTTGATTGTATTTTATTTAATTTTAAAATTAGTGCAATTTTGTGAAATTTCAAAAACATGACTATTTAGCAATGCTAGGTTTTGCAAAATTTAGTATAATTATGCTCTCATCTCTTGTTCCAAACCCAAGATCGATAGAAGGAGATTTTCATTTCTTATCGGACCCAAGATTGATAACTGAGGTCTTCATAATTTTTCTAACTAAATCCAAGATTGACAAGAGATCTTCATAATTTTCTCAATCGGACCCAAGATCGATGATGTACGAGTCTTCAAATTTTTTGAGGTTTAAAAATCATTATACCTACAAAAGCTTCAAAATTCCCAAATAACCCCAAATTTCCCTTTTTTGCTCTAAGAATGGGGTTAATCACGTGATTTCTCATGTGATTGCTTGGCTTGGCTTCTTCGCACGATAAGGGTCTCGGCTAAGGCTCCTTCACGCAACAAGACTCTCAGCTCTGACCCTCTCACCTAGCGTGGACTTCGGCTCGGCCTACTTCACACGATGAGGAAGGAAGGCTAAGGGCCTGTCGATTTACCCCATCTCTCAATTCTCTCTTGCTCCCAATTTCTCACTCACACTCTCGATCACTTTCTCTCTTTCTCCATCATATGCACGCAACAACCCTTCTATCGACCAACTGATTGGCTTTAAACTGATTGCCCTAAGTGAGATCATGCAAGACATGGGGTGTGGGTCGAGCTCGTGCAAGGTCGAGGGTGGGTTGTGGATATGGTTGGATAAGCAACGTGGGTGGTTCTTCATGCAACTTCATGGTCGAGCATGGTTTGTGAGAATAGGTTGAAGAGATTTGTGGGGCATGGCAGCAAGAAGTTTCATTTCTTCTCTTTTCCCCTCTTTTTGCTGCAAACATAAACCACATCCTATCAGTACAACTAAATAACATCTCAATATCTCCAATGCCCCATTTATCAAGGAGTTGACTAAAAGGAATTACACAACCAACTAGAAGTAAATAAAAAAAATAACTAGGTTGTTCCTTACATGGTTCAGACCCATTTTATAATTACAAAAACCCTTTATCTCCTTATCTACAACCTAAATCAAAGGTCTTGATTTCAATACAAAATTCACAAATTTCACTAGGACGGGTAACATAATAAGCCATCTAACCAAAATGTTCATAAGATCATCAAATCTGATGCAATGTACACCCATCCAATGCAAAATTAGTCATAAAAATAGTCAAGAATAGCTTATTTGCATGGACAACATACTCACCATATCAGTTTCATTGCCAAGCAACTACTACAAAAACCTCCAAACATGATCTCCAAAAACAAAACACATAATAAAAAATCAACTATCATAGCAAAAGTTTGTGGGAACCAATAAAAAGCTAGAAATCCACTGCCAGGCATACAATTACTAGAGAATAAAGAATAACAAAATAAACAACCAGAAGAATCAAGTTTGATAACAAAACTATTAAAAAAATTAAATGATTGCTGAATTATAAAAACTTTTAAAAAATCATCTACAAAATTCTTTCATGACAAACAATTTTTGTTTTAGAGAACAAAAAGACATTGAGATTTGCATCAATTTTACCCAATTTAAAAATGTTGAGTCCGATGAATTGTTTATTTGATATACATATAGTGAATCTAAGCATAATATTGAACATCATACAAAGAAATTCAAGAGTCACCACATACAAATTTGTCCCATTAATACATAAGATGCCTTTGATATCCGCTTTTGTTAGTGGATAAAATTTTATTATTTGTTATGACAAAAAAAATTCTATTATTGATTGGGCAAGTATTGGACAAAATCTCAAAAAAGATAAAAGGAAAAAGGATCCAAAGCATTGGTTGAAGGTTCAGGATATAAAATTAAACTAAATATATTAAAAATTAAGCTAATACCAAAATTATCTAAGATTCTAACTAAATTAAGTATTTGAATAATTCATTGTATGACTCTATATGAACCAATTTTTTTAGCAGTTAATTTCTTAAGAGTTCTCAAAGCAAATCTTTCAAGACTTCAATAGGCCATTTACCTATAATTTGATTTAAATTTCACATTCCTATCATTCTAATTTATAATAGATTTATAGTTGTCATAGTAAATAGAAAGTTTCTTACAATATATTATGATACGACCTTAAGCTCTAGTACCAAATATGATGTAGGACATCTTAGGATGTAAGAAATTTGCTAATCAAAATCTCCAATGAGATGCACAAAATCATACAATTAAATGAAATCCATACACTTGTTGAACCATGATTGTATCCAAGTTGAAGAGAATCAATTACAAGCTCAAATCAATAACAAGAGTTTAAAGAATAGAAAAGTAAGAGAAGAAGCCACAAACTCATGCATTTCATTTCTACAAGAAAAAACAACTCCCAAAAATCTACAAGCTCCCACTTATCAAGTACACTAAAAAGAATAAATAATAGACTCAATCAAAAGATTATCAAACAAATAACAACACTATTCCGTTATACCTTAAACTTCCTTTTAATCACAAAATATATAGCCCACAAATTCCACAAATTCCACACAAAAAAGAGAACCAGTTAATAATTACAATGTAAACAAATCATATTAGAATAGATTACCTGATAATCCATATAACAAGAATTTTCATAAAAAATGTGAATCTCTTATGTATGTCATGACCTAGCCAAGCAACTCGGAATATCAAGGTGAGAACAAACAACTTAATGAAAAATTAAAGCATTCTCACATCATTATTAATAGAAAAGAATCAGCTACATTATTATTTTAATTATTTATAAGATTTCTCATAACATATATAGCGCATATATTACTTTCATAATAGTTAAAATATCTAACTCTCGAAGAAAACTTTCAGCTATACACATACACCCTTCTTTTATCCATTTACATTATTAGATATTTTTTTGAAAAAGAATCATTAAATAAGGAGTGAGTTAAACAACTTAATGAATAATTATATATCTAAATTATAGTAATTCAAAAATTAATAAACATTATGTATGCCAATTCCAATTATTGAATTAATATCATATATTTTAATGAAATAGTAAGAAAATGTATTCATAAAAGAGTAGGATAAAAAATTATTTACCTTTTCTTATCATTTTTCATATTTTCTTAATTTATAATATACCCATCACAAAAGTCATTGTCTAAATGTGTGCTTGAAAGGCACACCATCTCATAATTTTTTTCAAGCCAACCTTGGAGGGAAAGTAACATTTTGTCAAGCATAATCCAAAAGGGTATGTAATCTTTATCATTACTATTTACATGTTGAGTATGTTGCATCCCTAATTAATGCCATAAGAAAGTGAACTCCAGTCAACATGTATAAGCAATCACTTTATGATATAATCAATTTCATACATTTAATCATGTATTTTAATAATATCTTTATCTTGTCATTTGGAAGATCAATTATAATTCAATCATAAAATGATCACCACAATAATACGAGGAGCTCATAACTGGGTAAAAGAAAATCATTTTGCAATAATAGTTTGGTGTCAAATATTAACTTGATTTAATTCACATACAAAAATAAAAATATTTGAAATAACATTTGAACATTCACATATAAATTATACACAACAATCAATGCATTTTGATCTAGACAAAAAGAATTGATTACTATAAAATAGAAAACATAATTTCTCATTTTTAATGAGACTCGTTTGTTCCTTTCTGCTGAACAAAATTCTTCTTATCGTGAAGACCTATAATTGCACGTGAATATTAATTATCCTCACTATCATATTTATCATCATTATAATTATAATCATTATAATTATAATCATTATTATTATATCATTTATAAGTATTATTATATCATTGATAATTATTTAGATTATTATTATTATTTTATTATTATATCTCTATATCATTATTTCTATTGATAATAAAAGTCCCTTACCTCTCTCCTTCTCAGTTTGCTCTAAGCCAAACCTATAGCACCTATTGCACAGCCTCAGCACACACGCACACGAGAGCAAATCAATTTGCTCACCCACGCATCCCCCGCTACATCACATCTTGGTCAAGTGAGCTCACACAAATGCTAGTCCTCTCTCTCCTTTTTTGGTTTGAACAAATGCCCCCCTCTCATGTTCTTGTGGTCTTAAATAGCGAGGTAAGGAAGTGCTTGCTCAATTGGGACCGCGACACCTATTTCAATAGGTATCAAGGTTCATACATGACCATTACCAGCCTTATTCACTATTTTGAAAAAAAATTTATCAAGTTATTACAATATAGGACAAAACAAGCCACAAAAGTTGCAGGATTAGCTAATTAGTGGGGATAACAACTTACCAAATCACTTGCACCATGAAGCAATTGCAGAAAACTTCAAACTCAAATGCTAATGGTAAAGATGCCAATCTCAAAATTTGCTTGCACAAAAAAATAATAAAATAATAAAATAAATGAAAGAACAAGCAATTTGTCGAAAACCCATCATCAAACACCACTTACAGCACATCCACAACCTTCCAAAGATAGAATGTCTAATGGTATAAGATAACCGCAAGTGCAGTAGACCAATCCACCACCATAAACAAGAGATGCATCAGCAACCGAAGAAAAGAGTCACATGAGCAACAGTAATTTAATGAAAAATCAATTATTAATGGCCACAAACTAGAGAACAAAGGACAAAAAAACACAATCCAAGAAACTGAAACCAATTTTGACAATGAAACTACAAAAATAATCACTAAATGTCTAAAAACAAAAATAAAATAGAAATTTCAGCTTCCAAATTTATTTCCTTCACGCATAAATTTATGTTTTTGATGACTTCAAATTTTGACATGTGCATCAATTCCTCAGAGAAAATCACCAGCATTCAAGAAGATGGTATGTGTGGGTATACAGTGCAGGAACATACCTTTTGCATCAATGCAAAGAGCTTCATGTCACTCTTAGGAACACCATATGCAAGATAAGCCTATGGAAAACCAGTTTATGGAAATAATCAGACATTTTAATTTAATCTGCATATGACAATTTTCCATTTTTTTCAAGATTAAAGGATCGTAATCTTAAGCAGCCATAGTAGTTTAGTATCATACATGCATAATGAGTGCATTATATAAATTGATCCAGAAGGCTAACTTCTCACAGTAGCTGAGGTGAATAGGATTTACTTCTGCCAACTGTTCAATAAGTGATCTGTCAAAATGAGAAATATTAGAGTCTAAAAAAATCAAAACAAGTTAAAAGTGTTTATGTTATTGAAAAAATCTCTCCAAGTAGTATAGTACTAGCTAGAAATCTTTTTGCAAAGAATATGCAAAGCATTTATGAGTTCAGCATTTGTTCAAGTAAAATGAAGACTAAAAGCTCAAAGGAACAGCCACACAATACATAGATTCACGTGAAACTGTTAAGCTGACTGCTCTACAATGACATTCAATGGGATATACCCAACATCCTTGTTTAAAATTGTGTAATAAAAAACCCGCATCAAAACCTACCATAGCACTTTTTTGTAAAAATTTTATTATATAAAATTTAGGTTAAATTATTATGTCATTAGTTCTTATTTTAATATCTTATATTATTTTTCTATTTATATAATACTTCTTCATGATTTGATGTCAATATATTAATATATTATTTAAGACATTGAACAATTTATTACTTCCTACTATATTAGAATATTAATGTGTTACATTTTAATATATCAAAAAGTTATGTTATTAATATATTATTTTTTATTTTGTACTTTGATTTGCATGCAACTTTTTATTTTGCACAATTTGTTGACTCTAAGGTTTACACCTCGCCTCACAAATGACAAATGTCTCGATATCCAATTGTGCAATTTTAAAACTTTGCTCAAAATGAAATATTAACAATAAATAGCAATAAAAAAGAAAGGCTACAAGAATCCAAATTGACCACTGCTTAGTAACACTATGGAAGCCTTCGGTGAATAGGAAGGGAGGACACTGACACTATTTTCAACAAGAAGAACCTGCGCTTTCCTCCAGTCATAGCAAAGGAAAATAACACGAAGAAATATATGTGCAATTCAACTTACAACAATAACATGGCAAATGTAAGTCAACATAGTATGTACAATTGACATTCAGCTAAACAACACAAAAAAGGTATGTTGAATATCACAGCAGCTGGTTCGTTCAGTAGCATAATTATTGTAATTTTGCAAGCAGGACTAAACAAAAGGATTTGATTAAAAACATAATGATCGGAGGCAACCTGAACACCTTTAATGAATCAGAAGCATATTCAAGTTGCTTCTTCTCCACTGACATCCATGAAACCTCCTTCGCCAAACTATAATTACCAATATCAATCCAACACAACTTTCCACGAACTTTATATGGATCAAAGATGCCACCCATAGTTACAACATCATTGTTGCACTGAATATCGGTTTGAGGACTTTGTCGCCATGAGGAAATTGACGTCAGCTCAGATAGTGGCCAAAAAGTTGGCATGTGTCCTTGCGGGGATGAAGATGGACAAAAACTCTCTGGCGAAGACAGTCTTGAGGGAAAACTAGAGCAATCTGCCAGGGAGATGAAAATATCTTTCATGCAACGAACTATCTCCTCAGAAAGTTGATTGGGATGGAGGAGGCTCGAAAAGCCTTTATGTGGTATTCGTCCAAGTTTTCCAAACTGTTGAATCATTTCAGAAGGGCACCCCGCTTCTTCTATAACCACATCATCCAAACCTGCCTGATGAAGAATGTACTTATCAAAATAACTTGAAAGAATACAAAAACTTTCAGTTGCTTAAGAAACTGTTGATCATTTTTACCAATATGAAGTAAATATTGACAACGTTAAACTATATCTGAATGAATTAATTAATGCAACAATAAAAGCCAACAGCTAAAATCCAAAAACAAACATTTAAATAGTACAACATTAAAAGCCAAACAGCTTAAATCAAAAAAGAGATAGAACATATAGCACGCAAACATGTGCAAAGAACTCTTTTTTAGGATTGGCATAAATTACCAGATCATGTAAAAGCTTCTTTTTTTAATTCATGTTCTTATTTCATTTTTGCATGTATTTTGTTGTATTTATGAATGAAAAGACAGTTCTATTTGTTTGGTCGAATAGAAGCACAAGCATTATCTCTACAAGATTATTAAACAACTTTATTTTTATTATGCAATCTGGTAGTTGATTCAATTTCACAATTTATACTATTAATAATATTACTTAATTTTAAATTAATTTGAACTAAAAAATAGTATATGAATATTATATAAACTGTATAGAAAAACTCTTATTAAATAATTAGCAATATAATATAGCTTAAAATAAAATTAAAACCTGCATTAAAAGTAATTTTATCAATTTTTATGCATAATTGAATAATTTGTAAGGTTATTAATGATTTAAAATTAGTTTTTGATTTGTTAGTTAATCATTAATTTAGTTATCCTAACTATTCTTGCTTTGAATATTTTAAACATTTTTTTTGCAAACATTATATATTTTCATGCATTACATTGGTATACCCTTCATTGACCATAAGGGCCTCCACTAAGTCGTTTGTGGAACATTGCTTAGGAATTGAGGGCTTGGAATTTCGTTCCAATTTTATGGATCACTTAACAAATTATAAAGGTATTTCACGCATACAAAAGTTTTGAAAACACTCTACTACAACTCTTTAGTGCCCAATGTATTATAAAAATTAGCCCACAACAACAGAATAAACTGTGTTGACCCCATAAGTCAATCTGATCATGTACAGCTCATTAGTTTGATGATAACAAATCTTATATAATATCATCCACTAATTTGCTAAGTGTTCCATAGACTATTAAAGTATTAGCTAGAGCATGGAGTTGATGCCATCATGCATAATGTTCACTTGGAGCCTTGCAACTTGTAATAAAACTAAATACAGATATTGAGAAGACTCAAGTGTGCAAATGGATATTCTAGTGCGAATAGCTTTAGATTGTTATGATTGAGCTTTATAGTTTGACCAAAGCTCTCATTTATTTATGACTAAATAATTCTTTAAATGAAGTAAAGAAGCTCATTACAAAGTACTTTCTCATTATTTTAAGTAATTAAGGTTCATTAGAAATACTTAGTATATAATTAAATTGGTACACCCTTCATTGTCCTTAGGGGTCTCCACTAAGTGGTTTGTGGAACTTTGATGAGGAATTGAGGGCTTGCAATTTTGGCCCATTTTTACGGATCGCTCAATGACAATAAATCCTGTATAATATTATTTAATAAATTGCTAAGTATTTTATAAACAATTGAAGTACTAGTTTAAAAATAAAATTAATGACATCATGCACTAAATTTACTTCGAGGCTTTGAAATTTGCCATAGAACTCAATATGGTGATTTAAAAAACTCAAAGGTGCAAATGGAATTAATAGATATTATGGTTCATAGAAAGATAAATATTTTATGTGTTCAAGAAATTAAATGGGTTGGGGAGAAGGCCAAGGAGATTGATAGTTTAGGTTTTAAACTTTGGTATTTAGGTAAAATCGAACTAGAAATGGTGTAGTGTGATTATAGATAAAAGTTTGAAGGATAATGTTATAAATATTAATAGATGTGGAGATAGAATTATAGCTTTAAAGATTATTGTTGATACTAAGATTATCAATGTTATAAGTGTGCCTACTCTCAAGTAGGTTTGGAGGTAAGCCAAAGAAAATTTTTGAAATGAATTAGAGATTAATACAAAATATATCTCTTGAAAAAAATATTTGGAGGAGATTTAAATGGACATTTGGTAGAGTGGTAGAAGATTTTAAAGATTCATTGGTTATGAATTTGGGTGGTAATGAAGAAGGTAGGATTATATTAGATTTTTCTTTTGCTTATGATTTTAGTTCTTACACTTTATTTAAGAAAAGAGATGAACATATTATTACTTATAAAATGGATCTAGTAAACACGAATTGATTATTTTCGATAAGAAAATAGATCGTTTAGATTGTAAAGATTGTAAGGTAATTCGTGAAAATCTAAATACAACATCGATGTTAGTTTTAGATTTTAAGATGAAAGGTTGTAAGAGAAAAAATAAAACCAAATTATTGTCTAAAATTAGATGGAGACACTTAAAGAACATAAATAAAAATATTTTTAAGAAAATACAAGAGATTAGAATTTGGGATGTTCATGAGGAAGAACATTATGTGGGAAAAAAATAAGTAAGTTAAGTTCTTTAAAGATGTCTTAGAATCAAAACTCTTTTAATAAGAATAGTTGTCTGATCGAGTGTCTGAAAAGATAAAAAAAAAAGTATTGTTATAAAATTTGGTTTAGATGTAAAACTTGAGAATTGGGAAAGATATAAAGTGGCTAGAGATTCTAAGAAAGCGATATCTGAAAATTTAACTTTTAGTGATTTTACAATAGATTAGATATCAAAGAAGGTGAAAGATGTATGTATAAGTTAACCAAAGAGATAGAAGAAGTAAAGTTAGTGAGGTGTATTAAGAATGAAAATAATAAAATATTTTTCTTAAAAAAGGATATTGAAAATAGGTGAATAAGGTATTTTGATAAATTTTTCAATGAAGGATCTGAAAGTACGATTGATTTTAGCAACTTTAATACTCTAAACAAAAATAAGAATTTCATTTTATCGTCATTAAGTAAATCGAAGTTAGTGAAACTTTAAAGAAAATGAAATGTGGAAAAGCGAGGACCGGATAATATTCCAATAGAAGTGTGGAAATGTTTAGGAGATCAAGGAATTTTTTGGCTTACAAATCTTTTTAATGTGATTTTAAAGACTAAAAAAATGTCAGATTAGTGGAGAAAGAGTTTGTTGGTTCCTCTATTTAAGAATAAAGGTGATGCACAAGAGTGTGCAAATTATAGAGGAATTAAGTTATGTGCCATACATTAAAATTATGGGAGAGAGTAATGAGCATAAACGATGTGATAGTTTCTCAATCGGTTTAGCATCTACTATAGATGTTATACATTTGTTAAGGGGTTCGATGGAGAAGCAGAGAAAGTAAGGAGGATCTACATATGATATTTATTGATTTAGAAAGCTTATGATAAAGTTTCAAGAGATGTTCTTTGGAAGTTCAAAAAAAGCGTTAATATTGGTTATATTCATTAAGGATATGTATACTAGTACTTGTGTCCAAACACAAGAAGGATTGACAAAATATTTTTCTATTTCAGTTGGATTACATCAAGGATCAGCTTTAAGCCCTTATCTTTTTACTTTAGTTATGGATGTTCTTACTAAGCATTTATAAGAAGATGTACCTTGGTGTATGCTTTTCTGACATTCTTCTTGTTGATAAGACTAGAGGAGTCCAACTTGAATTATGGAGGTCAACTCTAGAGTCTAAAGGTTTTCGTTTAAGTAGATCTAAAACTGAATATATGGAGTGTAATTTTTGTTGTAGAAGTTTTAGTGATAATGTTGTGACATTGGTGAACAAGTCATTAATAAGAGTGAGCGTTTCAGATATTTAGGCTATATTGTTCAAAATGATGGTGAAATAGATGGAGATGTTATTAGTAGAATTCAAGTTGAATGGTTGAAGTGGAGGAATACATCGGCTATTATGTGATAAAAGTTTCAAACTTAAGGAAAAAATTTTATAAGATGGTAGTAAGACAGATGACTTATGGTGCGAGAATGTTGGCAAAAGAGAAGCATAAGACTAAGTTAAGTGTTGAGATGAGGATGCTTAGGTGGATGAGTGGCTTTACTCTTAGAGATAGAATGCAAAATGAGTATATTCGGAAAAGTTGAAGTAGCTCAATGGTAGATAAGATTAGGGAGAGTCGCCTTAGATGGTTTGGCCACATAAAGCGTCGGCGTGTAATGACGATTAGGAGAGTAGATGTATTAGATTTCTTATGTTAAGAAAGGTAGAGGTAGACCTAAAAGACTTGGTTAAGATGTATAAAAATGATCTTAGTATACTTGATTTAAATGAGAATTTGACACATAATAGGACACAATGGAGATGAAGGATTCATATAGCCGACCCCACCTAGTGGGATTAAGGCTTGTTGTTGTTGTTGTTGTTGTTGTTGTTGTTGTTGTTGTAAAAGTGCAAATGGAGATTCCAATGAAAATAGCTTAGCATGTATAGATCCTTCATAGTTATGATTTTGTGGTTTAACCTAATGTCTCAAAGATGAAGAACACGTAAATTAAAATTGATAAAAATAATCTTTGATTAAATAAATATTTAAATTAAATAAAGAAACTCATTACAAAGTACTTCTAAAGTTAAGCATTTATGATTAAATTAGAAATATTTTGTATTTCCCTATCCTTATTATGCATGGCTTGGAATTTGCAAGCCTTCACTAACTGATTTGTGAAACTCTACTATGGTACTAGGAATGCAATTTGGGGCCATATTTATAGACCATCATTAAGCCTTTTGTGTGATCCCCACAAACTCCAAATATGAAAAGTAACAACTAGTTTGTTATGGTCGTTAGTGTTTAATGAAATGTTATTTTTGCCATCTAGATGAGGCATTTTGAGCTAGCTAGTGGCCTTCTAAATAGCATTATAAATATCTATTAATCTCCTAAACTAAGAGATTAATCAATCTGCTCAAATCTAAAGAATAAGTTAAAAAATATTGTGCTTTGAAGGATCAACTTTTAGAAATGTTTTGAAGTATTAATCCATCATCATCACTCCTTGAATACTATTGGAGCAACACCCTCCTCTTAATCTCATCTAACTACATAAAGATCATTATTTTTACTTATTTATAGCAACATTTATTTACTTTCTTTATTGCTAGCATGGATTGATAATTCACATGCTTATGCAATAATTTATGCTTGGAATGCTTCACAATAGAAAGTTGAAGGACAATCAGTGTATTCATGTTCAACTTGAATACTCTCATTCTTAACATAGTTTAATCTTCTAATCATTATCATTCTCATGGGTAGAAACTCGTATGTTTCTTTAAGTTTGCATTTTTGTGATTTTATTATATAAAATTTTATAATTAAGTTTATTATTTACATTATACTTCATAGCTATACATTCACTCGCCTACCTAATCTGACAAACAAACAACTAAGGTCACATGTATTGATATTGTAAGCTGAGTTGGTTAATTGTTTGTTCTTGTGATAATCAAGAAATATATTGGTATCAATGCATATTGTATGTTCACTCTCATCGGTATAAACTATCTTAATTACTCACTTATGTTTCACATTTGTAGGATGCCTTAATGTGACTTTATTTTCTAGTTTAATTGGGCATTATATCACATACATTGTGCTTGATATTGTTTATTTAATTTGTAGTAATATGCATTGTATACATTGTCATCTATACTAGTGCATTTGTGAGTGTGTACATTTGATTGTTTATATTTTTTGTGCCCAGAATGTGAGCTTGAGATAGGAAGAATCTCACAAGAAATTCTAAAATTTAACACAGCCAATACAACCTCTTAATGTGCTTAGACTCCTCAAAATATTCATCTTAATTAAGGTCTTTTTTTAAAAAATATTGCCACATCCATCCACAATTTCCCTAATGCAATACATCTCATGAATTAAATTTTAGATGCATTTTTAACTGAGGCATCCATCAATAGTTCAATATATCCACCATGGATGATAAACAAAGAAAATAGTACAATATCACCGTCAAATCTCCTTAAATTGGGTTGCCCCGCTATCATCTCTTATGGTAACAAATTGCCACCTATGCTTTCGAGCACGACAACATCACTCTAGTGTAAAAGTTTGCAAACATTAACAATGCCTAGTTTATGAGAACACTATCTCTCCAAGCTCTTCACATCACATCTCAATGTACTAAGGAATGTTTAGGATCATAACATTAAATAGGGTATATTTTAGGTTCAACAAGAAGTTTATTGACTTCAACAAGACATATTTCACAAAAGTACACAACCACTGCCATAATGAAGACTAAGTTTTAGAATCTCTTCCCCCATTCCAATTTGAGAGGAACATAGGAGTACTAGAAGCAATGCCCATAAATTCATGCCATAACAACTAGCATGCAAGATATGGTTCACTAGTATGGGCTTATTCTATTGGCACAAGCATGCTTGTGCCATAGCCAAATAACATCACACTCAAAACATCTATCGAACTCACTTAAATCTCAAAAACTCAGCTAGTAAATATTGAGATGAAAAATAATAATGAAAAAAGGAAGGAAGATTTACATACAAACCACACAATTCTTATGCATTTCCATATCTAACACCTGAAGTTATATATTTTCTTATATAATATTTTTCTATGCTTAAAAAAGTGCATTTCACTTTTAAAAAGTAAGTGATGATAATATTTTTGATGTGATATTGAAGATTAAGGTGTTATATATGTAAAAAGTGAAGTTTAAGTATTAGATATGTAAATACATAAGAATTGTGTGGTATGTATGTAAATCCCCAAAAAAAAAATGGTGTCTAAATAGCAAGAAGCATGATAAAAAAGCAAGAGAAGAACATAAACAAAGGCGAACACTACCACACACTAACTAGCTAGGAGAAGGAGCCCATCGTAACAAGCAAATGAGAAGTTGCTTGATCGACAACATTAGCTTTTTCCAATAGCTTTTTCTTCAGCAATCATTGATTAACCATCACATATAATCTAACTCTCATACAAATAGACCGAAAAATCCAAAAATATAATAATGTCCCTCAATTGTAAAGTAAAGTTGAACTTATAAGATATCAACAAAAAAATTAAATTATAAAATATAATAATGCTAATAAAAACAAATGACAACAATGAAGATGATTATGATATTGGAGAACAGTAAAGAATAGAGACTAACAACATCATTAGTCATTTGGCAATGGAAAATTCACGCATGATGATTGGCAGGCTCATGAGCTTAGTGCAAACTCTTTAGTGATGCCACAATGTATAACTTCAACACATAATATAAATGACTAAGGCTAGCAAGAATTTGTCAATCCGCAAGTATAACTCTTGATTATTTTTAAATTAGCACAAGCATCATTATTTACTAACAATGACAATGGTAACAACACCCTACTGAGTGTCACGATATAGTACCAACCTTTCATGCCAGCACTATGAAAACAAATTGCTCAAATGATATAGAAAGAGAGAGGAGAAATGAAATAGGATTGGTCAAAGTAAACAATTGTCTACTTGGTGAAATTCAATACATGGGAGAGCATTGTAGACTACTTTAAAAACATAGATCTCAAAGAATTGCCTCTTATTCCTCAAGTACTCGTGTACTTTATCCAATATTAATAAATTAAGGTCAATATCAAATATAACAAACACATGCTATAATAAGCAACTATTATTTTAAAAAAAAGGTATATGGCTATAGAAAAAGTTATAAGCTGGACCAACTAAGAAATAAAGCCGATAAAGATCATGATGGCAAAGATATTGAAGTACTAAAATAATAACTATCCAATCAAAAAATACTTATCATATGCTAAACATTTTATGTGCGTCTTTATTTTAATCATAATTTTATGTAAATCAAATCTCTTCGATTACTGCTTATATCTTACTTTTGAAATAATATATAAAATTAGTTTTAATCATTTTTTGTGGTTCCTTTTAAGCTATGAGATATGACCACAAGTGATCAACTTCCATGTGCTCACCTGTGCAATGGGGCACATAATCTGGGATCCTGACAATTGCTTCAGCTGATATTCAACAAGCCTTCTCTCATTTCGTTCTTGAATAAGCTGAAAATTTAAAGAAATCATCTCTTCCTCAAGTTTTCCTATAGCACTCTCCAAGGTTGCAATGTTAGACAAAAGTTCTTGTGCCTACAGGAAGAATTAACCACAACAACTATAATTAGGAGGTAATACCTCTATTAAATAAAGAAAATCAAAATAAATTTAAGGAAAGGAAAACCACAAAAGTGAAGTTGTGTGTGTGCATGCATGTGGGTTGAGGATGAGCGGGTGTGCGTGTGCACTTGCATCGGAGCATGTGTTTGTGTGTTTATTTCATCATCAATGTGACCCATCCAAATTTTATCAATGGTCTATCAAGTGGCTTATCATAAAATGCAATCCCCGGTGATGATCTTTTTGGCATACTTAATCAATTAATCAAGAATAATATCATTACTTCAATTTTCAATAATCACTCAAAAAATAAGACTTTGTTTACACCATCAATCTCACATCATTGGTAAATTTTCTTTTCAAAATGCCACTAAATTGCAATAAAATCTTTAAAATGTTGGTAATGGAAATTTTTTATAGTATAAATCAAGATCAATGGTATTGATCACCATTTCAAAGCCTCTATCATTAAAATAAAATTGGAAGGAAAGGTGCATGATTGTCACTTTTTTAAAATGTGGTAATTGAAAACAAAAACCAATAGATATAGTGAATGCAATAGAAAAGTACTTGAAGAAAAGAAAAATCAGGGTATGTTTGGCTGCAAGTAGGCTTTAACACAATTAGGATTTACTTCAACATCTAAAATTCAGATTTACTAAATCCTAAAAATTGTGTAATATGATAGATGTTAAATCAAGCTAAATCTATATAACCTATTTGGCTATGTGTTTCAAGATTTAAGAATTTATATTATTGAAACATCTTATTATACTTACTTGTATTAACATTAATTAAACTAGTTAAATCATAATTAATATAAATAAAATGTCTCAAATAAAAACTAATTAGTAGTTTGATAAGCTAATTAAAAAATAACTTCTATTTAGACAAATTAAATCAAAAATAAAATAATATCAATTAATATAAGTAACATATCTATTTTTATTGAACACTAATCACTTTACATAGTAATTTTTTTATATTAATTTTAATTATATTAAATAGAACTATAATTAGTAGAAATGACTATCTGATTAATCATTAATTACTGATTTAAAAAACTAATTAAACATAATAAGTTCTATTTAATCAAATTAAGTCACAAATAATAATATTTTATATAAATTATTAGCTTTAGTTATTTATTATTAATTATAAAAATTAATTTAATTTAAAATTAATATATCCTATTTAATTAATACCACATCATATTAACAAATCAAAAAACCTCATCTTTCTCACCAAAATCCCCATCCCCCAAATTCTTGAAATCATATGACAAAGCTGCCAAAGAGTCAGGATGGAAACTTGTTAGAGGTGTTGACACAACCAACTAGTGTGTTAAGAAGCAAGAGGGGAGTTCATAAGACTTTGATGAATCCTCCTAACGACAGGATTTACTAAATCTGAGATTTAAGGCAAAACAAAAGAGATACAACATTTTAGATTCTGCGAGATTTAAAACTGTTATTCTGGTTGTTTGGCAGAATTTACCATAAATTCTACTACCAAACAGCCTGTCATAATATTAACTATTAAACATTTCGAGCACATAATTTAACTTCAAATGACATCATAGAACACCAACTCTATAATTATTGTTAGTGAAATTTTAATGTCTAATAACTAATAAGCATTAACATATGCATTTTGAAACGTACATCTTTTGGGAGGCATGATAAATCAAATAATTTAAATGCAGTATCCTCTACAGCCTTTTCAAGAATCATGCGCAACTTGATCTCCTCTTGCAGCAATAGTTGGAGATTCAGGACCTGAATTTTTATGCCAAAATCCCAAGAAACAAATAAGGCATGTAAGGAAGCAGTTAACCTAACAAAACTCAAAGAAAAAAATAAGGCAGGCAAGAAGAGTACATGCTCGGTAGAAGGATTTCCAAGAACAATGTTATACATGTAAGAAAAAAAATTTATATAGGCATTAACCAAGTCAAATTGTTAAAGATTAGTTACCAAAGTAGCCAGGAAACAAAGTTTTTCCAAATGCTAGGTAAATTCTATTTCAAAAAGACTATTTTTTTTCAAGGCATATTTAAACTCTTATCATAAATAACTTTCAGCAACTAAGGGATCAAGATCAACATGCAATAAATGGCTTTTTCCATAGAGGATATTGCATGAATTCATCAAAGACTACATTCCAAGAAATCAACGAAAATATCACCAGAAAACACCCCAACTCCCTCCTTTTTATCCACTTGAGTCAATTCCATGGTGCCATGATGAGGACTTAACACTTCAAAGTAAAGGAGCTGGAGAGCAGCGATGACTGAAAGTAGAAAAAACTCAAGAAATAAAACTTACATCTTTTTCAAGCTGGAATATGGAAAGACTAGTAGTAGATTTTGTCCTCCCGGCCATGGACTTCAGAAGTTTCAGTGTAATCTTAATTTCAGCTCCACGGAACAAGAATAGGAAAGCACACACCTTCTGTAGTCATAAAGCTCAGTGTCCATGTGTCCATCGCATCATACTCCCTGCTCAAAGACAACCTAATGAAACCAACAATGAATAGGCAAGAAAGAATTAATCCCCATCTAAGTTTTAAGATCAAGTACAATGCAAGTAGTAATTTAATAGAAATTTTTTACAGAAAAGGCGATGAATATAGATTTTCCAAGGCTGTAGAATATCTTCAGGAATAATGACAGAAAAAAAGCCTCAACCAATAGTTCGAAGGATATTTCGAACAAATTATGCAACAAAAGCTAAGTAACCAAGTAAACAAAATGGAGTACAGGCTTTGGGGATGAGAGCTGTCGTCACTTGAGGATAAGAAAAGGTTGAACACATATCAAAAGGAGAGATCTCTTCCTTAATTCGAAGTTCCGAGCCATCAAAAAAGACAGCTTTTCACATCTCTTTTTCCCACTTTAGTGCGACAACTAGAGGGAAAAAAGGGTCCAGTGCAAGCACGAATCCATGGCACGAAATGCAGAAAACAGGAGGACTTGGAAAGCCCTGAAATCGAGAGCAAAAAGGAAAAGGAAGTGCGAAACTTACCTTAAACCGTCAATAGTAGTGAGGTGAAACGATGACTGCGGCGGTTGAGTTCAAAGAAGAGTGCAGAAGAGAACCTACACTATGTCCACTGCATCACAGATTTGCCCAAAGATTCAAAATTCTAAAAAAGGGGAGGATATGCTGAAATATAATAATAACGGAAATAGAAGAAAGAATCTCAACCTAATACTTCCAATAAAATCAAGAACAGCGTCGTCAGTTCGTCTTCAACTTGTCGTCAAACACGAAAGAGATCTTCCCCGGAAAAAAAAGTGAAAGCTTCGAGCTTTTTCTCCCCACGGTCGGAGAATCGCTTGAACGGATTGGAAACGTTTAGCTTTTAGCTTTTAGCTTTCGGGGTCTTTTTTTCTCTTACAAAAATGGACGGTTTGCCTGAGTTAGATTACCGATAGAAGGCGCTCTTTTAATGCTAATATCTGCAATACAGTCCAAAATCCCACCACCATGCCACGTGTCTTCGATTACACGTGGCATAAGCGGTCAGATCTGACATCGGTGTTCGAAAAGACTCATCTTTTGAATTTGAGCGGCTTGAGGACGGGCGTTGGGTTGGTGACAGCCCTGCCGATAAGGATGCGCGCAGTAGAGAATAGTTTACATTAATTTTGAAATTTTCGGAAGAATCCGCTTGCACGGGAGTGTTGGGAATCAAATTTAGAAAGTAACATATAAAACATTTTTTTTATATATTTTATATATCTTTTTAAAATTTATAAAATAAAAATAAATCTTAAGTTAAAGCATATATAATCAAATTAAATAACTCAATAAAGGCAGTTGATAATATTAAAATCGAAATTGTCGGCGAAATGATCAAATCACAAAGGTATATAAAAACTTTGAAATACTGAGCGGATGATCAAATAACTTCCAAATTTGACGTGTTTATAATCAAATTGAACAGCTCGACGAGACGAATCCAATGATCCTAAGATCACTCAAATTGAAGATCGTTTGGAAGGTCAATTCACCAAAAAGGCTATCTGTGATCAAATGAATCGATGTAAACCGTCTGATCGAGTGTTTTGAGATTTTCCTGATGACTACTCATAATTATAAATAGGACCTCATTCTTGTCATGAGGATGAGGAGGAGCTAGAAGCGAATATGGGAGAGAGCTGGAAGTTTGAAGTTCGTCATTACCACCGTTGTTGTTGATCGTCATTATTGTACGTGCAAATTCTTGATAGCATTCTGACTAACTACGTAATTATTGTAACGATTCTGAATTTCATTATTATGATTTTTTTACATCTTGTATATCTTATTATCGGAAAACTTAAAGTTTGTATTAAGCGGATATATAGTTGAGCATTTTTACGTAGCCTGGTTTTCCCTTTCTAGGAATTTTTCATGTAAAAATTCTGGCGTTTCTTATTCTCTTTTCAATTATCTATGTGTGTTTTCATACAAGCTAAGGCATGAAGTTTTACTCTACATCTACAAGTTTTCTATCACGCAATAATTTGGCGCCGCTTATGGGAAGGAGATTTATATTACTTCATCATGTCAAACAACAAAGTTTTCAACAAGATCGAAACCAACAGCCAGGTGGAGCACTTCGAACTTTTGAGGAGCACATGCAAAGATTGGAGGAACATCAAGCTCAAATCTTTCAACTTTTATTATGAGCTGAACAACCAAGAATGTCATCACAAACTAGAGGAAATCGACCCTATCAACAGCATGATAGAGTTGATTTTATTGAAAAAACTCATGAAAAACTTCTTCACAATAATATGAAAATTCCCTCCGAATATCATTGTCGACCTCACTTTTGGAGTGAACTCTCAACTTTCTCATCAAAAATCTAGGACTCATGTAAATATTAAGAGCTCCTTAGTCTTAAGACACTTCTAGTGATTAGGTAAATACTTAACTTAATCTTAAAGACTTAGAAGAGTTAGCAATAGGAATAGGTTGTGTCCTAGAGATTTAGGAGGACTTACCTACCCTATAGCCTAAACTCAATCCTTGCTTCCTTCTTTCAAACAAAACCTCAAATGAAATCCAATTCCAAAAGCAAATCCAACTTCTATTGATTGAAACCCAGGATTAAATTCAAACTCAAAATCCCTTCTAAGCCCTTTGATTTTATCTTATGGACTTAGTCTTAACCAAATTCAAATCATCCCAATTCAATTGATTTTCTCAAAATCCAATTTGAAATCAAATACAAATTCCAAATCATAAATCAATTATAAACTCCAAGTGATTGAAACTCATAATCGAATTCAAATTTCGAAATATCTTCTTAAGCCATATAAACCACCTTCATATGCTTAGCCAACCCAAATTTAGTTTATTTCTTCATAAATCAATCATTCCTTCATTTATATTCACAAATATAAATGAAATTCAAATTCAAATCATTTAAATAAAATCAAATTAACTCTACTTAAGCCCTTTTTGACCTACATCCCTTAATTTAGTTAAATTTGCTTTCAAATCATTCCAAACTCAAGTGATTTTCTCATAACCCATTTATATCTTCATTTATATTCACAAATATAAATGAAATATAAATTCAAATGGTCCAAACCAAATCCAAATCAAATCAAATTCTCAATTTTATCCCTTTTAGCCAAACTTTTGAACTTGACTAAATAATACACAAATCAACTCAAAACTTATGGATTTCTTCATGATTCAATCATTCCTACATTGACCTGAATATAAACATAAACCACCATTATCAAACCAAACCCAAGTCAAGCCAATGTTAACCCTTTTGACTTGAAAATTGTCATATGAACCAAAACACATATGCTCAAAAACACTTGCAATTGGATTTAAATTTTCATCTTAAATTCATATATCAACTCAACTAAATTTGAATCAAGCCATGATAAAGCCAACTACCCCATTTAGGCTCACTTGACCCAAAGTGACCTAAAGGATCTTCTTGAGGCAAGTTCTAATCTAACCCAAATTGGATTGAACCAAGCACATCTAAACATTCAATCATGATCAACAATCATCATAGGGTGATCAATTGCATTGAATTAGGTTAAACCAAGTCAACATTTAACCCAAATGAAACCCAAACTAGTCAAAATCCACAATATACCAAATTGATTAAAACTATTGACTCAAACATATTCATAATCAATTATTGAACATGACCAAATCATCAATTGAGTCAAACTAAGTCCAATTGGTCATTTGACCTAAGTTGACCCAAATTGGCCTAAAAAGTCAAAATGGGTAAATCATGATTTGATCCAAATTGATTGTAATCAATGGTCAAGTTCATTCCAAATCACTTATTGAACTTGACCAAAGTCATAATTGAGCCTAAGTTGACCAATTGGTCAACTTGACCGAACCTAGCCCAAATTGACCTAAGGATCAAATTGACCAAAATTCAAATTAAATTCAAATTAAACCAAACTAAAGCCTACAATCATTTTTACTTGACCAATTGAACTTGACTCAACACTTAATCCAACCCAATTTGGTCGAATTTTGACCCTTTTGAATCCAAATGAGTCAAATCCAAATATAGGTCAAATCAATCCAAACCAATTGAACCAAAATATCACAAATCATCATATGAACATTACTCAAGCTTTAGTTTGACCCAATTTGTCCAATTTGTCAACTCAACCCAACCTAGCCCAAATTGAACCCATTTGACCAATCTAAGCCAAACCACTCAAATCCAATTCATAAAATCTTGTAGGCTAATCTAACTCAACTTAAACTCACCTTAGGTCAGCCCAAGACCTCTCCAAAAGCTAAGTGGGCCCCACCCAAGGGGGTTGGCCATCAAATCATGAGATTTAAGTTTCAAAACTAATAGATCCAAGCCAAGTTAAGGGCAGCCCCTTAGCACTCAATAGAACCTTCTTTTTGACCCACCTAGCTCACCTAATCCACTCTAGGTTGGTCATAGACCTTTGGGAGGTGAGTTGACTCACCTCCAACCCAAACTGAGCACCCAATAGATCCAAGCTTTGTAACCCACCTGATGGATCCATGGCGACCTCCCATCACTTCTCCCATCCATGGCGTGCAACCTGAACTTGATGGAGACAAGTTATTTGGCTAGGCGATTAGGCGTGTAGATGCAGCACGTCCATCAGTCCATGAGGGTATACCCCTCAATTCAAAAAATTGCATTTAGAGACTTCCTAAGACATTTCTGAAACCTCTTAAAGCGATCCCAAGCATCCCCAAGCCCTCCTCGATCAGCATTGCCCATTCTCGAGCAAAACCAAAATAGGACATCACTCTTTCGATCAATACTCCCTCGTTTCGCAATCAAACTCAAATTTCTCTTACCCACACCATTCTCGTACTCTGAGAAATCAGCCTTCAGCCTTCCAGGCATGAAGATAGGAGTTTGATCGAAGTCAAGGCCTTCACATGTGTGGATTGATCGACCGAGCACTCTACCCTAAATTGAGCTCAAAGCTTCTCAGCGGGGCCTACTCCTAGGCGACTACCTTGACGACCAACATTAAGTGAGAAAATTTTGCAAACCGAGCCTTGTATGCAAAATTGGGTTGATCTTTTGTGAAGTAAATTCAAATGTCATGAGTTTTTGATCGTTAGATGTGTGCATCTCCCTTACCCGAAGGTGTGGGATAGATATGGAGGCAATCCGAGCTTAGGTGAGCTCGGATCGAATGGGGAAAGACGAACGACATCTGTCTTTTGCCTTTCGCGAATGAGATAGATCATGAGTCATCCATCTCGCGTGATCGAAATGAACGACTCTGATTAGATCCCGTGTTAGATTTCTTATTTTCTTTTCCTAAACTATGGATCAAATCATGGTCGTCTGATCTTGGATCGGACGGTCTATGGGAAAGCACGTCCATCCCCGGCTAAGTCAGCATACGGATGTGACAACTTAAATAATAATCCTATCCGCATACGTGAAAAGTGTGTCGGTACCACATGGCAGATGAGATTAAGGCTTTAATTAGGTTGTTTTAATTAATTTTTGAGGCTGAAACTTCCTAAATTCATAACTAATTGTAGAGAAATCCAAAAAATGCAAACTTTTGCTCATTTTAAAGGTATTCATAGTAGAATCTAAAACAATTATTGTTAATTTATTTTAAATAGTGATTTTGGTTTAATTAAGGTTTAATTAAAAATTTAATTAACTTAATTACCCCCTTAATTAAGCATCCAATTAATCTCAAATTTTCTGTGAATGTCTAGGGAGATGACCTCTGCCTCCCCTATTTTTTTAGGATTTTATTGGTTGTTTAATTAAGGAAATCAATTGATTAAGCTTTAATCACTCTCTTAATTTAATTAGTAATAATTAGTGAATAAATAGTGGTGTAATTAATTATCTAAGCCTAATTACCTTTATGGAACAATAAGGGAACTTAGGGAATGGAATTGAGATATTTTTCTTAATTCATTTCTTAGATTTCCTTCACCTTTTAGAATTAAATTAATTGATGATTAATGAGGCAATTAATTGCTTAATTAATTAATTAATTTTCATGACAAAAATTAGAGCCTAATTGAGTGTTTGAAATGACTTAGGGATTAGGGATTGAGGCATTATCAATGATCCTTCTCCCTAAATTAATTTCATCATCCTAATCAAAATGTATTCAAAGAATTCAATCAACTAATTAATAAGCTTGATTTAACTCAATCTAAAATTCACCTCACACTTAAGCAACCTTTAATTAATCTTGGGTAGCTCTTTGGGTGTTCAATAACCCAAGGTGAGATATAATGAAATTATGGTTAGCTCACATGTATGAGAAAATCATAAAAGTAGTTAAATGAGATTTCTTAAGCCTAATTAACTATTAATTATAAGTCAATTGCATTAGGCTCATTTCATTTCTTAGGAGCATTGCAAATTTACTTTTCATGTGGTTGCATATCATAGTGGCTTATCATTAATTAGTTAATTAAGTTAAGGTGATATATGTAAGGGTTAATTAATTCAGCTAATTCATACTTTAACCTAATTAAAATATAAAATCAATCTAAATATTCTTCATTAAATAAAATTAATTCACACGTGGGGAATTAGATTAAGAATAGCAAACCTATTTCATATTTTTTAAATCAAATCAAACTCAAAGTTAAAAATATCTTTAAAGAATTTTGGTTTATTTTAAAATGTCTTATTTGATATGATTGTCCTTAGGAATTAATTGGGATGAATGAGATCATGTGCTTGTATTCCTTTATTTCTTTCTAATCTTATTAAACATTGCTTGCCATGTGAAATCATGCATTCACTTCTTTTAAAATTAATTAAATGAAATGGTTTCTTCCATGTCAAATTGTATGTGTTGGCTTAAATTAAAAATAGGTGTGGCTATTATTATAATTAAATCAAAAGATGTCTTCAAAAGCCCATAAATCAATTATAATATATGAAGTGATGTTAATTACAAGTATCTATAAGTTTGCATGTGTTGATAATATATGATATGTAATATGAAGTTCTCTTTCCTTACCTTACATGGACATGAAATTTACAAATGTATAGTTCATGTGAAAAGAACACAACATTTGTCTAGATCTATTCCTATGTATTCCCATGTTACAACTTAGGAAGAATTTCATATCACATATGTAAATCATGCAATCAAATCAAATGTGACCTCTTGCATGGCTGCTCATTCTTGTGGTTCTTTTATACATTCATATATATATATAAGAAAAGTTATATATTAGTCTAGACATCCCGGGGCTATGAGACTTTAAGTAGGTCTAAGTAGGTCTTGTACCTTACGCCCCTGGTGTAGAACAATGACACTGTACTCACTTAAAACTCTTATACATATGAATGTGTGATATAACCAATGAATAAGAAACATGACTCAAGTAAATCAAAAAAATACAATTCTTGCATGGGTTTCCTATCCTTGTAGTTGTTTATTACATTTATATGTACCTAAAAAAGTGGTATATTAGTCTGGACATCGCGAGCTGCAAGGCTTTAAGTAGTTTGATGAAAATTTTATATATTTATATTCCTGCCTTCATCCATCCCTTTCGAAAAGAGGATACATGAAAACATAAATATAACACCTTATCGGGATACCATGTAGATCCGCAGATATTCTTATTAGGATAATCGAGAACGACATTGAGGAATGGTGTACTATCTTGAGAGACAGAAGTCACCATCCTACAAATGGCCCTAATCACCTTAATAGGAACTCCTAAGGACTATGAATCTTCGGAATGTACCATAGATTCTTCTCCTACTTTACATAAAAAAGTAAAGCAAGGTTTATTTTAAATCGGGTTCGTTAAGTTCCCTATAGGGGTAAGCCCTCATAGTTAATTACATCCTAAGGAAGGAGATTCCTTAATACTCTCAGATTAAGGTAAATGATCATCATCTCTAAAGATATCGAAGGTAGGACTATCAATCAATTAGTTTATTTTTAGAAAATCAAGCAGATCAATCAAGAGGAAAGAGTTATTATTGAAACCAACTGAAGCTAAGTAGAAGATACTTAAGATACTAGGAAGCCTAGTAAGCATCCCAAACTATCATATGATTGGGCTTTATATTTTTGAAATTGAATTAATTTATTTATTTTAGTTGAATTTTTATTAGAAGGTTAGGGCTTACAATTCCATGATGCAAGGTCATGGAAATTTCTAAGAGGTGAGAATTTATGATTATTGCCTGCAAAGGGGAGAAGCAATCTCAGAACCTAAATTTAGGGAGCTTTGGCGAGGGCCAAAAGCATGACCTAAATCAAAGGTGAAAAAGTGGATATTTTATTTACCTTCATAAGAGAGGATAAACCACTAGATTGTTTGGACTTACAACCGCCTGAGGGTGGCCACCAACTAACTCCTCCTATGATTTTAAATATATGTAGGCAAGCATATGCTTTTATAAGATAACTAAGCTGTTATTTATTTAGAAAGAAACTAAGTCCTTAAACACACTCATTAAGAGACTAGATCATGTAAGGCATGATTTAATGACTTAACTTTAATAGAAATTTTGTTATATTTTATTTTCATTTTGGACAATCAAATTGACACAAGCTTTAGGATTCATATGCTTAATGCATGAGAAATTAGATTATGAGCCAAAATCAACAAGATAAGAAGGTGGTTTCAAGCATGGCTCTCAAAGGTCAAGCCAAGTTCTCTGACAAAGGTGGAAGCCCTCCAATAAAGAGTGATTTATGCATGATGTGAGAAAGAAAATACAACATCCAGTTAAGGAGTTACTAATTCTTTTATCTTGATTTATAGCCTAGGCTTTAGATGAGGCATGGTGAAATATATTCATGCCATCATCTATCCCCCTTTTGGAAAAGAGGATAAATGAAAATAGAAATATACATAACGCCTTGTTGGGACACCACACAGATCGCAAATATTCTTATTAGGGTAATCAGGAATGACATTGAGGAGAGGTGTACTATCTCAAGAGATAGAAGTCACCACCCTACAATAGACATAATCATCTCAATCAGGACTCCTAAGTACTATGTGTTTTTGGAATGTACTAGAGATTCTTCCCTACTTTACATAAAAAAGTAAAACATGGTTTATTTTAAATCGGGTTCATTAAGTTCTTACAGGAGCAAGTCCCCATAGTTAATTACATCCTAAGAACATGATTCCTTAGGAATACTCTCGATTAAGATAAATGATCATTGTCTCCAAAGCTTTCGAAAAGGTAGGACTATCAATCGATTGACTTATTTTTAGAAAGTCAAATGGGGTCAATCAAGAGGAGGAAGTTCTTATCGAAGCTAAATGAAAATAAATAGGGGATGCTTAAGATACTAGGAAACCTAGTAAATATCTCAAACTACCCTATGATTAGGCTTTATATTTTTGAAATTGAATTAATTTGTTTGAGTTATATTTTTATTAAAAATCTAGGCTTACAATTCCATGTTACAAAATCACAAAAATTCCTAAGAGGTGAGGATTTATGATCATAGCTCGCAAAAGAAAGTAGCAACCTCTGAACCTAAATCTACGGAGCTTTGGAGAGGGCTAAAAACCATGACCTAAATCTAAGATGAAAATGGGTATTTGGTTTACCTCCACAAGAGAGGATAAATCACTGCTGTTAAACAACTGGGGGTGGCCAACTAACTCCTCCTACAATTTAAAAATGTAGGCAAGTCATATGCTTTGCAAGATAGCTAAGGCTATTAAAGAGACTAAGTCTTTAAACACACTCCCTAAGAGACTAGATCATGTAGGACTGCTTTAATGACTTAAATCTAATACAAACTTTGTTACATTTTGTTTTTATTTTTGACAATCAATTTGACACAGGCTTTAGGATTCATATGACTAATGCATGAGAAATTAAATTATGGGTTAAAATTAGCAAAATAAGGAGGTGTGTTTTCACCATGGCTCTCACAGGTCAAGCCAAGTTCTTTGGCAAAGGTGGAATCCCTCCAATCAAGAGTAAAATAATAAAGGGCTGCTAATTCTTTTATCTTGTTTTATAACCTAAGCTTTATGTGAGGTTATGAGTTATTTATTTATTTATTTTGATTTAATTAATTTGGTAGAATATTTATTTTTCTAAGAGCCTAATCGTCATCCAGACCATACATCAAAGCAAGAAATAAATTAGGAAAAAGATGACATCTTAATGCGCAAGTTAAATAAACATAATCAATTCATAAAACTAGCGTAAAAAAATGTCATTTGTGGTCAGGCTCCACCGCACAAACCCGAAATAGAATAAATTGGATAGCCGAGCTTTACCCTTACATAACCCTGATTACAAATGAATTAATCACAATTAAGTAAGAAATTCATGTTATGGGAGTCTTCATTCTTCATTTCTTCTTTCTTCTTTCTTCTTTCTTCTTCTTCTTTCATCTTTCTTCTTTGGTTCCTTTTTTTGGATGGTTGGAATGTGGATGCTCCAAAGGCTTCATATAGTATATAAGATGAGATCTTATGACCAATATTCATCTTAATCTCCCATAACATCATTCCAAAATTCTAATTGCAAAAGTACATAAAAATAGGAAAAAAAAGAAATCTAACTAAAACCTATAAAACATATATTAGACAAACAAATCATACAATCCCAAGCATGTATATGTATAAATTAGACTTAGCACCTCACACCTGGGTAACGAAGTCCACCTGGCTTATTTTAAATTATGCTTAGGAGTATAAGCACCTGCACAGCAAAAGTAGTTATATTTTTATTATAATGCCCCTTAAGCATAATCCCCTATAGAAGATAATGGTTAGACTAAGATCACCCTACCATTCGGTCTACGCACATGCACTTTAACATCCAGACTAAAATATTACATCACAAAATAAAAGCAAAGCATCAAATCATGCACCACCCCAATCTAAAGTTAGAAATGGTGACTTAGTCTAATGTGTGTGCTTTTTAAGGTTTGTGTGGTATACTTAGCTAGGCTTTAAGATTAGAGTTTTCTAAGTATAAAAATTCAACTTAGAGAGTTTTCTTCATGTAAGTGATTTAATTTCTTTAGTTGATTTTATTTTGTATTTTGATTTGAGTTTAAGTGAATCATACAATTAATTACTAAATTATAAAGAGAGAAAAAGAGAAGAGAACTTCATCTTTCCTCCCAACCTTAAGTAATTTATAAGGTATATACAAATGATGGTGTTTAGCACACTTTTATAATGGATGCTAAGTGATGTTATTTAAGGAAATTTGGAATGTTTTATGTATGCATGATTTTGTTAAGTAAAAAAAGGGTGATTCTTTTATCCATTTTTTCACATATACATTTATATGTATGAAAGGCACAAGTGAGTACGGTGCCATTGTTAGCACCAAGGGTGTAAGGTACAAGACCTACTTAGGGCTACTTAAAACCTCACAACCCTGGGGTTCTCCAAACTAATATACCACTTTCCTTAAATACATATGCATGTACAAAAGAAATAAATGGAAAAAGAAAGATGCAAAAGTTTGTGTTTGTTTGTTTGATTTGTTCATGCAATTTATATGTATAAGTGTGGATGTCCTCTTAAGTAATAACAAAGGAATGAATAGGAATGGATTTAAGCAAGTGTTGTGTTCTTTTCAAATGAACTATACCCTTTACCAAATCCTATTCAAAACTACGCTAAAAGAAAAGAGAAGGAAATCCACACTATGCACATCTTTATTTTTATATTCACATGCAAGCTTATAAATAATTATAAGTAGCACACCTTTCAGTTTTGATATTGAATTTATAAATATTGAAAATAATTTTAGATTTAATAGTGATAATAGACATTCATATTATTACTTTAGCCAAAATATGCAATTTGACATAAATGAAACATTTAATTTTTAATTTGATTTTTAAAAAAGTATGAATGCATGATTTTCATATGGAAAACACATTTAGTGTGTTAGAAAAAAAACTAAAGTGATAAAAGCAATGTAAGTTCATCCACCCTAATTAATTCTTAAAGACCATCCTATGAATAAGATTATTTAAAGTAAATCAAATTTATTTTAAGGAGAGTTTGGATTTTGTTTAAGTTTGATTTCAATTTGAGAAATGTGAGAGAAGGTTTAGGTCTAACCCATTCCATGTGTGTGAGTTATTTAAGTTCAATTTTTAGGTAATTAGATCAATTTTATGCTTTGGTTAGGTTAAGGTGAATTAAGTGTGTTATACCCCTTACCTATATCACCACTTTAACATATTTAATCAAATAATTATGGAGATGACATGACATAAAATCACACAAAATTTAAATCGATGCATCCTAGGAAAGAAAATGCAATTGGCTCACAATTAATGATTAATTAAGTTAAAGGGACTTTCATAACCCTTCCCACACATGTGGGTTGGATTTTGATTTCCTTAAGCTACTTAGGTTATTGAACACCTAAGCACCTACTCAAGATGAATTAATTAAGTTCTGGAATGTTTTGAAAATTTTATTAAAGTAATTAAGCAAGTGATTGGGGATTAGCCATTAATTAAGTTTAGATTAAAGATGGAAAGGGGTTTGGGAATGGCATAGGGAAAATTCCACAAATCTATTTCATAAACCTCTTCTCTACTTAAGCAAAGCTTAATTAACTTAATAAAAGGATTAAACTACTGTTCATATGCTTAATTATCCTTAATTATATAAAGGAGTAATTAAGGATTCATTAATTGATCTCCCTAATTAACCCATCAATAAATCCCAAGAAAATTAGGGGAGACAGAAGTCATCCCCCTAAATGCACATGAGATGATTAGGGAGTAATTAGAGTAATTAAGTTTTTAATAAAATCTTAATTAAGGAAAATGCACTATTCAAAACCATTGGAAATAATTTTGGAATATTCTCCTCTGAATTATCTTTACAATGCATTTTACCTTGTATTTTTATGATTTTTTTCTAGAATTAGTTATGTTATTTTGAAGATTCAGTGATTATTCAATAATTAAATAGCCTAATTAAGTGGTTAATTCCGTCGATGCCACATGGAGGCTGACGTGGCACATGCTTTCCACATGGCGCCATGGGAGAGGCCACTTAAGTTATCACATCATGCATGTCGTGGCACTCTGGCGCTTTCTCTCACCCGATCAGATCGGACGGCGAGATAAACTTGTATTGGGATAAATCGGATATTCTATGTCTTGATCATGCATGGTCCATCCAAAAAATGCGATGGATGACCCATGATCCATCACTGAGTTTCCCTGCAAGAAATGGGAACTGTCCACCTTCCATGGCATGATCCGAGCTTGATTGAACTCGTATTGAACTCAAATTTTACCCACACCATCTAGGAGTAAAGGGGAGAAGATCTAATGGTCAAATTCTCATGAGCTGAGAATTTCTTTCACAAAGGACCACACCATGTCTACTTTAAGCTCGGGTTGAAGGCATACCTCGTCGGAGGCTATCACCGGCACTCAAATCTATTGAGGTAGCTTCGTCTAGTGGAGACGAAGCCTTATTGAAGATTTGAGGTGATTTGGTTGAGTGGATCTTCCTATGGACCAAACTCTCCTTCAAATGGATTCGACCTTGGTCTAGACACCACCTCTCTTGCCTTTGGAACTTGGGAGAAGCTTTAGATCAACTCAATTGACTCCTCTGAAGATGCTTGCAAGAGGAATTGAGTTGATTTTGTGTATTGAGCAAAGTGGAAATTGCATTAGCCTCCCCTATTTTTGGTTTGAAGGAATTCAAAAATGGAGAATGCCAGATGCTTGGGGATTACTTGAGGGAGCTTGGGAAGCTTCAGTGAGGTCTCTCTTAGTCAATCGAGTGTGGCTCTATTGAATTCAAGTGGAATTAGGGGTAGTATATCTCCCCCTAGGTGAATCGGATGGCCATGAGTGCTTATGCCATTTTAATCTAATTGACCTCATTCAATGAGTTTGTTAGGCTGTTAGGACTTGCACATGGTTTGGTTTTGAGTATGGAGTGGAGTAGTGAAGCTCCCATGTGCTTTAATTGAGTGGAGGAAGGATCCCATGTGCTCAATTCCTAAGTGGGTGGTCGGTTTGCCCATTAGGTTTGGTTTGGCTGACCCAAACCCAATGGGTCATGTGCACCATGTCCATTAGTGACCATTTGGTCCACTAAGAGGATGTCAAGTGTCCATGAAAAGGAATTGACCAAATTCTAAGTGGTTTTGATTTTAGGTTACCCTATGGCCTAGAGGTAAAATGGTCATTTGGCTTGAATTTCATTTTGAATATGCTTGGTATGATTGAAAAATGGGTTAGGCCAAGTTTCATTGAATTTGTAGTTGATTTGATATGATTTGGCTCATGTTGACCCATTTAGGTCAAAATGGGTGGTCAAGTCAATTGACCAATTGGTCAAATTGGGAAGGTTGGGTCAAGTTCATATGACCATTTAAAATATTTTGGCATCATTGGTTTGGTTCAATTTGATTTATATTTGGATTTGGTTCATTTGATTTCATTTAGGTCAAATGGGTCAAGTTGACCAATTTGACCCATTTGACCTATTTAGGTTAGGTCATGGGTTGGTTTAGGTTTGGTTGATCATTTGAAATGTATTGGTATCTTTCTTTCCAATCAATTTTGGTTTAATTTGAGTTTGGCTCAATTTGACCTTTTAGGTCAAGTTGGGTTCAAGGTCAATTGGGTTAGGTTGAGTCTAGTTGGCCAATTGGGGCTTTGGTCAAGTTCAACAAGTGATTTGGAATGAACTTGACCCATTAGTTTCAATCAATTTGGCTTAGATCAAGTTTTGACATATTTTAATTTTTAGAGTTGGGTCAACTTGGGTCAAGTAATAATTGGGCTAGGTTAGGCTCAAATGATGACTTGGTCAAGTTCAAACATTGATCATGAATGAGTTTTGATCAATAGTTTTAATCAATTTGGCCTATGATAAATTTTGGCTAGTTTAGATTTCATTTTAGCACTTGGTCAACCCTTAGGTTTGACTTGGTTTGACCCAATTTGAGTGATTGATTATCTCATGATGATTGTTGCTCATAATGTGAGGCTTAGGTGAGCTTAGTTCAATCAATTTGGGTAGGATTAGAATTTGGCTCATAAGAGGTACTTTTTGGTCACTTTGGGTCAAGTGAGCCTAAAAATGGATCAAATGGTCAAAGCTTGATTTGAGTTTGATTGAACTCACATATGGACTTATGATTGAAATATAAATCCATTTGTAAGTGGTTTGAAGTCAAATGGGTTTTGATTCATTTTAATTTCAAGTTCAAAGGTGAACATGAGTTTGACTTGGGTTTGATTTTTTGAATTTAGTTTTGGTTTGATGATTGGAGTTTATATTTATATTTGGATTCATGATTGAAGGATTGATTGAATCATGAAAAAAATCAAGGGTTTAGCTTGATTTGAAATTGATTTGGCTAAGTTCAAGATTTTGACTTGAAAGGCTTAGGTTGAATTTTAATTGAATTTGAGTTTGAGTTTTGAATTAATTTTTGGATTGATGATAGAAGTTTGTATTTATATTTAGATTCATGATTGAAGGATTGATTGAATCATGAAGAAAAATCAAGGGTTTGACATGATTTGAATTTGATTTGGCTAAGTTCAAGATTTTGACTTGAAGGCATAGGTTGGATTTTTGATTGAAATTGAGTTTGAGTTTTGAATTTATTTTTGGATTAATGATTAAAGTTTGTATTTATATTTGGATTCATGATTGTAGGATTGATTGAATCATGAAAAAAAATCAAGGGTTTGGCTTGATTTGAATTTGATTTGGCTAAGTTCAAAATTTTGACGAAAGGACTTGGATTTTTTGATAGAATTTGGATTTGAGTTTTGAATTTATTTTGATTGATTTATATTTTATTTATATGTGAATATAAATGAGAATATAAATAGGTTATGAGAAAATTCTTGAATTTGAATTGATTTGATTTAGCTAAGTCCATGAGAGGGAATCAAAGGACTTAGGAAATATTTTTGATTTGGATTTAAATTTTGGATTTAGTTTGATTGATTTGAATTTATATTTCATTTATATATGTGAATATAAATGGGTTGTGATAAAATTTCTTGAATTTGAATTGATTTAGATTTGATTTATGCTAAGTTCATGAGAGGGAATCAAAGGACTTAGGAAATATTTTTGAGTTTGGAATCCAATCATAGGCTTCGATCATAAGTTTCGATTATTTGGAATTGATTCATTATTTGAGAAAATCCATTGAATTGGTTCAAGGTTTAAGTTAGAGTTAGAGTTGATATGAGTTTGGAGAAAATCAATTAAGTTGGAATTGATTTGAGTTTGACTTGAAGGAAGGAAGTGAGGAATTTACTTCAAGCTATAGGGTAGGCAAATTTTCCTAACACCCCTGAGGCATGACCTATTCCTATGGCTAACTCTTCTAAGTCTCTAGGGCTAGGTTGAGTGTCCATCTAATCACTAGAAGTGTCTTAAGACTAAGGAACTCTTAAAGTCTAAGAGAAGTCCTATGTTTAAGATGGAGGGGTTGAGAGCTCATCCTAAAAATGAGGTCAACATGAGGTTATAAGTTATTTATTTTTAGTTTGAATTGATTAGTTGGATAGCAAATTTATTTTCCTAAGAGCCTAATCATCATCCAGGCCATACATCAAAGCAAGGAATAAACTAGAAAAATATGTCATCTTAATGCACAAGCTAAACAAACATCAATCAATTTATAAAGCTAACGCAAAAGAATAAGAGGCCATTTGTGGTTGGGCTCCACCGCACAAACCCAAAAATAAATTGGATAGCTGAGCTCTACCCTTATACAACCCATATTACAAATGAATAAATTATAACAAAGAAGAAATTCATTGTTATGAGAGTCTTCATTGTTCATTTCTTCTTTCTTCTTTTGGTTGGTTGGAATGTGGTTACTCCAAAGGCTTCACATGGTACATAAGACATAGTCTTATAACCAATGTTCATCTTAATCCTCTATAACAATCATTCCAAAATCCTAATTAGAAAATTACATGAAACTGGGAAAAGAAAATCTAACTAAAACCTACAAAATAGAGATTAGCTAAACAAATCATACAATCCCAAAATGTATATATATAAATTGGACTTAGCATCCCATACATGGATAACTATGTCCACCTGGCCTATTTTGGATTATGCTTAGGGAGTATAAGCACCGGCACAACAAAAACAGTTATATTTTTACTATAACACCCCTTAAGCACAATCTCCTATAGAAGATAACAGTTAGACTAAGATCGCCCTACTATTTAGTCTACGCACATACACCCTAACATCCAGACTAAAACATTACATCACAAAATAAAAGCAAAGTTTCAAACCATGCACCGCCCTAACCTAAAGCTAGAAGTGGTAACTTACTTAATGCATGTGTTATTTAAGGTTTATATGGTATGCTTAGTTAGGCTTTAATGTTAGAGTTTTCTAAGTGTGAAAATGTTCAACATAGAGGGTGGCTTCATTTAAGTGATTCAATTGATTTGGTTGATTTTTATTTTTATGATTTGTTTAGGTTTAAATGGACCTACAATTATTTACTACGTATTGTAAAGAGAGAAAAAGAGAAGAGAACTTCCCTTTTCTCCCTACCTTAAGTAATTTCTAAGGTAGATTCATATTTGATTTTTATTTAGTGAATATTTTATTATGTGTTTTAATTAATCCTAAGTCTAGATTTGATTTCCTTAAGATACTTAGGTTATTGAACATGTAAGCATCTACCCAAGAAGGAATTGATTAAGTTCTAGCATGTTTTGATTTTGAAAAGTTTGATTAATTAAGCCATTTAATTAAGAGATTAAATTATTTAATTAATTTGCTCTTTAATTAGATTTTTATCCAAATAAAATAAACTTAAGGGAAAAGATTTGGGAAAGAATTCCTAATCTCATTCCCTAAGTACATTCATTGTTCTAAGATAATTATCAAACTTAATTAATTAATTTATCACTATTTAATAGGTTAATTAATCATTTAATTGATTAAGGGAGTGATCAGGAGTGGATCAAACAATTACCTTAATTAAATCATTAATAAATTCCAAGAAAATCATGAGAGATAGAGGTCATCCCATTAATCACTAAAAGTTTGGAATTAATCAGTAGAATAATTAGAGAGTAATTAATATAATTACATTCTTAATAAAATCCTAATTGCATAAAATTCACTGTTCAAAATCCATCAAACTTAACTTTAGATTATTCCTCTTAAAAATATCTTCATACTACATTTTATTTTGTATTTTTTTTATTTTTCTACATTTAGTTATGTTATTTTTGAAGTTTCTATAT
This sequence comes from Cymbidium sinense, assembly GCA_021442155.1. Taxonomy (NCBI): domain Eukaryota; kingdom Viridiplantae; phylum Streptophyta; class Magnoliopsida; order Asparagales; family Orchidaceae; genus Cymbidium; species Cymbidium sinense. The sequence goes on along the minus strand of CM038217.1, from coordinate 155,282,775 downwards.
TTATTAGGTAATTAAATCTCTATTATGCGATTAATCCTGCTATATTAATGGATCGCCGATGCCACGAAGCTTTTCAATGGAGTTCCGCCACGTTACCAGTCACTCAGCTTGCATAGCCAACCTCTGATTGTTCGATCATAAATTGAACGATTAAGATTGAGCCTGTGGTTTCTAAAGGGATTAAGCACAGATCTAGTGTGGATTAATTAGGAACGTCCATCCAAAATGCGTAGATGGACAGTCCATGATCCGTCACTAAGGTCGCTTGCGGGAGAGGGCAACCGTCCACACCTTAGGGCATGATCCAAGCTCGATTGAGCTCGAATTGAGGTCAAAATCAACCCACACTATCATCATGCCAAGGGATGAAGATCTAATGGTCCATTTCACTTGGGGTGAAACTTTCCTTCAAAAAGGACCAAAGAAAATTCAAACTATGCTCGCTTTGAATAGTATCGCCTATCACCGGCTCCCAATCGATGTAGCTCTAGTGGAGACAAAGCCCTGTTCAAGGTTTCAAGCTTTGGGATGAAGTGGATTTCTCAATTGATCAAACTCCTCCTCCTAGGCTTGCAGCTTTGGTCTAGACACCTCTTCCTATGGCTTGAACAATTGGATGAAGGTTTGAGTGAGCACGATTAGGTCCCCTCAAGGTACTTGAAGGATGATTTGAGCTTTGGTAAAGGATTGAATGAGATGAAAATTCTTGCTACCTCCCTTATGTTCAGCTTAGGCAAAATCAAGAATGTGGAAATCAATTTGGCTTGGGAGAGCTTGGGGAGACTTGCAATTACTTCCTCTAGCTTCCTATCACTCAATAATATGCAAGAGGCTTGGAATGAAGTGAAATGAGGGAGAGCATATCTCCCCCTCCAAGGATCGGATGGTCGAGAGGTGCTAAGCCATTTTGATCAAATTCACCTCATGGAGTGGGTTGGTTAGGCTGTTTAGGGTAGCATGTGATTCGATTTTGGAAGAGAGAGGTAGTGGAGAAGTTGTCATGTGCTTAATTGAGTGGAGAGTGATCCCATGTGCTCACTTTCTAAGTGGGTGGTCAATTTGGCCATTGGGTTGGGTTTGGCTGACCCAAACCCATTGGTTCATGTGCACCATGATCATTAGTGTCCATTTGTTCCATAAAGAGGATGCGAAGTGTCCATGAAAAGGATATGACCAAATTCCAAGTGTAATTGGCCATAGGTTACCCCTTGACCTAGGGTTAAAATGGTCATTTGGCTTTGATTTAACTTTAGACAGATTTAGAATAGTTTGAAATTAGGTTAGTCCAAATTTCAAGGAATTTGGAGTTGATTTGATGTCATTTGGCTCATGTTGATGCATTTAGGTCAAAATGGGTCAACTTGGGTCAAGTTGACCAATTGGTCGAATTGGGACAAATCAAGGGTTGGGTCAAGTTCATATGACCATTTGAAATATTTTGGCATCATTGGTTTGGTCCAATTTGATTTATATTTGATTTTGGTTCATTTGATTTCATTTATGTCAAATAGTTCAAGTTGACCAATTTGATCCATTTAACCTAATTGAGCTAGGTCATGGGTTGATTTAAGTTTCATTGGTCATTTGAAATGATTTGGTATCTTTGTTTCCAATCATTTTGTTTGATTTGATTTTGGCTCAATTTGACCTTTTAGGTCAAGTTGGGTTCATGGTCAATTGGGCTAGGTTGGGTCTAGTTGGCCAATTGAGGCTTTGGTTAAGTTCAATAAGTGATTTGGGATAAACTTGACCCATTAGTTTCATTCAATTTAGCTTAGATCAAGGTTTGACACATTTTAACTTTTTAAGTCAAGCTGGATCAACTTGGGTTAAGTGGCCAATTGGGCTAGGTTAAGCTCAAATGATGACTTGGTCAAGTTCAAACATTGATCATGAATTAGTTTTGATAAATGGTTTCAATCAATTTGGTCTATGGTGGATTTTGGTTAGTTTGGGTTTCATTTTAGCTGAGTGTTGACTTGGTCAACCCTTATGTTTGACTTGGTTTGATCCAATTTGAGTGATTGATCATCTTACGATGATTGTTGCTCACAAATGTGAGGCTTAGGTTGGCTTAGTTCAATCCAATTTGGGTAGGATTAGAATTTGGCTCATAAGGGATACTTTAGGTCACTTTGGGTCAAGTGTGCCTGAGTGGGTCAATTGGCTTGATCAAGGCTTCAATAAAGTTTGATTGAACTCATATATGGACTTATGATTGAAATATAAATCCATTTACAAGTGATTTGGAGTCAAATTAGTTTTGATTCATTTGATAATTTCAAGTTCAAAGGGTGAACATGAGTTTGACTTAGGTTTGATTTTTGAATTTAGTTTTGGTTTGATGATTAAAGTTTGTGTTTATATTTGGATTCATGACAGAAGGGTTGATTGAATCATGAAGAAAAATCAAGGGTTTGGCTTGATTTGAATTTGATTTGGCTAAGTTCAAGAATTTGACTTAAAAGGCTCAGGTTGAATTTTGGTTGAATTTGGATTTGATTTTTGAATTAATTTTAGTTTGATGGTTGAAGTTTATGTTTATATTTGGTTTCATGATTGAAGGATTGATTGATTCATGAAGAAAAATCAAGGGTTTGGCTTGATTTGAATTTGATTTGTCTAAGTTCAAGAATTTGACTTGAAAGGCTTAGGTTGAATTTTAGTTGAATTTAGACTTGATTTTTAAATTTTAGTTTTTGGTATTTAAATTTATATTTCATTTATATTTATGAATATAAATGAGAATATTAATTTGTTATGAGAAAATTTCTTGAATTTGAGTTGATTTAGATTTGATTTGAGCTAAGTCCATAAGATGGAATCAAAGGGACTTAGAAAAGAATTTTGGAATTTGGAATTCAATCATGGGTTTTAATCATTTGGAATTGATTCATGATTTGAGAAAAATCTATCAACTTGGAATTGATTTGAGTTTGAAGTTGATTTGATTTAGAGTTTGATCTAAATTTTAAAATTTGACTTGAAGGAAGGAAGTGAGGATTCAGTTCAAGCTATAGGGTAGGCAATGATTCCTAACACCCCTAAGGCATAACCTATTCCTATGGCTAACTCTTCTAAGTCTCTAGGGTTAGGTTAAGTGTTCACCTAATTACTAGAAGTGTCTTAAGACTAAGAAAACTCTTAATGTCTAAGAGAAGTCCTATGCCTAAGATGGAGGGGTTGAGAGTCATCCTAAAAATGAGGTCAACAGTAGCCCTAAGTAGGTCTTGTACCTTATGCCCTTGGTGCAGAACAATGGCGACATACTCACTTAAAACTTTTATACATGTAAATATGTACTTAGCTAATGGATGAAAAATTCATCTTTTCTATTAAAATGACTTGCATTCATAATTCAATCAAATGAAATATTTAAATTCCAAGCATATTTCTTCGCATTCATCATTTAAGTGTGCTAAAATATATATTGTATGTATATGTATGCTTAGGATTTAATCATATGTATGATGTACATGATGAAAATAAATAAATGAATATATATTTTGTGATAGTAATTCATTCTAATTAATTTTAAGATGCATTTCTTATTGAATAAAGTCATTTAGAGTGAATCTAAACTTAAGGTTAATCAAAACATGCAATAAGCCATTCACAAAAAGGAATTGATCAACTTGCTTTAGAAATGATTTATAGTAGGGATGAAATAATGGTCTCCTCTCTTTCTTCCTTTATAACACTTAGTTATTTTGTGTAGGTCAAATGAAATAAAATAAAATATTAAATAAAATCTTCGAACCAATTAAATCACTTAAAAAGAAATCAACCATTTATAAATTGAATCCTTCACACTTAGCAAAATTATAACTCTAAAGTCTAGTTAGGACATACCACACAAGCCTTGATACACACACTTTAGATAAAGTCACCACTTATATCTTTATGTTAGAGCGGTGTATGGTTTGATGTATACTTGTTTTGTGATGTATTGTTGTAGGCTAGATGTTAGGGTGTATGTCTAGATGTTAGCGTTATTAACTGTCATATTTTACGTAGGAGGTCATGCTTAAGAGTGTAAATATATAAATGTTTTTGCTATGCAGGTTGCTTATACCCCTAAGCATAGTCCAAGTTAGGACATGTGGGCTTGGTTACCCATGTGTGGGGTGCTAAGTCCTAATTATTCATATAATTGCTTGGGTTGTATGGTGTGTTTAGCTAACATTTATTTTGCAGGTATAACAAGATTTACTTTTCTTCTTTTAATGTAATTTTGCATTAAGATTAAGATAAGTGTTACGAGGGATTAGGATGAGCATTGGTTATAAGACCAATGCTTATGTATCATGTGATATCTTTGGAGCAAGCATATTTAAATCAAGACAAAAGGAAGAAAGAAATGGAGCAAATCAAATGAAGAAATGAAAGAAGAAAAAAACAAAAAATAAAGAATGAAAAATGAAGACCCCCATAACATTCATCATTTGTAATTGTAATTATTATTTCATTATGTCAGGATGTATAAGGGTAGAGCTTGGCTATCCACATTTCTTTTTTTCGGGTTATGCACGACACGATCGGTCTCTTATTCTTTTATGATAGTTTTATAAAAAATTTTAATATTTTTTTTAGCTTGTGGATTAGAAAAAGCATGCCTCTTCATAGTTTATTTATGATTGGTGACTGTTGTATGTCTTGGATGCGATTAGGCTCCTAGGATAAAAAAAATTAATTTATTACCCAAACTAAAAACTCATAACTAAATCTCTAAAATAACTCATAATCTCATGTAAAAGTCTAGGAATTAAATCAAGATAATAAAATATTTAGTAACCCCTTTGCTAGATGTTGTATGTTTAATATCATGCATAATCATCTTATTTCACTCTTATTAAGAGAGGGCTTCAATCTTCGCCATATAGAAATGAGTTTAACTTTTAAGAGTCTATGATGGAAGAACACATATTTCTCTTTTGATTTGGCCTATAATCAACTTCTCATGCATTTAAGCATACAAAATCTTATAGCTTGTGTCAAAATAAAGAGTCCCAAATTAAATAAAATTTGATAAAAATTTTCATTATATTTAAGTCATTATTCATACCCCTCATGCTCTAGTCTCTTAGGGAGTGGGTTTAAGGACTTAGTTTCTTTTCTAAATAAATAATAGCCAAACCATCTTGTAAAGCATATGACTCGACCACATGATTTTAAAATGTAGGAGTTAGTTGGCTATTACTCCAAGCGGTGATAAGTCTAGTAGTCGGGTGGTTTACTCTCTCTTGTAGAGGTAAATCATATACCCATTTTTGTCTTAGATTTAGGTCATGCTTTGGCCCTTGCCAAAGCTCCCTAGATTTAGGATCTGAGGTTGATGTTTCCCCTTGTGGGCTACAAGCATAAATCCTCACCTCTTAGGTATTTTCATAATCTTATATTGTGGAATTATAAGCTTTAGATTTCTAATGAAATTTCAACTTAAATAAATAAATCTTCTCAATTTCAAATATATAAAGCTCAACCATAGGATAGATTGGAGTGCTCACTAAGTTTCAAAGTATCATGAGCACTCCCTACTCATCTCATTTAGTTTCGATAATAAATTCCCACTTTTGATCCATCCTACTTGATCTTCTAAAATACAACCAATTTATTGATAGCCCTATCTTTGAATTCTTTGGAGACAATAATTATCTACTTTAATCAAGAGTATTCTTAAGGGATTCACTTCCCTTAAGATGTAATTAACTATAGGGGCTTACCTCCATAAGGAACTTTAGAACCTGGTTTAAATAAACCCAACTTTATTTATACACGTAAAGTAGAGGAAAAATCTCTGGTATATTTGAAGACCCATCATGCCTTAGGAGTCCTTATTAGGTGATTAGGTCCATTATAGGATAGTGACTTATATCTCTCGAGATAGTACTATTCTTTAATGTATCATCCTCAATATATATCCTCAGGCTGGTGGTCCCCTCATATACACACATACATACCAACACACAAAATAAAAATAAACACCACAATCATCCTAATATGGATCATGACTATACTGTTAGCTCAACTCATCCTACTCGTATTGCCCAACCAACTTTGCATCTCTTTACCTCTTTAATGGGATTAAATCACTCTCGTTTCATGGAGACAACTCGTGAAGTTATTCGAGATGAAATATGTCACCTTGTTCAAGATGAATTTTTACTAAGAGATAAATATTTCATCCCTCGTCAGAGTATTCAAGAATCTTCTCATTTGCATGATATGGTTCTTCAACAATCGATCCCGTGGGGTTTAAACTACCAAACATTGAACCTTATGATGAAACCTCTGATCCTTTTGAACACATCAATAAAACTATTATGCATATTCAACAAGTCCCTAATACTTTGCTCTGCCAAGTTTTTCCTATAACTCTTAAAGGGCAAGCTCGTACATGGATATATTCCCTCCCCCAAAAGACCATTTTCAACTTTGCTCATTTAGCTAAACGCTTTGTCGAACAATTTGTCTCAAATCGAAGAATCATCAAAGACACTTCTCATCTTTATGGAATTCGCCAAAATGAAGGGGAAACCCTTAAAAAATACTTTTAAATATTCTCTTCTGAAGCTCGTCAAATTCTAGGGGTAGATCTAGAGCTACTCCGAGGGGTCTTTCATGGAAGTCTTCGACTAGGGCCTTTATACTCTTCACTAATGTGAGATACAATGCGATCTTATGTTGAGCTTATTCATCGAGTAAAGGCACAAATTACTACTGACGAAGCTATTACTGCTCATTGAAGATAATTTGAGAATAACTCTAAGCATAAGTACGCATCATAAGATGTCACAATAGTATCTCAAAACAAAAAAAATATATTCAAAAGATCAATAACATTATAATACTCATAGTTTTACTCAACTAAATACGTCTAGAACTGATATAATAATGGAGATTCAGATTTCTATATATCTCAAATGGCCAAAACCATTGAGAAATTCAAATGGCGAAATCAATCATAATATTATCACTTTCACCATTCGAATGGGCATTCAACTAAAAGATGCGTTCATCTATAGGAAGAAATTGAATGTTTAGTATGACAGGGACATTTGGGATGCTACTTGTTGGAGCAATATACAAATCATCAAAAAGGATATCAAAGGAATCATGGTAAAAAAATTATTTGAGTTATTGAGTAAGAAATATCACTAATGCTTATCTAAGGAAAATTCTAACCAGAGCAGTGACTAAAGAAAGTTAACTTTCTTTTTTTACTCTATTGAAAAGTTTAGAAGATTTTATTTTCTAAATAAGTTTTTATTATCAATAAAATCTTCCTTTGTTGCATTCAATAAAATCCCTTAAAAGGCATACCCATGAGGAAGCTTATATGGGAAGCTAGTACTGGATAATGTACTCACTAGAAAGACCTCATGAAAGTAAGTGGTAGACAAAGTCCACTAATAACTCTTGGAAGGCATGCCCCTGAGGAAGCCTCGATGAGAAGCTAGTAGTGAACAAAGTCCTCACTAGAAAGACTACAAGAGAACAAGTGGTTGACAGGGTCTCCACTCATCAAAAGACCTTAGAAGGCAAAAGCCTCAGAAAGTACTGGTACATTAAAAATCTTAGAAGGCAAAAGCCTTAGAAGGTACAGTAATCTTAGAAGGTAAAAGCTTGAGAAGGTACAGCTATATTAAAAATCTCAGAAGGTAAAACCTCATAAGTACATGTACATTAAAAATATTAGATGGCTAAAGCCTCAAAAAAGATACAAGTATACCAAAAATCTCTAGAGATATATATAAATCATAGTCCTTTTGAAGTTTAAGTCTGAAAAAGGATATATGATTATTGTTGTCATTGGAGACAAAAATTTTATAGAAAAATATATACTTTTTATACTGAGGGGCAAATGTCTTAACATGCATAAAAGATAAAACTAAAGCCTAGACAGTTTTAACTTTTACTCAAAAAAAAAAAGAATGATCGCAGAATCACACTACAACTTGAATTTGGGATACGTGCCACCTAACCAAGTCAGTTTCAAACCCATGGGCTGGGTAGAACTGGAGCTTCTAAGGGGGTTTTGTGCACCGTTATAAAGGTTAGTGGAAGATTCTAGGATTTAGAGGAAGTTGGAAGAACTTGAAAGCACATTAGAGCCTAAATTTGGGATATGTGATGCTGGAGGTGGTTCAAACCGGATGGGAGAACTAGATGATGGGGTCCTGCAATCATACATAGTGGAAGATTCCAGGATTTTAAATAAGTTTGAAGAACTTAGATGCACAATGGAGCCTAAATTCGGGATGCATGCCGCCTAACTAAGTCAGTTGAAAACCCCCGAGATGGGGAAGCGAACAGTGGGTCACACCATTATAGTGAAGAAAAAGAAAAGAAAAGTAAGGTGCGAGTTTTTTCCTTATCCTTTGGGGATATTTATACTTGAAAATTGACTCTTCAAATTCTTTAAAAATAATAAAAAAATCACTTCATCTTCTTTAAAAATTAAAAAATGAAGAAAACTCTTCATATTCTAAAAAATATATATTAAAAAAAACTCTTCATATTCTTAATTAAAAAAACTCTTTATATTTGTTTATCTCATTTTTGGAGTGAACTCTAAACTTCCTTATCATAGATCTAGGACTCTCATAGACACTAAGAGTTCCTTAGTCTTAAGATACTTCTAGTAATTAAGTGAACACTTAACCTAACCCTAAAGACTTAGAAGAGTTAGCCATAAGGATAGGTTGTGTCTTAGAGATTTAGGAAGACTTGCCTACCCTATAGCCCAAACCAGTCCTTGCTTTCTTCCTTCAAATCAAATCCCTTCCTAAGCCCTTAGATTTTATCTTATGGACTTGGCCTTAATCAAATTCAAATCAAACCCCAATTCAATTGATTTTTTTCAAAATCCAAATTTCAATCTCAAATCAAATTCTAAATCATAAAGCCATTTCAAATTCAATGATTAAAACCCATGATCAAATTCAAATTCTAAAATCTCTTCCTGAACCACCTTGCAAAATCTTTCAAACTAACTTAAACTTGGTTGATTTCTTTATCATATCATTCAATTTATATTTACAAATTCAAATTCAAATCAAATTCTCAAATAATCAAATTCTTAGCCTTTGAACTTGGCTAAGTGATACCTAGACCAATTCAAAACTCATGGATTCTTTCATGATTCAATCACTCCTACAATCATTGACCCAAATATAAACATAAACCATCATTATTGAACCAAATCCAAGCTAACTCAAATCAAACCCAAGTTAACTCTCTTGACTTGAAATTGTCATATGAACCAAAACCCATTTGGCTCTAAACCAATTGCAATTGGCTTTATATTTCAATCCTAGGCTCATGTGTGAGTTCAACTAAACTTGAATCAAGCCATGATCAAGCCAATTGACCCATTTAGGCTCACTAACCTAAAGTGACTTGAATGACCTTTTTTTAGCCAAGTTTTAATCCAACCCAAATTGGATTGAACTAAGCCCATCCAAACCTCACAAAATAACTAACAATCACCCTAGGGTGACCATTTGCCTTAAATTGGGTCAAATCAAGTCAAACTTAACCTTTGACCAAGTCAACATTTAGCTCAAATGAAACTCAAATTAGCCAAAATCCATCATATGCCAAATTGATTAAAACTATTGATTCATACTCACTCATAATCAGTGATTGAACATGACCAAACCTTCACTTGAGTCAAACCAAGCCTAATTGGCCATTTGACTCAAGTTGACCCAAATTGGCCTAAAAAGCCAAAGTGAGTCAAATAATGATGTAATTCAAATTGATTACAACAAATGATTCAAGGTCATCCCAAATTGATTATTGAACTTGACCAAAATCATAATTGAGCCCAAGTTGACCAATTGGTCAACTTGATCCAACTTAGCCCAACTTGACCTAAATGGTCAAATTAGCCAAAATCTAAATTATTTCTAAATTGAACCAAACCAAAGCCTACAATTATTTCCAAATTATCTAATTAGACTTGACTCAACACCTAACCTAACCCAATTTAGTCAAATTGGTCAACTTGACCCATTTGACCTATATGAACCCAAATTAGCCATAACCAAATCCAAAGCAAATTAAACCAAACCAATGATAACAATACACTCCAAACATCATGTGTTTTTAGTTGATCAATTGGTTAACCTGACCCAACCTAACCCATTTGACCTAAATAGGTCAAATCAAGCCAAATCAAACTAAATAAACTCCAAACCACTTGAAATTTGGGCTAATCCACTTTTGACCCAAGCCAAATCTGCCCAAACAAAACTCATAGCCAAATGACCATTTTGCCTTTAGATTTAGGGCATCCCATGAGATAAGACACATGCACATTTAGTCACTTTCTCCCCATTGCCATTTAGCATCCAACCATAGGTCCACATAGGCACCTTGGACCATGGATGACCTGACCGAAAGGTGGTTGAGTCGGCCATGATCCATGGGGAGGTGAAATCACCTCCTCATTCCCATTGAAATACTTGGAAAGCCATATGACACCCACTACTCCCTTGGCAGTCACTCTTACACCCTCCTCCACTCAAAGGAATCCAACTAACATGATTCCCTGCGTAAACCGAGCTCCCCATGGTGAACCCTTGATCAAAAACTCCAAATCAGCCATGGTCGTCTGATCCAAGGAATAAGGGGGTATACCCCCCTCATTCTCACTAAAACTCACACACTCACCTTCGATTGAACCCTGGCAGCCAATGAGAGGAATATCAAAGCTATTCCCAAGCGTTCCCAAGCTTCCCCAAATCGGCATTTTGGTTTTATGTGAAATCGAAATAGGGGAGGTCACCCACATTTCCCATTTGCTCAAATCTCCATCAAAGTGCAATTAACTTTGCACACACCTTCCTTGGAGTGAAACGAGCAAGAAATCCTTTCCCAAGCATCGATGGCGGGAGGTAACATCGAGCCCAGAACCCTAATGGATTGGTCTCCCGAGCAAACCACACCAAATCAAAGCTCGTGCGACTAAACAGAGCTTTGTTTCCACTAAATGAAGCTTCCTCAATCATTAAAATCGCTGGTCATAAGCTCTGGTGAGGTATGACGTTGAAACCAATCATTGAATGAAAATAGCTTGGTTTTTTGTTAAAGAAATTTTCATGTCATGCGCTTTCAATCGTTAGATTTGATTGTCGTGCTTCCCTAAAGGTGTGAGATCATTTTCATCTCCATCCGAGCTCGGGTGAGCTCGAATCGAGCAACCATTGATGGATGGTAGCCATCCTTCATTGCTTAGAAGAAGATAGATCATGGGCCATCCATCCCGCATGATCGGGATGAACGTCGATCATTCTTAGAACCCCTGATTAATCCCTCAAAATCACGAGTTTAAATCAGACGGTTCATGGAGATACTACATGCGCCGTCATCCGAGTGAGCACTCAGATGTGACAACTTAAATAGTGAATCCCATCGTGTTACGTGGAAAGTGCGCTGCATCAACTTCCGCGTGGCCCGATGGGATTAAGGCTTTAATTAGGGCTAATTAATCTATTTTTAATCCTAAAACTTTCTAAATTCATAACTAATTGTACAAAATAAAAAAAGCAAACTTCGGCTCATTTTAAAGATATTTCATAGTAGAATTTAGAAAAATTATCAATAATTGATTTAGAATAGTGAATTTGGTTTAATTAAAGTTTAATTGGAAATATAAATAGCCTAATTTCTCCCTAATTAATCAACCAATTAATCTTAAACTTTTTGTGTATGTTTAGGGGGATGACTTTTGCCTCCCTTATTTTTCTGGGATTTTATTGGTTGCTTAATTAAGAAAATCAATTGATTAAGCCTTAATCATCCTCTTAACAATTAGTAATAATTAAATAAATGAATAGTAAATTAATCAATCAATTAAGCTTGTTAATCTCTGTTAATGATGATGAAGTCTAGGGAAATGGATTGGTACTCCCTCTTCCAATCTTTTTCTTAAATCTTCTCTAATCCCTTAAGTAAATAAATAATTAACACCCATTAATTAATTAATTAACAAGATTAATCAAAAATCCAATTCATAACCTGAACCTTAACTAATTAATTGAGAAGACTTAAGATTGAGACTTGGACTCTTTCTTTGCCTCTTTCTCTAAGCCCATCTCACTTTGATTGGTTAAGGTTAATTAAGACTTAACTAATTAATGAACTTAATTAATCTAATTAAACCTAATTTCTCTTTCTAATCATGGGTAGCCTTTGGGTGTTCAACAACCTAAAGTGAGAGATAATGAAATTATGATTAGCTCACATGTGTGAAAAAATTATAAGAGTAGTTAAGTGAGGTCCCTTAAGCTTAATTAACTATTAATAATGAGCTAATTACATTAAGCCCCTTTCATTTCTTAGGAGGATTGCAAATTTACTTTCCATGTGGTTGCATATCATATTGGCTCATTATCAATTAGTTAATTAACTTAAGGTGATGTAGGTAAGGTTTAATTAATTAGATTAATGTATACCCTAACCTAATTAAATCATAAAATCAACTTAATACTTCTTCATTAAACCAAAAACTCACATGGGGAAAGGGATTAGGGAAACCTCTTTCACATTTCCTCAAATCAAACATACAAATTGAAATAAAAGAACTTTGATTTGTTTTAAGTAGCCTTATTTAGTATGATTGTCAGGAATTAATTGGAATGAATGAGATCATGTGTTTATGTTCATTTACTTCCATATCATTCATCTTTAAATTAAAAATGAAATGATTATTCAAATGTATATATAAATAAGTGGATATACTAAATATCTATAGTTTTCATGTATTGTTGATAATATATAGAATATGCAATATGAAATTATTTGTCATTATAGATTCATAGGATTCATTGTATGTTCATTTAAAGAATATAACATTTGTCTAAATCTATTCCTATGCATCTTCATGTTAAGACTTAAGAAGAATTTTATATCACATATGTAAATCATGTAATCAAATCAATATGATTCTTTATATGACTTCTTATTCTTATGGTTTCTTTTTTCACATTCACTTGTATTTGAGAAAAGTGGTATATTAGTATGGACATCTCGGGGCTGCGAGGCTTTAAGTAGCCCTAAGTAGGTATTGTACCTTATGCCTCTGGTGTAGAAAATAATGATGACGTACTTACTTAAAACTCTTATACATATGCATGTGTGATATGACTAACAAATAGGAAATATAAATCAAATGAATCAAATACAATTTTTGCATGGGTTTTCTTACCCTTATAGTTGCTTATACATCTACATGTATCTAAGAAAAGTGGTATATTAGTATGGACATCCCTGGCTACGAGGCTTTAGGTATTATACCTTACCCCACTAGTGTAAACAATAATGGCAACATACTCACTTAAAACTTTTATACATGTGAATTTGTATCTAGCTAATGGATGAAAAATTCATCTTTTCTATTATAAAGGCAAGCATTCATAATTCAATCAAATGAAATATTTAAATTCTATATACACTTCCTTGCATTTATCATTCAAGTATGCTAAAAATCTAAATTGCATGTATAGATATGCTTAAGGTTAATTCATATGCATGATATACATGATGAAAAGAAATAAATGAATATGCTTATATGATAATAATTCATCCTAATTAATCTTAAGATATTTTTCTTATTGAATAAGGTTATTTAGAGTGAACCTAAACTTAAGATTGATTAAAATATATAATAAGTCATTCATTAAAGAAAACAAATTAATTAATTTGCTTTAGAAGTGACTTAAGGTAGGGAAGAAAGATAGATTCTCTTTCTTTTCTCTCTTTATAACACTTAGTTATTAAGTGTAAGCCAAACGAAACAAAAAAAATATTAATTAAAACTTGCAAATTAACTAAAGAATTTAAAGTGAAACCACCCTTTACAAATTAAATTTCTCACACATAGAAAATTACAACTCTAAAGCTTAGTTAAGATATACCACACAAGCTTTAATGCACACACATTAGACTAAGTCACAATTTCTAGCTTTATGTTAGGGCGGTGTATGGTTTGATACATGCTTATTTTGTGTTGTATTATTTTAGACTGGATGTTAGAGTGTATGTGTGTAGTATAGATGTTAGGTCGATATTAGCATAATCATATTTTTTGCAAGGGGTTGTGCTTAAGGGGCTGTTGTAATAAAAAAAATATATAAATGCTTTTATTGTGCAGGTTGCTTAGCCCCTCAGCATAACTCAAATTAGGATAAGTAAGCTTGGTTACCCATGCGTGGGGTGCTAAGTCTAAATTATTCATATAATTGCTTGGGTTGTATGATGTGTTTAGCTAACATTTATTTTACTGGTGTAGCTAAATTTATTTTTCTTCTCTGAATGAAATTTTACATTAGGATTATGATAAATGTTATGGGAGATTAGGATCAAGTCTAATATACTATGTGATACCTTTGGAGCAAGCACATTCAAATCGAGCAAAAAGAAAGAAAGAAATGGAGTAACTCAAATGAAGAAATGGATGATGAAGAAATGAAGAAAGAAGAATGAAGACCCTCATAACATTCATTATTTATAATTGTAATTATTTTCTTGTAATCAGGGTTATAAGGGTAGAAACTTCTACCACATTTTTTTTGGTTGTGTGATGCAATAGCATCTTTATTCTTTTGTGATAGTTTTATAAAATTGTTTGATATTTTGTTTAGCTTATACATTAGAAAAAGCATGCCTTTTTATAGTTTGTTTATGATTGGTGGTTGTTGTATGGCCTGGATGCGATTAGGCTCTTAGAATAAAAGTAAATTTTCTATCCCACTAATAACTCATAACTAAACTTTTAAAATAATTCATAACCTCATATAAAAGCCTAGACATTAAATCAAGATAATAAAATATTTAGCAACCCCTTAGTTGGATGATTGTATATTTAATATCATGCATAAGCATCCTATTTCACTCTTATTAAGAGAGGGCTTCCATATTTGCCAGATAGAACAGGCTTAACCTTTGAGAGCCTATAATAGAAGAACACCTCTTTCTCTTTTGATTTGGCCCATAATCAATTTCTCATGCATTTAGGCATACAAAATCCATAGCACGTGTCAAAATAAAGAGTCCCAAATTAAATAAAATTTGATAAAATTTACATTAGATTTAAGTCATTATTCATACCTCATGCTCTAGTCTCTTAGGGAGTGGGTTTAAGGACTTAATTTCTTTTCTAAATAATAATAGCCTAGCCATCTTGCAAAAACATATGACTTGCCTATATGGATTTAAAGTAGGAGGAGTTAGCTACCACTCAGGTAATAATTCAGCGGTCATGTGGTTTACTCTCTCTGTAAGGTAAAATATACCCATTTTGCCTTAGATTTAGGTCTTTGGCCCTCAGCTCCCAAGATTTAGGATTTGAGGTCATTTTTTCCCTTTGCGGGCTACAAGCATAAATCTTCACCTCTTAGGCATTTTTATAATCTTGTATTGTGAAATTATGAGTCCTAAATTTTTAATAAAACTTTAACTCAAATAAATAAATCTCTTCAATATCAAATATATAAAACTGAACTATAGGATAGATTGGAGCGATCACTAGATTTCCTAGTATCATGAGCACCCCCCCACTTATCTCTTTTGGTTTCGATAATAACTCTGCCCTTTTGATCCATCCCTCTTGATTTTCTAGAATGCAACCAATTTATTGATAGTCCTATCTTTGAATTCTTTGGAGACAACAATCGTCTACTTTAATTGAGAGTATTCTTAAGGAATTTGCTTTCCTTAGGATGTAATTAACTATTAGGGCTTGCCTCCATACGGAACTTAACGAATCGGTTTAAATAAACCCTACTTTTTATATAAAGTATGAAAAAATCTCACGGTATATTCAAAGACCCATCATGTGAGAGTCCTTATTAGGTGGTCCATCCATGGGTAGTGACTTATATCTTTTGAGATAGTACACTATTCCTCAATATCGTACCCGATCACTTAAACAAGTACATCCTTAGATCTGCGTGGTGTCCCCTCACATATACACACACACACAAATGAATCTGAAAATAAACACCATAATATTTATCAATAATAACAACAACAACAACAACAAGCCTTTAAATAACTCTATCCCCCATGCATCATACCATAATGTCATCATGATAAAAAAACTATTTATATTCCCCATTAAAAGAAAATATTTTAACTTTTGTTTTTGTCTTTCTCTCTCTCTCTCTCTCTCTCTCTCTCTCAACAACAACAACAACAACAAGCCTTAATCCCACTAGGGGTTACATGAATCCTTCTGCCATCAGTGTCCCATTATGTGTCAAATTCTCATTTAATTCAAGTATACTAAGGTCATTTTTTTATACAACTTAAACCAAGTCTTTTAGGTTTACCTCTACCTTTCTTAACATAAGGAAAATCTAATGCATCTACTCTCCTAACCGGTTCATCGGACGGCCGACGCTTTATGTGGCCAAACCATCTAAGGCGACTCTCTCTAATCTTATCTACCACTGGAGCTACTCCAACTTTTTTCCCGAACATACTCATTTTGCATTTTATCTCTAAGAGTAAAGCCACTCATCCAGCATCCTCATCTCAAACACTTAACTTACTCTTATGTTTCTCTTTATTGGCCAACATTCTCGCACTATAAGTCATTGCGGGTCTTACCACCATCTTATAAAATTTTCCTTAAGTTTAAGTGGAACTTTTCTATCACATAATAGCCGATGCATTCCTCCACTTCAACCATCCAACTTGAATTCTACTAATAATATCTCCATCTATTTCACCATCATTTTGAACAATAGAGCCTAAATATCAATCGCTCACTCTTATTAATGACTTGATCACCTAAAGTCACAACACTACCACTAAAATTTCTACAACTAAAATTACACTCCATATATTCGCTTTAGATGCTTAAACTAAAACCTTTAGACTCTAAAGTTGACCACCATAATTCAAGTTTCGTTGGACTCTCTCTAGTCTTATCAACAAGAAGAATGTCATCGAAAAAAAGCATACAGGGTACATCTTCTTGTAAATGCCTCGTAAGAACATCCATAACTAAAGTAAAAGATAAGGGCTTAATGTTGATCCTTGATGTAATCCAACAAATAGGAAAATAGTTTGTCAATCCTCCTTGTGTTTGGACACAAGTGATCTAGTATACATATCCTTAATGACTTGAATATAACCAATATTAACTTCTTTTGTTCTAGAACTCTCCAAAGAACATCTCTTGAGACTTTATCATAAGCTTTCTAAATCAATAAATATCATATGTAGATCCTTATTTTCTATGCTTCTCCATCAAACCTCTTAACAAATGTATAGCATCCATAGTAGATCTACGCATGAAACCAAACTCAGAGAAACTTCAGATCACATCGTAACCTATGCTCAATTACTTCTCCCATAATTTTAATGTATGGCACATTAACTTAATTCCTCTATAATTTGACAATCTTGTGCATCACCTTTATTCTTAAATATAGGAACCAACAAACTCTTTCTCCACTCATCCGGCATCTTTTAGTCTTTAAAATAACATTAAAAAAGATTTGTAAGCCAAGAAATTCCTTGATCTCCTAAACATTTCCACACTTCTATTGGAATATTATCCGATCGCTTTTCCACATTTCATTTTTTTTAAAGCTTCACTAACTTCGATTTACTAATACGATGATAAAATGAAATTCTCTATTTGTTTAGGTATTAAGGTTGCTAAAATCAATCGTACTTTCATCCTTCATTGAAAAGTTTATTAAAATACCTCATCCACCTATTTTCAATATCTTTTCTAAGAAAAGCACTTTATTATTTTCATCCTTAATACCCCTCACTTGAACTATGTCTTTACTTCTCCTATCTCTTTGGTTTTAACTTATACATACATCTTTCACCTTCTATCTAATCTATCGTATAAATCACTAAAAGCATTTTTTGCATCATATATATGCTTTCTTAGAATCTCTACGTGCCATTTTATATCTTTCCCAATTCTCCGAGTTTTACATCTAAACCAAGTTTTATAACAATGCTTCTTATTTCTTATCTTTTCTTGCACACTCTGACTCCACCACCAACTATTCTTATTAAAAGAAGCTTTTCCTTTTGATTCTCCAAGCACATTTTTAGCAACTTGTTTAATAGCACTTGATACTTTTTCCCACATGTTAGCTTCCTTATAAAACATCCCAAACTTTAATTTCTTGTAGCTTGCTCTTAAAAATATTTTTATTTGTGTTCTTTAAGTGTCCCCATCTAATCCTAGGACAATAATTAAGTTTATTTTTCTCTTACAACCTTTCATCTTAAAATCTAAAACTAATACGATGTTGGGTACTTAAAATTTCACTTGGAATGACCTTACAATCTTTACAATATAAAAGATCTATTTTTCTTATCAAAAAATAATCAATCAGTGTTTTACTAGATCCATTTTTATAAGTAATAATATGTTCATCTCTTTTCTTAAATAAAGTATTAGCAATTACAAAATCATAAGCTAAGGCAAAATCTAATATAACCCTACCTTCTTCATTAGTCCCCAAATCCATAACCACCATGAATACTTTTAAAATCTTCTACCACTCTACCAACATGTCCATTTAAATCTCCAATAAATACTTTTCTTCAAGAGGTATCTTTTGTATTAATCCCTCTAATTCATTCCAAAATTTTTCTTTGAACTTACCTCCAAACCTACTTGAGGAGCATAAACACTTATAACATTGATAATCTTAAGTATCAACAATAAAGCTATAATTCTATCTCCACATCTATTACTTATAACATTATCCTTCAAACTTTTATCTATAATCACACCTACACCATTTCTAGTTCGACTTTTACCAATACCAAAGTTTAAAACCTAAACTATCAATCTCCTTTCTCCCCCAACCCATTTAGTTTCTTGAACACATAAAATATTTATCTTTCTATGAACCATAATATCTATTAATTCCATTAATTGTAAGAGTATTCCAAGATCCTAACCTAATTATAGTTTCATGGACTAACTTTGCATCCGCCCATAATGGGAACCCTTGCTTATTTAACATCGCACCGCCATGTACGGCTCTAGCACATTTTTTCATCAGATTCGTTTACATACAACTGCCTGGGACGCCCCAAGATAACACAATGATTTAAAGGATTCATGTCATAATTATTTCGACAAATTTTATGGTCGCCGACTACCTAACGAACCCTCCACTTTTGCATCCCGACTTGGGACCGAATGGTAGTGTTAAAAAAAAAACTGAAGGCCCACACCCCCCAAATATATAATAAAATAATTTAATAAATAAATAAATTGATACACATAACATATATAATTACAAATCGTAATAATTTTTAGCTAAAGTTATGTTATTTTTAAAATTTAATATATTTTTGGATGAAATAAGTTTTATCATCCAAAAATAAAGGGGGCAAATGATATATCTCTCTAAAATTTATAAATCAAGTATGTTTCTCTAGTTAAAGTATGTATACAATCAAATTAAATGACTTAGTGAGACGAGTCCAACAATGCTAGAATCTAGTCAAGTCGAGCCTAAACGAGCTCAAATCAAGCTCAAAGCTATATATGAAAACTTCAAAATACTGACTATATGATCAAATGACTTTGACTTTATAAATAATCGAAGTAGACAAATCTAATGAGCCTAAGATCACTCAAATTGAAGATCATTTGAATAATCAATTTATCAAAAAACTATTTGCATCAAATGAATCGATATAAACTGTTCAATGAAGTGTTTTGAGATTTTGGCTATAATGACCAAAATGTCAATTTCAGAATCCTATAAATAGAGCCTCATTCTTGTCATGAGGAGGAGGAGCTAATCAACTTGGAGAGAGCAAGTTCAAGTTCACATCACCATTATTATCATCAATCACTATCACATCGCCACCACCAACAACCATTACAACCCACCATAATAAGAAATTATTAGGATTTCATATAATCTAACTGTTATCGAAAAAACTTGAATTTTGTATTCCAAAGTAAATATATAAAGCATTTTAGCCACGTGATTTTTCCCCTCTTCAATAGTTTTCACATAAAATTTTAGAGTTTTTTTCTTTTTAACTATCTACATTTTTCATTGCATGAACTTTTATTCTACCGCTACAAATTTTCTAGCATGCAACAACTTTTAAATAAGTTATGTATCAAATTTATACACATATATTGAGATCAATTTCATAATTAACATCTTATCAGCAAATTATTTTACTTAAAATAAATAATAAATAGATGAATGATAAATTATAGACCCTTATATATCATCCTTCACATTATTATATTTTATTGGGATAGTAAAACTTTTTGATATATTAAAAATACAAAATTCGATGCAACCACTAATCTTGATATGATTTATAAAACTAAGTAATGAGCTACGAGCATAATTTTACTTCAAAGAAAAAGATCAAATCAAATAATAGTTAAGTTTAGAATAAAATTGAGACTTGTCACGTGTCATAAAGATTCATAGAAAATGAAATATAATACGTAACTGAACGAAGCAATGATACTCAATAAATTTGCATCTATTAGTCCGGGTGAAGATGAATTAAAATTGTAAGTCACGTTAATAAACTAAAGGATATTGGCATATAAACAATGCTTTATGTAAGAATCAAATAAAGAGGTTTCAAACATGACTAGGCTATGTGAGTCATAACTAAATTTAATCTAAATGGGATGGCTTGAAAGCCATGTGGGAGTTTTATATAACGAGCCAAAAGTGAATGTGTAATTATTGGATTTATTCATGGAGATTAAGATTTTCCACTGAAGAGCTAAATTGGAGAAAAATGAACCTAATCCAAGTTTGTTTGACGTTGAGATGAATTAGAGATATCAAAGTCCAATAAAGTATTTAGAATGGGTTCTCATTATGAGTTTTATTTGTCAAAATGATGCTCCACATTATTGTTAGATTGTGAGTGACATATGAGGCCCTGTGGGACTAAGCTAAGTTTATAATTATTTTTGAAAATGAACAAAAAAGTTGAGCTCTAATGGGGATTCCAAAATAACTTATATTTAATATTATATTTGTTTAACCCATACTCTACTCATGAAGAGATAGGTATATCATGTAAGGGAATGAATCAAACAAGGGTCGAGACTTACAAATTTTAAAATTAACTTGACTTTTTTCATCATACATTAGTGTTTTAAGGAAAACTTTTAATCAAAATTTTACTATAAAAATAATCAATATATCCTAACAAAAATGAGCTATATATTGTTTTGTTAATAGTCATTACCTATAATTAGCTTTTATTTTCATATTTCAAGCCAATAACTGAATAATTATAAATTCAATATTAAACCAATATATATATATATATATATATATATATATATATATATATATATATAGTCATAAAGTCATATTTCTAATGACTAGATATGTAAATTTTGCTTAAACATTTTATATCCTAATTTTAGGGGATCAAATTTGCTTAGGTAATTTCATTCATGTTCCAAACAAACCAAATTATTTTAACACTTATTTATGATTATGTGATATAATTGAACCTAGTCATTTCATATCATCATTCAAATAAGAAAAATATACTTGACAAGAATTATAGTGGTCTAGATATGTCAATATAATCATAATATATATATATATATATATATATATATATATATATATATATATATATATATATATATATATATATATATATATTGTCCACTCAAATTAGTAAGGTGAAGTTTTATTATGGTGTAGGCAGGATTCGAGCCCAAGAGCGTAGGAACAACTTCCAGGACCTTTGCTAATTAAATTAAATGGCACTCACATCTAATCATATATGTTTGTCAAGTCTTATATGTGTTAAATTTGCTTATACATTTATTTCATCATAGCTTAGACATTTACATTATTTGGCTATTTGAACAAAATCATATTTATTTAGATTTTATAACCACATCAAATTTATAGTCATTTATACTAAGAGTAGGCATTTCAGCTTGCCATAGAATTTAGGACCATAAAATTAGGTTAAATTTATATTTTTTACATATTGATTAACTACATCATATCTGTATTTGCTTACCTTAAACTCAAGTTTAAATTAATAACTTTCGAAGACTTGGTGTATGCCATATGCTATGTTGATATTTCTAAATAATTATTTTAAACTATACTTAAAATAATTTGAAAGACTATTTACATTATACAATTCATACAAAAAAATATTGGTTACACTCTAAATCAATTATATTATAGCATTAATCTGCTTATATCATTTTTTCTATATTATATCATGTTATAACATTACAATATATAATGTATAAATGTTTAGATTTACTAATCATCATAAAATAATAGATTATCTCAACCCAACACTATATATTATCATATGGTTGTCAACCAACTCACGGCTTAACATCATTGAGTTTAATAAAATTCAAATCTAATGAATTATGATTGCTATTGAATTATATCTCCAACCAATAAAGAGAGATTAAAGATTTTTTTCTTTATGGGGACTTATCTCATAAGTTTATTACTACCTATACAGATCATCATGAATATTATTAATCTATCCCACATAATATGACCAATTTTAAGGTCAACGTATTTTGTGCCATAGAAATTTGAGGCTTAATTTTCAAATTATGCCTAATTAGTAACTTAATTAGCTAATTAGGCCATTAAAAAAATTTAAAATAAGCTGGTCATGAACATTAATGTAATGACCTTTTTTGAATATTTTTAAAATAAAAAAAAAACAACCCCATTTTTGGCCATATCAGGCTCATCAGGTGTCGGATTTCGACGTGCTTGGTATTGTTGGAAAGGTAATAAAAAATTATACAACTTTAATGTTGATAAATTTCAATGAATCTTGCCCGGATAGCCACAGTTTTTGCGAATGTATGAATTTTGAAGTTGCAAAAGTTAAAGTTATTGCAGCAGCCCCTGTTTTTTTGGTCAAATCAAACACTCTCATTATATTCTATTTATTAATTTGAGTTTTAATGGGTATACTCATTCTTAACAAACAATCAGCTCTTTCCTTATATTTGAATATATTTTCTTACACTTGCTAACATTTACTTCTCCAAAACCCATTAGAACTATTAAGGTCAATTTTGACTCGAGATATACCTCCATTTGACTCTTTACTATAATAAATACATATATGGCAAAAAGTTTTTAACTCAGATTTGAATTATATGTAATTCCACATTGAATCTTCCTCCTCCCATGCGAATTAACCAAAATAAACAAATAGTAAACAACACTAGGATTATACAATCAAGAGTAACTGAATGAGTAAACATAACAACAACAAAAAAATAGTCACAAGTACATGCCATCAACCGTATAAAGAAGATAACATTATATTCGATGCTGCGTGGTGGTGGAATTACTACCGAGTGTAATGGGTGGCGCGATCACATAGATGTTCGTCGATGGTCTTCCTCCTCTTCCACCGCTCCACGGTGTTGTGAATATCCCGTCCTGGTATATCATTGGCTTGAGTACGAATGCATACACCTATGGTGGTGCATATGTAATGGTGGGCCATATGTCGTGGAGACAATGCGTGTCATGGGTGCATCCGAGATGACATTGCTTCCGATATGAATGGTGGTTGTTGTGTGTATATGTCCCACCATGGGAGGATGACATCCACATCATCCATTCGATGCAAAAGTGAATCGGATCCCCTGATCTACAGGAGATATGCATATTTTCCTCGCCTACAATTCTCATAATCATCGATAGATTTGTATCATCATTTCAAGTAACCGAAATATGTCTTCGATTCAAGATGTAATGTTGCAATATAGAAATTTATATCATGGTTTCATTGTTACAAGGAAAAGCAAATTGTAATACTTTGCATATAGACTAATCATCAAACGGTCTCCAGGAGCTCGAGGGTAATATGTGTTAGGAGGAAGTGTCTGCCTTGTAGATGTAAAAGCTAAGAACGATACCACCTCATGTATCGGTTGATTCGCTCTCGATCATCGTGATGAATCCACCATGACAACCGACACCGCTGCACTCCCACTGCAGAGTGGTGGTAATCGAAATCAACATCGCTTTTCTCGATCTCACCATCGAATGAAGGATCTATTAGGCAACATCAATCATAAGAGGTACCAATGAGCACGATCGTGTACCACTACCCTCTTCCAACATATGATCGATACTCTAGCTAGCCATATTTCCTCTCCCTATAAACATATATCCGTGACACGCAAGCAAATTTGATGTCCATATGGCTCCCAGATGACCTACACATATAACATAAGTTATTCTTTCAGCTACAATCCCATACTGAGTAAGCCAATAAACATTACATCAATTTAGCATACATGACTCTGCAGAAGTTCGTCCAACTCATCCCTATAAACTTTGAGGTTGGATGCTGGCATTTTCCGAACATACCCTTCATTCCACCGACATCCTACTAAGTCTATTTGTAGAATATGGAACATAACGTAGTCGCCCCATGAATGTGCTCCCAAGCCCATACCGCGAAATGAATACATCCAGCCATATTCGTGCGCTTTGGTTTGGTTGCTTCATGTAATTCCATGTATAGATGAGCGAGCATAGCTGAACCCAAAGACAACTCCTTAAATGTGTTAATATCATCGAGTAATGATAGATACTCAGATGAACCTCAGAACAAGTATCTGGCAAAAGGAAAGACCCAATGGAAAATATTATGTATGCTCTGACATGCATATGAACTGAGATCTGGAATGAATCTCTGTAATCCATCGCAACCATCATAAGGGTAAAACAAGTACTTGCATGAGCCTATCCATTAAAATGTGATATGTGGATGGACCGATCACGGTACATGATATGCGGATCTGATGTGCTTCAATCAACTCATCACAATGCCAGAAGCCGCTCTTACCACCAACAACAATCAAATCATTGCCATCTATCCAAATTCCTAGAAGCATCGTAACATCCTATAATGTAATCATCATCTCAGTAGTTGCCAAGTGGAAGGTATTCGTCTGTGAACACCATCGCCCACGAACACTGTTAATAAGTGGTGATCCAAATATCGCATCGAGATACTATCTAGTCCGCGCATAAGGCACCCATAAATCTGCAGTTAACAATTTAAACCTAAAACAAGTGCAGTGCTACCTAAACAAAAAATAATGAATTATGCTTAGATTGCATCAGTATAACAACTATATACGTATACAACCATAAAAGGTACTTTGAATAAAACTTTCGATTATGTAATTTTATACACCAGACCGCAGTATCTTGGTGAACTTCATGGCGGGCATTAGTCCACACTCCCTCTCTCCTCCTCACTGAGGGCGCAGCATCATCGCCGGACATCTTTCTTATAATAATAGCAATCAACAATCAGGCAATGAAAAGTTAATAAGCAATATGCAATCAGTTAATATGAACAATCAACAGTTTACAAGTGTACAGCGTGGAAAGTTACTAAACAACATTCAACAATAGTGTACAACGTGTACAGCGTGGAAAGTTACTAAACATTCAACAATACCCTACCAAATAAGCATAACAATGAACAAAAAGTTACTAAATAAGTGTACAATGTGGAAAGTTTTCCTGGTGATAAGAAATTGAGTCAAACTAACCTAAATCATACAACACGAATATAGATAAGAAGCTTTTTTGGTACTTACAAAATAGTTCAAACAATGTGGAGTTTTGAAAGCCCAAATAATACAGAAACAACGTACACACAATTATAAAATAGAATAAGACTAATCCAAATAGAACTACATTACAACCAATGCATAAACAGAAGCCATATCATAATCTATGCCATCGCATTTGAAGGCACGTCGACCTATTGTGTCCAACGGTCTTGCACACACTACAAACCCTAGAGCTTCTTGTAGTGTTCTCATCTATAGTATTTTTAAATCTGCTTGTCCTTGGCTGACCAGACTTTCTTCTGACATTTGGTGGATTATAATTTGGGTATGTGCCACCACTGATGTGTTCTCCCACTCTTCTCGATCGTGTATATGAATCACCGATAGGTTCTAATATAATTTTGCAAACTATAGTAGGCTGAGACATATTGCACGTGGTTTAGGTGTCGTTGACCCAATACAATAATCATGTGTGCATACGGTAGATGATAAGATTGTGGTTGTCTACATGTACACCTACATTCATTATTTTCAGCTAGTTCAACCTTGAAGGTTCTGCTGGTGACATCAAACACTTGGTACTCAGACATGCTTATCCTCATTGGTTCAGGTAATCTCCTTGCCTCTCGTTCATTAGTCTGCACCATTGCCTTAATGTGTGGAGAGACAAGGTCTCCCATTGCCATTCAAGAGTTGTTGCTGATTCAAGATGTTTTATGAATAGGGATATTATGTTGTAGTACACTACTGTAATCAATGCTTGAATTTGCAAACCACGTGCTCTTTTAAACACACCATTGAAGCACTCAGCTGCATTTGTGGTCATCATACCATACCTATAGCCATCATCGTGAGTAAGAGACCATTGTTGAACATCCCTTGAAACAAACCAATCATATGCCTCCTGCTTGATATTCTTGATATCTGTCATATTCCTTTTAAAAATTGGAATGTCATCCATGTTTCTTGCAACATACATCTTCTGACATATAAAGTCAGCATCACCTATGCTGAATTGTCTAACTTCTCTTTTGAAGTTCTCCCTCAAATGGCGCATAAGTGATGTACAAAAGATCTCTCTCTACGAACTAGACTTGCATGTCTATTTGAGATGAGGCATAGATCACCCCTTGTAGACACTAATGGGATCAAGTCTTGTAATGTGTGCAGAAATCAAATCCATTACTCGATGCACTCTGATTCCACAATCAAGGACCGTGGGAATAAGTCATTATTCGCGTCGATCCCAACGCGTAGAGTTTCTCTGTACCCAAGAGAAAAGTCCCATCAAGGCATATAACTAATCTGCCAAATTCTTTGAAGGCTCAAACAACAACCATTGGAATCGTTGGTCATTGAGTGTGCAAATATCGATGCATGATGCACAACAATGATGAATTTTCTAATGATCTGTAAGATTCCTCCCAATTACCAAATATAATCTTAATTTCCTTTCGACGTGCATCCGAGGCCTTCATATAAGACGCTCTTAAATTGAACTTAGACTCAATGTTACCTACAATTTCCCTGAGATTTAAATCTAGTTGACGTCTGACTGCGGGTTGGATGAAACAACTGATGAATTGTGATGCACATTCGTATTCAAGTAAGTCAATTACTACTATCGTGAGCCTATTGAACTAATCCTCCAAGCACCACCCAACCTCTTAATTGATCTTGCATGTAAGCACCACAAATATGGTCTAACAGAGTTATAATGGTGGGTGCACAATACAATGAATTTTAATTGGTTTGAATCACATATGACAAACTCAACATTGTTCATGATAGACCAACCCTGAATAACAAATTATACCTACTTTTCTCATGAAAACACATACCTTCAAATAATTCATTTGGAATGCATTTCTCATCCTCAAAGGCCGAATCATCTGATGGGCCATCAAATGTAAGGTCTCATCCCATTTTCTAGCTATTTGAGTGCTACACAAATAGTCATTATTCTGTATCAAGTGCTCTTCAGCATGACTTGTTCTAATTGAGTAATCGCCAATCAAGTCTCTAACCCTCGGGGATGGTTCTATGGCCCGTAAGTCAACCCCCTCTGCGTCACTATCATCCTCCTCATCATCATCACTACTAGCTCCACTAGGCATAGTTTCATATCTAACATCTTCAGGAGATAGTGGGTTCATGTCATTACCTTTGGGCCATCCATAACATCAAAACTTGTCCCAGCAAAATAATCATGTTCTCTTCTTCTGCACCATAGCATTGAGTGCCGAGAAGGTGGTGTGATGTACTCAGTGCTGGTTCGAGCTCTCTGACATTCCTCTATATTGTTAATCTTCCTATCTCCACACGACAGTTCCCCAACTTCGACCACAATATGTTGCACACATGTTGCATTAATTATAGCTTCACAAACTTCTTTATCATTAATGGGACTTGCAATAAATCCAACACCAATAGAAAAATGACCCACCAGAGTAATAAAGAATTTGGATGGATCTAGCTTCAACGACCTTATTATTCACTTAATTCTCAATTTAATCTGTGAGGATTTGACGGATGATTTTTCCACCATATATTGGAATGAAATCGCCGCTACTCGAAGTTCACCGCCATAATAAAGAACTATCTCGTGATTCAACTTATCACTAACTAGTAATATGTAACACCGCATCTTTCATCTCACCGATCAATGCAGATAATTTAATTCAGGAGAAACAAATTGAATATAATTTCTTAAATTAACAAGATTGCCCAAAATTAGAACTAACCACATAAATAGTTTTCCCTTGTGCTCAACATGTAGCTAGACAATTTGAGTCATTTTGACTAAGTTCAGATGACAATTTCACTATTATGATCAAATGGTTCAATTAGGCCAAATTCAATCTATTAAAAATTAAACTTCAAATTCACTTCTAAATAATTTAAAACTATTTTAATAGATCAATTACAGGCATTTTTACCAATAACTTGTGAAGCTTGATCAAGTCAAAATTAGCTGACATAATAGGCTTCGTAAGGTATAATTTATAACTTTCTTCGAAAATTTGATTCTTAATAAAAATTCTTAGTATCTTGAATATCTCAGGTGTGCCTTCATAAGTTAAAAACAACATAGAGATAAATTAGACAAAAGGAAGAAAGAAAGTGCAGCAGTTAATTGGATCCAGTACCAAAGCACAATTTCATTCCCTCTGTAACAGAAAGGAGAACCTAGCACAGATGGATTTTGAAAAGACAACAGATGGAAGGCAGGAAATGTATGCAGCATTCACAAGCCAAATTGACAATTGCTTTAATCTATCAAATAGGAAAAAATCCTCAAGAAATTGTCATTTGCAAAGTCAACAGGATTCAAAAGAAATCCTCTTCATGATACCTTATCATTCACTTCAACGCACATAATTTATACCTTTAATCTATCAAATAGGAAAAAGCATACCGCACAAAAAATGTATGCAGCAAACCAAATTGACAATTGCTTCAACTTCAAGCACCGTCAATGAATAGATATAGCAAATTTTATAACCAGCATCTATTTCCACAGAACCAATTTTGAAAAACATTTAATTCCAAAAAAAAAAAAAAACCAAAATGACAGAACTCTTTTACAACCATACTTTAGAACACAGTAAGTAAACAACGTAATCAAAGAAAACTAGGCTATTATTCACTTAAATATATTTTATACAATAGAAGGGTAGATAAAATAATTTGCTTAATCATAACATCTAAACCCATGCATTTAGGCTTAAAAATACCTAAAACGGAGTAAAAAATCAAGAAAAACCCTCGCAAGCTTCTCCTTCACCGGCAACCTCCTTGTGGCGTGCTGGTCTTGGCCGGAAGGGCGTGTGGGGCACCGGGATCGGACGGAAGGGGAAAATGGATAAACCGATTGGGGTCCGGTTTCGATTTACACCCTAAATTAAGGGTAAGTGGTCGCCATCGAGATCGGACCGATCGACTGATTGACTGGGCCTAAATTTTTTTTAACGGCCTAATTAGCTAATTAAGTTACTAATTAGGCCTAATTTGAAAATTAAGCCAAAATTTGATTACATATATAATGCTTCATGAACATGCTAACCACAATAAAATTCTTTCAAAAAATAAAAAAATAGAATATATTGTACATACATGCATACATACATGTATGTACATGTATGTATTATTATTATTACCATCATCATCATCATCATCATCATCATTAAAGTGATCAATTGACCTCTCTTTTTTGGCTATTTTTTAAAAAACTTAATTGACCATGTATCACTTTTTAAATAGTTCAAAACATGACAACTGATTAAGAGAAATGGCTACATTAGAAAAAAAAAACTAGTTTATGGGGACTACTTAGGGGCTGTTTGGTTGCTTAAAAAAGGAATACAGTGTAAAAGAAATGCAGTGTATTTGGATTACTTAAACTTATTGGTTGAAAATTTTATAAATACATAATTTTTTATTTGTTTGATAAAATAAATGTAATGTAAAGTATTTTTGAGAAAGAGAGCAGGAGGTTATGTAAGTGAGTGGTGTGGGTCAAATATTGCCATAACATTTTATGGTGTGTTTAGAATTTCAAAATTGATATTTGTAATGTATTCAAAATATATCACATCACTTTGAAGTTTTACTTTGCAACATGCCAAATATAAAAAAAAATTAAAACTCGTGCATTTACTTTACTTTACACCCAAAATACTTCCTTCCAAATAGCCCCTAGTGAGTTCAATCTTCTTGCATGTGAGTCAAGCTCAAAATGTGTAGCATGTGGAAAGCCTTTTGTAATGCTTTAAAAACTTATACATTTCTAGAGATTATTTATTCATTATTTACTCTAACATATGTTGTCCCAACAATATGCATTTTCATCTTTATGTATTTAGTATTTTCTAGCATTTATTTTATTTTTATATTATATATATATATATATATATATATATATATATATATATATATATATATATATATATATATATATATATATATATATATATATATATATATATATATATGTATATATATATATATATATATACATACATATATTCTTACATGCATGAAGTATGGGATTGTCTCAAGCACGTCTTAGACATAAAAGGGAATCAATGTTATTGCTAGTGAAAAATTGTGCACATATATTGTGACGAAGAATATTTATCTCACTAGCTTAGTTAAGTATAAGCAAATATAATCCTTAGTAAACAAATTTTCATACTAAGAAGCTAGAATAATTAATAGAGTGGCAAAAGATAAAAGAAATTATACTCTCCCTAATACGGTGTAAACGAAGTTGAGCTTGATTCATCCTTAGCTTGAGCTTAAACTTTATTAATTAATTGAAAATGAGCTCATTCTTTATTCTTCGAGCTTTAGGAAATTCAAGGGTTGACTTATTTAATATGAAGAGATTAAATAATGATGTTTCAAACAATTGTTAGAATAAGATGATAAAAAGAAAAAGAAATTAAAAGAAAATTAATTAAAAATAATTGGATATAATAAAATGAGATATCATTTTAAAATATTTCTATAAAATTATAATTAAATATTACATTTTAATATAATTTAATTATATTTTATAATAATATTTATTTTATAAGCCATCTCACAAATAAATGAGTTAAGTTGGAGTTGGCTTGATCACATGTCATTTATCAAGCTGAGCCCAAGTTAGCTTGACTCACACCCCTACTCCATGATATGTTAGGTTAATATTAGAACAAATAAACCCTTTAATACAATGTCATGGGATGCATTTATTTTTTGCTTCATCCTTAGTTATGTTCTCTCAAAGTTAATGCATTCATATTATATGTCAATCATGAATATTGTGAAAATCTAATTTAAGTAGTTTAAGACCTTGGGGATTTATTAGATATATGCATAATGTTTTTCATATAATATATGAATATATAATCATAGAGGCTTTTAAACATAACCTTATAAAGTTTCATTAAAACTCAACAATGTAATATATGGATTACATTTAACATGAATTGAATTAAAATCAAAATATCTCTAAGTTATTAATGATGATTTTTTTTTGTATTAGAAAATTGAATGAGGATTATGATTTATGTAAGTTAATTACATACGAAGAACAATTACCATCATTTGGTGGGGGTATAGTAGGTATAAGAAAGTGGACACTTTCTTGGTGAGAATACTATTGTCATCTTATAACTTAGATAATCTTAATATACAAATAAATCAACATATTATAATCTCATAACATTTGTTTCAAATTAATGGTGAAGCACTTATATGTATTCCCATTTTCTCATAAGCTTCTAGAAGATAAATAATAGTTAGAGATGATAGAAAATGAAATGATCTCTATGATAAAAAAAACTATGCACTTTTATCAGTTCTAACTAGTGAAAAAATATTGTAAAAAAAGTGTCTTAAAGAATCAAAATATTGTGTGTGACATGATTAATAAGTATAAAAACACACATAGTGGTGGAAGGCTATACCCAATAGGATGATATATACTAAAGGCATTCTTCCAAGTGGTAAGAACCACTCCAAATTGCTTAGTTTTAGTATCAGCATCATACACAAAACATGAGCTTTTTATATGCATTAAGATAACATTTCATTGGGGATACATCACCCATTTGCTTTATAAACAAAGGAAATGAATGTAAAGTTTGCAACCTAAATATTATATGTACTATAGAAGGCATTCTACCTAATAAGGTAAAGACTTCGGGGTTGAAACAATCATCTTTTCATAGGTATATCAATATAACTTTTTCTTAATGATAAAAGATATTAATACATTTACATGGACCAACCTTTTGGCTTCATGGTAAAAGATACGAGCAGAATGTTTTAAAATATATGAAATTGATAATTATTCAAATCTCACACATTTTTTATATTGGCCCGATTTTAATAATTTATTTATTCTCATAATAACAAATGTGATGTGCTAAGATATGACAATTGAATGAGGATGCAACATTAAATAAGTCAACATGAGTAAATATTTATTAGTTCATGAAACATATTAAACTCAAATTTTAACCCTAACTAGGAGCTAACAAGAGCCATTAGTTTAGATGTTTAGGCATATAATAGACTAGGATTTTATATACTAAAGTGCTGAGATAGAGCCTATGTGGTTGCTCCACCGTTACATGCATTTTCATTTGCATATATTACCGTTAACTTAAAGCAAGAAAGTGAATGAATGAATCATTATTTCTTAATGATATGAGCCCAGAAAATTTGTGATGCTCCTCACATGATTCTTTAATTTTGAGATGTATCATTAAGTTAACTAATGATCTTCCTTACTTTATCATATTATCTTAGGGTCATAATTGATTCAACCTCAACATATTTTATGAACTCATGATATTTAATAGAAAGCATATTAAGTGCCTTTATCACATAAACTTTACCTCTAAAGAATTTTGTAGATCCAAACATGGTTGAATATTTTGAAATATGAGTTTTTCAAAAGAAATAAAATTTACAAGATGAATTGCATCTCAATAAGGTATAAAAGAATTCATACCTCATAAACTTTATGTATGTTTAAATTACATTTATGTCACACCTCGAGTCTGGAAGGCGATACACCCTAGCTACATGGGACGTGAAACTATATGAAAACCTATTTTGTATCCACAAAAAAAAAAAAAAAACTACATTCTACTTCATTAATAGAGATCATATAATTATTCAACTAAAAAAATAGAAAAGCATTCAATAATAGAAAAAAATAATGTCCGATAACAACATAACTAACATATAAAGAATAAACTACAAAAATAATAATAAGAAATAATTCTACTCAAACCCAAAAAAACTTTAAAAAATTACAACATAAACTCAAAAATATTATAGATACTAATTCTAATAGAAAATTTGCTCTTCTGGTGAAGGTCCTCCAACTTCACCGGTATAACCTATTATGAGAAAATTTACAACAATGAGTTTGACTAATCAAACTCAATAAATAACCACAATTTATTAAAACACAAATAACAATGGAATGAGACATGTAACATGAACAAATGAAAATGATTCTATGATCATAACTAATAGAAAAGTTGATATCCACAAGTTATTATTTTTAAAATAGCACTGAATCCAAAAGGGAACACATATGTTTATGCAACTCATACCGTTATCTATTTATGATTACATCTCTTAAATAATTTATAATAATATATTCTTATGACTGAATAAATGTCATAACACCAGAAAATACTTAATTATGCCTATCAAATGACTCACCTGCCACTTATTTTTTTATCTCATGATATTCAATTGTGCATAAGTATACATATAAATATTATGCATATATATATCTCTTATATTATTAACATATATATATATATATATATATATATATATATATATATATATATATATATATATATATATATATATATATATTATATAATTCTCGAACAAGGAAAGGTAGGGACCGATGCATTGAAATCCAATAATTTCTCTAAGGATCTATCAGTCCGGCTAACCATAACAAAAGGATTATAATACCGACATAAATGCTATATTAATCACATTTCCATTCCACACATCACCAATAAGTGATTATCAACGATATTAAAATAGTATGCCCAACACTAATTATACACAAAATAGCAATAGAAGAATTGAATCTAAACTAAGTTTAATATGCATAGTCAACAAATACTGCAAATATAAGAATCACTTGGATATGTAAGAAACCATGCAATTATAAATCAAGATGAACTATTAATAAAATTCATTATAAGCATGAAAAGTAAATGTCTCCTAGCATCTAGAATGGTGTATACAAAATCTCAATAGTAGAATTGACAAATCTACATAATAACTAAAAAATTTAGCACAAATAACAAAGTTAACGCCCTTAACAACGAAAGATATGTTTATTCATTAATAAACAAATATTACTTAGCTCGAGTTGTAGTGCTCAAATTTAAGTTTTCTCAAAGTCAAAGTAGCCACACCCAAAGTGCATTAACTTGAAATTCCTAGAGGATACAAATTTTTGATTAATCATAGACACTCAACATTAAATGATGAAAGTTAACAATTATTAAGATAGATAACCTCTTTTCCTTATGTTACAACACTCATAGACTACTAAATAACTATTCTCTCAAAAGAGAATTAACACACATACACAAAACTAAAACCTAAATTATAATGTTAACATCATAGTATAAAATAATATATATGTAACTCAAAGGAATAAAATACATATATCACACATGAAAGAAGGGAGAGATAAACGAGCTTATTATTGTCAATAGCCTTTTGCTAGGTGAGAAAAGTGGAAGGCAACAATCAGTTAGTCCTAGGTTAAAAGAAGAGGAAGATGAAGAGGAAGCTTGGTTAGGGTTTCAAAATGAAGAAGAAGAAGAAGGAGAAGAAAAAGAAGAATGAGAGAGGCTTTGGCAGCTAAAGCTTGCGGATGGAGCGATGCTAGGCTTTCATGATAGAGGAGGGGAAAGAGGCTCGGTTTGGGTTGCTCGAGATAGGGGCGAATTGAGGGATGGTGACTTGGGTTGAATCACAGAGAAAAGAGGGCTTTGGATGGAAAAAACCTTTGTTCGACAACCTAATGGTTTAGTATTTTTAGATTGGATCGATTTTGTCCTTTATAATTTAAGTATACTTGACCTATTTTAGCAAAAATTAATTATAGGACTCAAGACAAGAAGGTGAATCATAATCAATAAATAATAAGACATAGTAAGATAGGCAAATCCTGACTTGAGAGAAGGACATTGAGGTCACTTATATTAAACTAATAGTATGCTAAAAATATTAAAGTGTAGCATAATTAGAAACAAACATAAAAATTCATCTATTGACTCAAACTACTTAGATTATTTATGCAAGAAAATTGAATCGTTTTCAAAAATATCATAATAAGACGATGATTAATAACTTCTTTCGGAGGAGGAAGCCTAAAAATTAGATTTAGAGCTATGTTTAAACTATCAATATATCAATGAAGACAAAAGATATAAATTTTGATGTGAATTAAGCTCTTGTTTGGAAAATAATTGAAAGTCGAAAAAGTGTCTAAATATCAATAAAATCTTCTAGATGAGAATGGGCTTTGATTTGAAATTAAACAAAATTGATTTAGGCATTCAGATTAAAATTGAATGAAAATATATTTCAAAGTTATTATTATTTAGATAAGTAAAATATATAAACTTAATTAATTATTATAACACAAATATACAATAATTTCAAAATAAAAATATAAAAAATTCTCTTGTTTGATTTGGAATTAAGCAAAATTGATTTAGGCATTCAGATTAAAATTGAATGAAAATATATTTCAAAGTTGTTATTATTTAGATAAGTAAAATATATAAACTTAATTAATTATTATAACACAAATATACAATAATTTCAAAATAAAAATATAAAAAAATTCTCTTGTGGCCAGGATACATCATAATACAAAATTTTGACGGGCCTATGACAAACAGGCGGGGGAGCCGAGCAATGGCCCGAAAACAATTGTTATCGGCAGACCTAACCTGATGTAACGAAAGGGGGCAGCTTAACGGCGGTGACTGTGTTAGTATTGGTTCGAAAATCGAAAGGTCGAACGGACGATTTGATATGGATAAGGGATCAGTCATCACCGGGAAGAAGTTAGATCTTCATAACGCCGTGCTTCCAGATGGGGAGGTGAAGAGGATTTTCATCGGCGGCATAGGCACCAGCATTACGGCCAGCGACATGGAGAATATCTTCTCGCCGATTGGGAGGGTCCATGCCGTCGAGTTCGTCCGCACCAATGGTCGTAACTTTGCTTTCATGGATTTCGAGCCTAGCTCTGTCAGATCCCTCGCCAAGCTTTTCTCCACAGTCAGTTTCCCGCTCTCCTTTACCTGCTTTTTATCTTAATTCACCCAGTATTTATTCAAACCTGTGATGCTGTTTACTTACAAAGCTTGGATCTTGAGAATACTTTTTTTAATCATTCTTACAAGCAGCGTGTTCTGAAGTGTTGACCGAAGTGGGAATGAGTTGGCGTAGTTAAACCCTTTTCAAATCGGGGTTGTTTGGTTGTGATGGGAGGAAAGTTTAAGCAACTTAATCCACCAAGTACCTTTTTGAGCTGTTTGATTGCCATTAATCTTAAACGGTGCTAGACACTAGTGGTTGAGAGTTTAGGCTGTCAACCATGAGGTATTGGGTTCAAGTCCTTGCTCATATATATTATGCGTGTGAGTTTGCAATTAAATTCACTAAAATGTCTAACAATAACAACACAACATGAAGCTTATATCCCACTATGTGGGGTCTTTTACATGAATCGTTTTCTACATTGTGTTCTATTAGGTGTCAATTTTTCATTTAATTCTAATAAAACAATTCTATTACGTTTCAAAATTTCATTTAATTTTAATAAAATAAGGTCATTTTTTATACTTCATAACTAAGCCTTTTTAGGTATATCTCTGCCTTTCTTAATACAGGTCGAATCTAATACATATTCTCTTAATTGGGTCATCAGATGACTGATTTTTCATGTGACCAAACCATCTATGACTACCCCCTCTAATCTTATCTGGCATTGGAGTTACTCCAATATTTTCACATATATTTGTTTTGCATTTTATCTCCAAGTGTAAAGCCACTCATCCATTTGAGCATCCTCATTTTTGTAATATTTACCTTAAATTTATGCTTCTCTTTTATTGGCCAACATTCTACACTATAAAGCATTGCAGGTCTCACCACCGTCATAAAAAATATCCCTTAAGTTTTGACAGTACTTTTCTATCACACAATATGCCCAATGCATTCCTCCATTTCATCCATCCAACTTGAATTCTACTAATAACACTCCCATCTATTTCACCATCACTTTGAACAATGGATACAAGTTATCTAAAATGTTCACTTTTTTTAATGACTTGATCACCAAATATCACAACTTCACCACTAGATTTTCTACAACTAAAATTATACTTTATATATTTAGTTTTAGATCCACTCAAACAAAAAACCTTTAGACTCTAAAGTTGACTTCTATAATTCAAGGTTTTTTTTTGAACTTCCTCTCTAGTCTTATCAACAAGAAGAATATCATAAAAAAAAACACCAAGGTACATCTTTCTATAAATATCTAGTAAGAACATCCATAACTAAAATAAAAAGTCAATTCGCTCAACTTTTCCAAAAAAATAGTCTTAAATGGACGTAAACTATTGGCTGATGAAAAACAAAAAGATTAACGGGTTTGAGCCAAAATATATTTTCCGTATATATTGCTAGCCACATGGTGCCCAACCAGTAGATCTGGCCTTATCAAGATTTTGTTGATGGTTAGGGCTTCTACTTCATTGAAAGTTTGGAAAGACCCTTTACTCCATTTATGGGCTAAGTACTAGGGCTATAAATGAAGTAAGTTGAGTATTACTTTATTTAAGCTTTTTATTAATTTTCTTATAAAATTTGGCCGTAATCAAGCATAACTAGCTATATATATATGTGGTATATTAATGATTGAAACATAGACTTATCACTAGACATAAGTATATTAAATTTTTTTTCTCAAAATTGACTCAATATTATTTATAATATCTTGTGAAGTTCAAAGTTAATGAAAATAAAATTGATTTTTAATGTATTCATCTATCAATTTGCTCAACATTTTTATCATACTTATACTCTAGCAATACACATTAATTTTGAAGTAAATTGGATATAAGAAAATTATTAGAAGAACATGAATTAAGTCTTCAAAAGATAACTAAGTCAACATTAGATGAACATTTTATGGAGCTCTTATAGAGCTACTTATTTAGTAAGAAATGAATGTGTGCATGAATGCAAATGAGTGAGTGAATTAATTTTCAAGATAGTTCTTCATATGCCAAGCTTTAAAAAAATTGTTTAAGTTTGTTCAATTATCCAAATAAATGAGCATTAACAAGTCTTATATGAACTAATATCAAGTTGCTCATTGAGTGAACCAGTTTGTTTAAAACAATATTATTAATAAGCAAATATATTTGATTTCTAATATGTATGCTTTCTCCCAAGCAAAGGAACCATAATTGGTCACAACAACAAATACTTGTGTTTATTCAAGGATGTCTATATCATACTTTGTAGCATAACATTCAAGATCTTGCTTTGGGTCATGACGCCATAGTTCTAATATTATTCCAATTTGAAAAAAAAAAATGAGGCATGTGCAATAAAAGTATAGTTTTGGTTCGTGCATCGGAAATTATTGGTTATTGATTTCAAATATGGGATGACATCAAAAGCTAAAGCTCACAATTTTTGAATAAATTTTTTGTGGGACAAGAATTTGTTCATTGGAGCAACACATATGCTCCTTCATCAATTTCAAGATCTGCCATTGGGAAATGAAGCGATAGTTCTATAATTTCTAATTGGAGCAATTAGGCATTTGCAATGAACTCAGTATGGTTTTGGTTCATGCGTTAAAAATATTTGATGTTGATTTCAAATAAGTGATGGCATCAAAAACTGAAGTTTATAATTTTGAGGATTTGTTTTTGTTGGGCTAGAATTATTTCATTGGATTAACAAATATGATGCTTGATATTTGCTTATGCAACCATGTTTGAGAATGGTATTAATAATTCAAATATAATACCATTTCAAATATACATTGATCTTGTGGAAAGATTTGTTGCATTGATATATCTTATTTCACCATGATATTTTATTTCCTTAGGTATGATAATTTGACCGAATGTTTTAGCTGATCTGCCTTGAATGTTGTGGCAAGAGTTTTTTAAGAACTTTGCCTTGCATATCTCACGTATGATTATGAACTGGTATAAATGTTGACCACTTCATTTGATAATTTTTTTCAGCGGAATGCAATGTATTAGCATTTCTCTTATTTACTTTATGAGACAAGTTTAAAGTAAAGTCAACTCAATGTCCACATGCTATGTTATAATAATTTTTATTTGATAAATTACATGTCAGTCCTTGAAGAGTGGACCATACTTCACATTGGTCCACATTTTTAAAACACTATTTTTTGGTACTGATTAACTTTTTGAAATTTCATTTAGGCTCCTGGCTTTCAATTTTCAATTGGTACACATAGCATAATGACGTTAGACAATTGTCATTAGTTCCAGGCGCATGATCATAAATTAAATGTTATGTATTTTACTTATGTTAATATTGCTCCCTTAAAATTGTGTATCCATCATTTTGGATGAAAAATTTGGTTAAGTGAGAAAAGAGAAAATCTTATAGGATTACATTGTGAATGTTGATTGTATAAGAACAATAAAATGCACTAACTACTAAGTATCTCTGTTAAAAATTCTTGATAATGCGAGCTTAGCCAAATGTGAGCTAATAAACCCTGAAAAAAAAAGACGAATCTTAATAAATTAAACTGTGAATCCTTTTCAATATATTGTGTAAGCTGAAGAAAATATAATTGGAGATAAGAGCCAAAAAAACCTACGAAAATGCAGGTCAGAGCCTTACCAAGAAACCCTAACCTGGAACAAGATTGATGAGGGTATCTACAGAACTAATTACAACATCTTTTCACAATGGCTTATCTATTTTGACTCTTAGATTTATATAAAGTCATGAAACTTATAGGAAGAAGAGCATGGAGGGAGATGAGGATGCAATCATTAGAAAGCCTCATTTCACCCCAATATGGTCCTCTGAACGAGCTATAACGCAAGTCTATTTTACGTGTCAAAAAAATCTTTAACAAAATAGTCACTGCATGGACCTACATGTAATGCCATTCAACCTTATGAGCTTAATTGTAATGTTTTTAAAGATGAGGATCTACATGAAGCCCAGTTTTATATATGAGAACCAGCATCTAATTTATCTGTTTTTTTTTTTGGTTATTTAGTCTTCTCTTGACAAATATCACATATTTTGGTTGGAATGCCTATAACGCTTTGTTACTTTCTTTCCTTCTGTTTTTTAAACTTTGCAACAAATAATTATAAATAGTGTTGGGTTTTAATTCAGTTTGAGATATTTCAGCAGTTTAATGAATTTTTATCTTTCCTGTAGTACAATGGATGCACATGGAGAGGAGGCAAGCTTAAACTAGAAATAGCAAAAGAGCACTATCTTGCTCGTTTGAAGAGAGAGTGGGCAGAAGATATCAAACTCGCATCTGTCCCACCTCCTACA
Source organism: Cymbidium sinense (assembly GCA_021442155.1). Taxonomy (NCBI): domain Eukaryota; kingdom Viridiplantae; phylum Streptophyta; class Magnoliopsida; order Asparagales; family Orchidaceae; genus Cymbidium; species Cymbidium sinense. The sequence goes on along the minus strand of CM038217.1, from coordinate 155,241,995 downwards.
AAAGAAAATTTGGAACTTGTAAGATCACATAGTCCAAGCCAGGAGATTTCACAGATCCGAATTTACTTTCCAAAATTGAGAAAGGTAACCTCCACTTATGTAGTTTGTGAATCGTAACTTTGCAAAGTTGTTATTTAGGTAAATGCAGGTCCAAAAGGTAATCTTGTAAAAGATATGTTTAACATGTGATTAAAAATGCAAAAGAATTTCTTCAAAAAGATGAATCTTGAGGTGATTCCCTTGATGATAGGTTAAGAAGTTCAGAAAATTTGTTTTTTTTTACTGCAGAATATGAGCTGTTGGAAGCCAAAATAATTTATGCTTTCCATTTAGAGCATTGGTCAGCAACGTAGTTAATATTATTGGAATGGAATTTTTATAAAGTTATGGTCATGCGCTTGGTGGGATCTTTGAACAAGATACTTCACCACCTTGAGGTTTATAATAGAATTTTTTAATATTATATTTTGTACTATATGCACTAGCTTGGCCTTTATGTAGTTTGTACTAACTTACCTCTGCATTGCATCTAAAGCGTGAATTATGTTGTCGTAATGCAGAAGAAACAAAATGAACGAGAAAAGTCATTTTGATTTTCTAGGAAAACATGCAGTGGAGTCATCACTATCCTTGTAAAAGTTTATATTGTTTTTGTTTTACAGTTTAGTTAATTGCCAAATGTCCTGCAATAATATAAGGGTATGGCTGCATACAACAATTTCTCCTTACACCCTATATTAATGCAAGCGCCATGGATTATGTGTGCCATTTTTTTGTTAAATTCCTGTTTTCAGTTCTCTGTTGACCATGCTATTGATGCAACTTTTTGCCTAGTTAATTTCTTCAATTAATATGCATTCGATTCTATTTGTTGCTTTTAATTAAGTCACTTCCTTAAAAATTAGTAAATAAATGGAAAACTTAGATATTTCTTGCAGGTGAAGCCATTGCCATTCAAAGGGACTGGGAAGCATAAGTACAGTTTTCAAAGAATCGAAGTTCCTCCTCTCCCAATTCATTTCTGCGACTGCGAGGAACATTCAAAGGCTTTAGAGGCAACTAGCCAGAAGTATCTTTCTCCTCTCAGTATTGTGGTACATGAAAAAGAGCGAAACATGATAACTAATGTGATCAACAAGCTCATGGGAGGTGATAAGGATGAAATTCCTTCAGATAAAAAGATGCAAGTAGCTTTAGATCCCAAGCTATTAAATTCATGTAATGTGGAGACTCATTCTATCGAAGCAGAAGTTTCAGAATCAGATGATGACAATCTCGTGATGAATATTGGTGTTGGAGCTGAAGATGATATATTGATGCAGTTAAAAGGGGGAATGACACAATTAGCGTGCCAGGTATGTACATAGTGTAACTTGGCATCAGAGAAAAATATAATCTAATTTAGAGCTTTTGTGAGAATGCATTTTTAATTGGTTTTCAGTTAAATATATATCCATTTAATCAGAAATTGGCCATAATTTTTGTCATGTAAATTTTTTTTTTTCTTGCAATGCTAATTGATGGGAAACTAACTCTAGAAAAGTCCACAAACTGAATTTATTAAATTAGCCAGATTAATTTCTATGTAGGTCTTTTTCTAAGCAAATAAATGATTTTTTTTTTGGTTGAGTTCCCCTTAGAGAGATTCATTATGCATTTACATTTAATAGACATTGAAATCATATATGTGCTATTTGCTAAAAATTGATAAAAATTAAAAATCAACAGTATCATTTTATTGCTGTTCTAGTACATTTTTTTGTGTGCATTGGTAGAGGCATGCGTAGATAACTTGTCAAACCCTTTTTTGAGGGAGCTGAAAGCACCGGATATGTGTTTTTTGTTTGTTGAACAAGAAAATAAAAAATTTGAGTTCATTTTTATTTAATCTTTTCTCAAGGATTTATCAAGCAATTGTACAAATATTGGCCCTATGTTTATTTTCATTTGCAACAATAGTCCGCCCATAATGAATGTTTAATATTTTGGATGATAATATCAAACATGCCTATATATGTTATCATAATTCATCGAATAGTGACCGGTGTGTTTCTTTGGTTGCCTGATGGTCACCCAAAGTTAGTCATGAGTATGATTTTACCAAAAGTTCCTCTGAGGTTTGATGTTTGGTTGGTTCTTCTCCTTATCGTTAATCTGTGCCACATATTTTGATATAAATCAGAGGATATATTAATAAATACAATGGGGAGATTTAGATACATGCCTCATAGTTCTTTTGTATTTATATATCTAACATTTAAATTTTAATATTTATATAAATAATAATTAAATATTTAATATCATATTAAAAATACCGCTATCACACATTATTTTAAAGTGAAATACTGATTTTCATGCTACCATTGCGGTCCCAAGTCCCGATGCAAAAGTGGAGGGTTATGTAGTAGTACCAAAGATAAAATTTGTCGAAATAATCATGACATGAATCCTTTAAATCATCTAGACGCAGGGCCCCCTGTTTAATGCCAATACAAATGAAAATGTGTGAGTCACGATCTACGTGCAAGTAAAGCAAGGGTTCCACATTTTGACTGACGCGGCAAAGAGTTAGTCCATGAAACTGAAAGGTTAGATCTTGGAATATGGTACTTTACGGTAAATTAATGGAATTAATAGATATTATCATGAAAAGATAAATATTTTATGTGTTCAAGAAAACTAAACGGGTTGGTGAGAAGAGATTGATAGTTTAGGTTTTAAACTTTGGTATTCGGTAAAAGTAGAACTAAAATAAAAGGATTATGATAAAAGAATGATAACGTTATAAGTATTAATACGTGGAGATAATTATACTTTAAAGATTATCATTGATACTAAGATTATCAACGTATAAGTGTACGTCAAGAGCCGGAGCAAGCGTAAAAGAAAAATTTTGGAATGAATTATGATTAACACAACAATACCCTCAAGAAAAGTATTTATTGGAGATTTAAATGGACATGTATAGAAGAGTAAGATTTTAAAGATTCACGCTTATGGATGGAGTTACTAATGAAGGCAGACTATATTAGATTGCTTTTTACGATTTCAGAATATAATACTTTTTTTTAAGAAAAGAACATACATATTATTACTTATAAAATGGATCTAAGAAAACACGATTGATTATTTTCCTCGATAAGAAAAATAGATCGCTTAAATCAGAAAGATCAGAAGGCCATACCAAGTGAAATTTTAAGACCCAACATCGAATTATTAGTTTTAGATTTTAAGATGAAGAAGAGAAAAAAATAAACTAAATTATTGTCCAGATTAGACGACACTTAAAGAACACAAATAAAAATATTTTAAGAGCAAGCTACAAGATATTAGAATTTGGTGTTCATAAAGACGCTAACGTTATGGGAAAAAATATCATGAAATTAAGCTAAAGATGTGCCGGAGAATCAAAAGGAAAAGCTCTTTAATAAGAATATGGAGTGAGTGCAAGAAAAGATAAAAAATAAGAAGATTGTTATAAAACTTGGAGATGTAAAATCTGAGAATCGAAAGATATAAACTGTAGAGATTCTAAGAAAGAATATATGCGCAAAAAAATTTAAATTTTTTAGTGATTTATACAATAGATTACACCAAAGAAGGAAAGATGTATATAAGTTAAGCAAAAGAGATAGGAGAAGTAAAGACATACCAAGTATGCAGATTAAGGATGAAAATAATAAAGTGCTTTTCTTAAAAGATATTGAAAATAGGTGGATGAGATATTTTGATAAACTTTTCAACGGGATGAAAGACGATTGATTTTAGAACCTTAATACCCTAAACAATAATGAGAATTTCATTTCTATCGTCAGATTAAGTAACTGGAAGCTTTAAAGAAAATGAAATGTGGAAAAGAGACCTGGATGATAATATTCCAATAGATGGAAATGTTTAGAGATCAAGGAATTTCTTCTTTACAAATCTTTTAATGTTATTTTAAAGACTAAAAGATGCCGATGAGTGGAGAAAGAGTCTATTGGTTCCTATATTTAAGAATGTGATGCACAAGAGTGCAAATTATAGAATTAAGTTAATGTGCCATACATTAAAATTATGGGAGAGAGTAATCGAGCATAAGTTACGATGTGATACGTAAGTTTCGACAATCGGTTTGGTTTCATGTAGATCTACTATGGATGCTATACATTTGTTAAGATATAGAGAAGCATAGAAAGTAAGAAGGATCTACATATGATATTTATTGATTTAGAGAAAGCTTATGATAAAGTCTCAAGAGATGTTCTTTGGAGAGTTCTAGAACGTAAAAGAGTTAATATTGGTTATATTCAAGTTATTAAGGATATGTATACTGAAGCTATTACTTGTGTCCAAACACAAGGAGGATTGACAAAATATTTTCCTATTTCATTGGATTACATCAAGGATCAACATTAAGCCCTTATCTTTTACTTTAGTTATGGATGTGCTTACAGGGCATTTACAAGAAGATGTACCTTGGTGTATGCTGACGATTATTCTTCTTGTTGATAAGACTAGAGGGAGTCCAACAAACTTGATTTATGGAGGTCAACTTTAGAGTCTAAAGGTTTTCGCTTAAGTAGATCTAAAACCGAATATATGGAGTGTAATTTTAAGAAGTTTTATAGTGTGACTTTAGTGATCAAGTCATTAATAAGAGTGAGTTATCTGTGATATTTAGGCTCTATTGTCCAAAATGATGGTGAAATAGATGGAGATGTTATTAGTAGAATTCAAGTTGGATGGTTGAAGTGGAGGAATGCATCCGGCCTATTATGTGATAAAAGTTCCACTTAAACTTAAAAATTTTATAAGATGGTGGTAAGACCGCAATGACTTACGAAGTAATGTTGGCCAAAAAGAGAAGCATAAGACTAAGTGTGTTACGAGAGGATGCTTAGTGGATGAGTGGCTTTACTCTTAGAGAGAATGCAAAATGAGTAGGGAAAAGTTGGAGTAGCCTGGTAGATAAGATTAGGGAGAGTCGCTTAGATGGTTTGGCCACATAAAGCGTCACGTCAGATGACCTAATGATTAGAGAGTAGACGATTAGATTTGCCTTATGTTAAGAAAGGTAGGTAGACCTAAAAGACGGTTAAGATGTATAAATAACGATCTTAGTATACTTGAATTAATAATACAATGGACACAATGGAGATAAGGATTCAAAATTGTACCCCACCTGGAAGGCCATTGTTGTTGTTGTATATATATTTATATATATATATATATATATATATTAGATATGAAAATGCATAAGAGTTTTGTTTTATGTATTTAATTCCTACAATTTAATAATACACGAAAAGGGAAACAAATAGAGTTGGTTCTTAAAGCATGAAGGGGCTTTCAATTATAGAATAATCACTCAAAATAACAGGTACAGTGAGCTCACATGCAGGCTAAGCAATGCTAAAAAGTTGTAGGGCATGCTACTATGAGCTTGATAACGGCTCCATTGGCTAGCTAGTACACAAGGAAAAATATAATATTATGTAATACATAGGAAAAAATGGGTGAGGATATTGTGATGAAAGTTTAGGATGAATTTTAAAATCTTTAGATTTATTTTAAAATAAACGGAACACTTGAGCTGATTGATTATTTATATATTACACTTTAAAAAAATTCAAGGTAATAAAACTCATCCTCACTAAATTTTGATTAGGATATCTGACCCCCTATTTTATTTAAATCCATAACCATTGACCTAGATAAATAGAACTGAATGCTATCTATAATTTGAACAAGAATCTGGAGAAATATATATATGAAAGGCTAAGACCAATTGTTGTATTAGAATAAAGAACAGATAATCTACATATGCATGTAATCAAGTTACTGCAGCTTTTGAAACAACAATCATGATTACTACTAAAGTAGTATAGTCAATGAATTATATTTCCAAAATCATAAAAAAAAGCAAAAATAGGGAGTCCAAGCCATAATATTCTAGAAACTATTTTGAGATGATAAATCAAAGAATAGCTTCTTCACTTGTAAAGAAATTTTATTCATGAAGGTAATTAATACAACAACAACAACAACAACAAGCCTTAATCCCACTAGATGGGGTCGGCTACATGAATCCTTCGTCTCCATTGTGTCCTATTATGTGTCAAATTCTCATTTAATTCAAGTATACTAAGATCATGTGTATCAAGAAGGTAATTAATAATGACTTTTAATTATAAAGCAACAAAGGAACAATGTGTATGGTTATGCCAACATTTGCAAAAGGTAAAGGATGCAATTCTATCTTTGTTCACTGCAACCACCTAGATAACATTGGGAGTGATGATTTTAATATTCACATTGGGCTGTTAAGTTTAAGTAGATAGCTTATCAGCATTGTTGCTATTTTGGGATGGTGCTCTATCATATTGACTTAGAGCAATGCTCTATTAATTTCCTCAAAATCATATCAATCAAGGCCGTCTACATAAAGTTTAGTAGATGTATAATTCATAACATAAATACATATACATCCTATGAGTTTTTCCATTAATAGGAGTGTTTATAACTCGATGTCATTTGTGCGCCTATATATTCTCTAATATTATAAGGTGACTAATCAAGTTTGGATGAACCCATCTCAGTATTGAACCTACCTCAAAGGTGAACGTGTTTTAGCCTAGTTGAGGTGGACAAGCTTGATGCAGGGTTGACCTTCTTGCTCAATTCAAGGTCAACTAATTCGAAACAGGTGAACTTGGTACGCATTTTGGAAACTCTGACAATTTTAGGTGAACTCACCTAATGATGTCAAGGGATCATACCGACTCATTCATTAAGGCTGCCTATATACTCATTTTAAGGCTACACGTTTCATTAATATATATATATATATAAAACTTTGTATGTAGACTTTCTTGTATCGTTTAGACTTTGATTGAAACCTTTAAATAGAAGGTTGTGAGGTAACCTAAAATGTCATTTCTTGTATTTGGATTCATATACTAAAATATTAGAGTCTCTCTCTTTAGAAGTTTTTTTTCTCTTTACCCATGTCTCATGCTATATTATCTCTTAGTAAGTTTTGGTATAATTCATGGGCATATTTGGATTTGCATCATTTTTTTTTCAGGAATCTGGATTTGGCGACCCACAATCTTTCAAAAGTAGCTTGGTCCAAACTAAAGGAGACTCTGGCAAAAGGAAGAAATCTGAAGGCACCAATGCATCTTATACTAAGCCAGACAAGAGGGCTCGCGCAGTCTCCGCTGATGGACATTCTAAACCTGAACCTACACTAGCCATATCCAATAAATTAACGTCCACTGACTCTATAGCTGATTCTGTGCCATCCCTTCCCCGTATAAGCTCAAAAGGCTCCGCTCATGCGCCTAAGATTTTGGCTGAAACCCAAAATACTGGAAGTCAAACCAGTCCAAACATGAGAAATGCTCAGCCAGCAGAAGGACAGTCTTGGCTGCAGAAAGCTTCGTGGAAAGACCTTGTTGGAGGAAGAGGAAACACATTCAGCATCTCCAATGTTCTCTCTGGCTTAACATCAGCCTCTCCAGAAATGCCTAAGGCTAATGCATCAGACACCATCACATCGAAAAAATCCGTGTCTTTTGGGGAGAAATCAAAACAAAAAACACCACAGAATGCACAGATTACCCCTAAGATTCCCTCTGAAACTCTAGATGCTGAAAGACAAAACGGACCAAACACATGTAATGCTCAGTCAGAAGAAGGTCAATCATGGCTACAAAAATCTTCATGGAAGGACATTGTTGGAGGAAGAGGCTGCTTCTCCAATGTGCTATCAGGCTTAACGTTAGCATCTCCAGAAATGTCGATGGAACCCAACAATCTTGGGGAGAAATCGAAACGAGAAATGCCACAGAATGCACGGATTTCTCCAGGAATAGATCCAATGGCACCTATCAGCACTGGAACTCTGGAAAAGAACAGCAAAAAATCTTCATCTTCTGTACAAGACAAACCTATTGAAGGCCTTCAAGAACAAAGGAAAGAGAGACCGGAGTTCAGATTTGATGAAGCTTGCCCCTTCATGAGGAATGCTGAGTCTGAGCAGCAATGGTCGAAGGCCAAAGCAGCTCTGAGTGGTTACCTCAAAAAGACTAGCAATGAAAGCAAAGCTTCCAAGCTTTCAGAGGGCAGGCCGCCAAGCAGGCGTTGAGAACTTTATGAGGGAGCAGGAATTTTTTTTAGTAGTCTAAAACTCTTATTCTATATTTATAAGCCGTGTTATGTTTATTATTATTACACTTTTCCTTGCATCTCATGTAAAGTTACTCTCAATTATAATTTATGAAGCTCCGCAATTATAAATATTTGTTAGTAGTCCGCAATTGTAATTTGCATGATATGTGGTTTTGAGTAGATCTAATTCTGATAGGGTTAATATTTTTTATCTTTCCTTACTTGAACCCTAAACTAACACTGTTTGAACACATTGTAAGTAGAGAAGATATTGGGAAGATGAAGAGTTAAAAGAGTTTCAATGACAAATTTTTCAACTCTTTGTTAAACAATAAAACTATTTTGATTTATAATAAATTTTTAGTTATATTTCTCTAACAAAATAAATAGCAGAGATAATTGATCAATTTCATTTATTACAAGATATATAAAGTAAAATTTATTTGTAAATACACTTCTATTTACATATTATAAATTAACCACCTTTTAACATCAAAATTTCAAATTGACATTCAAATATCAAATTCATAACAAAATTTCAACCCATATTTTTCATTTTCGAAAAATTCATAACGATTGACACGCGATATATTGGATCTCATTAAAAAAAATGACTGGTCAAATCAGAATACATATGTTTTGTTTTTGATAAATATCCCAATTTATTTATTATAACTTATTTTAGTTGATTTAGATTTCATAAAAAAGTGTGTAAAATTATTAAAAATATATAGGAAAAAGAGTGATCAAGTATTATAACAAGCATGAAATGAATTTTTAATTACTTCAAAATTATGAAGTAATCATGAGATGCTTGCAAATAAGTTTCGGTAAAAGGTACACTAATTTTGCTTTTAATAAATGATAAATTAAATTTAAAAGAAAGTTTGGCCATTAGAACTAGAAAGAATTGAATTATATAATCTTGAGGTTAAATATTTTTTATATCATATGCAATAATTAAACAAGTTAAATGTAATAAATACAAAAGTTTAACAATAAACACAATTTTTTTTTGTTATTCATATAAACACTGCTACATATAATTATTTTCTTATAAATAAAATTAAGAACTTTCAAAAGTAAAATTAAAATTTGTAGAAAAGAATAACCTTAATAGTTGAGTGGCTGTAATAATACCTTTGTTGTGCATCACACAGTTGCTCCTGGAATCAGACCAAACTGCATATACTTTATAGATCATTAGGATTACATATCTTCAGAGGATGTTGATTGTGACGCTGGATTTTTTTATCTCCATAATAATTGCTTTCAGTATTACTGACTCCAATTCAATGCCAAATTGACCCCCTTCAATTTGGTTTACACCATCTCTTTCTTAAAATGAATATCTTAATCTTTTTTTTTAAATATGTAATATTTTTTTGAATTATGAGTGTATTTTACACTAATATCATTTTGATTTGAAAAGAATATATTAATAATATTTTATTTTTGTTAGGTTCTTTAATGAAAAATAATTAATCAAGTCAAACCAACTTCATCTTTGACATGAAGAATGATTTGGGGTAGGTAAATATACAACATTAACATATAGTTTATCAAAGGTAATTGAGTTTTTAAATTTGCTATAAGGTCAAAAACAACTACATGAAATAAAGAAAATGAAGTTTATATGAAAGGAATGAGAGAAATTGCGCTCAAAATTATACACACACATACATACACAACAAATACATGTGATTCAAATGTACTAGGCTCTTATTTTAATTCATCAAAAGAAAAATTAATCTTCTTTACATTTTCAATAAAATGCATAAGAAAAAGAAATGCAAAACAACTTTCATATTTCAAAAATGTGTTTTTAATTACTTTGTTTAAGACTAATTTCCATATGATATGAGTCATTTTATGTTGATATGTAAATTCAACCCAAAAGATATAACTTTATAACATTAAATGCTTATTAGTTAAAAATAATAAAAAGTTCATTCTCAGGGATAATCTTGATTTGATTATATCCTAACAGGCCATCTCTGATGGAGAATGTTAAGTTAATCATAGTAACTTTGATAAGTATTTTATAGATTAATGTTGACCTCACTTTTGGAGTGAGGATTCAATCTTTTCTTAGATCTAGTAGTCTTATAGATATTAAGACTTCCTTAGTTATAAGACACTTCTAGCAATTAGGTGAACACTTAACTTAAGCCTAGAGATTTAGAAAGGTTAATCATAGGATTAGGCTATGCTTTAGGACTCAAGAAGATAAACCTACTTAATAGTATAAACCCAATCTATGCCTACCCCTTTGAACTTTTTAAGCCTCAACTAAATTCAGTTCATATCAAATCCAAATCCAAATCAAAATATCGAAAAAAACCAAAAACCAAAATCCAAACCTAAACCACATGATTTTTTTTCCATGGACTTAGCCAAATCTCAATCCAAACTCAATTGATTTTCTCATGATCAGTTCATATCTTCATTCATCTTCCCAAACATAAATCAAATCTACATTCAATTGATCACATATCAAATCCAAATTTCAAATCAAAATCCAAACCTAAGCCACATGATTTATTCCATGGACTTAGCCAAATCTCAATCCAAACTCAATTGATTTTCTCATGATCAGTTCATATCTTCATTCATCTTCCCAAACATAAATCAAATATCATTCAATTGATCACATATCAAATCCAAATTTCAAATCAAAATCCAAACCTAAGCCACATGATTTATTCCATGGACTTAGCCAAATCTCAATCCAAATTAAGCTAAATTCAATTGATTTTCTCATGAATCAATTATATCTTCAACCCTCATCCTAAATATAAATCAAACCCAATCAAATCTACAATCAAACTCAATCAACCAAACCATATCCAAACTCAAAAATCCATACATAAGCCACTTGATTCAATTCCATGGACTTAGCCAAAAAATCCATTCAATTCAAATCATAATCAATTGATTTTCTCATGAATCAATTATTCTTTCAATTATCATCCCAAATATAAATGAAATCTACAATCATCAAGCCAAACCAAAATCAACCCAAGTCAAACCTAACCTAACCCATTTGACCTAAAATATTCAAATGAACAAAAACACATTTGAACCCAAATCAATTGCAATCAAAGCTGTATATCAATTCCAAATCCATATATAAATTCAACTAAACTCAAATCAACCCAACTAAACCCAATAAGCCCACTTGACCCAAAGTGACCTATTGGATCTATTTGAGCAAAGTTCCAATCCAACCCAAATTGGATTGAACCAAATACACCAAACCTCCTATGATGATTGTTGATCACCCTAGGAAGATCAATTATCATGAATTGGGTCAAACCAAATCAACTTGGTCATTTGACCAAGTCAGCCCCCTTAACTCATATGAACCCAAACTAGCCAAATTGCAATATAAGCCAAATTAATTGAAACCAATGATTCACACCAACCTATGATCAAAAATTGAACATGACTTGACCATCAATTGAGCCAAACTTAACCCAATTGGCTCTTTGATCCAAGTTGACCCAATTTGACCTAAAAGACCAAAATGGGTTAAATTATGATCTAACCAAAATTGATTGCAACCAATAGCTCAAGTTCATTCCAAATTGATTATTGAACTTGACCAAAGCCATAATTAAACCCAATTTGATCAATTGGATATAATTGACCCATTTAGCCCAAATTGACCTAAAGGGTCAATTTGGCCTAAATCAAAACCAAATCCAAATTGATTAAAACCAAAGTTTACTATCATCTCCAATTGATCAATCAAACCCAAAGCAACACCTAACCCAAGCCAATTTGGCGAATTTAGTCAAATTGGTCAACTTGATCCAAGCTTTGGTTTGACCTAATTTGACCAATTAGTCAACCTAACCCAACCTAGCCTAATTTGACCTATAAGGGTCAAATTGAGCCAAACCCATTTGAACTAAGCCAAAATCCATTGAAACCTGACCCAACCCATCCTAAACCCACCTTGGGTCAGCCCAAAACAAACCCAAACCTGAATTGGGCTCAATCGAAAGCAATCTCCCTTGGATTCTCCTCCCCACATGAGTTTTACCCAAAAATTGGCAAAGTCCACCTCCTTTCTCCCCTTAGCAGCCATCAAACACCCAAAATGGAACCTAACCTACTCATCTAACCCAGCCCAAGTGTGCTAGGTCAGCCTTGGACCAAAAGGAGGTGAGTTAACTCACCTCCCCACCATGGCCAAAACCAATGGACCCAAAGGAGAAGGCAGCTACTTTGAGCCACAAGGCAAGCATCCCACCAACCAAACCGAGCCACATGGACTTGACACTGACCACTTCGGCACTCTGGCACTGACTAGCTGGCCGAAATTCAGAATTAAATTCCATCCGTCCTATCCAAGGGTGGGAGGGATATACCATCCTCATTTCAGCTCAATTCTCACACATTCGCACAGAGCAAGCTTCTTAGGGTAATTCCAAAATCCTTAGAGCTTCTTTAGACCTTCCCAGAGCTTCCCAACTTTGGATTTCTTCAACCCAAAATAGGCAGCCTTCCGTTCGATCCAACTCCCTCAAACCTCCACCAAATTCAAATTAACTTCACACACACCTTCCCTACACTTCGTCGAGCAAGAACGAATCGCCTCCCGAGCCCTCCTACCATCGGACGTGCAACTTCGATCAACGCTAACCTCCAAATCAATGGTTTGTGGCCTTCCAAGAAAACAAGACGGAATTGGCTTGCATGCTGACCAGTAGGACTTCGTCTCCGCTAGACGAAGCTTCCTTAAATAGGTTTTGTCCCCGGTCTCTAGCTTCGGCGAGGTAATTCTTCAAAATAGAGCTTTTGGTGACTTTTCGTTAGAGCTTTGTGAAGAAAATGTGAATGTCATGCAATCTTGACCGTTGGATCCCTTTTGGATCCTTCATGCAAAGGTCTGGGATCCATTTGGAGTCCGAGCTTGGGTGAGCTGGATCGAGCGACGGAAGGCAGACGGTGTCTGTTTCCCGTCGCTCATGAGGAGATGATGGATCACGGACCGTCCGTTCCATGTGATTGAAATGGATGATCATGATTTTTCTCTAGATTTATCTTAATTTAATTTATTAAGGAACCGTGGGTTTGATCTGCGCATCCATCCGAGATCGGACGATGAAAATGAAGTGCGTCCGCCGCCAGCCACGTCAATGCTCAGTTGGACGCCTCTAAGTGACAAATCCTGCAACACCATGTGGAAAGCATGCCACGCCAGTGGTCCGCATGGCGCTGACAAGATTAGGCTTAATTAAGGGCTAATTATTATTTTTAATTGTTGAAACTTTCAAAATTCATAATAAATTATAGACAAATCAGAAAATATAAATAAATACTCATTTTAAAGGTATTTCAGAGAAAAATCATTTAAAATTAATCCAAATTAATTTTGAATAATAATTAAGGTTTAATTTGAGTTTAATTGAAAACTTAATTAGCTTAGCTTAATTACTTCAATTCTTCAAATTTACTGGTGTTTAATGGGATGACCACTACCTCCCATAATTTTCTTGGGATTTATTACTTAGGTAATTTGAGAAATTGCTCATTTAAGCTTTAATTACTCTCTTAATTAATTAAATGGTCAACTAACCCCTAATCATGCAACAAATTAATTAATTAAGCTTGTTAATAATTGTTGAATAGTGAATGGGCAAAGAAAATGGAATGAGGACCTCTTTCCTAATCTTTTTCCTAAGTCCATTTCACTTAAAAGGAAATTGATTGAAATGAGATTAACTAAAGGTTTAATTAATTAAATAAATGGCTTAATTAATCAATATAAAATCCTAATAACATCATATCTTGATTAATTAAATCATGGTTAGATCTTTAGGTGTTTAATAGCCTAAAGGTGCTTAGGGAAATTATGGTTAACCCATATGTGTGGTGAAACTATAAGAGTACTTAATTAAGTTCCTTAATCTAATTAACTATCAATTGCGAGCTAATTGCATTAAGTCCCTTTATTTTCTAGGATTATTGCAAATTTACTTTCCATTCATATGCATATCATGTTGGCTCATAATTGTTTGGTTAATTACATTAAGGTAACATATGTAAGGGTAATTAATCGATTTAACTAAGGATCTAGCCTAATTAATTCATAAAATTCACCTAATTATCTTTTCTCAAACCAAATTATATTACCAATGTGGGAATGGGATTAGATAATAAATGAGTATTCCTCTTCCTCTTTAAATCAAATCAAAGATTCAAAACTAAATTGATAAAGGAACTTTGGTTTTCTTTAAATGGGATTATTTAGTGTGATTGTCCTTAGGAAGTAATTACTTTAATGAATCATGTGTTGATATTTAATTCTTCCTTTCATAGTACATTAAATGTTGTATGTCATTTGGTTTCATGCATTCATGCTTTCAAATTTAATAAATCAAATGAATTTTCTTTATGTAAGTTTGCATGTGTTGGCTTAATTAAATATATGTGTGGTTATTATCATTAATAAATTCAAAACTATTTTTTTAAGTTTATAAATCAATTATAATACTTAGAGTGTTGATAGTTATAAATATGCATAGAATTTGCATGTGTTTATAGCTTAAGCATATTAAATAAAGATCTCTTTTCTTCAATTCCTATATAGATTTATATGAATTTGAACAATAATGGGTATATAGTCTGGACATCCCAAGAATACAAGGCTTTAGTTAGCCCTAAGGAGGTCATTTGATTATCTCACTTCCCCGGTTCAACAACAACACGTACTCATTTGGTTTCATTCTCATGTATTTTGATGTTATAATTTAGATAAAGCTTTAATTTGTATGCCAAAATACTTTAATTAAAGAAAATACAATCTTTGCATGGATTTTCATCTTTATAGTTGTGTATACATTCATATGTATTTAAGATAGAAAGTGTTTAGTCTGGAAATCTCAGGAATATGAGGCTTTAAGTAGCCCCAAAGAGGTCATTTGATTATCTCACTTTCCTAGTTAACAACGACACATACTTTCTTTCATATTTTATATACGTGTACGTGTTTTTAATTAAAAGATGAAGATTCCTTTTTGTTGCTAAAAATACATGCATTCATATCCACCTAAGTCATTAGCATATGATACATATGAATTAATGCTCTATTTTTCTCATTCATGTATAGATTTATATAGGTTTGGAATGTTAATAAGTATATAGTCTGGACATCCTGGGAATATGAGGCTTTAGCTAGCCCTAAGGAGGTCATTTGATTACCTCATTTCCCTGGTTAATAATGACATTATTGACCTCATTTTTAGGATGAGTTCTCAACCCCTCCATCTTAAATATAGGACTTCTCTTAGAATTTAAGAGATCCTTAGTCTTAAGATATATCTAGTGATTAGGTGGACATTCAACCTAGCTCTAGAGACTTAGAAGAGTTAGTCATAGGAATAGGTCATGCCGTAGGGTGTTAGCAAAATTTGCCTACCCTATAACTTGAACCAAATTTCTCACTTCCTTCAAGTCAAACTTAAATCAATTCCAACTTAATTGATTTCCTCCAAACTCAAATCAATTCCAAGTGATTGAAATCCATGATTGAGATCCATGATTGAAACAAATGATTGAAGCTTATGATTGAAATTCCAAGCTCAAAATATTTCCAAAGTCCTTTGATTCCCTCTCATGGACTTAGCCTAAATCAAATCTAAATCAATTCAAATTCAAGAGATTTTTTCACAATCCATTTATATTCTCATTTATATTCACATATATAAATGAAATATAAAATCAAATCAATCAAACTAAATCTAAAATTCAAATCCAAATCAAAAAAATCTTTCCTAAGTCCGTTGATTCCCTCCATGGACTTAGCCTAAATCAAATTCAAATCAATTCTAATTCAAGAAATTTTCTCACAACCCATTTATATTCTCATTTATATTCACAAATATAAATGAAATATAAATCTAAATCAATCAAACTAAATCCAAAATTCAAATTCAAATAAAAAATCTTTCTTAAGTCATTTTGATTCCCTCTTAAGGACTTAGCCTAAATCAAGTTTAAATCACTTCAAATTCATGAAATTTTCTCATAACTCATTTATATTCTCATTTATATTCACATATATAAATAAAATATAAATGTTAACAACCAAAACCAACTCCAAAAATCAAAATCAAATTCACTCAAAATCCAACCTATGCCTTTCAAGTCAAAATCTTGAACTTAGCCAAATCAAATTCAAATCAAGCCAAACTCTAGATTTTTCTTCATGATTCAATCAACCCTACAATCATGAGTCCAAATATAAATATAAAATTCAATCACCAAACCAAAACTCAATTCAAAAATCAAACCTAAGCAAACTCATGTTCACCCTTTTGAACTTGAAATTATCAAATGAATCAAAACCCATCTGACTTTAAATCACTTGCAAATAGATTTATACTTCAATCATAAGTCCATATGTGAGTTCAATCAAACTCAAATCAAGCTTTGACCAAGCCATTTGACCTACTTAGGCTCACTTGACCCAAAGTGACCTAAAGTACCCTTATGAGCTAAATTCTAATCCCAAACCAAATTGGATTGAACTAAGCTCACCTAAATCTCTCATCATGATCAACAATCATCATGAGATGATCAATCACTCAAATTAGGTCAAACCAAGTCAAAACTAAGGGTTGACCAAGTCAACACTTAGCCAAAATGAAACCTAAACTAGCCAAAATCCACTATAGGCCAAATTGATTGAAACCATTGATCAAAACTCATTCATGACCAATGTTTGAACTTGACCAAGTCAACATTTAAGCCTAGCCTAGCTCAATTGGCCACTTGACCCAAGTTGACCCAACTTGACCTAAAAAGTCAAAATGTGTCAAAACTTGATCTAAGCCAAATTAATTGAAACCAATGGGTCAAGTTCATTCCAAAATGATTGTTGAACTTAACCAAAGCCTCA
Organism: Cymbidium sinense; assembly: GCA_021442155.1. NCBI lineage: Eukaryota > Viridiplantae > Streptophyta > Magnoliopsida > Asparagales > Orchidaceae > Cymbidium > Cymbidium sinense. Next base: position 155,224,924 of record CM038217.1, on the reverse strand, counting down.
ATTGGCCAACTAGACCTAACCTAGCCCAATTGACCTTGAGCCAAACTTAACCTAAAGGGCCATATTGAGCCAAAATTAAATTAACCAAAATTGATTAGAAACAAAGATACCAATGCATTTCATATGACCAATGAAACCTAAGCCAACCCATGACCTAACCCAAATAGGTCAAATGGGTCAAATTTGTCAACTTGACCCATTTGACCTAAATGAAATCAAATAAACCATATTGAACCAAACCAAAGATGCCAAAATATTTCAAATGGTCATATGAACTTGACCCAATCCTTGGTTTGACCCAATTTGACCAATTGGTCAACTTAACCCAAGTTGACCCATTTTTACCTAAATGGGTCAACATGAGCCAAATCATATCAAATCAACTCCAAATCCATTGAAACTTAGCCCAACCCATTTTGAAATCATACTAAACATATTCAAGTTGAAATCCAAGCTAAATGACCATTTTACCCCTAGGCCATGGGTAAATTTTGGCCAAATTCACTTGGAATTTGGTCAAATCCTCTTCATGACCACCTGACACCCTCTTGGTGGACCAAGTGGATACTAGTGAGCGTGGTGCACCTAACCCAATGGGTTTGGGTCAGGCCAACCCAACATAAGGCTAAAACTGACCACTTGCATGAAATTGAGCATATGGAATCCCTCCTTCACTTGATTTAAGCACATGGGAGCTCCACTACTCCACTCCTTAGGCCAAACAGAATGCAAGGACACCTCTAACAGCCTAACAAACCCACTCAAGGTGGTCAATTGGATCGAAACAGTAAGCTCCATCATGACCGTCCGATTTCTCTAGGGGGAGATATACTCCCCCTAATTTCACTTGAATTTCATTCTAGCACACTCAATTGAACTTAGGGAAGCCAGAGAAAGCATTTTGAACTCTCCCCAAGCTCTCTCAAGCAACTTGAACTTCTCCATTTCTCGGTTTCTTAAACTGAAAATAGGGGAACTCAAGCTGAAATCTAACTTACTCCACACTCAATACCAAGCCAATTCCTCCTTTGAGCACCCTCAGAGGATCAAATCGAACTCACTCCAAGCTTCATTATCCTGAGACAAGGGAGGAGTACTCTTGACCAAGACCAAGCTCAAGTGAAGGTGAAGGTGAAGTTGGCTTCTAGAAAGATCCATCCAATTTCAAGGCCTCCAAACTCCAACAAAGCTTTGTCTCCACTAGACAAAGCTTCTCTAAGGGATTCGAGTATTGGTGATAGCCTCTAGCGAGGGAAGCCATTAAACTGAGCTTAGATTAGATGTGGTGTGGTCCTTCGTGAAAAGAATTTCTACTTCATGAAAATCTAACCGTTGGATGTGATCTCCCTTGCATGGTGATGGTGTGGGTTGAATTTTGTTTCAACCCAAGCTCAATCAAGCTTGGATCTTCCCTTAGAAGATGGATGGTGGCCATCTCCCATAGGAAATCTCAAGGAAGAATTATGGGCCATCCATCCACGCATTTTGGATGGATGACCATGATTAAAACACGTAGGATCCACAGATTATCTCTTAATAATAACGGATCTAACCTCAGCTATCCGATCCTTGATCGGACGAACGAGGAGAATGCGCGTAGCGCCGCTGATGCGGTGCTACGATGTGACAACTTAAGTGACCATTCCCGTCTTGACATGTGTGAAGCACGCGCCGCGTCAGCCTCCATGTAGCGCCAACAGGATTAGCTATATAATTAGGGGACTAAATTACTTAATTAATCATAGAAACTTCAAAAATTCATATATAAGTGTAGAAAAATAAAAAAAAATGTGAAATAAATTGCATATGAAAGGTATTTACATCTAAAATATTATAAAATTGATTTCAATGGATTTTGAATAGTGGTATTTTTTGGATTTGGATTTTATTGAGAATTTAATTTTTCTAATTATTCTCTAATTGCTCCACTGATTAATTCCAAACTTTTTGTGTATGCTTAGTGGGATGAATTTTGCCTCCCATAATTTTCTTGGGATTTATTGATGGTTTAATTAGAGGAATTACTATATTAATTTCTAATTACCCTCTTAATGTAATTAAGCTTAATTAAGTGTGTAATCAGTGGTTTAATCCCTTGATTAAGTTAATTAAAGTTTGTTTAAATGAGTAGGAGGTTTAGGGAATAATTTTGGGATATTTTCCTTAAGCTATTTCTTAAATCCCCTCTTTCTTCCTCAATTCAAACTTAATTAAGGATTAATCCACTAATTACTTATCTAATTAATTTGATAAAATTCTAAAACCTTCCAAAACTTAACTAATTCACTTTGAATAGATTCTTAGGTGTTCAATAACCTAATTACATTAAGGAAATTAAAATCCAACTCACATATGTGAGAAAGATTATGAAATTACTTAACTTAGACACCTTAGCTTAATTAATCATTAATCATGAACCAAAGGCATTAGACCCTTTTCCTCTTAGGTGCATTGCTAATTTAAATTTCTTGTGTGATTTTATGTCATATCATTGGCTCATAATTATTTAGTTAAGTATGCTAAGGTGGTATAGGTAAGGGGTAATTAACACACTTAATTCATACCTTAACCTACTCACAATATAAAACTCATCAAATCATCTAAAGATTAAACTAAAATGCCATACACATGGGGAAAATGGGTTAAAACAAACAAACATTTTTTCACATTTCCTAAACCAAACATAAAACAAATTTAAAACAAAATCACATTGAACAAACTTTGATTCACTTTAAAAATTTTTTATTTCATAGAATTGTCTTTAGGAATTAATTAGGGTGAATGAATTTATATTGCTTTCATCACTTTATTTTTTTCCAAGCATGCTAAATGTGTATGCCATATGAAATTCATGCATTCATACCTTTTGAAATCAAAATTGAAATGAAATATTTCCTTATGTCAAATTGCATGTTTTGGCTAAAGTAGAGATATGAATGGCTATTATCACTACTAAATCCAAAATTATTTTCAAAATATATAAATCAAACACCTAGAATTGAAAGTGTGCTACTTATAATTATTTATAAGCTTGCATGGGGATATAAATATGAAGATGTGCATAATGTGGCTTTCCTTCTTTTTTTCTTTTAGCATAATTTTAAATAGAATTTGGCAAAGTGTATAGTTCATTTGAAAAGAACACAACACTTGCCTAACCCAATTCATATCCATTCCTATGCTATTACCTAAGAAGGACATCCACACTTGTACATATAAATTGCATAAACAAAACAAACAAACAAATATAAATTTTGCATCTTTCTTTTTCCATTCATTTCTTTTGTACATGTGTTTGCATTTAAGGAAAGTGGTATATTACTCTGGACAACCCCAAGGTTGCGTGGCTTTAAGTAGCCCTAAGTAAGTCTTGTACCTTACACCCTTCGTGCTAACAATGACGCTGTACTCACTTATGCCTTTTATACATACACATGTGCATATGAATAAAGGATAAAAGAACACCCCTTTTTCTACTTAATGAAAATCATGCATCATAAAGCATTCTAATTTTATTAAGTAATATTTCTTAGCATTCATCATAAAGTGTGCTAAACATTTCCATTTGTATGTATAGATATGCTTAGGATTCATCCATATGCATGTTATACTTGTTGGGAAAGAAATGAAGTGATGTGTGTTTTGTGATATTAGTTCACTTTACTTAATCTTTAAATGCCTTTCTCTTGGATAGGTTTGTTTAGGAAAGATATAAACTTAGGATTAATTAAAACACATAATAAAATATTCACTAAATAAAATAAAATATGAATCCACTTTAAAAATTACTTAAGTTAGGGAAGAAAAGAGGAGTTCTCTTCTCTTTTCCCTCTCTTTACAACTTAGTAATTAATTATAGGATTCAATTAAACCAAAATCAAGTAAAAACTTAAATGGAACCACCCATTTAAGTGAACATCTTCACACTTAGAAAATCTAAGCCTTAAAGCCATAGCTAAGCATACCACACAAACCTTTTAAAGCACACACATTATACTATGTCACCATTTCTAGCTTTAAATTAGGGTAGTGCATGGTTTGATGTTTGCTTCTATTTAATGATGTATTATTCATAGTCTGGATGTTAGGGTGAATGTGCGTAGAATGAATGGTAGGACAATTTAGTTTAATCATTATCTGCTGCAGAGTATTGTGCTTAAGGGTGTTGTAATAAAAATATAAATGCTTTTGCTGTGTAGGTGCTTACACCCCAAATTATAATCCAATAGGCCAGGTGGACTTGGTTACCTATGTGTGGGGTGCTAAGTCCAATATACATGCTTGGGATTTATATTATTTGTTTAGCTAATCTATATTTTGCAGGTGTTAGTTAGATTTACTTTTCCTCTTCATGTAATTTTTGCAATTAGGATTTTAGAATGAATGTTATGGGGGATTAGGATGAGCATTGGTCATAAGATTACATCTTATGTACCATGTGAAGCCTTTGGAGCAACCACCTTCCAACCCTCCAAAAGAAGGAACCAAAAGAAGAAAGAAGAAAGAAGAAAAAAAGAAATGAAGACCCCATAACATGAATGTCCTTACTTGATTGTAAATTAATTCATTTGTAATCTGGTTTGTATAAGAGTAGAGCTCGGCTACCCATTTTGTTTTCAGTTTGTGCGGTGGTGCCCTACCATAAATGACCTTTTATTCTTTTGCCTTAGCTTTATAAAATGTTTGATGTTTTGTTTAGCTTGTGCATTAAGATGACATATTTTCCTAGTTTCTTCCTTGCTTGATATATGGCTGATGACGATTAGGCTCTTAGGAAAAATAAATCTTCTACCAAAATAATAAACTCAAAATTAAAAAAATAAATAACTCATAACCTCATTTAAAGCCTAAAGTAAAATCAAGATAAAAGAATTAGTAACCCCTTAGCTGGATGTGTACTTTCTTTTCTAATATCATGCATAAAAACATATTATTTCACTCTTGAGTTGGTGGGCTTTCACCTTCTAGAGAACTTGGCTTGACCTATGAAAGCCATGGTGGAAACACACCTCCTTATCTTGCTAATTTTGGCCCATAATCTTATTTCTCATGCATTAGGCATATGAATCTTATAGCCTCAGTCAAATGATTGTCCAAAATGGAAATAAAACATGTGAAAATTTTGCATTAGATTTAGGTCATTTGATGCATGTCCTTAGATGATCTAGTCTCTTTAGGGAGTGTGTTTATGGATCTAGTCTCTTTCTAAATAAATAACAACCTTGCTATCTTGCATAAACATAAGACTTGCCTACATGAATTTAAAACTGTAGGAGGAGTTAGTTAGCGGCCACCCCCAGACGGTTGTAAGTCCAACAGTCAGGTGGTTTAACCTCTCTTGTAGAGGTAAATTAAATACCCATTTTCGCCTTTGTTGACCTCATTTTTAGAACAAGCTCAACTTCTCCATCTTAGACAAAGGACTACTCTTAGACATTAATATTTCCTTAGTCTTAAGACACTTCTAGTGATTAGGCGAACACTTAATCTTACCCTAGAGACTTAGAAGGTTTAGCCATAAGAATAGGTTATGCCTTAGGGGTGTTAGAAAAATTTGCCTACCTTATAGCCTGAACCAAATCCTCACTTCCTTCTTTCAAGATAAACTCCAAAGTCATATCAACTTTAAATCTGAATCAAATCTTGAACCAATTTCAATGGATTTTCTCAAATCATGAATCAATTCCAAATAATTAAAACCCATGATTGAAATCTATAACCAAATTCAAATTCTAAAAATATTTCCTAAGCCCTTTAATTCTATCTTATGGACTTAGCTCAAATCAAATTCAAGAAATTTTCTCATAACCTATTTATATTATCATTTATATTCACAAATATAAATGGAATATAAATTCAAATATCCAAAACCAAATTCAAAACTAAAACTCAAATTCAACCAAAATCCAACCTAAGCTTTTCAAGTCAAATTCTTGAACTTAGCCAAATCAAACTCAAATTAAGCCAAACTCTTGATTTTTCTTCATGATTTAATCAATCTTTCAATCATGAATCCAAATATAAACACAAATTTCAATCATCAAATAAAAATCAAGCTAACCCAAGTCAAACACATATTCACCCTTTTGACTTGAAATTATCAAATGAATCAAAACCTATTTGGCTCCAATTCACTTGCAAATGGATTTATATTTCATCACAAGTCCATATGTGAGTTTAAAAACTATTTATTGAAACCAAAGCTTGCAATATATTCCAAATTATCAACCAAACCCAAACCAATCATGATTCATGCCAATTTGGTCAATTGGGTCGAATTGCTCAACTTAGCCCAAATTGACCTAAATAATCAAATTGACCAAGTTCCAAATTAAATTCAAAGTAAACCAAATTGATTAAAATCAATTGAACCAATATACTCCAAATGGTCATTTGAACTTGGCCAAACTCTTGGTTTGACCTAATTTGACCAATTGGTTAACCTAACCTATTTTGACCAAATTTGACCAAAATGGGTCAAATTGAACCAAATTAAACCAAATGAACTTCAAATGACATGAAATTTGGTCTAACTTACTTTTGACTCATTTGAAATTTGTTCAAATCAAATTCAATGTCAAATAACCATTTTTCCCTTGGGTCAAGGGCATCTCATGAGAAAGACACTTGCCCAAGTAGTCATTTCTCTTCCTTGACCACTTGGCACTCATCTATTGGTCCACATAGGCACCAAGGACACTGATTTTCTGACCTAAGGAGTGGTTGGGCAGCCATGACTCATGGGGTAGGTGAAATCACCTCACCTCTCCCATTAGAACACTTGGCATGAAGGACTCTTAGCTCCCATTAGCTAGGTCACCCATTTGTCCTTCATGATAGCCACTTTCCATGCCTTAGCCAACTAAAGTAAGCCAGCTAGGATGATTGTCTTCCACTCCCAACCACCCCAAACCAAATGAGATGAGTTTGGAGCCAAAAATTCAAAGTAAAGTGTGATTTTCATTCACTTTTCATTTCAAGGCATTAGAGGCTGAAGCATTCACCCATTCCTCTCATTCTCCTCTTCTAGAGCTTCCAAACCGATTAGCAATCACCCCCACTTCATTTTGTAGAGAAATACCCCAAAACTAAGTGAATTTGGGCGAGAAAATGGTGATCACTATTGGAAAGTTCATTTTTACATGAAGGTGAAGATTGAAGCTCATTCCAAGCCCTCTTCCCTTGCTCAACAGCATGCTCAAGTCATCACCACCACCAAAAATCATCCCATGAAGTAACTTTCAAAAATCATAGCGGCCTTAGGATCATCCATTTGTGACAATTTTTCACGTGATATTTAGAAATTTACTCTATATAATCTCGTGTTTTTTACTTTAAATCATCCAAATTAGAAAATCAAATTTTTTTGGTGCCAATCGACGTGAAAATGAGTCCCTTTGGACAACTTTTTACTTAGAATCTCTCATTTTTCCCAAATACCCCTGATTTTACGGTTCACCGCTGACAGGTAGCAATAATCATCTGATCTCATAGTTTGCTAGATTGGACGGCTCAGATTGTTCATGGATCGTGCAATATGGGCCTTTGGATCTCTTGATGCGATCTTGACCATCCAATCTTACGGTTCACGTGATCGGACTCAGATCGCATGCCGATCATGGGATTCTGGCCTCTAGATCGTGTGATCCGACCGACCGTCGCGTACTCAAATTTTTTTCGATCGGCCGACGCGATCGTAGCGATGCCACGCGGACATGTGCGCTACCGGCACCGCGCTTCAATCATGCGCGGTGCCATGTGGGCTGCGTGCCACTTTAGCCGCTGGTGCCATGTCACCGCAGCCGATGGTAAATAGGAAAATTATATTTTTCAGATTAAAAAAATTACTCTGAATCACTTGAAATTTTAAAAATTCATAGAAAATAAAATACTTAGTGAAAAATCATAAACACTGGCTCGTTAGATTTGTCTTTCTGAGAGGAATCCAAAAAATTCAAAATCCCCAAATTTTACTCAGTATTTTGAGTTTAATTTGAGTTTTAGTAAAACTCAAATTTCATTAATTAAATAAAATATACAAGTCAGATTAAGTTGAAATTTTCAGAGATTAAAATTTAGTTTAGAATACACCTACCATAAAATTTCTATACAAAAGGACCTTTGTATTAAAAGATATTGAATTTTGAGTTTCAAATGGTTTATTTTAATAAAATAAATTAACAAACTTCATAAAAATACTTAGATCAACTAAAACTTTCTAAATTCATAACTAATTATAGAAAAATCCAATAAATACAAACTTAGGTTCATCTTAAAGATAATTGAGAGGAAAAGCCAATAAAATTATTTCCAATTGAATTTGAATAGTAGATTTTCCTTAATTAGGATTTATTTGAAAACTAAATAATCTTAATTACTCCCTAATGACTTCATTAATTAATTCCAAACTTCTTAGGCATGTTTGAGTGGGATGACTTCTACCACCCCTAATTTTCTTGGATTTTGTTTATGAGTTAATCAGGGAAATTAATTAATGAACCCCTAATCACTCTCTTAATATAATTAAGGTTATTTAAGCATGTGAATAGTGATTTAATTTCTTGATTAATATAATTAAATATTATTTAAGTGATTAGGAGGTTTATGGAATGATTTTGGGATATTTTTCTTAAGTTATTCCCTAAACCCTATTTCTTCCTTAATCCAAATCTAATTAAGGGTTAATCCACTAAAGATCTACTTAATTAATCAAATCAAATTCTCAAAACTAAAATTAATCTAGAAACTTAATCAATCTAATCTTGGGTAGCTCTTTAGGTGTTGAATAACCCAAAGTAAGAGATAATAAAATTATGGTTAGCTCACATGTGTGAGAAAACTATGAGAATAATTAGTTAAGCTCCTTAAGCTTAATTAATTAATCATTTTTGAGCTAATTGCATTAGGCCCCTTTCATATCTTAGGAGTATTTCAAATTTACTTTTCATGTGGTTGCATATCATATTAGCTCATAATTGTTTAATAATTAACTTAAGGTGATATAGGTAAGGTTTAATTAATTCATTTAATTCATACATTAACCTAATTAAACCATAAAATCAACTTAATTACCTTCTCATTAAACCAAAATTAACTTACACATGGGGAATGGTATTACGACTAGCAAACCTTCTCATATTTCCTAAAATTCAAATTGAACTCAAAATAAAATCAAACTTTCCTTAAATTAATTTTGATTCACTAAAATAATCTTATTCCATAAGATTGTCTTTAAGATTTAATTAGAGTGAATGAAATTATATGCTTGCATCACTTTATTTCTTTCCTAGTATGCTAAGTGTGTATGTCATATGAAAATCATGCATTCATGTCTTTTGAAAATCAAATAAAAAAAATTAAATGTTTCCTTTATGTCAAATTGCATGTTTTGGCTAAAGTAAGATATGAATGGCTATTATCAATACTAAATCCAAAACTATTTTCAAAACTTCTAATCCAAATATTACAAATGAAAAGTATGCTATTGATAAGTACTTATGAGCTTGCGTGTGAATAGTATAAAATGTGTTATGTGATTTTTTCTTTCTTTCTTAACATAGGATTGCATAGGATTTGCAAAGTGTATAGTCCATTTTAAATGGAAACAACACTTGTTTGAAATCCATTCCTATACACTCCTATGTCATGACTCAAGAAGAAATTCCACATCACATATATAAAATAAACAACCAAATCAAATAGATAAACATAAACTTTTTTTGGATGATTCTCTTTCCATGCATTTCTTTTTGTACATGCATATGTATTTTAAAAAAGTAGTATATTAGTCTAGAAAACCCCGGGGTTGCAAGGATTTAGGTAGCCCTAAGTAGGTCTTGTACCTTATACCCCTGGTGCTAACAATGGCACTGTACTCACTTATGTCTTTTATACTTGTAAATGTGCATATGAAAAATGGATAAAAGAATCACTCACTTCTACTTAACAAAATCATGCATACATGAAACATTTCAAATTTCCTTAAGCAACCTCTCTTAGCATTCTTTTTGCATGCATTTCTTTTTATACATGCACATGTATTTAAGAAAAGTGGTATATTAGTCTGGACAACCCTGATTGAGGTTTTGCCTAAGTAGGTCTTGTACCTTACACCCTTGGTGCTAACAATGGCGCCATACTCACTTATTTCTTTTATACTTGTAAATGTGCATATGAAAATGGATAAAAGAATCAATCTCTTCTACTTAAAAAAATCATGCATACATAAAACATTCCAAATTTATTTAAGCAACCTCCCTTAACATTCATATTAAAGTGTGCTAAATACTTGCATTGCATGTATAGATATGCTTAGGATTCATTCATGTGCATGATACACATGTGGAAAAGAAATAAAATATTATGTGTTTTGTGATAGTAATTTACTTCACTTAATATTAAAATGCATTTCTTTTTGAATTGGTTGGTTTAGAGAAAATATAAACTTAAGATTAATTAAAATACATAATAAAATATTCACTAAACAAAAATTATTAATGAATATACCTTAGAAATCACTTAAGGTAGGGAGGAAAGAGAAGTTCTCTTCTTTTTCTCTCTTTACAACCTTTAGTAATTAAGTAAGTTCATTCAAACCAAATCAAATCATCAAATAAAATTAACCCATATTAACTAAATAACTTAAATGAGACCACTCTTCTAAGTTGAACCTTTTTGCACTTAGAAAATTCTAACCTTAAAGCCTAGCTAAGCATACCACACAAATCTTACATGACACACACATTAGGATAAGTCACCACTTCTAGTCCTATGTTAGGGTGGTGCATGATTTTATGTTTGCTTTTATTTTGTGATGTGATATTTTAGTTTGGATATTAGGGTGTATGTGCATAAAATGAATAGTAGATGATTTAGTCTAATCATTATCTTCTGTAGGAGATTGTGCTTAAGGGGCGGTGTAATAAAAATATAACTGCTTTTATTGTGCAGTTTGCTTATACCCCTAAGCATAATCCAAAATAGGCTAGGTGGACTTGGTTACCCATGTGTGGGGTGTTAAGTCCAATATATGCTTATACATTCTTGGGATTTGTGTGGTTTGCTTAGCTAATCTCTATTTTGTATGTTTTACTTAGATTTTCTTTTTCCCTTTTCATGTACTTTTGCAATTAAGATTTTGGAATGATTATTATGGGGGATTAGGATGAGCATTGGTTATAAGATCACATCTTATGTACCATGTGAAGCCTTTGGAGTATCCACATTCCAACCATCCAAAAGAAGGAACCAAAAGAAGAAAGCAGAAAGAAGTAAAGAAGAATGAAGAATGAAAACCCCCATAACATGAATTCCTTACTTCATTGTAATTAATTCATTTGTAATTTGGGTTGTATAAGGGTATAGCTCGGCTACCCAATTTATTTTCAGGTTTGTGCAATGGTGCCCGACCACACTTAGTTTTTATTCTTTGGCATTAGCTTTATAAAGTATTTGACATTTTGTTTAGCTTGTGCATTAGAAATGACATGTTTTTCTAGTTTCTTTCTTACTTTGATGTATGGTCTGGATGACGATTATGCTCTTAGGGAAAAATAAATCTTCTATCAAATTAAACATCTCAAAATTTAAAATAAATAACTCATAACCTCACCTAAAGCTCAGACTATAAATCAAGATAAATGAATTAGCAATCCCTTAGCTGGATGTTGTCTTTTCTTTCTTAATATCATGCATAAAAACATATTGCTTCACTCTTGAATTGGAGGGCTTCCACCTTTGCCAGAGAACTTGGCTTGACCTATGAGAGCCATGGTGAAAACACACCTCCTTATCTCGCTGATTTTTGGCCCATAATCTTATTTCTCATGCATTAGGCATATGAATCCTATACCCCAGTCAAATGATTATCCAAAATAAAAATAAAATATATGAAAATTTTGCATTAGATTTAAGTCATTTGTAGCATGTCCTTACATGATCTAGTCTCTTTTGGGAGTGTGTTTAAGGACTTAGTCTCTTTCTAAATAAATAATAACCTTACTATGTTGCATAAACATAAGACTTACCTACATGAATTTAAAACCATAGGAGGAGTTAGTTGGCGGCCACCCCCAGGTGGTTGTAAGTCCAATAGTCAGGTGGTTTATCCTCTCTTATGGAGGTAAACCAAATACCCATTTTTCTTAGATTTAGGTTGTGCTTTTGGCCATCGCCAAAGCTCCCTAGATTTAGGTTCTAAGGTTGCTTCTTCCCTTTGCGAGCTATAAGTAAAAATCCTCACCTCTTAGGTATTTCCATGACCTTGTATCATGGGATTGTAAGCCCTATCATTCTAATGAAAATTCAACTCAAACACATTAATTCAATTTCAAAAATGTAAAGCCCAAACATAGGGTAGTTTGGGGTGCTTACTAGGCTTTCTAGTATCTTAAACATCCCCTACTTCTTTTATTCAACTTCGATAAGAACTCCTTTCTCTTGATGAATCCCACTTGACCTTCTAAAAATAAACCAATCGATTGATAGTCTTACCTTTTCAAAATCTTTGGAGACAATGATCATTTACCTTAATTGTGAGTATTTCCTTAAGAAGAAATTAACTATGGGGGCTTGCCTTCATATGGAATTTAACAAACCCGGTTTAAAATAAACCCTACTTTACTTTTCCATGTAAAGTAGGGGAAGAATTTTTGGTACATACGAAGACACATAGTCCTTAGGAGTCCTTATTTAGGTGATTTGGTCCATTTTAGGATGGTGACTTCTACCTTTCGAGATAGTACACCTCTCCTCAATATCGTACCCGATCACCCTAATAAGAACATCTATGGATCTATGGTGTCCCAACTAAAGGCATATATTTTGTTTTCATTTATCCTCTTCAAAAGGATAGATAAAGGCTAAAATATTTCACCATAGATTTTTCTGGCGACTCCGCTGGGGATCCTCTCTCCATCTTTGGTAAATGATCATTGCCTTCAAGTATCGATAATGGGTTTGTGTTTATATGAATCCGAGACTATCCTTCTTTTTTGTTGAAACTTAGTTTATTTCATCCTTAAGCTAAGCTAGCTAACATCTTTAGGTTCTAGGACCTCATTCCATGTCTTAAAACTCTATTGGATTCCCCAATAGGTGAAAATAAAAATTTAATAAAAAGAAATAACTAAAGACTTCCTCCTTACTATTTCTATGGAAAGGAAAGGTTCATTCCAAAAATAAAGAATAATAAATCCTTTTATGAAAAATATCATCTTTCCAAAAAACACATTTCCAAAATGCACATAATAAAATATTTTACAAATTTTTTTTGCAAACCAACCTCATCTAACAATCTTCATGATTGTTATATGTAGGATCTTTTTAAAAGCAAAACTTCCTTATTCAATTTTAAATGAGGACTTCACTTTCCAAAAATCAAAGTCAACAATCATATTTCTAAAAACACAAATGAACACTTTCATTCAATATACTCAAATTTAATGAATGAAAGTTTTTATTTTTCAATCAAAATTCAAAAGCTAAATTTCCCAAAAGCACAAATGAACACTTTCATTCAATTTGAATGAAGGTTTTCATTTTCAATCAAAGTCAACAATCACATTTTCCAAAAGCTCAAATGAACACTTTCATTCAATATACTCAAATTTATTGAATGAAGGTTTTCATTTTCAATCAAATGAACAATCACATTTTTCAAAAGCACAAATGAACACTTCCATTCAATATGCTCAAATTTATTGAATGAAAGTTTTCATTTTCAATCAAAATCAACAATCATATTTTCCAAAAGCACAAATGAATATCTCCATTCAATAAACTCAAATTACTAAATGAAGATATCATTTCAAAATAAGAAACAACAATCATCTTTTCAAAAATAAACTCAACAAACACCTTTTCAAAATTCAAAATTAATAATCATCTTTCCAAAATTAAAACAACATTTGGATTCTTCATTTAGCATACCCAAATTTGCTAAATGAAGATCCTCTTTTCAAAATAAAATCAATAAATATCTTTTCAAAACATAAAACAATATTTGGATCTTTCATTTATCATACCCAAATTTTCTAAGTGAAAATCCTCTTTTTCAAAATCAAAATACATTTGCATTCCCTTAGCATGCCTAAATTTGCTAAGGATCTTCTTTTCAAATAAAAATCAAATTAATGAAACACACTTGGATTTCCTTAGCATACCTAAATTTGCTATGGATCTGCTTTTCAAAAATCAACAAAATTCAAAACAGACCATATTTGAATTTCTTAGCATACCTAAATTTGCTAAGGATTCTTTCTTCAAAATAATCAAAATGAAACACATTTGGATTTCCTTAGCATACCTAAATTTTCTAAGAGTCCTATTTTCAAAAACTTTCAAAAATAAAACACACTTGGATTTCCTCATTTAGCATACCCGAATTTGCTAAATGAGAATTCCATTATTCAAATCACAAATGATTCACAAAACAAAGCAAACAAAGAAACAAAAGCAAGAAATTGTTTTCAAACATCTCACTTAGCATACCCAAATTTTCTAAGTGAGTAAATTCCAAATATCACAAATCTCAAATCAAAAATCAAATTGACCCTTTACTTTAACATACCCAAAGTAAAAAGGTCCTCAAAATTAAAATTCAAATATGAACCTATGGAAGCATCTCTTCAAACAAAAATATTTCAGCCCATTTTCAACATATCCAAATTAATTGAAAGTGGATTTTATATTAAAAAAAATTTCTCTTTCCAATCAAATCTCAAAATCTATTCTAAATCATTTGAGCTCGACTTAACACTTTCAAGTTGTTGAGTATGGGTTCAAATTCTAAATTCTAAATTCAAAGTCAACATAAATCTGATTCAAGTTTATTTTTAACATTGCATACTTTCGTTCAACGTCAGTTTCAGTTGATTGAAATGACAGTGCCAAAATATGTGTTTACCTTTCCCCACGGGATGGTTTTAGCCCTGGATCAGGCTAGCCTTACCCACTCTGACTACGCCCATCTCATACACTTTGGATGAGATTTTAAGGGGGTGATGATTACCTATGAGGGCACTCCCCTCATCAATGTTAGCAAGAGCACAGTGACCGGGAAGAAGCCGGTCATTCAAATTGACATGCCATCAGATTCTGATATTCCCTCACTAAAGAGGAAAGCAATGGTGGTTCATACAATGCCAGCATTAGTGCTAGTGTTTGTGATAGTGCTAGTGCGCTCGGTTGTTTCCCGTGCTGCCCTAGTGAGGGCTAGCACCCACTCATTAGTACCTTCCAAGGGGAAGGCTCCCCTGATCTTAGGGATTGTCTCTCTTGATTTTGAGGTCTGGTATAGATCTTACTATGCTTGCCCCACTAATACATAAAGGAAGAACAAGAATCGTATAATAAAGCAATACTATACTCGCATCGCTAGGGAGATGAAGAAACTACACGGTCAGTTGTTGAGGAGTTGCACACTTTGGTTTCCCTGCTGGTTACAGTAAACTTATTCCATTTTCTCTCTAGGTCTGACAGAGAGGATGCTAGGAGGATCTCTTACCATCAACAGCCTCCACCACCGTGAGTAGAAGATCATATGCCCGCTCACGCCAGTTGGCGGAGCTACTGGATGAATGGGGTTCAGTTTGATTTGAGATCTATTATCCTTAGCAATGTGAGGAAGAATCTTCGATTGGAGAGGGCCAGGGAGGCCCGCACTTCAGTTTAGATTTCTAGCCAGGAAAGGTGGATGTTTAGTCGGTAGTTAGGGCCTCTGCATTCATTAATTTTTTGATCAAGCTACTGTCGATCATACCGATAGTATCCTTCTCATGGGGACTACCCATCATAGGAGAGCAGCTCCTATTCCGAGAGAGTCGATGGTGTCTCCACCACACTGCTCTACCCATCGTCTGTCATCTCCGATCCATGTTTCAACATCTCCAATTTTGCCAAAGGCCATGAAGGCCACATTTGGGTAGAAGAGGACCCCATTGATGATCCGTCTATGACCAAAGGATCCCATTCCATCTACACCGCCTATTGTGGCAAGGCTGAGCTCTCCTGCTCGACCTTCTGCCCTAGTTTTGGTGCGGAAGGAATGGCGACCCCGAAGCATAGTGGTCTTCCCTTCACCACAACCACTGCAGCAGGACATAGAGATGGTGACAACCCAGTTGCACCTATGATGATAGATCCCCCTAGGAGTGGCACCCCATGTTGATACAGTGATAATATGGAGCACATTTCTTCCAATGGGTATAGCTCTCATAGGGTTGATTCTCCAATAGCATGGGAGGTACGGTGCCTCACAGTATATGATAGTGATCCCACCAACCAAAGTCATTTGTGCCAGTTTCGATAGATCATTCTCTAGATGACATAGTGGCTCATTATTTCATGAAGAAGAAAGAGATCCTAGGATATTACTGGTCTGAGGAAAAGATTAGCTTTGATCCCAACGAAGATGATTTGCTCGAGACTCAGTAGGGGTTTGCATGGTAGATACTAGGGGATCCCTTCTTAGAGATCAATGAACTTTGGAAGGTGCTGCGGTTGAGCAGGAAGACACAACCCACTCGACCCAACACCTCATAGCACAGATAAAGTAGAAAGATGAAAAGATAGATAGGATGGAGAGAAGAGGCTCAAAGATCTTCTAGTAGCTATCTTAGCACTTCAAAACTAAGCCCTGACAATTTATCCTACTATAGCTGAGGCCATTCAGCCAGAGTTGGTGCATGTCTTGGATCCAGCCAAGACTTTACCTCCAGTAAAGCAAGGTAACACCATCATGTATATGAGGGTAGTGAATAGTACCTCCATACAAGAAAAAGATATCAAGAGCATGGTTGAGCAGTAGCTAAGAGAAGGGTTGGCTCAAGCCTGAGGAGAATCATTAGTTCCAAAGGATAGATGCTACCTAGAGGAATTTGATGCAATCCAATATCCTAAGAGTTTCATGCCACCTTCTTTCAAGAGTTTTGATAGCAGTGGGAACCCAAGGCAGCACATCGTGTATTTTAGAGCTACTTGTTGCAACATTGGTGGAAGTGATGCTTTACTCTTCTATCTTTATCAGTAGCTTAGCAGGATAGCTTTTGATTGGTATGCTAAATTTCCTAATAGTTCAGTAAAGACTTTGCTAAGTTGGAGCAACTCTTATTAAAAGAGGTTTGTTGAGCTCAAAGATCAGTACATCTCGTTGTGGTGCAACAAAACCATGGTGAGTCCCTTATTGATTACATTCTCAGATGGCATGATTTGAGTATGAAATGCAAACCACAAAGTTGAACAACATGCCATCGATTCGCTTAAGAATATCATCTATGGCCCTTTCATGCTCAAAGGTTTCACCATCAAAACCTTTGAGAAGTTAATCAACAAGGCAGCTAGCTTACAAGGGGAAGCCAAACAATCCCCTTTTCTAGACCAATCAATAAAGCAGACGCCACAGAAAGCTTTTGAGAAGAACTCAAGGCAGTGATATCAGTAGACAAGGAGAAATAACCAGCCAGATAGTTTGAGAGACCTCATGCTTCACAACCGTTACTTTCACCTCCTCTAGCACCACCGATGTAGCCCTACCGGCCGCCACAACAACCTCCATGGCCTTGATTGCCTCCTCCTCAGCCATATCCACAGCAGCAGCGGTACAGATACCCGCCGCTAGGTAGCTACCATCCACCTACTCTTATGGATAAACTAAACAAACCATATTCATTTAAGAGGGAGATAGTTAGGAAAATCTTTAAGAATCTCATAAAGAAGCCTGATTTTCAGCTACCCAAACCTAGGAGACCGGAGGAGGTGGGCAAAAATCATGATCCTAACTTTTGCCCCTATCACCGTATGCTAGGTCATGTTTTGGAAGATTACTTTATATTCAAGGACTGGCTTGAACATAGCTCCAAGATAGGTGCTATAGTTATCCCAAAGGAATATATTGTGGAACAACCATCCAGTTCCATTATAATAATCCTTGGGGATGACTGCGATCCTTCCAAAACCAAAGAAGGTTGTGACATCTCTTTATCCAAAACCTCTAAGAAAATTGCCTCCAAAATCAAGAATCTTTCTTTGTAGGTGCCTGAGCCAGCTCAAACCTCCAACATCAAGGAAGGTTTGTAAGTTACCAAAGCCAACTTAGGAAAAGGGAGAGCTCGAAGAAGATGTGCATCACGCATGTCTGGATAGCTAGTAGCACAACCACGACGAGTCCAGCCTCGGCCCACCATTCATACTACTACTCAACCACTACTTCAGCTAGCTCTCCATCTTTTAGTAGGCATTTTGTATTGGAGGATGAGGGCATCAAATCCCTCACCCCATTTACTTTATTATATTTCTACTATGTACCTCCTTTAAAATCCAAGAAATCAAGGAATAAAGCTTGAGATTCTGTCACTGATGGGTTGTCTAAATCTATTCCTAATGATAACTCTTCAAGTCTAAACAACAACTATACCAATTCCCATCTTCCTTTTTTTGATTCAGAGTTGGATTTTCTCACTTTGAATACTACGGGTCTGCCTCTTGAGATAGACTTGGAATCATCCAATTTCGAAGGTCCCATAGAGAAGTTGTAGGTGAGCTTAATGTGCATGTAGAATCTTCCATTACCTTACCATAAGAGATCACCGAAGTCATCCTCCGTAGTGGCAAGGTTCTACCTCCTAGGGCATCACCTCAAGATAGAGGGAAATAAGTCATTGGTTTAGAGGATCGAGAAGCCCTTCCATAGGATGCTCCACCCTTGGATATGCTTGTGGAGGATCAGCCCAAGGTGGATTATAATGTCCTCTCTCACCTAAGAAATTTTCCATCTAAGCTTAGTATGTATGATGCCCTTATCTTATCCAAAGAGATGAGGGAATCATTAATCAAGGTCCTCCTTGATCCAGAGATATGCTTAGCTCAGCTGACCGCTATTGGAGAGAAGGCAAATTGTTCTAGAGAAGCCCAGGGAATTACTTTCATAGATGAAGACCTACTTCTAGGGAACATGGAGCACAACCGTCCCCTCTACATTGCAGTTGACATGGGTAGATTCAGACTAGCCAAAGTTCTCATTGATCCAGGTGCATCGGTGAACATTATGAGTCTAAAGACCCTTGCCTATTTGAGAATCGACATTTTCACACTTCGAGGAGATCAAATGGTGTTGAGAAGATTTAATGAACAAGGCGAGAGGGCTTTAGGTTCCATAGTGTTACCTTTGGAGATAGGTGGCTAGAAGACTGAAGCCAAGTTTTATATCATTGATTCAATACTTCATTCACTGTTTTACTTGGTAGGCCTTGGATACACCAGAACAAGATGATTTCATCCTCTCTTCATCAGTACATCAAGTTTCAAAAAGATGGGATTGTATACTATATGAAAGGAGATGAAAAGTCATTTTTAGTTAGAGAAGTTGAGATATATGAAGATGCGACTTACTATCTTCCTCAAAACACTCTTTCTTGTGAACTTGGACAAAATTAAAATTCAAAAGAAAAAGAAAAAGAAGAAAAAGAAAAAGTAAAGAAAAAGAAAAGAAAAATGAAAATCCAAGTGAACAAGAAAGAAAAGAAATAAGAAGAGCATATCACATTCCACCATAGTTCATTCCATCATATGGACATGTGGGTAGGATGACTCGACCTCCATAGGTAGAGGCAGAGGTAGAGACAGAGGCAGTTCCAGAGATGGAAGACCCCCTGGTTGTCCATCAGCCAACATGGGTTATGTTCCAGTTCATAGGAGTACCCCTTACTATTGACATAGACTTGGAATCCAGCTCGAAGGATGAGTCTAACATGATTAATATACCAGCCAACCCCTCTCACCGGGTTTCATTGGAGGTGACACTCGAGCTAGACAGTGATGAAAACCAGGCCTCTAGACAAAGCAAAGTATTCGAATTAGATGTATGTGAAACTATTAGATAGTGGTTGGGAACTTTAGCCATAACCTCACTTTCATCTAAAAAAGCTAAAGGTTTAGTAGTTAAGGAAGCCCCTAAGTCTTCTAATAATATAAAGCTGAAGAGATTCTTTTTAGGATCATCCTCCTCAAGTCCTAAAGTTGATGTAAAACTTGAGGAAAATTCATATAAAGAATTAATAGAATTATTGTTTGACTTTTACTCGCCTTGTGTTCATAATCTTATACATAAATGTTTGGTCCCTCATACATGGTGCAAGCACAAGTCAGAGTATTTTGAGAAGCATGGAGCAATACAACAGGGAAGCAGAATCAAGAGCAGGATTAGGATTCAAGATGTAGTCTAGTGATGATGATGATTACTTGCTTGTTACCAAATCATTTGAGTCGATAGGTTCTTTTCACACAACACCAATTCTTATGAGGATGTGTTTAGAAATCTCAGATGATCCAGATGATCTCCAAATCAAAGATGCACCACCAGAATTTGAAGAGGAGATCCATTCAACAATCAACAAGCTTAAAGAAATCAACCTCGGGATAAAAGAAAATCCATGCCCGACATATATTAGTTCATTGTTGAATGAAGAAGAAACCAATGATTTAGTTAGGCTATTAACTGAGTTTAAGACTGCTTTGTATGGAGTTATGAAGAGATGCCCGATTATCTCGAGCGTCAAACTAGCAATAGATCCTAGTGCTAACCCTATCAAGCAAGCTCCTTGATGCATGATTAGAAACAAAACAAGTCATTTCAAGTCAAGAAATTGATTGATGATTGATTTGGGAGGAAAAATAACCTACAGTTAGCTTTGTTTTGATTAAGAAGAAGAATGGCCAAATTCTCTATGCCAATTTAGGGACTTACTTAATAATGTCCTAAGAATGAGTTTCTTCTTCCTATACCAGAATTAATGGTGGACATTGCCTCATCTCATGAAGTTTTATCCTTTATGGTTGGGTCATCTAGCTTCAACCAAATCAAGATGACCCCTGATGATGAAAGAAACACTACTTTTCGAACCCCGAATTTATTCTTATAGGGTTGTGCCTTTTGGCCTTAAAAAAAGTACATATACCAGCCATGACTGGATCTTCAACAAACTCATCGATCATCAAGTTGAGTGATATATTGATGATCTAGTAGTCAATAAAAAAAAAGGAGGACCATATCTTTGACTTGAGAGTAGTTTTCAAACGGTTAAGATAATATAGCCTCAAAATGAATCCCCTAAAGTGTGCATTCGGAATAGCTGGGGAAATTCCTTGGGTTTGTTTTCTGACACAGGGGAATAGAAATAGATCTAGAAAAGGTCAAAGCTATCTTAGAAATGCCACCTCCTAAGAGTTTAACTCAGCTTAGATCTTTCCAAGGATGGCTGGCGTATTTAAGACGCTTTATTTCCAACCTATCGGGGAGATGCAAGCCATTCCCAGCACTTATTAAAAAGGATGCTAAGTTCAAGTGGGATGACAAGTGTCGACATGCTTATGAAGATATCAAGTAGTATTTGGTGAAGCCGCTAGTTCTAATAGCCTTTATCCCGGGCAGGCCACTCATTCTATAAACTGCTGCATTGGACAACTCCATCGATGCTTTGTTGGCCCAAGGAAATGACAAAGGGAAGGAGAGTGCTCACTACTACCTCAGCCATCATCTGATTCATGCTGAATTGAATTACCCACCTATTGAGAAACATTGCCTAGCTTTAATTTTTGCATCCCAAAAACTACGACACTATATGCTTTCTCATAAGGTGAACTTGATTTCCAGAACAAATCCACTGTAGTATCTCATGACATGGCCAACACTATTTGGACATTTGGCATGATGGTCCATGATTGTCTCATAGTTTGATATCACATTTGTACCCCTCCGTGCGATAAAAGGACAAGCACTAGCAGATTTCTTAGCAACACACCCACTTCATGTTGATTCTCTGCTTAGTGACGATCTCCCAGATGAAGAAATTATGAACTTAGGGGAGGTTGACAACCACAGATGGGAGATATATTTTGATGGTGCAGCTTCTTTTCATAAAGGGAAAGCACCACAATCTACTCTTCCAAGAAAGTCAAGGGTAAGAATAGTTCTCCTAACTCTAGACTGCGATGTGATGAGATTCTCATACTATCTTTCCAACCCTTGCACCAACAATGAAGCCAAGTATGAGGCTTTGATTGCCAGTATGGAGTTAGCTATCACAATGTGTGTCAAGAGCATCAACATCTTTGGGATTCTCAGATGATAATCAATCAGATTGTCGGGTCCTACAGGGTTCTCAAACCCAAGCTTCATCATTACTACGAGCATAACATAAAAGCTTGGCCCAAATCACCAAGTCACATGGTTCCAAGGAGAACGTAGAGATCTTGCCAAACTTGCCAAAGAATTGGCATGTCCGGAAGATGAGTCCATTCCAATAAGGGTCCAAAATAGGGAAGTCCTATCCCTTATTGACGCTGAACTCATCGAGAGACTTTCTCTTGAAGGAGAGGTTGCCATTGCCTATAAGGACAAGGAGCTAGATTAGAGGCAACTATTCATAAACTATTTGAACACCGACAAACTACCTTAAGAAAAGTCACAAGCCCATTAGGTGAAATAGAGCTCTCTATGCTCATGATGGCACCAGTATCGATGGTCCTTTGATCAAATGTGGTTTATGTTGTTTAGATAAACATGAAGCCCATGGCATTGTAACGAGGTACATTCGTGTCATATGGAGCACATCAATTCCAAAAGATGATGATGAAGATCAAGACTAGGATACTCGGTCTTCAATGATTACTGATGCATGATGTAGGAGATGCCATCGTCGTATACGTGGTCCTACATCAACCCACTCAATATTCTACACCCCTACACCTCATGGCCATTTGAGTGTTGGGTATCAACATTGTGTCTAATCGATCCTCCTTCTTACAAGGTCATCATCTTCTTAGCCAGACTACTTTTCTAAGTGCGAGGCAATCCCACTCGAGATTTCACAAGATTTGCTTTTTTTAAGAATCATATCGTATATAAGTTTGGGGTGCCTTCATGAATTATATCCGATAATGGTACTGCATTCAAAAGCACCAAGATCAATAGCATTGCCAGAAGATATGGTATAGATTAGAGATACTCCAATCTACTATCCTATAGAAAATGGCTTAGCATAAGTATTCAACAAAACTCTCATCCAAATACTAAAGAAGACTCTTGATGACAACAAATAAAAGTGGAATGAGCAGTTGGTTGAAGCCTTGTGGGCCTACCGCATCACATACCGAACTCCAACTCAATTTACCCAATTTTGCTTATGTAAGTCGTTTCTACCTTTAGAAGTTCAACTCCCATCACTAAGGATAGATTGGGTTGCAAGAAAGATCACTGAAAGAATGCAAAGTTGTGGTTAGAAGAGCTTGAAGGTTTGGAGGAGAGTCGCCTATGGGCGTGCTAGAACCTCGAGTTGTACAAGGCCAAAATAATTCAAGCTCACAACAAGATGGTCCTCCCTAGGTCTTTCCAAGTAGGAGAACCCGTGTTAGTCCTAAGGAGACCAATTGTTGCCCGTCGAAAGATGAGAGGTAAGTTTGAACCCACTTGGGAAGGCCCCTATGTCAAAGAGAAGGACTACCAAGGAGGATCTTATCAATTGATTGTAAAGGGGAACACCTGATGCTTCCAATTAATGGGCTCTATTTGAAGAAATATTACCCATAAAAAATCATGTTTGAAAATAATTCTATCAATAAACAAAAATTTTATTCTAATTCATCAAAATCTTCTCTTCGTTCCAAGTGTTGTTTGCTTGTTTTGCGAATTCGCCACGACGTGTTTAGGTTAGGTGAAAGAGAACCCAAGTGGCATCCTATCCTTCTTCACAACATGAACACATTCCAAAGCGCTACAAGAATAGGTGTGAGAGAACCCAAGAGGCATCTATTTTGATTAGCATAACTAAGTTAGGTGTGAGAGAACCCAAGTGACATCCTTTCTTGGTGGGAATCTCGGATGCTATCCTGTGGCACCATTTCATCAAATTCCCCAAACATGTTTAAGGTTGGTATAAGAGAACCCAAGAGGCGTCCTATTCCTTTTAACACAAGCACAAAAAAAACACATATCTTTTATCTCGGACTATTTTTGATGTGAGAGCAAGCCCCTTGTGGCACTCACTCATTAACTGCTCTAGGTCAGGTCTACATACTACCTCACTAGTATATCACTCTAGTGGTCACTTGTTTGAAAGATGTGAGTCCTCGTGCTTTCTTCCTAGCTTGACAAGTGCAAACCAATGAGCGCCTTATTAGTATGTTAGACTTCACCAGCAAGTAAGCTACCTCATGTTAATTTTGTTTAAGAAGAGGTGAGTCCCCGAGCTTTCTTCTCAAACTAATCATCATGATCTAACTAGGTCTAGTATATTTGAGGTCTAGGATAAGTCTCCTAGAGGCTCCTTTCCTCTTGACTACATTTGAGTTGATATAAGTCCTCTAGCATTCTCTAATGGGATTGATGGCCGAGTCAAAGACAAACTATCCCAACTATCCGCTATAGGAGGATGTGAGTCCCCGAGCTTTCTTCCTAGGCTGATTATTACAAACTGATAGGCACCTTAGGTTGGTTGATGTTCACTATGTTGATAGACTCACCCGGTGGATACACCACTCTTGGTAGATGTGAGTCCCCACGCTTTCTCCTTGAGTTGGCCATCGAATACCTATTTGATATATGACTAGCCATGTCATCTTCTCCATGGTTTTGGATTAAGCCCTTAGCTACCCATCTCTCTATGGGCATTTTATTTTGGATCACATCCTTTGCGACCCAATTTAGACTACTGGTTACTTGGATTGCCCCCTTTACTAGTAGCCACCCTTGTGGTTGGAGAATTTGTTCAGGGGATCCCCAGATTCTTCCTTGGTTCAGTAAATCTGAGATAGGTCTAGGTTGATATAAGCTCCTTCTTAATTTGATCCCTCGCAAACTAACAAGGTCCACGATAAGACCTCCCATATATTTGCACTACCTAAGTAGATAAGTCCCCGACGGTACTCTCTTTAGGCCCTTAGGTCGTTCTCAATGCCACAAATTGGTTACCCTGACAGTCATTTCGCTTTAGAAGATGTAAGTCTACTACGCATTCTTTTTAGCATGACTACTGACAGGCAGGCCTAGGTTAGGTTCAATTTATTGCCTAAAGCAACCGATCACCCCAGTAGTATTTTATGGTGGAAGATGTGAGTCCTCAAGCTTTCTTCCCTAGATTAGCTGCTGCAAATAAAAAGGAACTCCTTTGGTCAATAGTTCTCCCATCGGCCGGGAAGCTACTCCTTCTAGTTCAGTGAATCTGAGATAGGTCTAGCTAATATAAGCTCCTTCTCAGTGTGATCCATCCAATGAAATCCATCAAAATAAATTAAAAAAAATGAAATTAATCATCGACTGTATTTGAGCTGATTTAAGTCCCCCAACAACATTCACTTAATAGTTAGCCCTAGGTCGGGTCCAATCTATTGCCTTGCTAATCGACCACCCCAGTGGTTCCTTATTTTAGAAGATGTGAGTCCTAGCGCTTTCTTTCTAACTTGACCATTGCACACCGAAAGGAACTCCTATGGTTGGATAGTTCTCCCCTAGGCCAGGAAGCTACTCTCTTTGGTTCAATAAATCTAAAATAGGTCTAGGCTGATATAAGCTCCTTCTCAGTGGGATCCATCGTAAACCAACAAAATCCATCAAAAATAAACTAAAAAAATGAAATTAATCTTGACTATCTTTGAGTTGATTTAAGTCCCCCAGATGCATTCACTCAATAGTCAGCCCTAGGTTAGGTTCAATCCGTTGCCTTGCTAATGGATCACCCCAGCAACTGGTCCCTACTTTGGAGGATGTAAGTCTACTATGCTTTCTTCCTAGTACATCTACTGCATACCGAAATATACCCATTTGGTTAGCTAGTCCTACTATGTGTTTGGTAGACTACCCCTTTGAATTGACAAATTCTGAGCCCCCATGGCTCTACTTAGCGATCTCAAAACCAAGGTTCATCACAAACAAATCAAAATTTAAAATCTAAAACAAATCTGGAGTTAAACAAAAAAAAAACAAATTCAACAAAATAAATCCAATCAACCTCCCCCATTGGAGTCAATCAAATTAAAACAAACAAAATAAAATAGCAAATCAAATCAAATTTCTCCCTAGCAAGACTCAAATCAAATCAAACCTCTCATCCCTCAGTGGATGACTTGAACCTTTTCCCTTAGTGGAAGGTTCACATACTCAATCCCTAGTGGATTCCTCCTTCACTCTCTTATGTCTCTAACATGAGTAAATTCACAATGCACTAAGCTCTTGATTCCTTCTACACCTCTGGTTTGGGAGTAAATTATTTTTGTTAGTGCTTCTGATCGTTCGATGTTGTTGATCATCTCAACACTAATATGTGTATGTGTTGTCACACACCACACACAGCCTTTGTTGACCTCATTTTAGAGCTCTCAACTCCTCCATCTTAGACATATGACTCCTCTTAGACATTAAGAGTTTCTTAGTCTTAAGACACTTATAATGATTAGGAGAACACTTAACCTAACACTAGAGACTTATAAGGTTTAGCCATAAGAATAGGTTAAAATTTGCCACCCCTATGCCAACCAAATCCTCACTTCCTTCTTTCAAGACAAACTCCAGACTCATATCAACTTCAACTCTGAATCAAATCTTGAACCAATTTTCATGGATTTTCTCAAATCATGAATCAATTCCAAATAATTGAAACCCATGATTGAAATCCATAACCAAATTCAAATTCCAAAAATATTTCCTAAACCCTTTGATTCTACCTTATGGACTTAGCTCAAATCAAATCCAAATCAATTCAAATTCAAGAAATTTTCTCATAACCCCATTTATATTCTCATTCATATTCACAAATATAAATGAAATATAAATTCAAATATCCAAAACCAAATTCAAAACTCTAACTCAAATTCAACTAAAATCCAACCTAAGCCTTTCAAGTCAAATTCTTGAACTTAGCCAAATCAAACTCAAATCAAGCCAAACCCTTGATTTTTCTTTATGATTCAATCAATCCTTCAATCATGAATCCAAATATAAACACAAATTTCAATCATCAAATCAAAAGCTAACCCATATTCACCATTTTGACTTGAAATTATCAAATGAATCAAAACCTATTTGACTACAAATCACTTGCAAATGAATTTATATTTCCATCACAAGTCCATATGTGAGTTCAACCAAACTTGAATCAAGCCTTGATCAAGCCAAATAAACCCAATTGGCTCACTCAACCCAAAGTAGCCAATTTGACCTTCATGGATTAAAATACAATTCAATTGAAATCAAAGTGAGTTAAGCCAATCCGAACTTCATGTCATGTTTGTTGATCATCATAGGTTAATCAATTATCATGAATTGGGTCAAACCAAGTCAATCTAGCCTATTGACAAGTCAACCCTTTAACCCATATGAACCCAAACTAGCCAAATTATAACCTAAACCAAATTGATTGCAACCAATGGCTCAAGTTCACTCCAAATTGATTATCGAACTTGACCAAAGCCTCAATTAAACCCAAATTTACAAATTGGTCAACTTAACCCAACTTAGCCCAATTTGACCTAAAAGAACAAATCAAAAAAATCAAATCAAAACAAAATTGATTGAAACCAAAGTTTGAAATATATTACAAATGATCAACCAAACCTAAACCAAGCCATGATTTAAGCCAATTTGGTCGAATTAGTCAACTTAGCCCAAATTGACCTAAAGAATCAAATTGGCCAAAATCTAAATTAATCCAAATTAAACCAAATTGATTGAAACCAATTTAACCAATATACTCCAATTGATTGTTTGAACTTAACCCAACTCTTGGTTTGACCCAATTTGACCTATTGGTCAATCTAACCCATTTTGACCCAATTTGACCCAAATGGGACAAATTGACCCAAATTAAACCAAATGAACTTCAAATGACATGAAATTTGGTCCAACTTACTTTTGACTCATTTCAAATCTACTCAAATCAAATTCAATGCCAAATGACCACTTTGCCCTTGGCCAAGGGCATCCCATAGAAAAGACACTTGCCAAAGTGGTTATTTCTCTTCCTTGGCCACTTGACACTCATCCATTGGTCCACATAGGCACCAAGGACACTAATTTTATAACCCAAGGAGTGGGTGGGGCAGCCATGACTCATGGGGAGGTGAAATTACCTTACTTCTCCCTTTGGAATACTTATCATGAACGATTCTCACCTCCCTTTTGCTAGGACACCTATTTGTCCTTCATGACAGCCACTTTCCATGCCATAGCCAACCAAAGTGAGTCACGTAGGATGTTTTTCTTCCATTTCCAACCACCCAAGCCAAATGACATGAGTTTGGAGCCAAAAATTCAAAGTAAAGTATTATTTTCGTTCACTTTTCATTTTAGAGAGAAATACTCCAAAATTAAGTGAATTTTGGTGAGAAATGGTGATCACCGGTGCAAACTTCTTTTCGACGTGAAGGCGAAGATCCAAGCTCATTCCAAGGCCTCTTCCCTTGCTCAGTAGCGTGCTTGAGTCATCACCATCGATGGAAATCATCTCCGAGTAACTTTCAAAGATCATAGCCGGCCTTAGAAACCTCCATTTGTGATAATTTTTCACGCAATTTTCAGGAATTTACCCTAGACAATTCCACATTTTTAGTTTAAATCATCCCAATTAGAAAATGAAAATTTTCCAGTGAATCTATGCAAAAATGAGTCTATTTGGTCAAGTTTTCACTTAGAATCTCTCATTTTTCCAAAATGCCCCTGATTTTACTATTCACTACCGGTGGGTAGCAGCAGCCATTCGATCCCATGATTCACAAAATCGGACAGCTCAGATTGTGCGATTTGAGCCTTTGGATCGCTTGATGTGATGGATCCGACCAGTTCGCGCGGTCCGGACGACTTAGTTTGCACCGATGCATTCGATCTCTCGATCGTCTGATGATCGATCGGATCAAATCACGCATCATGTCGCGTCGATTCCTGCCATCCAACTCGACACCGGTGCCAATCTCGTGGCATCGTCACGCTGCAGTGACACCGCACATCCAATCACGCGGTGCCATATGGCGTTGCCGGTTGATATTGCTAAATAGGAAAATCAAATTTTTCTGATTTAAAAAATTACTTCAAATCACCTAAAACTTCAAAAATTCATAGAAAATAAAATGCTTAACAAAAAATTACAAACAAGAGCTCGTTGGATTTGTATTTCCGAGAGCAAGCCAATAAACCCAAAATCTGCAAATTTACTAAGTATTTTAAGCTTAATTGGAGTTTTAGTAAAAATCAATTTCATTAATTAAACCAAAAATGCATGTCAGATTAAGTTGAAATTTTTAGAGATTAAAATTGAAGTTAGAGTACACCTAAAAATTTTAAGGCAAAGGACCTTTGTATTAAAAGATATTGAATTTTGAGTTTCAAATGGTTTGTTTTAATAAAATAAATTAATAAACTTTGTAAAAATTACTTAAATCAGCTGAAAATTTCTAAATTCATAAATAATTGTTGAAAAATTAAAAAAAATACAAACTTAGATTCATCTTAAAGATAATTCAGAGATAAATCCAAGAAAATTTATTCTAATTAAATTTGAATAAGGTTTATTTAAAATATTAATGTTCCTAATTACTCCCTAATAACTTTATTAATTAATTCCAAACTTCTTAGGCATGTTTAGTGGGATGACTTCTGTCTACCCTAATTTTTTTGGAAATTTAATAATGAGTTAATCAGGGAAGTTAATTAATGAACCCCTAATCACTCTCTTAATGTAATTAAGATTAATTAAGCATGTGAACAGTGATTCAATTCCTTGATTAAGATAAATAAATATTGTTTAAGTGATTCGAAGATTTATGGAATGATTTTGGGATATTTTTCTTAAGTTATTCCCTAAACCCCCTTTCTTCCTTAATCCAAATCTAATTAAGGGTTAATCCAATAATGATCTACTTAATTATTCAAATCAAAATTTCAAAACTAAAATTAATCTAGAAACTTAATCAATCTAATCTTGGGTAGCTCTTTAGGTGTTCAATAACCTAAAGTAAGAGATAATGAAATTATGGTTAGCTCACATGTGTGAGAAAACCACAAGAGTTGAGCTCCTTAAGCTTAATTAATTAATCATTTATGAACTAATTGCATCAGGCCCCTTTCATTTTTTAGGAGCATTACAAATTTACTTTTCATGTGGTTGCATATCATATTAGCTCATAATTGTTTAATTAATTAACTTAAGGTGATATAGGTAAGGTTTAATTAATTCATTTAATTCATACATTAACCTAATTAAACCATAAAATCAACTTAATTACCTTCTCATTAAACCAAAATTAACTTACACATGGGAATGGGATTAGGACCAACAAACCTTCTCACATTTCTTAAAATTGAAATCAAACTCAAAATAAAATCAAACTTTCTTTAAATCAATTTTGATTCACTTAAAATAATCATATTCCATAAGATTGACTTTGTGAATTAATTAGAGTGAATGAAATTACATGCTTGCATCACTTTATTTCTTTCCTAGCATACTAAATGTGTATTCCATATGAAAATCATGCATTCATGTCTTTTAAAAAATCAAATAAAAAAAATGAAATGTTTCCTTTATGTCAAATTGCATGTTTTGGCTAAAGTAAGATATGAATGACTATTATCACTACTAAATACAAAACTATTTACATAACTTATAAACCAAAGATACAACTGAAAATTATGCTATCTATAAGTACTTATGAGCTTGCATGTGAATAGTATAAAATGTGTTATGTGATTTTTCCCTCTCTTTCTTAACATAAGATTGCATAGGATTTGCAAAGTGTATGGTCCATTTTAAAAGGACATAACACTTTTTGGAATCCATTCCTATACACTCCTATGTCATGACTCAAGAAGAAATTCTTCATCACATATATAAAATAAACAACCAAATCAAATAAACAAACATAAACTTTTTTGCATGATTCTCTTTCCATGCATTTCTTTTTGTGCATCCACATGTATTTAAAAAAAGTGGTATATTAGTTTGGACAACCCCGGGGTTGCAAGGCTTTAAGTAGGTCTTGTATAAATCTGATCTACTCACTTATGTCTATACAATTGTAAATGTATTAATAACTTATGTCTCTTTATAATTCTTGTAAACATGCATATGAAAAATAAATAAAAGAATAACATCCAACCATGCACATGTATTTATAACAACACATTTATAAGAAAATGGTACCCACAATAAGCTTTTATACTTTTAAATGTGCATATGAAAAATGGATAAAAGAATCACTCTCTTCTACTTAACAAAATCATGCATACATGAAGCATTCCAAATTTCTTTAAGCAACCTCTCTTAGAATTCATTATTAAGGTGCAAAATACTTGCAAATAGATATGATTCATTCATGTACATGATACATATGTGGGAAAAAATGTTGTGTGTTTTGTGATAGTAATTCACTTTACTTAATTTTAAAATATCTTTCTTTTTGAATAAGTTTGTTTAAAGAAAATCTAAACTTAGGATTAATTAAAATACATAATAAAACATTCACTAAATAAGAATATATCTGAGAAATCACTTAGGTAGGAAAAGAGAAGTTCTCTTCTCATTTCCTATTTACAACAAGTAAGGTTCATTCAAACCAAATCAAATCATCAAATAAAATTAACCCATATCAACCAAAACAAATTAAATGAGACTACCCTTCTAAATTGAACCTTTTCACACTTAGAAAATCCTAAAGCCTAGACACAAACCCACACATGACACACATTAGGCTAAGTCACCACTTCTAGTCCTATGTTAGGGCGGTGCATGGTTTGATGTTTACTTTTATTTTATGATGTGATATTTTAGTTTAGATGTTAGGGTGTATGCATATAATGAATTATAGGATGATTTAGTCTAATCATTATCTTGGGGATTGTGCTTAAGGGGCATTGTAATAAAAATATAACTACTTTTACTATGCAGGTTGCTTATACCCCTAAGCATAATCCAAAATAGGGTGGACTAGGTTACCCATGTGTGGGGTGCTAAGTCTAATATATGCTTATACATGCTTGAGATTTGTGTGGTTTGTTTAGTTAGTCTATTTTATAGGTTTTAGTTAGATTTACTTTTTTCCTTTTCATGTACTTTTGTAATTAGGATTTTGGAATGATTGTTATGAGGTATTAGGATGAGCATTGGTTATAAGATCACATCTTATGTACCATGTGAAGCCTTTGGAGTATCCATATTTCAACCATCCAAAAAAAGGAACCAAAAGAAGAAAGAAGAAAGAAGAAAAGAAGAATGAAGAAATGAAGAATCAAGACTCCCATAACATGAATTTCTTGCTTAATTGCAATTAATTCATTTGTAATCTGGGTTGTATAAGGGTAGAGCTAGGCTACCCTATTTGTTTTCAGGTTTGTGCGGTGGTGCCCAACCACATTTGGCCTTTTTTATTCTTTTGTGTTAGCTTTATAAAATGTTTGATGTTTTGTTTAGCTTGTGCATTAGAAATGGCATATTTTTCTAGTTTTTTCCTTACTTTGATGTATGGCCTTGATGATGATTAGGCTCTTAGGAAAAAATAAATATTCTACCAAATTAAACAACTCAAAATTTAAAATAAGTAACTCATAACCTCACCTAAAGCTTAGGCTATAAATCAAGATAAAAGAATTAGCAACCCCTTAATTGGATGTTATCTTTTTTTCCTAACATCATGCATAAAAATATATTACTTCACTCTTGAATTGGAGGTTTCCACCTTTGCTAGAGAACTTGGCTTGACCTGTGAGAGCCATGGTGAAACACACCTCCTTATCTCGCTAATTTTTGGCCCATAATCTTATTTCTCATGCATTAGGCATATGCATCCTATAGTCAGAGTCAAATGATTGTCCAAAATAAAAATAAAAAATATAAAAATTTTGCATTAGATTTAAGTCATTTGAAGCATGTCCTTTCATGATCTAGTATCTTTAGGGAGTGTGTTTAAGGACTTAGTCTCTTTCTAAATAAGTAATAACCTTGCTATCTTGCATAAACATAAGACTTGTCTACCTAATTTAAAATCATAGGCGGAGTTAGTTGGTGGCCACCCCGAGGCGATTGTATGTCCAATAGTCAGGTGGTTTATCCTCTCTTATGGAGGTAAACTAAATACTCATTTTCCCTTTAGATTTAGGTCATGCTTTTGTCCATCGCCAAAGCTCCCTAGATTTAGGTTTGAAGGTTGCTTCTCCTCTTTATGGGTTATAAGTATAAATCCTCACCTCTCAGGTATTTACATAACCTTGTATCATGGGATTGTAAGCCCTAACATTCTAATAAAAATTTAACTCAAACACATAAATTTGATTTCAAAATGTAAAGCCCAACCATAGGGTAGTTTGGGGTGCTTACTAGGTTTCCTAGTATCTTAAGCATCCCCTACTTATTTTCATTCGGCTTTGATAAGAACTCCTTCCACTTGACTTTCTAAAAATAAACCAATCAATTGATAGTCTTCCCTTTTCAAAATCTTTGGAGATGAATGATCATTTATTTTAATTGAGAGTATTCTTAAGTAATCTCATTTCTTCAAATGTAATTAACTATGGAGACTTGCCTCCATGGAACTTAATGAACCTAGTTTAAAATAAAACCTACTTTACTTTTTCATGTAAAGTAGGGGAAAAATCTCTGGTACATACGAAGACCCATTGTCCTTAGAGTCTTTATTTATGTGATTAGGTCCATTGTAGGGTCATGACTTCTACCTTTCAAGATAGTACATCTCTCCTCAATGTCGCACCCGATCACCAATAAGAACATCACAGATCTACATGGTGTCCCAATTAAAGGCATATATTTCTATTTTTATTTATCCTCTTCAAAAGGATAGATGAAAGCAGAAATATTTCACCACAGCCATAGATTTAGGTCGTGCTTTTGGCCCTCACCAAATCTCCCTAGATTTAGGTTCTGAGGCGCTTCTACCCTTTGCAGGCTATAAGTATACATCCTCACTTATGCATTTTCATAGCCTTGTACTATGGAATTGTAAGCCCTAGTATTCTAATAAAAAATTCAACTCAAAAATTATTTCAAATTTCTAAAATATAAAGCCTAACCATAGGATAGTTTAGGATGCTTACTAGGCTTCCTAGTATCTTAAGCATCTCCTAATTGTTTCCATTTGGCTTCAACAAGAACTCCCTCCTCTTGATCGACACCACTTGACTTTCTAAAAATAAACCAATCGATTGATAGTCCTACCTTTTCGAAATCTTTGGAGACAACGATCATTTACCTTAATCGAGAGTATTCCTAAGGAATCTCATTCCTTAGGATGTAATTAACTATGGAGGCTTGCCTACATAGAAACTTAACGAACTCGATTTAAAATAAACCATACTTTACTTTTCTTTGTAAAGTAGAGGAATCTTTAGTACATATGCAGACCTATTCTCCTTAGGAGTCAAGGTGATTAAGTCCATTATAGGGTAGTGAATTCTACCTTTTTAGATAATATACATCTCCTCAATGTCATACCCGATCACCCTAATAAGATCATCTACGGATCTATGTGGTGTACAAATGTAAAAGAGTATATTTCTATCTTCATTTTATTTTGCGTAGATTGAAGATGGAAGTAGACATCTTAGTAGATGAAAATTTTTCACCATAGATTTTTCTCAACTCCACTAGGGAAGGTTCCTCTCTCCATCTTTGGTAAATGATCATTGTCTCCAAATATCGATTGTGGGTTTATACTTTTTTATGAATCCAAGACTATCTTTCTTTCCGTTGGTACTTAGCTTATTTCATCCTTAAGTTAAGCTAGTCAACATCTTTAGGTTTTAGGACTACACCCCGTGTTGGTCTTAAAACTCTTGTTGGGTTCCCCAATGGGTAAAAATAAAAATTGAATGAAAAAAATGATCAAAGACTTCCTCCTTACCATTTTTATGGTAAGGAAAGGTTTATTCTAAAATAATAAATAAAAAATAAATCCTTCATAAAAATCTTGCTTTTCAAAAAGCACTCTTTCAAAAATGCACATAATAAAATATTTTGCATAAAAATTTTCCTAAATCACCTTCATCTAGAAATCTTCATGATTATTATATGTAGGATCATCTTTACAAAAATAAGATTTCAACAATCACATTTTCTAAATGCATAAATGAGCTTCTTCACTCAATTCATTTTGGTAAAGATCTCATTTTCAAAAATAAAATTTCATAAATCATGTTTTCAAAAACATAAAATTTGAAGATGGGCCTTTCCATTCAATACATCCAAATGTGTTGAATGGATATTACATCTTCAAGCAAAATCACAACTTTGAAATTCCACTTAACACATTCCACACATGTTAGGTTGGAATTTTCACATTTTCAAAGAGCACATATGGAACCTCTCCATTCAATATACCCACATTTATTGAATGGAGGTTTCATTAATAAATAAAAAAATAAACTTTCAAAAATCACATATGAATATCTCCATTCAATATGCCCAAATTTATTGAATGGAAATTTCATTTCCAAATAAAATGACACTATTTTGAAATGTTACTTAACATATTCCATATATGATTAGGTTGGAATTTCCTCTTTCAAAAAGCAATAATTACACATGAAAATACATCTTTGAAAATGAAACATAATTGATTTCCATCTTACATAACCAAATTTGTTAAGTGGAATTCTCTCATTTTAAAATCAACAAAAACAAAATTTTCCAAAATACCATCAACTTTGAACTTCATTATTTAGCATACCATATTTGCTAAAGTGAAGTTTCCATTTTCAAAAACAAAATCAAAAATACAAAAATTTGAAACACATTTTTTTTAGTTTCATTTAGCATACTCAAATTTGCTAAGTGAAATATCCATTTCACAAAATTTTAAGCACAATGGAACTTCATTTTAGCATTCCATATTTGCTAAAGTGAAGTCTTCATTTTTTCAAAACAAAATGAAACACTTTTTGAACTTCATTTTAGCATACCATTTTTGCTAAAGTGAAGTCTCCATTTTTCAAAACAAAATCCAAAACAAAATGAAACACTTTTGGAACTTCATTTTAGCATACCATTTTTGCTATAGTGAAGTCTCCATTTTCAAAAAAAAAAAAATCCAAAACTAAATCAAACACTTTTGGAACTTCATTTCTTTTTAGCATATCATATTTGCTAAAGTGAAATTTCCATTTTTCAAAAACAAGATCAAAAATATAAAAAAAATTTTGAAACACATTTTTTTGGAGTTTCATTTAGCATACTCAAATTTGCTAAGTGAAATGCCCATTTCACAAAATCCAAAACACTTTGGAACTTCATATTTTTAGGCTGTATAAGGATAGAGCTCGGCTACCTATCTTTTCCTTTTCGGGTTGTACAGTGGTACCCAACCGCACCGGTCTTTTATTCTTTCATGATACTTATAAAATTGATATATGATTTATTTATATTGCGCATTAGAAATGGCATGGTTTTCATAGTTTCTTATGATTAATACTTTAAGGTGTGGCTCTTAGGATAAAAAATAAATTTTCTATCTAACTAATCACTCATAACTAAATTTTAAAATAACTCATAACTTCACCATAAAGCCTAAGCACTAAATAAAATAATTAAAAGATTTAGCAACCCCTTAGCTGTATGGTTGTATGTTTCACATCATGCATGCATCTTGAACCACACTTGCAAAATGAGGGCCTCTGTTCTTTCACACATAGTGACTGCTTGACTCATGAGAGTAACCCCTACTAATGGAGATTCACCCTCTTTCTCTTTTGAATTGTCCAATAATCTACTTCATCATGCAGTTAGGCATATAAAAATTCCAAGGCCTTTGTAAAAAATGTTGTGTCAAAAAAAAAAAAATTTGAAAAGATTTTGCATTTATAGATTAAGTCATATACTCATACTACTCATGCTCTAGTTTCTTAGAAAATGGGTTTAGGAATTTAGTCTCTTTCTAATTAAATAACTATCCTAGCCATCTTGCAAATTCATGAGATCAGATTACATGGTTTTAAAATCATAGGAGGAGTTAGCTGGCGGCACTCCAGGTGGTAATAAGTCTAGAAATCAGACAGTTTATCCTCTCTTGTGGAGGTAAACCTTTACATCCACCTGTCACTTAGATTTATGTAATGCTTTATCTCATACTAAAGCTCCCTAGATTTAGAATACGAGGTAGCTATTTTCTTTGGGCTACAAGCATAAATCCTCACCTCTTAGAATTTATAATCTTGTGTTGGCAGATTATAAGCCCTAATAATCTAATAAAATTCAACTGAAATAAATAAGTCTCTTCACTTTCAAATATATAAAGTCCAATCATAGGATATATTGAAATGTCACTAGGCCTTGTAGTATCATGAGCATTTCCTACTTCCGCTTACGGATTTCACAAAGAAGTCTTCTCCTCGAACTTTCCTACTTGAGTTTCTAAATATAATTAATCCTTTGATAGTCTTGACCTTAAAATCTTTGGAGATGGTAATTATGTACTTTAATCTAGAGCATTCTTATGGAATTTCATTCCCTAAGATGCAATTAACTATGGAGACTTGCTCCATAGAGAACTTTAAAACCCAATTTAATATAAACTCTGCTTTATTCGTTCATGTAAAGCAGAGGAAAACTCTCTGGTACATTCGAAGACCAATCATGCTTTAGCAGTCCTTATTAGGTGATTAGGTCCATTGAAGGGTGATGTCTCTATCTTAAGAGATAGTACATCATACCTTAATGTCATACCAATCACTTCAATAAATACCCCCTAAGATCTGTGTGGTGTCCTCCACATCTAAAAGTAAACACCACCAATTTTTCTAGTGACTCTGCTTGGGATAATTCCTCTCTCTATCTTTAATAGATAATTATCATCTCCAAGCATCGATAGTGGACTTATATTTCATGTAAGCTAGATACTATCCTTCTTTTCATTAGACCTTTGCTCATTTCATTCTTAAGCATAGGTAGCCAACATCCTTTAGATTTTAGGAGCTCACCCCCGTGTAGGTCCTAAGACCCCTATAAGATCCCCTAATAGGTAATAATAAATTAATTAAATAAAGGAGATGATCAAATATAAGTCAAATAGAATTTGGAACCTCTTACCACAAGCTTGGTAGAGTAATGTTCATTCCATATTTGACAAAACTCTAAAAGAATCTAAAGTAAAATAAATAAAGTGTTTTGCCAAAAAAAAAAAAAAAATCAAAACCTTTTTTTAAAACAAAAACATATGAAGTTCACCTAATATAACAAAATTAGCTAAATAAATATCTTCTTTTAAAATAAAAATCAAATAAAGCAAAATCAAAATCTTTCAAAATTAATTGAACCTCACTTAGCATATCTAAAATTACTAAGTGAGTGTTACTCTTTTCAAAAATAAAATTAAATAATGAACCTTTTTTTTCTCATAAATATATTCAAACCCATTTTTCAGAAATTAAACTAACCCCATTTAACATGCTTAAATTTGTTAAATGAGGGTCCTATTTTCAAAATTAAAACCAAACATATCTAAAATATTTTTAAAATTAAACCAACTTCATTTAACATACCTATAATTGTTAAATGAGAGTTTCATTTTTAAAACTAAATCAAAATATAAGTGAACTCTATTTAACATTTTTATATTTTGTTAAATGAGAGTTTATTTTTCAAATTAAAATTAAATCAATCAACATATAGATGGGACTGCACCTAACATACCCAAATTTGTTAAGTGAAAGTTTCCCCTTTAAAATCAAGATAAACAAAACATAATTGAACTCCATTTAACATACTCATATTTGTTAAATGAGAGTTCCACTTGCAAAAATCAAATTATAACCAAAATATCCAGCACACATTCTTGAATTTCATTTAACATACTATTGACCTCATTTTTAGAATGAGCTCTCAACCCCTCCATCTTATACATAGGACTCCTCTTAGACTTTAAGAGTTCCTTAGTCTTAAGACACATCAAGTGATTAGGGACACCAGAGAGACTTAGAGTTAGGAATAGGTCATACCTTAGGGTTGTTCAAAAATTTTTCCTACCCTTAGCTTAGACCATTTCTCATCTTCCTTCCTCAAGTCAAACTCCAAATCAATCTTATTTGATTTTCTCCAAAGTCTAATCAAATCCATGATTGAAACCCATGAATGAAATTCTTAAGTCCAAATCTTTCTAAGTCCTTAATCTTCCCTTAAGGACTTAACCAAAATCATGATCTAAACTAATTCAAATCCATGGGATTTTCTCATAAGTCATTTATATTCTCATTTTTATTCACATATATATAAATAAAATATAAATTAAAATCAATCAAATGAAATCCTCAAATTAAATTCCAAATACAAATTTTTTCTAAGTCCTTTAAGTCTTCCTTCATGGACTTAGCCAAAATCATGATCAAACCAAATCAACCTCATGGGATTTTCTCATAACTCATTTATATTCTCATTTATATTCACATATATAAATGAAATATAAATACAAATCAATCAAACCAAATTCAAAAATTCAAATCCCCACTCCAAAATTTCCTAAGTCCTTTAAATCCCCTTTTAATGGACCTAGTCTAAATCATGATCAAATCACTTCAAATTCTTGAAATTTTCTTATGATCCATTTATATTCTCATTTATATTCATCCTATATAAATGAAATACAAATTAAAACAATCTAAACCAATTCCAAAAATCAAACTTAAATTTTCTCAAAATCCAACCAAAGCCTTTCAAGTCAAAATCTTGAACTTAGCCAAATCAACTTCAAATCAAGCCAAACTCTTGATTTTCCTTCATGATTCAATCAACCCTACAATCATGAATTCATATATAAATGCAAACTTCAATCACTTAATAAAAAATCAAAGCCAAACTCCATTCATATTCCTCCTTTGAATATGTAATTATCAAATGGATTTAAACCCATTTGACTTCAAACCACTTGCAAATGGATTTATTTTTCAATCATAACTCCATATACAAGTTCAATCAAACTTAAATCAAGCTTTGACCAAACCATTTGACCCACTTAGGCTCACTTGACCCAAAGCAACCTAAAGTACCCTTATGAGCAAAATTTTGATCCTAACCAAATTGGATTGAATCAAATTC
Organism: Cymbidium sinense; assembly: GCA_021442155.1. Lineage (NCBI taxonomy): Eukaryota > Viridiplantae > Streptophyta > Magnoliopsida > Asparagales > Orchidaceae > Cymbidium > Cymbidium sinense. Next base: position 155,184,857 of record CM038217.1, on the reverse strand, counting down.
ACCTATGCCTCTCATCATGATCAACAATCATCATGGGATGATCAATAAATAAAAATTGGGTCAAACCAAGTCAAACCTAAGGGTTGATCAAGTCAACACTTAGCCAAAAATAAAACCTAACATAGCCAAATTGCACCATATGCCAAATTGATTGAAACCAATGATCTAAGTTCATTCATGAACTATGTTTGAACTTGACCAAGTCAACATTTGAGCCTAACCTAGCCTAATTGGCCACTTGACCCAAGTTGACCCAACTTGACCTAAAGGGAAAAAATGTGTCAAAACTTGATCTAAGCCAAATTGATTGAAACCAATAGGTCAATTTCATTCCAAATCACTTGTTGAACTTGACCAAAGCCTCAATTGGCCAACTAGACCTAACCTAACCCAATTGACCTTAGACCCAAGTTGACCTAAAGGGGTCATGTTGAGCCAAATTTAAACTTAACCAAATTTGATTGGAAACAAAGATACCAATCCACTCCATATGACTAACCAAACCTAAACCTACCCTTGACCTAGCTCAGATAGATCAAATGAGTCAAATTGGTCAACTTGACCCATTTGACCTAAATGAAGTCATATGAGCCAAATTCAAAACTAAACCAAATTGAACCAAACCAAAGCCACCATTTCAAATGGTTATATGAACTTGACCCAACCCTTGATTTGAACCAATTTGTCCAATTGGTCAACTTGACCCAAGTTGATCCATTTTGACCTAAATGGGTCAACATGAGCCAAACCTTATCAAATCAATTTCAAATCTCATAAAACTTGGCCAAACCTAGTTTCTCCACATATCCAACATATCAAATTGAAAAATTAGCAAAATGACCATTCTACCCCTAGGCCATAGAACAAAATATGGACTAATCCATGGGTAATATGGTCAAGCCCTCTTCATATCAACTTGATACCTTCCTAATAGCTCAAGTGGACTTAATGAAGAGTGGTGCACTCAACCCAATGGGTTTGGGTCAGACCAAGTGGACCCAAGGCCAAACCCCATCCCCTAGCTCAAATTGGCCATTTCAAAATCCTCCCTCCACCCAATTTGATGCACATGGGAGGTTAGCAATCCACTCAAGACCTCAAACCAATGTGCAACTCCAAATAGATCAAACAACCCCTCACATGTGGTCAATTGGATCAAAATGGCAAGCTAAGGCTCAACCGTCTGATTTCCATAAGGGGAGATATACTCCCCCTAATTCAATTTGAAATCATCATTCCAACATTTGATTGAGTCCTAGTGAGTGTTAGGAAACTTCAGAGAGCCATCCTAAGCTTTCTAAGAGGGATTTGAAAGGGCATTTCTCAGTTTTCTTCATTGGAAAATAGGGGAGCTCACTTCAATCCTTAACTTCCTCTATACTCAAATCCATTCCAATTCCTCTTGCACACTCCCTTAGAGGATCAAATCGACTGCACCCAAGCTCTCATTCTAGTTCCCAAAGCATGGAAAGGTGGAATTGAATCTAAGCCATAAGCAAGGTGAAGTGGTGTTGGTCCATAGGGAGATCTACTCAACCCCAAGGCTTGAAACTTTCAACAGGGGATCATCTCCACTAGAAGAAGCTACCTCATCAAGCTCGAGCACTGGTGATCACCTCCAGCAAGGTATGGAACTTTTTTTGACCACTTAATTTGGAGGTGTTGGTCTTTTGTTAAAGCAATTTTCATGTCATGAGAAATCCATCGTTGGATAGGCTTCTCATTAGCTTTAGATGGTGTGGGAACAATCTCATTCCAATCTGAGCTCAATCGAGCTCGAATCTTCCCTTAGATCATGGACGGTCTTTATTGAGCCTAAGGGAGGAACTGGGGAAATCCTGGCCATCCATCTGCATTTTGGATGGACGGCCAAGATTAATCCCACATTTTAGAAATCATTTATCCTTTTAGAAACTGTGGGATGATCCCTGTTCGTTTGATCTTTGATCGAATGGAAAGAATCAAAGGGCATCCCACCGCCGCCACGATGTGACACTTGGGGTAGCTCACGACGCGTGTAAAGCGCTGTTGTGCTGTCACGGAGCTGATAGGATTAGTTAGGGGATTTGATTAATTTAATTAATCTCCTAATCTAAAAAAATTCATATCCTCCTCAATAAAATTTAAAAAAATATGAGGTAAAATTCTATGGAAGGATAATTCAACCTATAATATTTTAAAAATGGTTTCAATGGATTTTGAATTATACTTTTCTTTGATTTTGGGTTTTATTGGAAATATTATTTTTCTAATTACTTCTTAACTAATCCTCTGATTAATCCCAAACTTCTTGGGTATGTTTTAGGGGATGACCTCTACCTCCCCTAGTTTTCTTGGGATTTATTTAAGGCTTAATTGGGGGAATTAAAAATGTGTTTCCTAATTACTCTCTTAATTTAATTAAAGATAATTAAGGTTGTATTAGTGTTTTAATCCATTATTAAGGTTGATTAAGGTTAGATCAAGTGAATAGGAGGCTTAGGAAATAATTTTGGGGCATTTTCTCTAAGCTATTCCCTAAACCCCTTTTCTTTCCTTAATCCTCTCTTAATTAAGGGTTAATTCATTAATTATCCCCTTAATTAATTTGTAAAAATTCTAAAATCTTTCTTAACTTAATTATTCTACTTTGGGTAGATGCTTAGGTGTTTAAGAGCATAAGTTCAATTAAGGAAATCAAAACCCAATTCATATGTGTGAAAGGGTGTTTTGAAATTACTTAAGCTAAACCCCCTTAGCTTAATTAACCATTAATCATGAGTCAAATGGAATTAGGCCCTTTTCTTCCTAGGTGCATTACAAGTTTAAATTCCTTGTGAGTTTTTATGTCATCTCATTGGCTCATAATTACTTGGTTAACTATGCTAAGGTGGTGTAGGTAAGGGTTAATTAACTTGTTTAATTCATACCTTAGCCTAATTACATAAAATGAATCAATCATCTAAAAATTAAACAAAAATATCAAACACATGTGGGAATGGGTTAGGAATAGCAAACTCAACTCACCTTTTCAAAATTAAATCAAACTTCAAACTAAACAAAATTCACATTGAATAAACTTTGATTTATTTTAAGCCTTCTTATTTCATAAGAATGTCTTTAGGATTTAATTAAAGTGAATATGTTTACATGCTTTCATTAATTTTATTATTTCCCCAACATGTTAAATTTGTATGTCATGTGGTTTCATGCATCCATATTTTCAAATTCAAATTTAAAAATGAAATTATTTACTTTATGTCAAATTTGCATGTGTTGGCTAAAGTAGAAATATGAATGACTATTATCACTACTAAATTCAAATTATTTTTCAAAATATATAAAATCAAATGCATCAAACTGAAAGTGTGCTATTTATATTTTAATTATAAGCTTGCATGTGAAGAAAATATAAAAATGTGCTTAGCATAGGTTCCCTTCTCTTTTATGTTAGTATAGTTTTGAATAGGAATTTGGTAAGGTGTATGGTTCATTTGAAAAGAACCTAATACCTAATTCCATATCATATTCATTTCTATGCTATCATTTAAGAAGGGTTACCTATACTTGCGCACATAAATTGCATAAATAAAATGAATCAATTATTACAACCTTTGCATTCTTTCTTTCCAATTTATTTCTTTTGTACATATGTTTGTATTTAAGAAAAGTGGTATATTAGTCTGGACAACCCTCAGGTTGTGAGACTTTAAGTAGTCCTAAGTAGGTCTTGTACCTTACACCTTTGGTTAACAATGGCTCTGTACTCACTTATGCCTTTCTTACTTTCATATGATATGTGAAAAATTGGATAAATAAACCCTTTTCTACATAATGAAAATCATGCATCTTAAACTTCCAAATTTCCTTAAATGAATTACTTAGCATGCATCATAAAATATGTTAAATATTCTCATTTGTGTGTATATATATGCTTAGGTTTATTCATATGCATGTTATACATGTTGGGAAAGAAATGAATTGATGTATGTTTTGTGAATTTGGTTCATTTTGTTTAATCTTAAAATGCCTTTCTTTTTGAATATGTTTGCTTAGAGTTTATCTAAACTTAGAATTAATTAAAACACTTAATCAAAACATTCATTAAACCAAAAAAAAAAAATATGAATCTACTTTAGTAATTACTTAGGTTTGGGAAGGAAAGAGAAGTTCTCTTCTCTTTCCCTCTCTTTATAACTTAGTAATTAATTGTAGGATTCACTTGAACCAAATCAAAACATGAAATAAAATCAACCCAAATCAATTAAACAACTTAAATGAAACCCCCTCTAAGTTGAACATGTTTATACACTTAGAAAATTCTAAACTTAAGTCATAGCTAAGCATACCACACAAACCTTCAAAGCACACACATTAGCCTAAGTCACCAATTCTAGATTTAGGTTAGGACGGTGTACATTTTATTTTATTTTGTGATATATGTTTTAGACTGGATGTTAGGATGTATGCTCGTAGAATGAATGGTAGGGTGATCTTAGTCTAACCATTATTTTATGCAGGGGATTGTGCTAAGGGGTGCTATCATATAAATAAAAATATAAATGCTTTTGCTTGCAGGTGCTTATACCTAATCATAATCTAGGTGTGGACTCACCCATGTGTGGGCTAATAAGTCCAATATACATGCTTGGGATTTATGTGGTTTGTTTTAGTTAATCTCTATTTTTCAGGTGTTACTTAGATTTCCATTCTTTTCCTTTTCATATAAATTTGTGCAATTAGGATTTTGGAATAATTGTAATGGGAATTATGATGAACATTCATAAGATTCTATCTTATGCACCATGTGAAGCCTTGGAGCATCTACCTTCCAACCATCCAAAAGAAGGAACCAAAGAAGAAAGAAGAAAAGAAGAAAGAAGAATAAAGCTTGAAGACCCCCATAATAATGAATTTCTTGCTTAATTGTAATTTAATTCATTTATAATCCAGGTTGTATAAGGGTAGAGCTCGGCTACCCAATTTGTTATTTTTGAGTTCATGCGTGGTGCCCGACCACAATAGCCTTTTATTATTTTTGTGATTAGCTTTATAAATTGATTGATGATTTATTTAGCTTTTGCATTAAGTGACATCTTTTCCTAGTCTCTTCCTTGCTTTATGTATGGCCTAGATGTGGATTAGGCTCTTTAGGAAAAATAAATCTTTTACCAAACTTAACAACTCAAAATTAAAATAAAGAACTCATAACCTCACCTAAAGCTTAGGTTAAAATCAAGATAAAAGAATTAGCAACCCCTTAGCTAGATGAGTATTTTTTTTACAATATCATGTATAAATGCATCTTATTTCACTTTTGATTGAGGGCTTCCACCTTTGTCAGAGAAACTTGGCTTGACCTTTGAGAGCTATGGTGGAAACACACCTTCTCCCTTCTCACTGATTTTGGCCAATAACTTTATTTCTCATGCATTAGGCATATGAATCCCATTAGCCTGAGTCAAAATAATTGTCCAAAAATAAAAATAAAATGAAATTTGAATTACATTAGATTTAGGTCATACAACCTTACATGATCTAGTCTCTTGGGAGTGAGTTTAAGGACTTAGTCTCTTTTAAATAAATAATGCCCTATCTTGCATAAGAATAAGACTTGCCTACATATATTTAAAATCATAGGAGTTAGACCACCCCAGCGGTTGTAAGTCCAAATAGTCGGGTGGTTTGTCCTCTCTTGTGGAGGCAAACCAAATACCCATTTTTACCTTAGATTTAGGTTGTGCTTTCGGCCCTCACCAAAGCACCCTAGATTTAAGTTCTGAGGTTGCTTCTCCCCTTTGAGGACCATAAGCTTAATTCCTCACCTTTTAGGCATTTACCTTAATTTTGTGTTAAGGAATCATAAGTCCTAAATTTCTAATGAAAATACAACTCAAAAAAATTAAATCAATTTCAAAAATGTAAAGCCCAGGATATAGATATGAGATGAGGATTTCCTAGCATCGTGGGCATCTCCCGCTTATTTTTCTTTTGGCTCTGATAACAACTCCCTCTCTTTGATCAATCCCATGTAATCTTCAAAAATGAACTAATCGATTGATAGTCATTTCCTATTGAAATCTTTTGAAGATAATGATCATTTACCGAGAGTTTTCCTAAGGAATCATTCCTTATGATGTAATTAACTATGGGGCTTGCCTGTAGAACTTAAGGCGATTTAAAATAAACCGCTTTACTTTTTCTATGTAAAATAGGGGAAGAATCTCGGTACATATGCATCCAAGCCCTTATTGAGGTGATTAGGTCCATTAGGGTAGTGACTTCTATCTCTTAAGATAGTATACTATTCCTTGATGATGTATCTGATCACCTGAATAAACACATCTACGGATCTGTGGCATCCTAAAAATGATGAATTTTTATATTCTGGCTTGCCTCTTTCTCCACAGATTTGAAGGTGACCATATATATAGAAATTTTTCTTAAAACCAACACATACCCATATTTGTTAAGTGAGAATTCAATCTTCAAAATAAAAAAATAAATCCATATATCAACAAACAAACAAAAGTATAAGTGAGCTCTATTTGACATACATAAATATGTTAAGTGCAATCCCATTTCCAAAACAACCAAACATCAAACATACATATATTTGAACTTTATTTGACATACCTAAATTTGTCAAATAAGAGTTCTCCTCTTTTTCAAAAATCAAATCAACAAATATCAAAAACACATATTGAACTCCATTTAACATACTTAAATAATTAAGATAGAATGCTTTCAATTTTTTTTCTCAAACATATAATTGAAACCCTTTAGCATACTTAAATCTGCCAAGTAAGGTTTTCCAAAATCAAATTTCAAATAAAATATACAACAAATATATCTCCAAAGGCCTCTCCAAAATATTTGAACCCCACTCAACATACTTAAATTTGTTGAATAAAATCCTATGGCAAAGTCTCTCTTCAAATTCTTAAATCTCTTCGATATAATGAACCCCACTTAGCATACCTAAATTTATTAAGTGTGGGTTCAAATTTCAAAAATCAAATCAAAAGTCAAATCAACAGTTCAAGGCAAGGGTCTAATTCAATCTTATTTCAACAAATATAGAGATACTAGCCTAGTTTCTTTGTTCTTTCTACGATCAGTCTTCCATCATGTGTGCCAGTATGATGATCTTGTTATTCCCGTCTAGTGTGGATCTGGCATTGAATCAGGCTGTCAGAGTCACGTGTGAGGGACCAATCCTCACTTCTATCAGCATGGAGGAAGTGGCAGGGCAGAAGCCACTTCATCGATTTGATCTCTAGTTTAGTTTTGAGTCCCTCATTGAAGAGGAAATCCATTGTGGTTCTCACCCCCCGGTCAGTGCTAGTGCCAGATTCAGTGCAGGTACATTCAGTTGCCCTTGCTACAATTCCAGCGAGGGCTAGCACCACCCCCGTTGTTCCCTTTACTCTAAAGGGGAATGTTATCTTGGCATCTCAGATAAACCCTTCCACTTTCGAGGTTGGTGCTAGCTCTCACTCCACCTCGATCACTAGGATGTAACGCTACAACAAGAACCGCAAGGTTAAGTGACCCTACGAGCACGAGGCGAGGTAGGTTGATGATGCCTCTCATGTGGATAAGGAGGGTTCCCCTCATGAGATATCTCCATTCCTGAGTGGTTGTAAGTTCCACACCCTCTCGGTTTTAGAAGGAGAGGAGGACTATTATAGGATTGCTGCATCACCACCACCTCCTGCAAAGATTGAGACATTAACTAGGGATAGAATAAAGCCCTATGTCAGTCTATGGTATGTTCTACACAGAGTCCGAAGAGCTCACGAATGCTCGAAGTTTGACTCCCTACATGATTTGAGGAGTTTGATCCCTAGGAGCATTAGGGGTTAGATTAACAAAGAGAGAACCATGGAGGTTAGAGTCACCACCCAAGAGGGCAAGCGAGAGAGGAGGAGGTATGACAGATAGTCAGTGACCTTTGCTTTGATGGACTTTCTTGATCAGCACCCTATTAGGGTCGATCATTCAAACAACATAGTTTTCAATAGAACCATCCAATGCCGGAGGAGATCTCTGGCTGAGAGGTAGTCAGTTTCCTTACCATCACATCGATCCGCTTACCTCCTGCCATCACCAGTCTAGCTTCCAGCATCTACCATCCCTGCCAAGTTGCATAAGCCCCAGTTCGGAGAAAGGCCCTCTCTTTTGGTGATCTAGTTACGGCCTAAGGATCCTGCTCCATCCATTCCACCCATTTAGGTGAGGTCGAGCTCCCCTGATCAACCTTCTACCTCAATCATGGTTAGGAGGGAGTGATGACCCAAGAGCATCATGATCGCTCTACCTTCACAGCAGCTAAAGGAAGAGAGGACAAGGGACATTGACACATTCCCCATGATAGTGGAACCAGTCAGGGAGTGCACTTTGACATCATAGATCATTCAGTATATACAGTATGTAAAGCACAATTTTGGGGTTAGTTGGCAGCCAGTCTACATTCTAGTAGAGCTAGACAGGATAGATGACCATTCTTTAGATGACAACATAGAGGAATACTGGGCTGCAGTTAGGAAGATTGTTGGCAGTGATCATTCAGACCGGGATGAGGGTAGAGTTAGCTTCGACCCTGATAAGGATGACATGTTGGATGATACAACTGAAGTCCACGTGGTTGACACCCGAGGATCCCTGAGAGGGAACATCATAGCCAGGAAGGTGTTATGGTTGAGGAAGGCAACACCTCTCGCTCAACTCAGCACCTCCTCCACCATAAGCGAAGGATGACTAGATATTGAAGAAGTAGAAGAGTTGATGGCAGTGGTTGTAGGATTACAGAACCCATCCCCAATCTCACAGCCTTCTCCTATGGTAGCCAATCGACCAGAGTTGCAACATACCTTAAATCATCTTAGGTTCACTCTCGTAGATGATGACGATGGTAGTTTGCATAGGAAGGTCACATATAACATCTCCATGCATGAGAAGGATGTCAATCATATGGTGGAACAACAAGTGATGGAGGCATTGACACAAGCCAGGGGGAGCTCATCCATTCTAAAGGGTAAACTATACATAGAGGAATTCAATGTAGTCCAATACCCCAAGGGTTTTGTTCCACCATTGTTGGTGTTTACTCTAGAATAAAGAAAAGAAATGACACCACATAGAGTTTAGGAATATTTTATTTAGATGACCAAATATGGCATTAAAGAATAAATAAATTATCTCGAAAGGTAAGCATGCTCTCCTGTAATGGATTCGATCATTTCAACAAAATACTCTTAAGACTAATGGGTCTTTCGTGTACCAAAGTATTTTCCCCTGAACTACTTGGAAATGAAGAATAGGGTTTATATTATCCTGGGATCATGGTTCCCTATAAAGCCAAGCCTCTATAGTTAATTACATCTTAGGAAGGGTCTCTTCCTAAGAACACTCTCGATTAAATAAATAAGTGGTTATTCTTAATGACTACTAAGGTAGCTTTCAAAAGATTGATCTTTGAAAATTCAATTGGGAGAGGTCGAAATTGGAGAGAGTTATTTTCAAGAGTCAAATGGAAAAAAAATAGGAAATGCCTATTGATACTAGGATACCTAGTAGACATTTCAACTATCCTATGATTGGGCTTTAAATTTGGGATTTAATTTTAGACTTTGAGTTGTCATTTTCTTAGAAATCTAGTGCTTAGATTTTAGCAGCACAAGTCTGCAAAAATGCCTAGGGTTGAAGACTTATTCCTAGAAAGGATGCTTCAAAACCTAGTCTACAGGTGCTTCTAACATATTTTAGATGATCGACCTAATTCTATCCTTGGGAATCATTGACCATTCTTCTCACTTGAGGGAACTAGCCTATCCTTGACTCTTCTAGACTTACAACCTGCTTGGAGAAGGCTGCTAGCTAACACCACCTAAGCATATTTTAAATTCATGAAGTCAAGTCACATGAATGCAAGATGGCTGGGCTATTGCATTTTTAGGAAAAAAATCTATGAACCTAGACTCACTCCCTAATCTCTAAGATCATGTAGGCTATGAGGATGCATCTAATTAATGCACATTTTTTAGATTTTAATAAATTTTGGCTCAAGATTCATTTTAGGCCATATGTATGTATTTATGCCTAATTCCATGCAATTAGAAATGGTTATGGGCCAGATCAAAAGGGAAAGAGGTGTTCTTCCATCATAGGCTCTCAAAAGTTAAGCCCATTTTCTCTGGCAAAAATGAAAGTCCTCATTTAATAAGAGTGAAACAATATGATATATGCATAATTTTCAACATCCAGGTAAGGGGTTGCTACATATTTTATCTTGCTTTAATACCTAGGCTTTTATATGAAGATTATGAGTTATATTTATTTTTATGTTTCGATTGATTTAGTTGGGTAGAAAATTTAGTTTATCCTATGAGCCTACATCCAGGCATACTTCACAACACAAACATAACATAGAAAGAAACATAGAAAAGCATGTTGTTTCTATTATGCACCCAAAATAAATCAAGCCAAATTAAATTAATAAAAATAGGCAAATGTAATGCTATACACCCGAAGAAAGAAAATGGATAGTGAGTTTACCCTTATACACAACCTAGAACTACAAGTTTAGATCTATGTGTCTTCTTTCTAGGAAAGTCTCCTTCTTCAGGGACATCCATCGGGCTCCATAAGGGACCACTGCACCATCTCCTGGTAGGGTCAGTTCCTGCTAATCCTAGACTCAATAGATCCTAACCTAAATATAAGCTCAAATTTACATTTTAAATTTAAGAAGAAATCTTATGCCCTCCAAAATAGATGTTAGGAAATCCTTAAGTTTGTTCATTGATTAGACTTACCCTAAAGTACTTGGGTTAATTATTTGATCTGATTTAATTGACCTAAGTTTTAGATTCATTATTAAATTCATTAGAGATGAGTGTTTTCATTAAATTTCATTGATTGAAAGTTTAATGTTTAAGTTAATTAGTAGTTTTGTTAACCTAAGGTTTTATCTCATTAACTTAAGATCAAATTTGATCACTTTAATTGACTTAAGATATTTAGAGAAGTTCCTTAATATTTTTCTGATATTGATTTGAATTACCATTTAATTTATTAGATTAATTAATTTTCTTAACTTAATATTTGATTAACATTGACCTAGGGATTTAGAAATTTAATAACTCATAATCTAGAAATTAATTGGAATTGAAAATTTTTTGGCAAGTGTGGTTACATGCCTATCTCAAATTTTCAAAGTTTCAACTTGATTAGATTTGTAATTATGGAATAATTAGAGTTTTAATTATTTTATTAAAATGGAAATTAAGCCTAATTTATTGAGATTCAGTTAAGGGTTTTATTTTTTTGAAATTCTTCACTAAAATACCTTTCCAATGAGGGTTATTCATAATTTTTGGCTAACTGGTTAATTTATTATGATTTAATTAAGTTCATATTATTTAATTGAATTATTTAATTCATTTAATTGCCTAATTAAGTCAATTAATGATTTATTAGGTTCAAATAGGTTTAATTAGGTTTAATTAGTATTCTAATGTTCATTAATATTCATTATGTTGTTTTAAGATTATTAGATTAAAATTCCTAATTATTTCATTAAGGATTAATTAATTTGATTAATTTAAGGGTTAAGCATATGAAATTTCAATTTCCTTTAAATTCAGAGAATTAAATCCCGAAAAATTCATATAAGGTGTGTTTTTTGCTTTGTTTCATCTCCCCAAAATTTCATATTAATTGGATTATTAATTTGTGGGCAATTAAGGTTTAATGTTTTTCAATTAAATTAAAATTAAGGGGAAAATACTCAATAAAAATTGAGGATTTTAATTTTCATGGATTCCTCTCATCAAGACAAATCCATGAGACTATATTTGAATTTTTATGATTTTTATTTAATTTTCTATATTTTTAATAGTTTTCTATAATTTTTTTAATTATTTAAACCGTTACTTAACGATTTTTAAGTGGCGTGGAGTCCATGCGGAATCATGGGCCATGTGTCACGTGCTTACGTGGCTCATCTGTCCGCATGGCACTGTGTCAGTGGTCCATGTGGATCCTATAGGCGTCGGCTTCGCATTTGGATGATCACGGACCGTATCAAGATTGGGCGGTCATCTCGGTTCCTAAGGGAGAAAATCATTCAATCCACCTAGATCTAGACCGTTCGATCCATATACATAGATCGGATGGCGAAGAGCTCGTCTCCTTCATTTTTTGCGGGATCGTCCATCTTATTTTGCTAATATCTTTTCATCTAGGCAATGAAATCACGATTTTAATTGCTACATGATCGTTGAAGGAAATCCTTTGATTCTATATGGTTGGATCAACTTGGAGATCCAACTTCCTTCAAAAATCTCAAAAACCAAAAAGGATAGGAGAAAATGAAGGTACGTTAATGGAAAACCTGGATTTCGGAGATCTCTGATGACGGGGTTGATTCCATTAGCTTCAGGTCAACGTAAGGAGCTTGTGGCTGGAGTTTGGTGGCTTATCTCCATGTGGATTGCCCCCTTGACCGAGCTCCCTAGCCTAACCATCGGCCTTGGTGCTTCTCGGGGATCCCGATGCCAAATGAGTCGAGTAAGGGCTCGATTTGGATCACCTTGAGCCCTAGAACGTGTGTGTCTTCAATTTGAGGTGAAATCCACTCCCTTGGATTTCACCATTAAAGGGTGCTCAATTTTGCACTATTCATCACCTTGTTGGTAAAGAATTGGCTGAGTCCAAATCAAGTGCATTGATTTTAGATTGATCCAATTCAAAATCAATTCAAGGGTATTTTTGAAATTAAATGTAATTTGACTTTTAATCATCTTAGATTGATGATTATCGATTGTTGATTTTATTAATTGATTTTGAATTTGGATGCTTGAGTTGATCCTACTTATGCCAAATCGGTTATATCCAACACAAGGTGAATTCCCTAGGTCACTAGGCATAGTGCCCTAAGCATTAAATTAAGAAAATCCTATTTGAGATTAGGATTAACTCGAGCATGTACACAAAAGTAGGATGTCGACTGGGGACATACTCCTGGATGTTTAGAAAGAATGCCGACTAAGGGACTTACATCTTGTTGGCTATTAGAAAGGGGTTATAAAGATTTGATCCAATTTAAATCACCCGAGTAACATTAAAGGGATCACAATGACTTGATCCAATAATGTACACAAAATTAGGATGCCGACTAGGGACTTACTCATAGATGTTTAGAAAGAATGTAGACTAAGGGACTTACATCTTTCTAGCTATTAGGATAGGGTCATAAGGACTTGATCCAATCTAAATTTCCTATGTAACATGAAAGGGGTCACAATGACTTGATCCAATCATGTACACAAAAGTAGGAATGGTGCCACAAAGGGCTTGCTCCAATCATACAAAGATAGTTTTTCATGGGAATGGTGTACGAAGGCTTACTCCAAACCCAGAAGGACATGAGAAAGGTGGCACAAATGGCTTGCTCCCATCTCAATTCATGTATAGGAAAGGTGCCACAAAGGGCTTGGTCTGATCCTACAGGTGATATGGATGAGTAAAAGGATTTAAAATAACTTAATTCCTAATCCTCAAAAGTTTTGACTAATAAGCAAGAGTCTCATGAACTTGATCTTTTTGACTAATAAGCAAGACTCTCATGAACTTGATTTTTACTTGATTAGTCTAACTTGATGAAAGGGTGATGGAAGGTTTGCTTCCATTTCTTGATTTCAATAATACTCTTCTCATGAAGAAGTTTAGTGAAGAAGGTTTCAAAGAGTTGGCAAATTTTTTTTTTTTTGAAGGAGGATTTGGGTATATTTTGGACCCAATGCTTTACTATGCCATGAGCATAGAAGTTCATCAATTTTATTTCTTTCTTCTTTTTTATCTCAAAGTTACAATGAACCATGCTAGATGTCTATTTCATTGAAGGAAAGACATCATAGGGTACTGACCTGAGAATTCTACTTCTTTGAGCTTGCATGTGACTGTGTAGTTCTTTAGGCAGTAAGAACCAAAGTCAACCAGTGCTTCTCAAATAGAATTTCTTTTCATTTTTGTTTGGACATGTATGTCATTTTTTGCTTTGTTGACATAAATCAATTGCTTGTAAGGCCTTCTCATGGATTCAATAAAGATCAAGAGATTCCTTTAAAGCTTTCTAAAATGAATGAGAATCAAGATAATCTTTTGGATTCTCATGGAGACACAAATTTTTTTTATCCCTAATCAATAAGGGAATTGAAAGGATTAACTTATTAGAGAAATTAAGATTCTCTTGATAAGTTTGAAATTGAATTTCTTCAGTTGATTTGTTATTCTTTTGAAGGTTTTATGAAATGAAATTACATAACTGTCTTTGATTAATTTCTTATTTTTGCATTTTTTTATCCTTCTACATTTTACTACAAGGTCTTTGAAATTACTTCAAAAGTAAGTTTCAAGACTCTATATGTAGTAACAGGATTGTTCTTCAAAGTCATATTGAAGTTTCTTTTATTTTCTTTTTCTTCTTTGGCAAGATTTTCAATATAACCCTCTACCTAATTGAAAGTAGGATTATAAGAAATCTTGATCATGACCTTTTTGCTAAATTGCTCCAATATTTTGAGATTGAATGGTATGACTCTATAACAGAACATTCTTATAAGGATTCTGAATGTCATATCATATGCTTTCAATTTTTCTTTTCTAGAATTATTTTATTTGACAATTTTTAGATAAGTTATCCTTAAGAAGGATAATCTTATGCATGAAAGTCTTTTTGATTTTGAAATGAAATATGGGTAATATGAACCAATTTTTAAGGTAAAGATTCTACCCTAGTCCCAAGATGTGGGCCATATAATGATGTTAGCTAACCAAGAAGAATATTTTCTTCTTAAGTACAACCATCATTTTCTAGCTTCTAATTTAGAAAAATTTGCTTTTCTTTTGGAATTTGACCACAGTCATCAAGGGACTTAATTTATGGAAATGGCATCAAGCTTAAGTTTATAGACCACTACATCTGGAGACCATTTCAATTTATTTCTAGATAAAATAGTCTTTAAACCCAAAAGATAGCTAGATCAAATCATCGATAGCTAACTCATTAAAAAGTTAGATCATTGACATCAACTTGTTAATTGTGGAATTGGATTTTTCTTCAAATTCTAAGGGTGCATCCCAAACTTGAAGACTATATAAATCTCTAAACACATCTAAACAAAATTTATGCATTGTGCTAGAGTGTCTTTTGAAAAGAAAATTAGGACCCAAACTACTTAAGCTTTTTAACTTGCAATGGCTCTATGATTCCATAACTTTTCTTATTTATGATTATATGCTACTTGCAATGGAATCAAAGTATACTCAATAGGACCTTTTCCATACAAAGGATATGGACCCCTAGAAAAGAAGATCCACTATCTTTTCTTTTAACCTGCCAAGCGAGCTCACCCAATCATGGCAAAGGCTAAAATGACAAAGTATGAGATATATGCTTATTTTTGCTCAGCTAAAGATAATTTTGACTTCTAACCCTACCACTTTATTTTGCTATGGAGAAGTTTAAAGTTAAAATGCCTATTTACATTAGGTATTTTTACTTCAATTGTAATGGAATCAGAATATACTTAATAGAATCTCTGCCATTCAAAAGATATGGACTCCTGAAAAAGAAGATATACTATCTTTTTATTTAACCTGCCAAGTAGCTCACCCAATCATGGCAAAGGCTAAAATGACAAAGCATGAGATATCTGATTATTTTTGTTTAGCTATGGATAATTTTTGACTTCTAACCCTACCACTTTATTTTGATGTGGAGAAGTTTAAAGGTAAAAATGTCCACATGCTTAGAAATTTTATACCTCATCCTTTTTATCTTGGATATAGTCCTTCCATCCCTTTACTTTTCTTTCTTTCTTTCCTTTGGTAATATTTTGATTTCATTTCTTTATGAAAGGTTATATTTGGTAATTTTTCTAGTTACAAGATTCACTAAGAAGATAGATGTATTTGACTCATTTCCATAATATTTCACTCTTTATGAAATGACTCCACTAAATGATTTTCTAGGAAATGTGATGTATTTGACTTTTTGTCCAAATACAACATTTTATTGATTAACTTTTTGATATGATTCAAGTCTTTGCTTGATTGATCATATAATATGATCCAACATTTCAATTTCTTTTTCATCTTTTCATGGAACAACAAATCTAGTAAAGCCATTTAAGATTGGTAAAAATGGCTTTCTAAAGATGTTACACTTCTGAATTCAAAATTATTTAGTGGAGTGAGTCATTTAAGATTGGCATAATGACTTCCTTGAAAACTTAAAACTTCTAAAATCAGAATTTTCTATTGGAATCAAATATTTAGTGAGGTCATTTCGGAGTAGCTGATTGATATCCTAAAGACTCAACACTTTAGGATGAATATGAACATCCTTCCATAATCAATATTTCTCTTCTTTTTCTTTTCATTTGATTCCTTTTTTTATTGGGGACTGGATAGGACCATCCAAGAGCATTTAAATATGTTTCAGGAATTCTTAAGTTGCTCTTTTTTATGTTTAAATTTTTATCTACAATCAACAATGTGATTGAAATTAACTTCTTTTTCTAGGTTGAGTTTTTAAGATTGAATTTTCATGAAGCTAAAAACTACTTTCTTTATTTGATTGAATTTATATGGCACCATCTTATCAAATCTTGATTAGAATTGGGCCTATATAAAGACACTTTTATGTTTATAATTGATGTTGACCGATGCAACCGGATCAACAAGTGTTTTGGAGATTTTCTTCTTTTGAAGTTTCGACATCGACTAAAATGTCAATAAGTTCTTAGCAGTCTATCTTCATCAGAGAAGATAACCCTAGAACCTTTTCATAGTGGAATTCTACATGAGGAAGTTGCTTATAGTTAAGTAAGGCAAATTACATGATTATGTAATGTATTGCTTTACTTTCATTTCCTTTTCATTTTATTTAATTTTATTTCATATTTTATTTTTTTTTAAACAGAATATTATGATGCTTGATTTTGCAAGCAACTTCTCTAAGATGGGTAATACATCACATTTTTAGGATGACTTATTTGCCATTTCTTTTCAATGTCATTTGAGGTGGTATAACTCTACCATTTTGAATTTGATTTCAAGAGTTTCCCTTTTGATATGAAGGGAAGGTAGGTCTAACTCTATCCTCAATAGATCAATAGACCTCATGATCTATTCATTTAGAGGATCATCATTTAAAATAAGGACCCTCTAAGGTAGATGCTATGCTATTAGAAAGTCAAGTTTGATTTGCATTCTTTTATAGCACATATAAGATTAAAGGTAATCTCAGCTTGCAATGGAATCTTTGACCACCATACTAGATATTAAGGCAATGTCAAATGGGTCATAAGACATTGCAAAGGATTCTCCTTAAATTTGTATTGAAAGCATGTAATGCCTTAATATCTAAACTAAGGCTTTTCTTCATTCATTTGGATTGACAAGGTCCTAAGTGATTTATCTATCAACTAACCAGAGGTTAGAATTTCATATTTTACTGAGAGAGATAAATATCACCCTTAGGACCCAATCCTAAGGTCATGATTTCTTTAGAAGGATTAAACTCTTCATTTATTTTCTTTTCAGGATTTAGCCTTAAAATTAATTAAAGTCATTCACGAAATATCATTTCATTTAATGAGAGAAAACTCTCATTAAGGAAGTTGATTTAAATTTATTGGTTTAGATTTTATTCATTTCAACTTTATGAGAAGAATTAGAATTCTCTTTCACTACCCTCTCTTTTCTTCTATTGATTAGTAGCAAAAGTAAATCCTATCACTTCTCTTTTTTCTTTTGTCATGTCATCTTCCTCTTTTGACTCTCTCCTAAGTTCTTAAGAATTTAATATTTTGAAAAGGTCTAAAAGAGGGTTACCTCCAAGTCACTCCTTAGATTTGGCCAATTAGCTTGAACAACGAATTTTCCAATATTCTAGTGGACTTATGGAAATAAATTAAGATTAAAGCTGATTTGCATTTATGTAAAATTTTCTTCTATAAGGATAGAAGATTTATATTTAGTTCCTTAATAAACCTCTGCCTAACATCAATAAGGCATTCTCTTGGGATGAATTTTGTTTTTATCCCTCTTTTTTAAATGCAATTTAAACTTCAATCATGGTGGTAAAGGGGCAATAGGCGCAATTATGCCTCCTTCTGATTTAAATTTCTCAGGATTTGAAAGAACTCCTTCATTTCAATTTACATCCTTAGGTGTTTTCCACCTTTGAATGTAGTAGAACATAGGATATCCATTCAAGGTCCCTGTCTTCATTCTCTTTAGCTCTAGCACAAAGCCAAAGTAAGATCAAGGACAAGCTTAACTTTAAGACTTTATTTTTGGAGATTTTCTTTCAAATTTTGAAGTACTTTTCATACTTCTTTAAATTTAACATTTCTTTTTCATATTGGAATGGTTTTAAATCTATCTTGACCATATTTAGGTCATAATAGAAATGACTTAATTTTTATTTATTTCTCTTATCTCTCAATTTATTTTGAGATTTGGTTTAGGACCCAATCATTTAATTGTGACAAATGAAGAGTTATAGAGCCTCTATTCAAGATGTTGGATAGACTCAACCAATAATGAAATGGAGAGGTATCCAATGGAAAGAAAGGTAGTCCTGACCGGTGAGTGGCAGTAGTACACTACCAATATATAGAAATAACTATTTATTTCTAAAGATGGAGAGAGGAACCATTCCCCAGTGGAGTTGCAAAAAATAATATTGGTGTTTTCTCTATAATAGAGAAAAGAAATGACACCACATAGAGTTTAGGAATATTTTATTTAGATAACCAAATACGGCATTAAGAAATAAACATATTATCTCGAAAGATAAACATGCTCTCTTATAATGGATTCGATCATTTCAATAAAAGACTCCTAAGGCTAATGGGTCTTTCATGTACCAAAGTATTATCTCATGAACTACATCAAATGTAGAACATGGTTTATTTTATCCTCGGATCAAGGTTCCCTATAAAGGCAAGCCTATATAGTTAATTACATCTTAGAAAGAGTCTTTACCTAAGAATACTATCAATTAAAGAAATAAGTGGTTATTCTTAAAGACTACCAAGGTAGCTTTCAAAGGGTTGATTTTTAGAAATTCAATTGGGAGAGGTCCAAATTGGAGAGTTATTTTCAATAGTCAAATGGGAAAAAAGTAAGAAATGCCTATTGATACTAGGATACCCAGTAGACATTTCAACTATCCTATGTTGGGCTTCAAATTTTGGATTTAATTTTAGACTTTGAGTTATCATTTTCTTAGAAATCTAGGGCTTAGATTCTAGCAGCACAAGACAACAGAAAGGCCTAGGGTTGAAAACTTATTCCTAAAAAGGATGCTTCAGAACCTAGTCTACAGGTGCTTCTAACATATGTTAGATGCTCGACCTAATTCTATCCTTAGGAATCATTGGCTATTCTCCTCACTTGAGGGAATATCAGCTCTTGGACTTACTTGCACGGAGAAGGTCGCTAACACCACCTAAGCGTATTTTAAATTCATGAAGTCAAGTCACATGAATGCAAGATGGCTGGGTTATTGCATTTTTAGGAAAGAAGTCTATGAACCTAGACTCACTCCCTAATCCCTAAGATCATGTAGGGTAAGAGGATGCATCTAATTAATGTACATTTTTTAGATTTTAATAAATTTTAGCTCAAGATTCATTTTAAGCCATATGTATGTATTTTATGCCTAATGACATGCAATTAGAAATGGTTATGGGCCAAATCAAAAGGAAAAGATGTGTTCTTCCATCATAGGCTCTCAAAGGTTAAACCTATTTTTTCTCTCTCAAAGATGGAAGCCCTCCCTTAATAAGAGTGAAATAATATGATATATGCATGATTTTCAACATCCAACTAAGGGGTTGCTACATATTTTATCTTACTTTAATACCTAAGCTTTCATATGAAGATTATGAGTTGTATTTATTTTTATGTTTCGATTAATTTAGTTGGGTAGAAAATTTAGTTTATCCTATGAGCCTACATTTAGGCATCCATCACAACACAAACATAGCACATAAAGAAACCTAGAAAAAGCATGTTATTTCTATTACACACCCAAAATAAATCAAGCCAAATTAAAATAATAAAAAATAGGCTAATGCAGCCGGGTACCCCTATACACCCCTAAAGAAAGAAAAATGGGCAGCCGAGTTCTACCCTTACACAACCTGGCCTAGAACTACAAGTTTAGATCTATGGGTCTTCTTTCCGAGAAAGTCTCCTTCTTTAGGGACATCCATTGGGCTCCACAGGGGACCACTGCACCATCTCCTGGTAGGGCCAGCTCTTACTAATCCTATACCCTATAGATCCTAACCTAATTCTAAGCTCAAATTTACATTTTAAATTTAAGAAGAAATCTTATGCCTTGCAAAATAGATGTTAGGAAATATAAACAGTAAACATCAGTTATATTTCACAAACATATGGGCTTAGCATTAGTTGCTTGTCTAGCCCACCTATAATATGGACTATGTTAAGGGATTTTGAACACCTATAAGCAAACAACAATTTTATGATTTATTTATTACTATGATCCCTTTAACACAATCCCTAGAAAATCATGTTAAATCTAGAAATAATGCCTTAACATCTAGTCTAATGAAGAAACAAGCCTAGGCATCTTGTCTAAAGCAATACATCATCCAAACATGTGAAGCACAATATAGAATATTAAAGAAAATCATAAAATGATCTAACCTAGATCTAGAGTCCGTGACTTAAATGATCTAGTGTGTGTAAAAGAGGGGTTTGTTAAGGCTTTGCTAGTCTCATTTAAGTTCAAGTTTAAGTTTAAAGTTTGAATTTGTTTAATTTTTACCATTGGTTGGTTTCAATTCAAATGGTTTAGTGGTTTAATTCCCATTTTTATGTTCATTTTATTTGGTTAAAGTTGTATTTAGGTTTTCAAGAATGAGAAATAGAATGAATTTCATTTTTCAGTGAAACTCACTTTATTCCAAATCTTAAATCCTAATGAAATTTCCAAAAGTCTAACTAAGATCCTTAAGTATCTTAATTAATCCTTTTGATGTTATTTATGTTTGGATTGGTTTTTGATTCTTAACTTTTTAAATTTTAGATTTGATTTGAGTTATTTCATTTGTTTAAGACATTTAGATTTGAGATTTGGATTAAGTTATGTTTATTTTATTTTAATTTGGTTTAGATTGTAAGTTTATGTTAAATTATATTGATTTAGTTCATGTTAATTTAAAGAGTTTAGATTAAAGTTTGATTTCATTCAATTTAATTTAAGTTATTAAATCATGGATTTGTAAGCTTAAGGTTTAAGTTCGTTAATATGAATTAGTACCTTAAGTTTATTCATGGATTAGGCTTAACCTAAAGTACTTGGGTTAATTATTTGATCTGATTTAATTGACCTAAGTTTTAAATTAATTCTTAAATTCATTAGAGATGAGTATTTTCATTAAATTTCATTGATTCAAAGTTTAATGTTTAAGTTAATTAATAATTTTGTTAACCTAGGATTTTATCTCATTAACTAAGATTGAATTTGATCACTTTAATTGGCTTAGGATATTTAGAGAAATTCCTTAATTATTTTTGATATTGATTTGAATTACCATTGAATTTATTAGATTAATTAATTTTTGAATGTAATATTTGATTAACATTGACCTAGGGATTTAGAAATTTAATAACTCCTAATCTAGAGATCAATTAGGATTGAACTTTTTTTGGCTAGTGGGGTTACATGCCAATTTTAAAATTTCAAAGTTTCATTTTGATAAAATTTGTAATTAGGGAGTAATTAGGGTTTTGCTTATTTTATTAAAACCTAAATTAAGCCTAATTTATAGATTCAATTAAGGGTTTTATTTTTCATAAATTTTTCACTAAAATACCTTTCCAATGAGGGTTTATTCATAATTTTTGGCTAACTAGTTGATTTACTATGATTTAATTAAGTTCATATTATTTAATTGAATTATTTAATTCATTTAATTGCCTAATTAAGTCAATTAATGATTTATTAGGTTCAGATAGGTTTAATTAGGTTTAATTAGTGTTCTGATGTTCATTAATATTTATTGTGTTGATTTAAGATTATTAGATTAAAATTCCCTTATTATTTAAGGATTAATTAATTTGATTAATTTAAGGGTTAAGCATATGAAGTTTCAATTTTCTTTGAATTTAGATAATTAAATCCCAAAAATTCATCTAAGGTGTGCTTTATGCTTAATTTCATCTCCTTAAAATTTTATATTAATTGGGTTATTAATTTAAGAGTAATTAGGGTATAATGTTTTCAATTAAACCTAAATTAAGAGAAAAATACCTAATAAAAATTGGTGATTTTAATTTTCATGGATTCCTCTCATCAAGACAAATCCATAGAGCATTTATTTGCATTTTTATAATTTTTCTTTAATTTTTTAGATGTAGAAGTCCATAAACTAGCAATAGAGCTTAGTGTTAATCCTACCAAGCAAGCTCCAAGATGCATGCAATTGGACATTGAATAACATGTCATTTCCGAAATCAAGAAACTAACCAATGTTGGTTTCATCTAGAAGGAAAAATACCCCACTTGGCCAGTGTCATCCCAGTTAAGAAGAAGAATAGACAAATTTGCACATGTGTCGATTTTAGGGATCTAAAAAGTATTTCCAAAAAAAGAATTTTACTACCGATACTAGAGCTAATGGTGGACATTGTCTCATCTCATGCAGTCTTCTCTTTCATGAATGGCTCATCTGAATATAACCAAATAAAGATAACCCTCGAAGATGAGAGAAACACTGCTTTTAGAACCCCAATCAAAATCTTTTACTATAAGGTCATGCCTTTCGGCCTTAAAAATGCCAGTGCCACATACCAACAGGCCATGACTCGAATCTTCGATGAACTCATTCATCATCAATTTGAGTGCTACATCGATGATCTCGTAGTCAAAAGTAAATAAAAGGAATACCATCTCTTTAACTTGAGAGTAATTTTTGAATAGTTAAGACACTTTATCCTCAAAATGAACCCCCTAAAGTGTGCATTTAGAGTAGCTTCAGAAAAATTTCTTGGGTTTGTTGTTTGACACCGAAGAATTGAAATCAATTTGGAAAAGATCAAGGTGATAATAGAAATGCCACCCCTAAAAGTTTAACTCAACTCACATCATTCCAAGGGCAGTTGGCATATCAAAAATGCTTTATATCTAACTTATCAGAAAGATGTCAGCTATTCTCACCACTTGTCAAAATGGACATCAAGTTCAAGTGGGATGATAAGTGCCAACTTGCCTTCAAAGACATCAAGCACTACTTGATGATGTCGCTAGTTCTAGCAGGCCCTATCCCGCGCAAGCCTCTCATACTATACACTATTACATTAGACAACTCTCTTAGCACTTTGTTTGCCCAATCCAATGATGAAGGGAAGGAAAATGCGCTCAACTACCTCAACCATCATCTAATCCTTGCTAAAGCAAATTATCCACCCATTGAGAAGCATTACCTAGCTTTAATCTTTGCATCCCAAAAGCTATGACACTACATGCTTTTTCATAAAGTAAAATTGATCTCTAGAATCAATCCACTGCAATATCTCATGACACGACCGACGCTATCCGGATGGTTGGAACATTGGTCCATAGTTCTATCATAGTTTATTCTTACCCCTCTGTGCGGTGAAAAGACAAGCACTTGCAGATTTCTTAGCAGCACACCCACTTCCTACTGATTCTTTCGCTTAGTGATGACCTCCCCGATGAACAAATCATGAACTTAGGGGACATTAGCATTTTCCACTTGGATATGTACTTTGATGGTGCGGCTTCCTCTCAAAGAGGAGAAGAACCACAATCTACTCTTCTAGAGAAGGCATTGGTAGGAATAGTTCTCCTAACTCCAGACCACGATATGATTGAATTATTATATCATCTATCTGATCTGCACATCGATAATGAAGCCGAATATGAGGCTCTGATTATCGGTCTGGAGTTAGTCATCTCTCTAAGCATCCAAAATATCTAACATCTTTAGGGATTCTCAACTAGTGGTTAACCAAATCATTGGGTCCTACAAAGTCCTAAAGCCTAGGCTCCATCACTATCATATACAATGGAGTTGTTGGCCCAAATCTCAGAGGTTACCATCTATAAGAATCCTCAAGGAGAAAACATCATAGTAGATGCTTTAGCTAAACTTGCCAAGGAGTTGGCACATCCGGAAGATGAGTCCATAATAATAGAGGTCCAAAATAGGCAAGTCCTACCTCTTATTGATATTGAACTCATAAAAAAATACTCTCTTGAAGGAGAGGTTATCATTGTCAAAAAGGACAATGCTAGATTAGAGGCAACCATTTGTGGATTACCTAAATAAAGGCAAACTACCTGAAGTCAAGTTCATCAGATGAAGCAAAGGGCACTTTCCTATGCCCTCATGGATGGTGCCTTATATCGGAAGTCCTTCAATCATATGTGGTTATGTTATTTAGACAAATCTAAGCCAGATCTGGTGTACAGGATTATGTGGCTCACCAATCCGGTCTAAAGATGAAAGCTAAGTGCAAGAGACTAGGATACTACTAGTCGTCGATGATCATAGATTGCATGGATGTGGCTAGGTGATGCCACCAATGTCAAGTACACAGTGTTGTCCAACATTAACCACCCAACATTGGCCTCATGGCCATTTGAGTGTTGGGGCACTGACATAGTGGGTCTGATTGACCCTCCTTCTTCTAAGGGTCATCGGTTTATCCTAATTGCCACCAACTACTTTTTCAAATGGGCAGAGGTGATCTCACTCAGAGAGGTCACAACTCATCATGTTCTCTAATTTTTCAAGAATCGTATATATAGATTTAGGGTGCCTCACCGAATTATATCTGATAATGGTACTGCATTTAAGAGTACAAAAATCAATAACTTTGAATGGATACACAACATAGATTGGAGATACTCTACCATCTATTATTCAGAGCAAATAGCTTAGCAAAAGCCTTCAACAAAACTCTTATAAAACTAAAAAACACACACGACAACAATAAGCGATAGTGGCATGACCAGTTAGTTGAAGCTTTGTGAGCCTACCGCACTACCTACAAAACTCCGACTCAGTCTACTCCTATCTTCCTAGTGTAGGGGTCCAAAATAGTTCTACCCTTAGAAGTCCAACTCCCACCACTAAGGATAGCAGTGGGTACCAAGATCACAATAGTGCAAACAACCAAGCTACAATTGGAAGAGCTCAAAGGTTTGGAGGAGACATGCCTATAGGCATGCTAAAACCTTGAGTTGTACAGAGCCAAAATGATTCAAGCTCACAACAATTTGATCCGTCGTAGAGCTTTTCAAGTAGGAGAACTTATTTTAGTTTTAAGGAGACCGATTATTGCCTATCATAAGATAGGAGCAAGTTTGAACCCACTTAGGAAGG
Source organism: Cymbidium sinense (assembly GCA_021442155.1). Lineage (NCBI taxonomy): Eukaryota > Viridiplantae > Streptophyta > Magnoliopsida > Asparagales > Orchidaceae > Cymbidium > Cymbidium sinense. The sequence goes on along the minus strand of CM038217.1, from coordinate 155,159,409 downwards.
CCCTTTTGCAATAGAGAAAGCCTACCAAGAAGGGTCATATCAACTTATCATTCATAAAAAAGAGCGCCCGATGCTTCTAATCGACATGCTCTACCTAAGAAATATTATCCATAAATTCATGTTTGAGAACAATTATTATCAATGAAAATCTAATTTCAAAATCAATCTCTTCAATTGAAAGCATTTCTATCTACGAATCTGCTTCGATGTGGTTAGATAGGTGTAAGGAACCCCGAGTGGCATCCCTCCTTCATCAACACAACACAAACATAAACTACACACAAATACATAAAACAAACACATATCTTTTGTCTTGGACAACTTTGAGCTGAGATAACATCCCCAACGACACTCACTCAATAGCTGCTCTAGGATGGGTTGACGTGCTACTCTGTTAGTGTGTCACTCTAGTGGTCTTCTTACTTTGGATAATGTAAGTCTGTCATGCTTTCCTCCCAACTTACCACTACACACCGATGAACACCTTGTTAGTATGGTAGGCCTTACTACGAGGCCAATAAGCTACATCATGATGGCTTCATTTAAGAAGATGTAAGTATGTTACGCTTTGTTCTTGGATTAGCCTTCATGCACCGACTAAGTTGAGTATGTTTGAGGTTTAAGGTAAGTCCCCTAGCAGCTCCTTTCCTCCTGACTACTTCAAGTCTGGGTCCAATCCTTCCTTGTGACTCCTCGCTTAGTAGTTGCTAGTCGGATAGCATCTATCCCACTAACGACAGACTATCCCTATAATCATTTTCATATGTGAAGATGTATGTTTGCTATGTTATCTTATTAGATTGATCGTCACACACCGATGGACACCTTTGGTTGGTTGGTGTTCGCTATGCTAATAGCGATCCACCCAGTGGATACACCACTCTTGACAAATATAAGTCTGCTACACTTTCTCCTTCAGTTGGCCATCATACTGCTAAAGGCTTTCTTTTTAGGGATCAGATAACGCCCCTAGGGGCACCTCATATGTGGGCACTCTATTGGATCATGTCCTTGTGACCTTATCTAGACATTACCCAGGTTATTATTGGATTGGACAATTCCCCTTTCTAGTAACCACCCTAGTGGTTGGAGAGTCCGTATTGCAAATGTGCATGTTCTCCCTTAGTCGAGTAAGTCTAAAATAGGTCAAGGCCGATATAGCCCCTTCTCAGAGTGGTCCCTCGCACACCAACAGGGTCCATGCAAACATACAAAACATATATATTCGCTTGTGGATTAGGAGGACACCCCCCTGTGGTATCTTTTTCCAAGCATACATCCTATCTTTAAGACAGTATCAGCAATAATCCCTATAAGAATCGCTTGACTACTCTTGAGTTGACATAAGTCCCCAGAGGCACTCACTCAGTAGTCATCCTAGGTCAGCTTTGATTTGTTGTTCTACCAATTGATCACCCCATCAATTTTTCCCACCTTGGAAGATGTAAGTATACTATGCTTTCTTCCTAGCACATTTGTTGCACACCAAAGGAAACCCATAGGTTTGTTAGCTCTATCCTTCGGCTGGTAGACTATCCTTTTGAATTTGTAAATATGAGATAAGTCAAGGCTGATATAGTCCCTTCTCAGTGGATCTATCGCACATCGACAAGGTCCATCAATTAAATCAAATTAAATCAAGTTTACACAAACCATAAAAAATCACATGAAATTAAAATAAAATTAAATTTGACTACTCTTGAGTTGACATCTGAATCAATCCAAACTTAATTAATTTTCTCATGATCAGTTCATATCTTCATTCATCTTCCCAAACATAAATCAAATCTACATTCAATTGATCACATATCAAATCCAAATATCAAATCAAAATCCAAACCTAAGCCACATGATTTATTCCATGGACTTAGCCAAATATCAATCCAAAGCAAGCTAAATTCAATTGATTTTCTCATGAATCAACTATATCTTCAGCCCTCACCTGAAATATAAATCAAACCTAATCAAATCTACAATCAAACTCAATCAACCAAACCAAATCCAAACTCAAAATCCATACCTAAGCCACATGATTCAATTCCATAGACTTAGCCAAAAAAAAAGCCATTCAATTCAAACCAAAATCAATTGATTTTTTCATAAATCAATTATTCTTTCAATTATCATCCCAAATATAAATGAAATCTACAATCATCAAGCTAAACCAAAAATCAACCAAAGTTAAACTTAACATAACCCATTTGAGTTGAAATATTCAAATGAACCAAAACCTATTTGAATCCAAATCAATTGCAATCAAAGCTATATATCAATCCCAAGTCCATACATAAATTCAACTAAACTCAAATCAACCCAAAATAAACCCAACTAAACTCAATAGGCTCAATTGACCCAAAGTGACCTAAAGGACCCATTTGAGCCAAGTTCTAATCCAACTCAAATTGGATTGAACTAAGCACACCAAAACCTCCTATGATGATTGTGATCTAGGATGATCAATTGTCATGAATTGGGTCAAACCAAATCAACTTGGTCATTTGACCAAGTCATCCCCCTTAGCCCATATGAACCCAAACTAGCCAAATTATAGCTTAAGCCAAATGAATTGAAACTAATGATTCATACCATCCTATGATCAACATTGAACATGACTTGATCATCAATTGAGCCAAAATTATCCTAATTGGCTCTTTGACTCAAGTTGACCAAATTTAACCTAAAAGACCAAATTGAGTCAAATCATAATCTAACTCAAATTGATTACAACCAATGGCTCAAGTTCATTCCAAATTGATTATTGAACTTGACCAAAGCCATAATTAAACCCAATTTGACCAATTGATCCATTTAGCCCAAATTGAGGCCTAAATCAAAACCAAATCCAAATAGATTGAAACCAAAGTTTATAATCATCTCCAATTGATCAATCAAACCCAAATAAACATCTAACCCAAGCCAATTTGGCCAATTTGGTCAAATGGGTCAACTTGACCCATTTATGTCCAAATGAGCCAAAATCAAACCTAAGCCAACTTGATTCAAACTAATTGAATCAAAATAGTTCAAATCATCATTTGAACTTGACCCAAGCTTTGGTTTGACCCAATTTTACCAAATTGGTCAACTTAATCCAACCTAGCCCAATTTGACCTATAAGGGTCAAATTGAGCCAAACCTATTTGAACCAAGCCAAAACCCATTAAAACCTGACCCAACTCATCCTAAACCCACCTTGTGTCAACCCAAAACCAACCCTAAACCCAAATTAAACTCAACCCAAGGCAATCTCCCTTAGATTCTCTTCCCCACATGGGTTTTAGCTAAAATTGGAAAAGTCCACTCTCCTTTCTCTCATTAGCAGCCATCAAACACCCAAAATGGAACCTAACCAGCTGGTTGATGACCAAAGGGAGGTGAGTTAAGTCACCTCCCCACCAAGGTCAAAACCAATGGACCCAAAGGAGAAGGAAACCACCAGTGCACTGGCGGTGGCTGTCTAGCTGAAATTTAGGATTGAATCCCGTTCGTCCGTTCCAAGGGAGGGGGGATATACCCCCGTCATTTTGGCTCAATTCTCATGCACTTGCACAGAGAAAGCTTCCTAAGGTAATTTCAAAATCCCTAGAGCTTCCTCAGACCTTCCTAGAGCTTCCCAACTTTGAATTTCTTCAACCTGAAATAGGGATGCCTTTTGTTCGATCCAACTCCCTCAAACCTCTACCAAATTCAAATTAGCTTCATGCACACCTTCTCCACACTTCATCAAGCAAGAATGAATCACCTCCCGAGCTCTCTGACCACCAGACGTGCAACTTCGATCAACACTGACCTCCAAATCGATGGTTCATGGTTTTCCAAGCGAATGAGAAGGAATTGTCTTGCTTGCTAACCAACATGGCTTCATCTCCACAAGATAAAGCTTCATCTCCACAAGATGAAGCTTCATCAATCAATTTTGCCACTGGTCTCTAGTTCTGAGGTAATTCTTCAAAATTGAGCTTTTGATGAATTTTTGTTAGAGCTTTATGAAGAAAATGTGAATGTCGTGTGATCTTGATCATTGAATCCCTTTGGATCCTTCGTGTAAGGGTGTGGGATCCATTTGGAGTTGATCTAAGCTTGAGTGAGCTCAGATCGAGTGATAGAAGGCGGACGGTGTTCATCTCCCGTCACTCATGAGATGATGGATCATGCACCGTCTGTTCCAAATGATCGGAATGAAAAGTTGTGATTATTCTCTATATTTATCTTCATTTAATCTCTTAAGGAACCATAAGTTTGATTTGTGCCATCCCATCCGAGATCAGATGGTGAAAATGAAAGTGTGTCCGTCGCTAGCCACGTTAGTGCTGAGTCGAATGCGTTTAAGTGACCAATTTCATGTTACCTCATAAAAAGCATGCCACACTAGCGGTCCATGTGGCACCGATGGGATTAGCTTAATTAAGGATTAATTATTATGTTTAGTGGCTCAAACTTTCAAAATTTATAACAAATCATAGAAAAATAAAAAAATAGAAATAAATACTCATTTTAAAGATATTTTAGAGGAGAATCATTTAAAATTAATCTTAATTAATTTTGAATAATAATTAAGGCTTAATTTAGTTTTAATTAAAAACTTAATTAGATTAATTACTCAAGCAATTAATTTCAAACTTTCTGTAGTGATTTAATGGGATGAACTCTCCCATAATTTTCTTGAGATTTTTACTTAGGTAATTAAGAAAATTCTCATTTAAGCCTTAATTATTCTATTAATTAATTAAATGACTTAATAATGCAACAAATTAATTAATAAAGCTTCTTAATCACTGTTGAATAGTGAATGGGTAAAGAAAATGAGATGATGACCTCTTTCCTAATCTTTTTCCTAAGTCCATTTCACTTAAAAGGAAATTGATTGAAATGAGATTAATTAAAGGTTTTATTAATTAAATAAATGGCTTAATTAATAAATTTAAAACTACTAATAACATCATATATTGATTAAATAAATCATGGATAGATCTTTAGGTGTTTAATAGCCTAAAGGTGCTTAGGGAAATTATGGTTAACCCATATATGTGGGGAAATCATAAGAGTACTTAATTAAGTTCCTTAATCTAATTAACTATCAATTGTGATTGCACTAGACCCCTTTATTTCCTAGGATCATTGCAAATTTACTTTCCATTCATATGCTTATCATGTTGGCTCATAATTGTTTGGTTAATTACATTAAGGTAACATAGGAAAGATTAATTAATCGATTTAACTAAGGATCTAACCAAATTAATTCATAAATTTCACCTAATTATCTTTTCTTAAACCAAATTAGATCACCAATGCGGAAATGAGATTAGATAATAAATGAGTATTCCCCCTCCTCTTTAAATCAATTCAAAGATTCAAAACTAAATTGATAAATAAACTTTTGTTTTCATAAATGGGTCTATTTAGTGTAATTGTCCTTATGAAGTAATTCAATTGAATGAATCATGTGTTGATATTTAATTCTTTCTTTCCAAGTACATTAAATATTGTATGTCATTTGGTTTCATGCATTCATGCTTACAAATTTAATAAATCAAATGAATTTCCTTTATGTAAGCTTGCATGTGTTGGCTTAATTAAATATATGTGTGGCTATTATGATTAATAAATTGAAAACTATTTTCCAAAATTTATAAATCAATTATAATACTTTTGAATGTTATGAATATGCATAGGATTTTCATGTGTTTATAGCTTAATCATATTAAATAAAGCTCTCTTTTCTACAATTCATATAGATTTACATGAGTTTGAACAATAATGGGTATTCACATCCTCTACAGTTAGCAATGAGATCATTTGATTACCTCACTTCCTTGATTTCATTTCATTCTCAGGTATTTTGATGTTAGAATTTAGATAGAGCTTTAATTCATATGCCTAAATAATTTAATTAAAGAAAATACAATCTTTGCATGGATTTTCATCTTTATAGTTGTGTATACATTCATATGTATTTAAGATAGCAAGTGTTTAGTTTGGACATCCTAGGAATACAAGGCTTTAAGTAGCCCTAAGAAGGTCATTTGATTACCTTACTTTCTTGGTTAACAATGGCACGTACTTGCTCACATCCTTTATATATGTGCACGTGTGTTTAATTAAAAGTTGAAGATCCCCTTTTAGTTACTAAAAATACATGCATTCATATCCAGCTAGGTCATTAGCATATGATACATATGAATTAGTGCTCTCTTTTCCTCATTCAAGTATAGATTTTCATAGGTTTGGAATATTAATAAGTATATAGTCTGGACATCCTAGAAATAGGAGGCTTCAACTTACCATAAGGAGGCCATTTGATTACCTCACTTCCCTGGTTAACAATGACTCACACTTATGTGATTCCATCCTTATGTATTTTGGTATTAGAATTTGGATAGATCTTTAATTTATATGCTCATATAATTCAATCAAAATAAATTACAAATATATACATACATTCATCGTTCAAGTGTGCCATAATATAATGTATGTATAGATATGCTAAATATTAAATCATATGCATGATATATGTGATGGAAAGGAATGATTTAATATATATCATGTAGTTATTTAATTAGAAAGAGATTAAAGCTCTAAACCCATTCCCTAAGAGATTAGAGCATGAGTGGTATGACCATATGACTTAATCTATAAGCGCAAAATCTTGTCAAATTTTATTTTATTTTGATAGATCATTTTGACAAAGGCTTTAGGATTTTATGACTAAATGTATGATGAAGTGGATTATTGGCTAATTCAGTGAGAAGAGGGTGTTCTCCATCACAAGGGATGCCCTCACAGGTCAAGCATTCCCCTATCGTGTAAGGATGGAGATCCCCCATTTTCAAGGAAGAAGAAATATGCATGCATGATGTGAGGCATACAACCATACAACTAAATGGTTGCTAAATCTTTTAATTATCTTATTTAATGCCTAAGCTTTGTGATGAGATTAAGAGTGAATAGTTGGGTCAAAAAATTATTTTATCCTAAGATCTTGATACATCCAGACCTCAGATTAAAGCACCAAACATTAAGAAACTAAGAAAAAGATGTGATTTCTAATACACAATCTAAATAAATCATCAATCAATTTTTATAACTATCGTGAAAGAATAAGGGGCTGGTGCAATCGGGTGCAGCTGTACAACCCAAAAAAGAAAAGATGGGTAGCTGAGCTCTACCCTTATACAACCCGATATATGAAAGAATAATTAAAATTTTATTAAATGCTATGGGGGTCTTCATTCTTCATTCTTTCATTTCCTTTATTTGATTCTTCCTTCTTTGATTTAGATGTATTTGCTTCAAAGGCATCACAGGGCACCCTAGGACAAAGCCTTTTGGCCACTGCTCATCCTAATCCCCCATAGCTCTAATCATAATTCATAATTGCAAAATTACATTCATATATGGAAAAGTAAATCTAACTACACCTGCAAAACATAAGTTAGCTGTACACACATACAATCCCAAGCAGTTATATATGTAATTTGGACTTAACACCCTGCATATGGGTAACCAAGCCCACCAATCCTGATTAAGTTAGGAATGGCCTAACATCCAGTCTATGAAATATACATCATAACATCCAGTCTAAAATAATACATCACAAAACAAAATAGATATTACATCATGCATTGTCTTAATATAGAACTAGAAGTGGTAACTTAATTCTAATGTGTGTGTTAAGGCTTGTGTGGAGTGTCTTACTAAGCATTAGAGTTATATTTTTATAAGTGTAGAAAATATTCAAATTATCATGAAGGTTGGTTTCACTTTAAATTTTTTAATTAATTTGTGAATTTTAATTTATATTTTGTTTCATTTCATATGATCTACAATTAACAACTAAGTGTTATAAAGAGAAGAATGAAGGGTTACCCCCTTCCATCCCCACCTTAAGCCATGCCTAACATATATTAATTTGATTTAGTTCTCTTCAGTGAATGGTTTATTACACATTCTTAAATTAATCCTAAGTTTAAGTTCACTTCAAATAATCTTATTTAATATGAAAGGCTTCTTAAGATTAATCTAATTATGACTTCTTAAGATTAATCTAATTGAATTACTTACACATATATATTAAATCATTCTTTTCCATCACATGTATCATGCATATGATTTAATACTTAGCATTTTATACATACAACATGTTTTGGCACACTTGAATGATGACTGTGTGTGTATATTTCAAGTTTATCTTTTCATTTGATTGAATTATTTAGTATATGTAAACTTAAAGCTCTATCCAAATTCTTATACAAAAATACATAAGAGTGAAATTAAATAAGTATATGCCATTGTTAAACTAGGAAAGTGAGGTAATCAAATGACCTCCTTGGGGCTATTTAAAGCCTCGTATTCCTCAAATATCCAGACTATATAACCATTGCATTCAAACATATGTAAATTTACATACATAATGCAGGAAAGAGAGCTCCAAATCACATGATTAAATAATTCAATCATTTAAACAATTATGAATGCATGTATTTTCAATAGAAAGGAGGATTATCATTATCTAATTAAATATGCGCATGCATGTATAAAAGATATAAACAAGTACATGCATTTGTTAACAAGGGAAGTGAGGCAATCAAATGATCTCCTTGGGGCTACTTAAAGCCTCGTATTCTCGGGATGTCCAGACTATATACCTATTTTTCTTAAATACATACACATGTATTCATAATTAAGAGGATGAGAATCATGTAAAAATTATATTTTCTTTAAATGAATTATTTATATATATGATTTAAAGCTCTATCTAAATTCTAATGTTAAAATACAAAAGAATGAAATCAGATGGATACGTGCCTTTGTTAACTAGGGAAGTGAGGTAATCGAATGACCTCATTGGGGCTACTTAAAGTCTCATATTCCTTGGATGTCCAAGCTATATACCCATTACCATTCAAACTTATATAAATCAATATATGAATAAAGAAGGGAGACTTCACTTCATACACTTAAATTATAAACATATACATCTCTTATGTATTTATAACTATCATCACTGCACATGTTGTGATTCATTTATCAATTTTGGAAAGATATATTTGGATTTAATAGTGATAATGTCACACATATATTAAGTTAAGTCAACACATGCAAGCATACATAAAGAAAATTTCATTTAATTTGATTAATTTTGAAAAGATACAGATACATGAAATTAAATGACATACAATATTTGGTATGATTGGAGAGGAATAATCAAATATAAGCATGTGATTCATTCAATCCAATTATTTCCTGAGGAAAAACATACTAAATAAAATTATTTAATGCAAACCAAAGCTTCTTTATTAATTTAATTTTGAATTTTTGATTTAATTTAAAGAGAAGGAGACCACTCATTTGTTATCTAATCCCATACCCACATTGGTAATATGATTTGGTTTAAGAAGAGGTAATTAGGCGAATTTATGAATTAATTAAGTTAGACCCTTAATCAAATCAATTAATTACCCTTACCTATGTTACTTTAATGTAACTAATCAAATAATTATGAGCCAACATGATATGCATATGAATGGAAAATAAATTTGTAATGATCCTAGGAAATAAAGGGACTTAATGAAATTGGCTCAAAATTGATAGTTAATTGGATCAAGGAACTTAATTAAGTACTCTTATGGTTTCCCACACATGTGGGTTAACCATAATTTCCTTAATCCCCTTTATGTTATTAAACTCATAAAGGTCTACCCATTATTTAATTAATTAGGATTTAATGTGATTATGATTTGATTAGTTAAATTATCCAATCAATTAATTAATCTCATTTTATTTAATATCTTCTTTAAGTGAAATGGACTTAGGGAAAAAATTAGGAAAGGAGTCCTAGCCCCATTCCCCTTGCCCATTTACTATTCAACAGTGATTAGCAAGCTTAATTAATTATTTCTTTAATGTTTAAGAGGTTAATTAATTAATTAGATTAATTAAGAGAGTGATTAAGGCTTAAATAGTTAATTATCCCAATTAACTAAACAATAAATCCGAAAATTATAGGAGGCAGAGGTCATCCCATTAAATTAACCCACAAAGTTTGGGATTAATTACCTGAGTAATTAAAGAGAAATTAGGCTAATTAAGTTTTCAATTAAACCCAAATTAAACCTTTGTCATTGTTCAAATCACTTAGAATTAAATTTAAATGATTCTCTTCTAAAATACCTTTAAAATGAATATTTATTTGCATTTTTTTAGAATTTTCTATGATTTGTTATGAATTATAGAAGTTTCAGCCATAAAAATTAATTAATTAGCCCTAATTAATCTTAATCCCATCGGCGCCATGTGGACCATGGCACACTTTCCACGTGGCTCCGTGGGATTGGTCACTTAAATGCATCTGACTCAGCGTTGACGTGGATGGCAGTGGAGACACTTTCATCTCTGCCATCCAATCTGAGCAGATCGAACCCGCTGTTCCTTAAGGATAAAATCAGAGAAATCTAACAAATTTGATCTCGACCGTCCATTCCAATCAGGCGGAAAGGATGGTGCGTGATCCGTTGTCACATGAGAGATAAGGGATGGACACCGTCTGCCATTCCTCCCTCAATTTGAGCTCACCCGAGCTCGGATCAACTCAAATGAAGGGATTCAAAGGGATCCAATGGCTAAGATCACATGACATTCAAGTTTCCTTCAAAAGTCTCAAATAAATTTTTGTTGAAAGCTCAGTTTCATGGAATTACCTTGATGGAGCTTAAGACCAGCGGAAAATTTGATTAAGGAAGCTTCATCTAGTAGAGACGAATCCCTATTGAGCAACACGTAAGCCAATTCCTCGCCGTTCACTTGGTGGACCAAGATCTGTCGCTTTGGCCTTGGTTTTGATCGAACTCCTACCTTTGATGGTCAAGAAGCTTAGGAAGCGATTCATTCTTTCAATGAGGTGTGGGTAAGAGGAATTTGGATTTGGTTGAGTATATGTGGAGTTGGGACGGGAAGATGGATGCCCTATTTTAGAACAGTAGAATCAGAGCTTGGGATGACTTGGGATGCTCTGGGGAAGCTCTAGGAGTTTCAAAATGAGCTCAAGTGGGGTTCCAAAGGTGTGTGTGTTGAGTTTGGATCGAAATGAGGGGGGTATATCCCCCTCCCTTGGATCGGATGGGAACCAATTTTGGCCGTCACAGTCGGGGCGGGGTGGTGTCACGCCACATGGCTCGATTGGGTTGGTGGAAGCTCTAGCTGGTGTCTCAAGGCAATAACCATCTCTTTTGGATCCATGGGTTTCGCCTAGTGAGGGAGGTGAGTTAACTCATCTCCCTTTACTCGAAGGCCAACCTAGCCCAGTTGGGTTGGGTTAGGCAGCAGGTTAGACTCCATTTTGGGTTAAAGAGGCTGCCACTTGGAAAGGAAAAAGTGAACTTTGCTATTTTTGGAAAATCCCATGTGGGGAGGAGAATCTAAGGGGGATTTACCTTGGGTTGAGCCCAATTCAAGTTGGGCTAGTTTTGGGCTGACCTAAGGTGGGTTTGGATCAGGTTGGGTCAGGTTTCAATGGGTCATGACTTGGTTCCAAGGGGTTTGGCTCAATTTGGCCCTTATAGGTCAAATTGGGCTAGGATGAGTTGAGTTGACCAATTGGTCAAATTGGATCAAACCAAGGCTTGGGTCAAGTTCAAATGATGATTTGAAGTATTTTAGTTCAATTGGTTTGAATCAATTTGTCTTAGGTTTGATTTTGGCTCATTTGGGTTCATATGGGTTAAGAGATTTACTTGGTCAAATGATCAAGTTGACTTAGTTTGACCCAATTTATGATACTTGATGATTGTAGATTTCATTTATATTTGGGATGATAATTGAAGGAATAATTGATTCATGAGAAAATCAATTGATTTTGGTTTGAATTGAATGAATTTTTGGCTAATTCCATGGAATTGGTTCATATGGCTTAAGCTTGGGTCTTAGTTTGATATTGATATTTGGATTTGATATGATTGTAGATTTGATTGTGGGTTTGATTTATATTTGAGGTGATGATTGAAGATATAATTGATTAATGAGAAAACCAATTCATTTCGGTTTGACTCGGATTAAGATTTGGCTAAGTCCATAGAATTTGTTCATATGGCTTAGAAAGGATCTTGATTTAGTTTGATTTAATTTTGATCATTTGAATGTAGATTTTATTTATATTTGGGATGATGATTGAAGATATAAATTGATTATGAGAAAATCAATTGAGTTTGGATTGATTTATATTGAGATTTGGCTAAGTCCATGGAATAAATCATGTGGCTTAGGTTTGGATTTGGTTTAGTTTGATATTTGGTATTTTGATTTGATATGTGTTCAATTGAATGTACATTTGATATGAATGGAATTTGGTTTTGACTTAAGAAGGTGAACATAAGTTGACTTGAGCCATGGAGTAAGTAGGTCATCTTAATCCTTAAGGCATGACCTAATCCTTAAGGTTAACCCTTCTAAGTCTCTAGGCTTAGGTTAAGTGTTCACCTAATTACTAAAAGTATCTTATGACTAAGGAAGTCTTAATATCTAGAAGACTCTAGATCTAAGAAAAGATTGAATCCTCACTCTAAAAGTGAGGTCAACAATTAGTAACTCAATTAGATTAATCTTAAGAATCCTTTCATATTAAATAAGGTCATTTAAAGTTAACCTAAACTTAAGATTAATTAAAATCATTTAATAAGCCATTCACTAAAGAGAACTAAATCAGATTAATATACTTTAAAAAGTGGCTTAAGGTGGGATGGAAGGGAGTAATCTTCTTCCTTCTCTTTATAACACTTATATGTTAAGTGTAAAATACATGAAACTAAACAAATTATAAACTAAAATTCACAAATCCATTAAATAATTTAAAGTGAAACCAACCTTGAGGATAATTTGAATATTTTCCAAACTTAGAGAAATATAACTCTAATGCTTAGTAAGACATACCACACAAGTCTTAACACACACATTAGAATTACATCACCACTTCTAGCTCTATGTTAGGACGGTGCATGATGTGATACATATTTTATTTTATGTTGTATTATTTATGATGTTGGGTGTATACTTAGACTATTGGCTTTTAGCCTAATCATATTTTATGCAGGGGATTGTGCTTAAGGGGATGCTCAAAAATAAATATAAATGCTCTATTTGATAGTTGTTAAAACCCCTAAGGATAATACAAGTTAGGGAAGGTAGGCTTGGTTATCCATGTGCAGGGTGCTAAGTCCAAATTATATACATAACTGCTTGGGATTGTATGTATGTTTAGCTAATATCTATTTTGCAGGTGTAGTTAGATTTACTCTTTCCATATATGAATGTAATTCTACAATAGGAATTAAGATTAGTGTTATGGAGGATTAGGTTGATCAGTGGCCAGAAGGCTTTGTCCTAGAGTATTGTGATGCCTTTAAAGTAAGCACATCCAAATCAAAGAAGGAGAAGGAAGGAGACATGAAGAATGAAGACCCTAATAGCATGTATTCATTCTTACTTGTAATTATTCTTTCATATTTTGGGTTGTATAAGGGTAGAGCTCTATATCTTTTCCTTTTGGTTAGCGGGTACCACCACACTTTATTCTTTCACGATAGTTATAGAATTGATTGATGATTTTTTTAGATTGGGCATTAAAAATGGCATGGTTTTCATAATTTCTTATGATTGATGCTTTAATATGTGGCCTAGATGTGTTATCCTCTTAGGAAAAAAAACTAAATTTTCTACCTAACTAATCACTCATAACTAAATTTTAAAATAACTCATAACTTCATCATAAAGCCTAGGCATTAAATAAAATAATTAAAAGATTTAGAAACCCCTTAGTTGTATGGTTGTATGTTTCACATCATGCATCTTGAATCACTCTTGCAAAATGAGGGCCTCCACTCTTACACACATAAGGATCGCTTGACTCATGAGATTAACCCTTATTGACGGAGCTTCACCATCTTTCTCTTTTGATTTGGCAAATAATCTACTTCATCATGCATTTAGGCATATAAAAATCCAAATGCCTTTGTCAAAAATGTTGTGTCAAAAAAGAAATAAAAATTGAAAAGATTTTGCATTTATAGATTAAGTCATATGCTCATACCACTGATGCTCTAGTCTCTTAGGGAGTGGGTTTAGGACTTTAGTCTCTTTCTAATTAAATAATTACCCTAGCCATCTTGCAAATTCATAGACTAGACTATATGGTCTTAAAATCATAGGAGATACGTCCACAAGTGGTTATAAGTCAAATTGACGATTTATCCTCACGCCCACATGTCACTTAGATTTAGGTCATGCTTTAGCTCGTACTGAAGCTCCATAGATTTAGAATTCGGTAGTTGTTTCCTTCAGACTATAAGCATGAATCCTCACCTCTTAGGCATTTTTATAATTTTGTGTTGGTGGATTGTAATCCCTAGCAATATAATAAAATTCAACTCAAATAAATAAGTATCTTCACTTTCAAATATATAAAGCCCAATCATAGGATAAATTGAAATGCTCACTAGGCCTCCTAGTATCATGAGCAATTCCTACTTCCCCTTTCAGATTTCAAAAATAAGTCTTCTCCTTGAATTTCTCACTTGAGTTTCTAAACATAACCAATCCTTTGATAGTCTTGATCTTGAAATCTTTGGAGATGATAATTGTTTAATATATTGGAGAGTATTCTTAGGGATTTTCATTCCCTAAGATGTAATCCTCCATAGGGAGCTTTAGAACCCATTTTAATATAAACCCTGCTTTATTCATCTATGTAAAGTAAGAAAAAAAATCTATGGTACATTCGAAGCCCCATCATGTCTTAGGAGTCTTTATTAGGTGATTAGATCCATTGAAGGGTGATGCCTCTATCTTTCAAGATATCATAAATATCGCACTGATCACTTCAATAAGTACCCTACAATCATGTATGTCACATCCAAAATAAACACCACAATTAAAAAAAAATTCATCTTTAGGATAAGCTTTAACAAATGCCTATAATCATCCAAATTTAAATATGCACATAATTTTTATGATTGGGGATGATACTGGCTATCCAAGTAGGAAACTATTGCTTTCGGATAAACCAACTTCAATTAACTACTTTGTTTCCTTAATAACTAATCTCTTAATATCAATTTCCACCATTTTAGGTGCTTGCTTTATTAAAAAAAATACCAAAATCAATTGATAATTTGTGTGCCACTATTACAGAAGACAAACCTAGCATTTTGGAATAAGTTTAAGCAAAATAATCATGATAATGTTTTAAACCTGGATAATATGTAACGCTAGATCTTTTTATAAATTTTTTTTCTAATAAATATAGGATGAGTGTCATTATTTGTATCCATAGTAAAGGAGTACATTCCCCTTATTCGGGAGTTACATTCTTATCATTTATTTTATGAAAATCATTATCATCTTGCATAGAAGTAAGAGAAATCATGTTATACCTATTTTATAAAAGATTTTTATTATGAAATCTTAAACCTTGCCTCTTCTTGTAAGGAGGAATTTTCTAAAGTTTGTAACATATTTTATCCTGGCATTTGGCCATATCTATGGGTAAATTTTTTTAGCCACTTTGTAACTAAATGCAATAAGAAATAAGAAATAAGAATATCTTCTACTTCATTAGAGAAATTAGATTCAGATTCAAGTACAACTTCTATACATCATATCAATATAACATAGAATAAAGTTATATTTTCTTTTTATCTCTCCATAAGTTGTATGTAAATATCTTCAAAGAAAATATTCCAGCTATGTTGGTAGAAGAAATATTTCCATGATAATGCATTGGAAATAGAGTAATATTTAATATTTTATTTCTAAAGTCATTGTGTATTGAGGGACAGTGCCCGAAATTTGATTTTGTCAAAATAAAGGAATATTTTATAATTTAAATTTAAAATTTCTCTTGAAAGGGCATGATGCTTTGAAATTTGATGACTTATTCTCAATTGAATTGTCAAAAGAGCTATAATGAAGTATGAACATATCAAATGGAAGGGTAGAAACATTATCTTTATGCAATCTGTGGATCATCAATTCTAGAGCTAGTCTTCAAAAAAAAATTTGTTTTTCTTGCTTTGACGGTAGAAGGGTAGAATGAAGAGGAGCTTGCTTTAAATCATGACCAAATAAAGAGGTTGCTAAATGGATTGGCATTTTCATTGGGAGAAAATATTTAACATCTTCATAAATGTCAAACATATTCATAGAAAAAAAAAAGGTTATGAATCACCTTGAATAGAGAAATTATCTTCCGGAAGGTACCATTTCATACTCGTGAAGTCAAAGTCATCCTTAAAATGCTCAAGATGATGTGTTTGCAACTTTGCATCAATTACATGGAACTTTTTCTTGGTTCTAAAATCATTGAATTGTAATGGAAAAATAATAGAGCCTAGACTTTTATACCATTTTTCATTAAATCCATTTAACATTAACCTATCAAAAAATAACTTATTTTTATTTAAGGATAATAACTCTAGAATTCATACTGTCACAACATTCATTGAAGACCTGTTATCTATTAGAATTTTGTTAAAGAGTATTTTTATAACTGAAAGCAATTACATAGAATGGCCTATTGTGGCCAGTAATTTTCAATAATAAATTCTCATTATTAAATCTAAAAAAGAGGAGATCTTTAGAGCAAAAGTTTTTTTTATTTTATTTTATTTAGCGAAATGGCCTTGAAAAGCTTTAGGTTCGAGCAAAAGCTTTGATTAAATTTTGACACATTTTAGGTAATAACATTAAAGCATCATAAATACTTAATAATGTAAGAAGTTTTTTTAAGTGAGTTAAGATATTTTAATCTACTTCATATTGTTGGGAGAGCTTGAAATTTTTGTAATGCATCATATCTTACACTAATAGTTATAATCTACGTAGAAAAGTTTAGTGTTTCATGAAAGAACAAAGCTAATAGATGTCAGGTTCTATTTCACCATGAATGGGTAAACTCGGGTGCAATCTAGCTAATAAAAAATTTTAGAAACAACAATCAGTCGACATGGCATGTAAGGTAGTTCCTTTGAGCACATTTAGTAACTACCTAAACTAATAAGTGATATATGTAGGCAACTTATTTGCATTTATGTTTTGATCTCTTTATTAATTATAGAAGGATAATGTGTGTGTGTGTGTGTGTGTGTTGTGTGTATATATATATATATATATAAAATATAATGAAGTATATATATATATATATATATATATATATATATATATATATATATATATATATATATATATATATATATTTATTTATATATATATATATATATATATATATATATAGAATGAAATATGTAATCTATAAAGAGGTTGAACATTTTGATGTTTCACATCTTTATTTAATTATGATTGATTAATACAATAAATTATAGTTTAATGATTTGTATTAAGTATGAGCTTTAGTTACCTTTTCCTTTATTATTATTATTTTTTTTTGTTTTAAGAGATAGCCATAAATTGCTTCACCCTAAGAGATTGAAATTAAGAAAAAAAATGTTTTTTTTTTTCATAGAGCAGAAAGGGAAGGTCGAGTGAAGAAAAGATGGAGTGAGCTCTAGTGGAGGTTTCAATCTCTTGAGCCCTTTGGAGATTAGTAGAGTATATTCTTGAAGATTTTAGAAGATGTCAGTAGAAAGATGGGCGATCTTAAGCTCTCCATGAAGGAGTTGACATCAGGGTTTCCTTGAGAGGTTCTGATGTGGATCATCAATGAGGTTGCTCCAAATTGGGAATGAGTCATAGCTCCTTGAGTCTAAACACTTAGTGAAACTTAGAGGCTTGTTTGCTGCAACTAGAGCTCATGGGGAAATGGTAGAGTGCATATAATTTAAGTTGAGATTGTTGTGAACACCTCATTAAAGAATGAGGGATCACCTTAAGAATCTGAACAAAATAGTTTTTATGGATTCTTAATTAATTTAATAAATTATGCTTTATTCTAATTATTAATTAAGTTATGATTTTGATTATCTTTTAATTCATTTTAAGGACCAAATAACTCTTTAAATTTCATGGATTATATCCTAAGATCTCAAAAAAAATACCTTCAAGAATATTTCATGGAATTTTGATTTATTTCTAAATTATTAATAATTATTTATTACTTATTAATTTAAAAGTAAGAAAATTTTAAATTAATGTTAAAATATTTTAAAAATTACGAAGATATACTATGAAGTTGAATAATACTAAGGAATATTTTATAAGAATTAAGATAATTTTGTGTTAATAGGGACTTTCTATGTTTTTATATTATTTTATCTTTTATAAATTTTAAAATTAAATATATTTTATAAAATCATGAAAATTTAAAGAAGTACTAGAAACGAAATCCCAACACTTTTATAATAATTTTATGTCAATTTAGATTGAACTTGAATTTCTATGATTTGTTAAATTATTTCAAATATTTAAATTATATAAATCTTTTAATATTCAAAATAAATAATTTTTTTCTTAAGTCTTCTCTATTTATATAAAGAGAGATTTACATACATACCATTCAATTCTTATTAATTTACATATCTCACCCTTAAAGTTTATTCTTTATAGTTATAACACATAAATCTTTCGCCGTATGCTTTGCGTGAGCAACCTTATTTCCACGCACCGATAAGGTCTGTCTACGAAATCGTTTTACGAGAACAGACAACTACATTCCCGCGCGAAATCTGCATCTTTATGTAGCTGGTTTGCAACCCTCGCAAGGATCAACAGCTATATTCCTGTGCTAAATCTGCATCTCTTCCACCAGCTTGCAACCTGCGCGAGAAATAACCCAAAGAAGCCCAAACTAGTTCTCCTACTCGTAATCGCACAGGTTTGCGAAGTGTTGCAGCTTATTAAGTTATTTAAACAGTTGAATGAATATTATTAGCAGCTAAATGTATATTATTGCATAGGTATGCGAACCCTCTTTCCTTTCGTGATACTAGATGTTTAGAAAGATTCAAGATTATGGTTGATGTGCGTTATTTTATTCAAGCCTGCTTTAGAAAAATTCCAAGTAGTGGTTTATGACTTTTATAGAAAGTTAGGTATTTTACAACAAATTAGCAGTAGTTAATTATTTTGAACTTCACAGTTAATAGATTTTTTTTTTCTTTCTATAAAAGTAGAAATATTTTTTGATCTTATTTTACTTTTATTGCATAAAGCTGTCATGAAATTGTACATAAATTTGACTTTTTGAAAAAAATTAATTGAAGATTAGTTAAAATTTATGTTATTATTTGGCATGTTTATTCAAATATTTTATGATAATTTCATCCTTGTTTTCTTCATTTCTATGATAGGATTTGTTCCATTCATTTGAACTTGAAGGCATGTTGAATACAAAGAGTTGACTTTTACTAACAATCAAATTTAATGGTTGTTGGATAATATTGAAAACTACAGATCGAAAAAAGTATGAAGTGAGAAAGCAGAAGACTATAAAAGTAGATCGAGATGTGCTTAAATATTTTTTATTAGTATAAAAGATTGAAGAAATTTGTCCTTGGCTCAGAGGATATGATTATTAAATTTACTATTATGTTTATGGCACATCTTCGAACAAATACAAGCTTATTGAAAATGATAATGTAGTAATGAGCATTTTACAATTTTCTAATCAAAGTGGTCGCGTTGAAGTTGTTATTATAACAAAAGATATTTTGAATTATACTTGTGTGTCAGAGATTGGATTCATGCCACATGGTGGAGCACATGTGATGCCACAAAATAAAGAAGGTTTGGATTGATGACATATGCGCAATATGAACATTCAAGCTCGATAGTGATAGTCACTTTTCAGATGAACTTGTCAATATAATGAAGATCAGTTAACTAGTCAAGTTGCAGATAATATGTCATTAGTAGTTGGCACCATATTTGATGATGCAATGAGTTTCAAATATTTTCTTAAGACTAAGGCTATTCATGAGAAGTTTGAAGTGAAAATAAAAGCCAGTGACAAAACACGAGTTATTGCTACTTGTTAGGGTATCCTTGGAGAGTGAGAGCTTCTTCATGTGTAGATGGGAAAACATTTGAAGTCAGAAAATTAGAAGATTTACATATATGTCCAGGTGTCAATAGAGCAGCCAACAAGCAGGCTACATCTAAATGGGTTGCTCAACAAATACAAGATATAGTTAAAATACATCCAGATATTCCTCCAAAATAAATAAATGAAGATTTAGAGAGTAAAAATGGGCTATCACTTCCTTATATGAAGTTGTGGCGTTCAAGAGAACTAGCACAAGACAACCTCTTTGGGTCAATTAATGACAACTACAAGTGGGTTCCTATACTATGAGAAGATCTTATTAGAAGAAACATTGGCTCTCACATTACTTATGAGTATGATATCAGTGACAACTCCTTCAAAAGGTTTTATGTCTGCTTCAAAGTATGTATCGATAGTTTTCTAGTTGGTTACAAACCACTTATAGGGCTTGATGTATGTTATCTAAAATCAAAATATCTGGGGGTATTGTTATCCACAAATTCGTTAGATGGTATCGATATTTACACCATCGCTTTTGCAATGGTTGAATCAGAATCGAAAAGCACATGATAATAGTTTTTGAAGAATTTAATTGACTTTTTTAGTTTCGAGGTGGTGTCATTATCTTTTATTTATGATATGGAGAAGAGATTGGGAGAAGAAATTAAGTTTGTATTTTCTAATGCAGAATATAGAGTTTGTATACACCACTTGTGGAAGAACCTCAAGAAGTATCATAACTTTCAAGATAGCCATAAGATTAGAAACATTTTTTGGTTGGCTGCAAATGCATACACAAGTCATGAATATGAGTCAAAAGTTAATGAACTGTGTAAAGTAAGCCCTCAAGTCTATTCTTATCTTCTAAATTTACCAAATAAATGGTCAAGATCCTAATTCCTTCTTGAAATTAAAAATTACTACAACACCAATAACTTATCAGAGTCATTTAACTCTTGGATATGAGTGACTAGACATAAACCAATTGTTGAGTTGATAAACATGATTAGAGGAATGTTAATGGAATAAAGGGATGAATGAA
Source organism: Cymbidium sinense (assembly GCA_021442155.1). Lineage (NCBI taxonomy): Eukaryota > Viridiplantae > Streptophyta > Magnoliopsida > Asparagales > Orchidaceae > Cymbidium > Cymbidium sinense. Next base: position 155,138,383 of record CM038217.1, on the reverse strand, counting down.
AGATAAATGCATCAAGTTGGAGAGGTGAACTAGTACCTGTTATTGAAGATTACATGCGAGAGATTACTATAAGAAAGGAATAATTTATTATCAGGCAATCAACTTCATACACGGCTGAGGTTGAAGATCATTCTGAAAGACATGAAGTAAATATTAAGCTAAAACTATGTAGCTGTAAATACTAGCAAATGACTGGCCTTCCATGTATACATGTTGTTTCTTTCATCGGTTCGAAGGAACACCCACTATGGTTCACTTATGTGGATCAATATTATCATGTTATTAGGTATTTGTAATTATTGTATTTAATTTCGTTTGTACATTTAACATTTGTCATTGCATTTGCAGATATGCTATGGCTTATGATAGTGCAATATCAACTCTGCTGGATTAGAGTCAATGGAGAAAATGTACTGATGATATTGAGATTGAGGTACCTAATACACTCAGACCTAGGGGTAGGCTAAGAAAGAGAAGAATATGAAGCTTCATGGAAAACAATACCAAAAAATTACAAAGGGTTCATAAGTGTAGTCGTTGCGGATGTTGGAGTCATCACAAGAACACCTATAAAAATGCCCTTGATGGATCAAATACATAGATTCCAGATGTAGACATCAATGCTTACAGTTCAGAAGTATCATATGCTGACTTGGGAACTAAGGTAAAACTACCGGTTAGGAGAGGGCAACATGATGATGAAGTTGAAGCAATGAATTAATGAGAGTAATAGTTACTAATAGATTTGGGAGCAGGAATTCAAAGTATTTTTGCACATATTTGAAACAATCTACATAGCTTTTTGTGGCTTTTAGTTCCAACTATTGTATGCATTTTTTGTAAACTTTCATCTCAGATTATAATCACAAATATCTTTTGAAGCTGGTCACATTTGAATTTGTTTTGTAGCTAATTTAGTTTCAAGAAATTTGTGTTGTAGCTAATTTTTGTGGCTTTTAGTTCCTCTTTGAGAAGAAAATTTTCTCATGAAATTCTTGAACAGGTGAAAATCAGAATTGAGTTAATCTATCAACAAAAGTTAGCAAATCTGTTCTCAGAAAATGATGAATTTATGTCAGACCATAGAGAATAAAAATTCAGCAAAAATATTTTAATTGTTAAAAGGCTGATGCTTTGTCATAATGGGCATATGCTTTTTTCAGTGGGAATCTTTCAGTGGGCATCATTCAAAACATTACCCCGCTCAGAATCATTAGATTTCTCTGTTGTTTCTTTTGCATAATCAGTAGGAGTGTCATTTTGAAGGCCATCTGTTTTGGCACTTGCATCTGATGAGTATGAACGACAAGAAAACTGTGCACCCGATGGGAGAAAGCAATGTTGTAAATATGGTTCCTTTTTCATAAAACAATGACTATTTAATGATTTATATAAATTTTATTAGAAAATCTATCACTGCATTGTTTAATCTCATGAGAAGAGAATGGGATCGTTGCAACAATTTCCTCCACTGTATGATGTGAAGTTAAGGTTTTTACCTTAAAGATTTTTGCCTTCATTAAAACATGACGCTGTTTGAAAGTAATTCCACCTGAACTTCAAAATATTTATACTGCGCGCATGCAATTGTGAAGATCCAGCAAAAGAACCATGCCAGCTCGCAGCATGCAAGCAAACTTGTAAAATTGTCCTAACTCTTGACATGGCTGAACTACTTCAAGTTTTCTTCACAGAACTGCAACCTTTTGTGCACCGTTATAGTAAAAATAAGTTTGGGTGAGATGTATAATGTAATGAAAAAAATGAGATAAGATTTCCATTGGAATATATTCTTTCAGGTACTATCCTGGAGCAGGCTATTGTTCGGCTGTGAATCTTATTGTAGAGGAGTCTCAGTTGCCCTTTCCAACTTTATCATGGCTGTCTAAGAACTTCAGCTTCCAGAATCAGCATAAGCTAGGCGTTGCTAGTTGGTCCTAAACAAGTTCATACCAAGCGACGAGTTCTTGTTGTGTTCCAAGTATTCTGATTTGATTTTAACCAAATGTATCTTCCCACCTGGGAAGAACTGATGTGAAGCATGCCTGATAATGAAGTTCCTGAATTCAAAAATTGATTCATCCAATATATCTTGGATTAAGTGGTGCAAGAATAAGCCTATCAGTTTCTCTGTTTTCTAATTTGATATTAACTAGTGTATTTTATGAAAAACAATAAACTACCTATTTCTTCCAGCCTCATTTTTATTGCAGATTGCTGGAATTTTGAATCACCTAAAGAATTTCAACCCTAAGCTTAAAATTCTCAAATTCTTGATTGAAGAATTATCCTCCATTAGGTTAGCGGTGATCTAATCCTTTCTGCATTTAAATTCATTATATTTCACCAGTAATCAACCTTTTTGTGTTAAAATTTCTGATTGTTAATCAGCAAAATCTGCTGGTCCAACAATTGGAAGCTTTCCTTACATGGGAAACCGTGTATCTTGATGGTTGAAAAATTATGGAAACATCTAAGACCAAAACATTGAATAGATTTAGGAAGCAATAATTATTGTAATCCGCTGTATAACATTCCCCTTAAGCTTTGTTTTAGAATATAACTTCTTGTATCTCCTTTTGTTCTTAGGATAGTTGCTATTTTGTATTATTGAATATAATTTCTTTTAGTTTCTAGAAACCGGAGTTGTCAGTTCTATTTTTCACTATCTTATCTTCAATAAAATTAGTTCATTTTGATGTAAGCATTTGAAAGTGATTGTGTTGACCTCCATATATGTCATAAATCGTCGGCTCTACAAATCAAGAAGACTGAATGACAAATCGCTTAAAATGACCTGACGTCACCGAAAATGGTCGAAACGATCTCCGATCGAACGAACGGACTTCTCCGTCGCGTTCAGAACGTCGAAATTAATCAAAATACAAATATTGCATAGTCTAAAGAACGACCGATATAGAGATCGAGCTATCAATGTCGACGGCATATCGAGTCGGTAGCGACGATGTTCAAACGACCTTGACGAATTGATCGCTGCTTATTTCAAACATCTAAAACTATCAAATGATATCTCACTCAAGACGAAGCCGAAATATCGAATGATTTGAAGCGCAAATCGAGTGAAATGCACGGACGCCGAATTAACCTAAATGACCTACGATCGACAAACGGACTTCTCTATCGCATTTAGAATATCAAAACCTGCCGTAATATACATGATAATGATAATTAATCGATCAAACGATCGGCCATTAACGCTTTGCACGATATCGAGGGCGTAACGCAATCCAAACGACTGCTCGTAAATTGAAATATTATTTCAAAACGCCAAAATCTATTAAGTAGCTCGCATTCAATTCAACGAGTCTGCATGAATGTCGAGCTTCGGCGCATTTTGAGTTGAAATGTAATTTGACGTTACTAACCAAACGGCTCGACATAAACGGACCGCTGCGTCGTCAAACATCGAATAATCTATATATATATGATCATTGATTTTATCGATAAAATTCACATTAAATTTAATAATTTATATATATATATTTGAAATGTGAATTTTATCAAAAAATTCAATTAAAGTCATTTAATCAATTAAATAAATAACACTCCTAAATCCCACACTCCTCCAACCATTCCCTCTGCCCTTCTTCTTCTCCTCAACCGCAAGGCAAAGAAAAAAAGAAGGGCAAGGCTCGTCCTTCGTTTGAGCCTCAACTACAAGGAGAGGGGGCAAGCCCTCTGGTTCGTTCATCCTCCAAGGACCGACGCTCCTGTTCTTTGGCTGCGGAGAAAAGCTTGGTGCCTGGGGTCAAGCTCTCCAAGCCGTAAGAGCTCTAGTAGCCAAATCTATGAATTCTTCTCTCTTTTTTAAAATTATTTATCCCCTTGCTCTGACGGGAGTGGATTCTAGTGTTCATGGCTACTGGAGCAATGATTTCGAGCAGAAGCTTCGGTTCGCTTCGTGTCTCAGGGAAGAAGTATCAAGGAGATAGGCCTAGTTCTTGTGACCGAGAAGTGCAGCTTGCCTATAGTATAGACAGAAAGAACAGTCTTCTTTGGTGAGAGGGAAAAGCTTCTATCAAATGGCCGGGAAAACTTATATCCTCAAAATTTCGAAGCCATGAATGTAGCTGGCAGATTTCCTGCAAGAATAAGATTCTTTTTTTCCTCATATACACTAAACAATAGTCGCTCATACCAAAGAAAGAGCCAAGAGATTCACTTAACAATGTCAACCATTCATATACTCTTGATCGTAAGCAGGAGAAGTGGTTTAAAGATATATCTGGACTTCTTTCAAAACTTTCACAATTGCATGATGGCCTGACGAGGGCAGATGCCAATACGGAAGTGTTAACTAATACAAGTTGGAAAAGAAAGCATAATGAAGTTGTTACAAAGCTTCAAGCAGGACAAGATTGTTGGCCGTATGATTGGAACAACTGGAGCGGAAATCCTGTGTTGCTGTGGGTTACTTCAGACTCACACAAGAGGAGCAGAACATGATGATGGATATGTGGAGGCAGGCAACAAGAAATACTATGTTCAATGAGTGGCTAAATGAGTGGTGGAAGGGCACTCCAAGTTGTTCACAAGATGAAACAAGGAATGGTGGTCTTCCAGAAGAGGGTGGAACCAAGCACCGTAACCTATAATATACTGATAGCTTAAATGTGGGAATGAAAATATATATGCTTGTCTTTATGCAGGTTCAAAGATCTCATCATGCTCATCGTGGCGATGATGAATGATTGTGGTGCAAAGACAGCCATACGCTTCATCAAGATCGGTAAGCCAAAGCCGATGTACATCTATGTCGAAATGTCTGAAATTTGACTATTTGCATATATATATATTCGCTTTGCGCTGAAAGCTTATTACGCTCATCGCAGAACAGATTGAATTTACGATGTCTTAAAACACCAACCATCACGCCATCGAGCTGACGGAGAAATAAAGAATGTCGACGACTCTGCGATGACGGAATAATCTCGAAAATATTAAATTTAAACTAAAATTCAAGACTTAAACAAATTCAAATGAAAATTAACTAAACTTAAGTTAAACAAAAGGATATATGATAAATATGAAGATAAATGTTAATCAAAGAGAAATAGGGGGAGAGTATTTAAAAAAAATTTGGAAAAAATAGAAACTCATTTAAAATGCAAGTAAAATTTGAAGAGGCTAATATCAAACTCACAAGCTTTAATTGTAATTCTTATAGCTTAAATTAAAGCGATAAAATGAGTTCTTTTTTTAAATTCTCAAAATTAAATAAATTTTAATTGAAACTTTGGTAGGCTAATATTAAACTCACGAGCTTTAAATTGTAATTCTTTATGGCTTAAATTGAAGCGTTAAAGTGAGTTCTCTTCTCTTGCAAATTTCTCAAAATTAAACAAACTTTGATTGAAATCAGGGGAGGCAAACGACAAGCTCATAAAAGACTATAAGCTAAATAATATCTAAGAATTGGAAAATTCAATAATATATTTCGCCACCGGATCTGCAATTCTTTCTATAAGCAGATAGAAGACGACACCAAATTAAATGCTACATGAATGACGAAGCTTTATTTCAATAAAAAAATTAAGGAACTTCCTTTTAAATTATATTTTCAAAATCAATGAAATCACTAATTAGGTGAAATTAGTTTATAAACACGCATACGTCGGAAAATGAGATTTTACGCGGCAAATTTTAATGTCAAAAGGCAGATGCTAAGTTGGAATTAAATGAACATATGAAATCAATCTCATAATTGAAATAAATCCGCATAAAGTCTTAAATACACTGCGCCCCGACACATATCTTTGAATGCTTAAATTCAAGATCAGGATCGGCGGTTGCTTTCCTTTAGTCTTTGAGGGGTTAACAAAACCTAAAACTATAATAAGAGTTTCAAATCGAAATATCTCGAGAATGATTCGTGGACAAGATCTTTTGTTAGTAGTTAAAGAGTGAATCTAAAGTTCTCAAATATATTCGAGTCAATCAATTAACTACCCCAATAATGGCTGTGTTGAATGGTGATTTCAATTAGAGGGGATACTTTCATCAAAAATGTGATTCTAATTTTAAATCAGATTAACTCAAATTAATATTAAATCAAATGTGAAACGCCTTCTACGCCACCGGATTCTCAACACATCATACAAGGGAACGAATAGAATGCGTTAATTAAGGCATTCTCAAATACATCCGCATGGGCTTTAACACTATGTTTAGTGCTTAAATTCAAGTGCAAGGATGTGCTTATTTTCTTATGCAGTGTTAACAAAATCTAAAACTATAATAAGAGTTTTAAATCGTGAAATATCTGAACCGATTCGGATAGTAAATATAATGTTAGTAGATCTAATCCTTTATTAGTAGTTAAATAGAGTTGAGATCCAAATCTCTTAAACATATTCTAATTAATCAATTTTGTAGAATCAAACGCTTAAATTAAATTTTATCATTAAAAGTTTAAATCAAAACTCAATTTATCACCTGCATTGTTTGTCTTAAATTAAAAAACTCTACCACAGGAGCCAATGCCAAATCAGTGTTATTATATTCACTCAATCAATCTCACCGTAAGGACGCGATGGTCCTCGATGGCTGGCTTTAGCTCCACAGACGGTTAGCCAGACCGAGTCCTCGACGGTGATTTAGAGGCTCCATTATATTACGTGACGCCCGTATGCTCCCAATGTCTACCTTTGAGTTGTGAATCATAAGGTATTGATAGGCAACATGTCGTAAGGTAGATTGCACTATCTCCTTAGACAAATAACATTCTAGATCTACAAGGATTTCTTCGACGACGTAACCCATGTATTGCTGATAAGGATTCTTCGGTCAGGTTGGGTTAACTACCTCCTCACTAGTGTAGAGCGATCGCAGGGATAACGGAACCATGAAATCTAGATTGGGCATGTAATCATTCCCCCAACCATCCGGTTTAAGCTGAAATGATGAATTTCATAATCTTAAATTCTAAAACTCATATATTATATATGCATTGCTTATAACAACTATTTAATCGAAAGTTCTCTCACTTATTGGGAGGAGTAATTAACTATAGGGGCTTGCGCCTAATGGAAACCTGGAACCATATCTAAAGTCCTCGCAAAATGAGGGTGAAATCTTTGGGTAGTGTTTTATCTACTATTCCATCTGTCTTCTGAAAATTACACTGACATTTTAAATCACTCTCTTAATTGAGAGATCGATAACGAATTTTCGGAGCCCACAGATTGAAACTAAGTTCAAAAATTGATCTTTATCAAAGTAAATTTCAATAAAGTTGATTTACTTTTAGCATGAACTTCTTTCATGCAAACTCAATTTCAAACAAATACCACCCAGCTCTTAACTCAAAAGAATGAATTAATAAGATAATATGTCTCCCTTAAGTGAAAATTCAACAAATGTAGTTCTATCAATATATGTGACAAACATGCATATGGAGCCATCCCCTTTTTTAAAACCTACATGAATTTCTGCTACATTCAATCAATTATATTTTTAAAAAATTCTACCAACACATTAAACCATGGGGACAATATATAACCAAAAATAAAATAATTTCATATATAATAGATACCAAAGTACATTATCCTATACAAATTTTTTATCAGTGATTTTCAAGAGACCATCAAATACATGATTAACTTAATGAGGAAAAATATCATTCCAATAATGAAAGCATTGCTAACATAATTTTATTTTGGGTTAAGATGGTCTCAAGTTTCTTCATTGTGTTCTCTTAAAAAACTCTTCCTTGATTCTCCGTTTGATATTTTCTATGGTCATCATCATTTAATCAGATGAAATAATCACAATCATCTTTCGTTCGGTTTCGAGGATATCTTATAATTTTTTACCATAATTTCTTTCTTTATAGCTCGCGAATACGACACATTGTAAATCGCAATAACAAAACACTTGATGTTCTCTCGAGATTCCCATCGATGCGGATGATTGACTTGAGTTCATTTTGGGTAATGTAGAATCTATTAAACAAAGTTAAGAAAATAAACAAATTATTAACAGTTAAAGATATTTAAATAAACGTGAAAGAACAACAAATATTAGTGAACTCTGGAAAAAGAAAATAAATTTGTGGTAAACTAACATCAATGTGCTTGATGTTAGTTTACAAATAACTATGATGAACTCTGGAAAAAGAAAATATATTTGTGGTAAACTAACATCATTGGTAAACTAACACCATAATTTTTTTCTTTATAGCTCGAAATACAACACATTGTAAATCGCAATAACAAAACACTTGATGTTAGATTCTCATCGCGATGATTGACTTGAGTTCATTTTGGGTAATGTAAACAAGTTAAGAATCTATTAAACAAAGTTAAGAAACAAATTAACCGTTAAAGACATATTTCATTGTGCTTCACTGTTGTATAGCAAAATATGGTCCCATTCTAATATCATGCATATCTATTTCTACTTAGTGCTCATAATTTATTGCTAATATCATTAGTAGAGAGTTCTAATAAGGCAAGTCAATCAGTGGACGACAAGGAGGAATTTGATGAATGCAAGGAGCTCTCAATTAGTGGGTCTCCATAAATTTCTGCTCAAATATTAACCTTCAGGGAACTGGCAACTGCAGCTTAGAAATTCAGAGTTTTCAATTAGTGAGTTTCAACAAAATTATGCTACATTTTTTTCTTTTTAATTACTTAGAGCTATTTCTATTTGATGTCATTTGATTCATCTTAAATATAGTTAGTAAGTCATGTTGGAATAGGGATGAATATAAAAAAGAGAATCCATGAAGTTCCCAGATCCCACCATGCAGGTGTTTGCATCACATTTATTGCTAATATCATTTTTCTTACCAAATGCTTGCTATGGTTGAACATTAATTTATAAGAAAACTATTTAGTTTTATAAATTGTTGGTGGAGGAATGCTGAAAAACCTATCTATACATTCAAAATAGATAACTTAGCATAAAATCTTAACTGAAGCTAAATGCCCATGACACAAACAAATCAATAGTGGAGGAATGTTGCACTTGCGAGTCTACAAGTGCTTCAATAAAAAGAGACAATAAAAATGACGATGCCAACCTCCCGAGTGCAAACTGCAGGCAGAAGATGGAGATGAGTAGAGCAGGAGTTCTAGCGGGACTGCGAGGGAGGAGGAAGTTTGAAGAAGGTGTATCTCCCTATACTCAGAAGTAGGTTTTGGGCAGTGCGTGCTATGAGCAGAGGAAGTTGGCAGATGGACCTTATCAGTGCGCGGAAATAAGGTTGCTCACGGTTCTCCCAATACGGAGTTACACGCAAAGCATACGACGTCATGTAGGATGGTGGATCTGATGTATTTAAAAGATTTAGGTGTTATAAATGTAAATAATAAACTTTAGGTGTGAGATATGTAAATTAATAAGAATTGAGTGGTATGTATGTAAATCCCCCTTATATGAATTGATGACAAAATTTTAGTGATTTTTTATCTTATTTTGTTTATTATGAATTTTCTATATAAAAACTATTATAAATTTTTATATTTTAGTGAATGAATATTCATTGAAAATTAATTTTGATTGTCCTAACTAACTCAAAACTACATTTCAAGAGACTTTGATAAGTTTTTGAAATTATTTAATATTAAATATACTTTATTTAATTATTTTAGAATGTATAAATAATATTACAATAATTTAGTAAATTCTCAAAAATACCACATCTAACTTAGCAAAGCAGAGGGGATATTTTGAGTGATTTAAAAAATTATTACATAATATTAAATATTATTTAAATAAATATTTCAGTTATACATGACATTGAATTGAACATATTATTCATATTAATGAAACACATAACATTTAATGGTACATTTTTATTTTGTATTTTTTAATGGTGAGCTATAGATCAAATAAAGAATATACATGTAAACTAAATTAGAATAGTTAATCAAAGTTAAATTTATGTATAAAGAAGATCGATTAAAAGATCAAGCTAACTTTATGTAGTCTTTTCACATATTAAATAGGAATTAAAATAGTATATAGTATTAACATCCACTGGCAGTACAGCTGAATCCGTGCCATCCTTTCCCCTTATACCATATAAGCTCAGAAGGCCCTGCTCATGCGCCTAAGAATATGGTTGAAATTCAAGATACTGAAAGACAAACCACTCCAAACATGAATAATGCTCAGCCTGCAGAATGTCAGTCATGGCTGCAGAAAGCTTCATGGAAATACCTTGTTGGAGGAAGAGAAAACAAATCATTCAGCATCTCCAATGTCCTATTAAGCTTAACATCAGCATCTCCAGAAATGTCAAATTTTGATTGTTTTTCGTTTTTTTTTTCATTTCCTAGTAAGCACATAATTAACAGTATCTATATAATACTTTATATAAATAAAATATATAACTCATGTTTGTCGAAGCATAATGTAAATTTCATGAATGTCACCAAAATTTTGAAACTTCATGCAAACCAATCATTTACTAGAAATTATTTAATGAGAACATGAAACTCAGCCTTTCCGAGATTATTAAATATATGACAATTTTTTTAAAATAAGTATCATTAAAATGCTAATTAAGTAATTAAGTATGATTAAAAAGAAATTTCAAAATAGATGCCGCCCACTGGCGATTGGCTAATCGTCGATACACGATCATTACACGTTGAAGAGACCGCCACTAAGGGGACCGCCTTCGATTATGAGTCGGCCGCTACCGGACATATTATTAGGCCGACGGCCTATCTTCGAGCCGATTCGCCCCGGACTTCGTTTCCTCGCCCATAGGCCCGACGCCTTCTTCATTTCCGTCCATCACGGTCCTCTCTCCTCTCCACGTCGGCGTAACGCCAGATTGCTGCTTGTCTTGTCGTAATCGAAAGGAACTTCCTTTTTTCCCCGACAGCTTGCTTGACCACTTCTCCCATCTTGGAAGTCAACATTAGCTTTCGGCGACAATTCGGCTCCATTGCGTTCGAAAAATTCCTTTACGATTCTACATTTTTTTGACTTCACCGTCATTCTTTCAGAAACACCGGTAAATCACTTTTTTATCAATTTAATTAATATAGCGTGTGTTGGGGTTAGAGTTGTATGGTTAGAATTTTGTTTGGGATTTGATTTGTAGGTTTGTGTTTGCTTTAGGTGTTAAGTAGCCAATGGTAGTATTATTTAGGTGTCGATTAATATAAATGATTATTCATATAGCTTGTTTTGCAAGAATGAATAAAGAATTTGTTTCGTTTATTCTTTTCTATGGAGGCGAACTGAGCATCGATGAGCAATTCAGTCAAAGTTATGTGGGAGGTCGAAATCGCCCGTTCTCAAGGCCACGCTGACCGGAATTGAAGCAACTGACATGAGAACCTTGCACATTGATTGAGCGCCACACAATCACTCTTACGCGTTATCTCGGGTAACGGATTTATACCCGTAATTTCTCGACGATTTATATTTGTGAAGTAACACTGGACGAAACTTCCCGTCAGATGTTAGTATTGTATGTCGAAGTGGAGGACGTTAATGTTGCATCCACATCAGCTGATCTGACAATAAGGTTAGTAGATATACCACTGACGACACACCAGGATTTCATCGCACATGCACCTCTAGGGATACAAAGCAGCTTTGATGAGTTGATTCTCAGGTAACATCGTGTCAATCTTTCCCCGCTAGTTGTAATAATTATGATTGGTTATCGTCCAACTTCGAGTTTTATGGCGTTGATGATGTTGTTTATCATTGAGGAACCATATGTGCCTCGCTCGCAGCGAAGATGAGTATCGACTACGAGCAAGTGGTGTGGTGAGTCCGGGTGATATTGCTGATGACGCCACTCGGATAAGCGCGTCGGAGTTTACCATGATCTTCTAAGAAATCACTCCAAATATATTGACCGAAAGTCGATGTATACAAACGAGTATGTCCGGATGTGCCAGACTACGAGAGAGTGGGACAACGATATTTACTTCGACGGTCCTTCTGAAAAAACTGTCCTAACAGACGATGCTGAAATCCCGGGTGACCTTGTTGAAGGTATGTGCTTCGCAAATAAACGGAGTCTGCAATTTGCTACTGTTGGGTGGTGCATAGTAAATAATGTTCAGTTCCAAACACTTACTTCTAACCAGAAGAACTACACGGTATTATTTGCACATCATGATACCTACTGGGACTGGATGAGCACCACTTACGGGATGCCGATAGGCAGAGCCGCTATGCAAAGACTTGGATGAGTGTGCACATATCGGTGACACATATTATGGATCGGTGCTTACAGAGGGTGTCGCACACCATGACTGGAGCACCGGGCCATCTACTTATGCGGATCCAGGTCCATCTATGTATGTTGATTCAGGTCCTTCTACCTATCAGCCTACATATGAGTCGCAACCACCTATCTTCCAGGATGATCCACGACGTCGAAGATCTTACCGGAGGGTCACCATCACCGCGTGATCGTCATCCCGCACCGGTATACACGGGAGTGGTGCGATTCCACGGGCCGGAGGCGAGATGTTTAGGGTAGTGTATTTGTCTGCATTATGTTTCTTTTATCTATTTTTTATTCATTGATCATTTATGCTTATTGACTCTCAGTTAGTTGAATGTATTTGTTCAAATTGGGATGCAAATACTCAGATCATATTATTATATTTCATATGCACTTTCTTTGAACTACTTGAATTAAACTAAACTGATGTTCTACTAAACTCTTTCGCCTGTTGTTTTATGTAGTATGACATTCAAACGGTTTAGCTTACAAACTTGTAATAAAATAAATTTATTTTAAAGTTCGTCACTTTACAAATGAATCAATGTGTAAATTAAGTAAGAAAGGTAATAAGTGACTCTATTACAAAAGGCACAATATTAAAGATTAACTTTAACTTCAAGCTAAATCAATCAATATACTAATCTCAAGTCTATAACATAAATCTAAATATAGAAGATACATGTGTGATTACTAATATTTATGTTAAAATCATATAATAATTATTAGAAGTAATACAAATTAAAATTATAAAGATTCTTTGCACAATAAGAATTATTTTTGACTTAATATCATACTTATATCCCAAGTTTTGTAAATCAATGATACTTAGTTTTAAAAAAAAACATCGAAGCCCACTTTGGGGGGGCTTCAGTATCTGAAGCTCGCCTGATAAGTGGGCGGCATTCTCATTCGATCATACGTCGCATTATCGGCGTGGCTAGTCACCCAATTAATTGGGTATGTACTTATTTAAATTTTTTTAACCATACTTAATTACTTAATTAGCATTCTAATGATACTTATTTTAAAAAAATTGCCTAAATATATTTATGCATCTTAGTGTTACGCTATATAACTAATGTCAAATGATAATTTAAGAAGTCATATTGTTAAAAAGGACAAAAACAAGATCATGAATTTCTTATGCCACAGACGACTCTATAGAGTTTTTCAATAATGAAATGCATGCATCCTTCTTCTATCCTCCTATTAAGAAATTCTGCGATGTATATTTCGGCAAGATTGATATCTCCTCTGAAGACTCCATTTATAACTGTTGTTGTTATCTATGGCTATCCAAAAATTTTGGCCTTCAGAAGACCTATCGATCGAACCTAGGTTCTCGGCCCGCGGCTGCCTCCTTACAAACGAAGCAAGTGGGAAGAGTTTAAAGATGTTAGTTTTCTTGAAGAAGAACAAAAGTTTTACGTCATCACACATTTCTCGGCGGTGATAACCTTTGACCTCAATGGACAAAATGTTAAATTGATCTGCCCGGTGATACAAGACCCATGTGTCACAAACTCTGATACCAAAAACTACATTGTCATTTTATCGAAAATTCTTCTTAAAATCGAGAGGGAGATCAAGTTTATTAAAAAGGAGACCGATGAAAGCCATACAAGGAAGACAACCGGATATTTTCTTTTAGGTTTGTGCCGATTGTTGCTGCTTCTTCTTGCTCTTCCTCTCAATGGATCTCCATTAAAGACATAGGGGATTGCTCTCATTGGCAGTAACGAGACTATTTCGCTGCATCACATGGTTGTTCTTGAAATGAGACAAAACTGTATGTACTTCTCTAAGCATGGGGAGTACATGTCACTAGAGGATGTTGATTGCGATGCTAGATTGTTTGATCTCCATAATGACTGCTTTCAATATTTCTTAGAAACCGATCCACTACCTAACTGGACCCTTCAATCTGGTTTATACCATCACTTTCATAAATTGAATCTTATTCTTTTCTAAAAAAAACATGTAACATAAATATTTTTGAGTTGGAAGTCTATTTTTAATATTTATTTGACTATTTTTTTAAAGAAATATGTCGTAGCATTTTTTTGTTTATTTAAATATATGTTTCCCACTTTTGTCATTTTGACTCGAAGAAAGATATTGATAATGTTTAGTTATTGTTAAGACTTTTTATGAAATTTAACATATTATAATGATTTCGTGTAGGTAGTTTTGCAACATCAACATATAGTTTATCAATGTCAGTTAAGTATTTAAATCTGCTGCAAGGTCAACAACAACTACATGGAGTAAAAAAAATTAAATTTATATAAAAAGAATGAGAGTAACTACTCTAAATTATACACTAACATGCTACACAACAAATATATATATTTCAAATGTATTAGGCATTAAAATTCATTGAAATAAAAATCTAATCTTCTTAACATTAATGGCAAATTGCTTAAAATAATTTTTTTAATCATTCACTCAAAGATGTATATAACTCGAGAACTATAACGCCTATCTATTGTATGATTAGATCTAATATTTTTATATGTGGCAAGACAAGAAAAATGAGTCAAATTCAAAAAAGATAATAATAAAAATATAATTGAATAATATTTAAATCATCTCCTAACCATATTTGAAGCATTTTTGAATCAAGATCCAACACAAATTCAACTAATTTTGAAACAATTCAAACTATGATTGAATAAAGATCAAATCATGTTTTACTACTGATCGAATATATTTGAATGATGATCTAATTATGAGCAAATAAGGATTGAATAAAATAAAATGAGGATATATCCTTGTTTGAAACATCTTTGAATAACAATTAAATAATCCTTTAAAAAATTGAGCTATCTTTGAACAATGTTGAATAAGAATCAACAAAAATTGAATAATGATGATTTAGTTGAATAATCTTTGAATAGTGATTTAGCAATTTTTAAACAAAGAGCAAACCATCTTCAAACAATGGTTGGCAAATCTTCCAATGATGATAGAATCAATGAATAAAATTCAATTTGTCCTCAAAATAATGTCTCAAATGATTAATAATGAATAATAATCAAATAAAATAATAAATATGTTTGAATAATCATTGAATAATGATTGACCAATAATTAAAATAACTTTGAATAATGATCGAATAATTATTGAAAAATCAGACCAAATCAATCAACTCAACTAGTTTGACTGTTAAGTGCATATGGTCGATCATATTAAAAATCGTAAAAATCAACTAATTGATCTAGATTACATATAACCGACCAGAAAACGTATTCATTTTAATTGCCTTTAATTCTTAACCAAATAAGTAAAATTTTACTAAAAATTATATTAAATTATATATAATATTTTAATTTTAATTATTTAAAAAATAATTGTATACTTTTTTAAAATCTTCATTTTTTTAAAGATGAGCTTAGTTGAATTTTAGTATGCCCACCAAAAACTTCCAAGAAAAAATATTAACATAAATATTAAAGAAGGTTTGGCTGTTAAAACTAACAGGTATTGAATTACATAATCTTGAGTTAAATATTTTTTATATCATATATATATATATATATATATATATATATATATATATATATATATATATATATATATTGCACACATTTGTTTAAATAAATAAATTGGATAAAGTTTGAATAAACCCACACGTCGATCTTGCCGCCCTTTCATGCACTTAGTTTCGTCGATGGGAAGAGTGTTGTTATGACGCAGCACGAAAAACCCATAGCCAAGTTCGGTCGAAAGCCAAAAGATTAAGATGAGGGAATAGAAGAAGAAAATCAAATCCTAAATGAATTCAATCGCTCGCCACTTTGATCGCTTCAAACTTCTATGTTTATCATCCGATATAAACTCACCCATCTCCTGTTCATTAGGGCTGAGAAATTAGCCCGAAGATTGTGGCTCGCTCGAAAATTGACTCATATTTGGGCTCGAATCAAGATCGAGTTGAAGCAAATGAGCCCAATTTTGAGCCAAAATTTGGCTTGAAATTTTTTCGACTCGATTTCGATTCTCACACGCAGCTCGATTATTTGAGTCGCGATCGGATCATGTGGTTGGGTCGTCGGCCCGGAAGGTGCGAAGCCCTATTACCCAAATGCAGATTTCCATTTGACCAAGGGCATCGTTGAAGCAATGGTGAAAATGAAATTCCTTTCTGTAAGTACCTCAGCCTCAGGTCCTCGACACTGGACAGTTCGAGACTCTTCTCTACAATCTTCTTTCTATTCTTCTCCTGCGATCGCGCGGCTCATACCCTAGTTTTTTGAAAGCAGGCAGTGTCACTCACGATCTCGTCGATCAGCGACTTCGATCTCTATTGGTTGTAGTGTCTGAGACATTGAGGTGTTTCTTTGTCACTATCATTTTCGTTCGACGTAGCTTGTTCGATCTCTACATGCTCGGTTTGCTTCTTTGCTCTAGATTTACTCATGCGATGCGACAATAAACTACCTACTTTTTTCATTTCCTAATTCTGCAAGTATTTCATGCTATGAGCCTATGAGATGTTGGTTCTTTCAATTATTTTCACACTCGAGCTCTTCTAAACTTCAGAGGTTTTGGTTTTTTCAATTATTTGAGTTTAGAGATTTTCTTAAGTTGCTTTTATTTTTATTACCTAATTAAGTGTCCAAGCTCATGACGTGCATCTCCGTTTTACTGCAGATGAAGTTATATCTTATTTTTTTACCTACATGTTATCCTTACTGTGTTCTGATTTTTGAATGGTCTACAATTCTACATGGAATATTTTGTGGAATTAGGGACGGGCCGGACGGCTTTGTCTTAACTGTCTCGTCCTAAATCGTAATAGATTATGGGGCAATGGGGGTTCTGCTTGACTGCATGTCAGCTTTATTAGGTTTTGAATCTTTTGCTTAGAAGTTGGTATATAGTTGATAATTGTAGAAGGAGAAGGTTGAACATATCCAACTTTTGTCTTAATTGTGCAAATTTCAATTCTAACATAGGGAGTGAGAGTTCTGAAAATATTTTGTGGAAGGCTAAACACAACACTCATTTATGGGAGAACCTAAAAATATTTGCTTTATTTATTTACATATTTCTATATTTGTTTTCTTATTTGCTTTGTGGAACCTGGAAGGCTAAACATAACCACATTTTTTTGGGTTGCATGAGATTACTATGCAGTAAATTATGTATTATCTTTATCTATTGATATCTTGAGATTTTTATTTGAATTGATGATGTAATTTCTCATAGACATAATGACAAGTCATTCTCAAAGCAAATCTAATAATTGTTCAAGTCATCCTATTGATAATAATGCAACAACTCCAAATGAGAGTGTGGGTAAAATATCTTCTATTGATAAAAAATAAGAGTAATAAACAACGATATGAAGTTTGGCAACACTTTACTAAAATTTTTGTAAGAGAAAAAAAGGAAAAAGTGGTACAAAAGTTTAAATGTAATTACTGTGTGAAATCTTATGTCAAACAAAAGCTGAATCACATCTATCTAAGTAGACACTTGATGAATCACTATAGCAAGATTGATAATAAATGAAAGAAACAAAAACTATTTGATCCAGTAGTAGAGGATTTGGAGGAAACTGATTCAATATCTACTTTGTGTGTTTCATTTGCTTATGATCATTTTAGAATTAAAAATATTGTGGCTAAGATGATCATTGTTCATGAATATCCCTTCATGGTAGTTGAACATTTATGGTTCAATATCTTGATGAAATCAATGAATCCAAATTATCATAAAATTTCAAGATTTAGCATCAAGGATGAGTATATGAAATTGCATGAAATTGAAAAAGACAAATTGAAAAGAAGTTTGAAGGTTGCGGAGAGAGTTTCGATTACTAGTAATTGCTGGACATCAAATCAAACAATTGGTTATATGTGTCTTACTGTGCATTACATTAGTTCTGATTGGAAATTACAATCCAAGATAATTAATTTTATTGATTTGGATCCTCCTCATAGTGGGTTGTGATTTCTAAGGCAATTTCTAAAAGTTTGATGTAATGGGGTCTACAAAATAAAATAAGTATCATCATTTTAGACAATGCATCATCAAATGACGTAGCATGTAGAAATTCGAAAGCACTGTTCACTAGAAGATCTGAATTTTTAATGATGGGGGATTTCTTTCATGTTCGTTGTGCCGCTCATATTTTAAACTTAATGGTGCAGGATGGCTTGAAAGAGATCAATAAAATAATTGAAAGGGTAAGAGAATCCATCTTATTTATAAAACGATCTTCAACTCGCTTACATAAATCTGAAAAGATTGCAAGACAGATTGGCTTATCCACAATGGTACTTTGTATTGATGTGCCTACACATTGGAACTCCACATACAAGATGTTAGAGTCTGCTTTTTATTATAAGAATATTTTTTCTGAATATGCTTTGGGTGATCTCAATTATTTAAAATTGGATTAACTTTGAAAAAGTAAAAGAACTGCTTCAAATTTTTCATCAAATAACTGAAATTTTTTCAGGTTCAACCTATCATATTATAAATAGATTGCTTCTCAATCTAGTTCTAATCAAGAAAATATTGGATCGAAAATGCTTATCTAGTACTCTTGTCATTTCAAACATGACAAGTAGGATGAAGACTAAATTTGATAAGTATTGGACAAAGCGTTTAATGTTATTTTTGATTGCCTGCATTTTAGATCCTAGAATGAAACTATTTGCCATCAATTATTACTACCCACAAATATATGATGTTGACATTGTGTTTGAGAAGAATGATAATGTCAAACAAAAACTTTTTGAGTTATACTCTTATTATGTTGTTGATATGCAACCTAGGGGTAAAGAAATTATTGGAGCATCCACCTCTCAATTTGAAATAATCACAATTGAAGGTGATAATGTTTCACATGATGATCTGGCTGGTTTGTATGATTTTATAGATTATACTGGCCTTTTAGTTTCACAAAAGTCTTATTTAGAGATATACCTAGAAGAAGCTTGTGTGAAATGCCCTAATTCAGAATTTGATAGTTTTGAATGGTGGAAAATGTCCGTCATGAAATACAAGACTCTCTCAAAAGATGGCCAAAGATATTTTTACCATCTCAGTAACAACTGTTGCTTCTGAGTCAGCTTTTAGTGCAGAGGGTTGTGTGCTTAGTGATTATAGAAGTTTAATTTCACCGAGAACACTAGATGCTTTAGTATGTAGTGAAAACTGGATTCGGGCCGTATATAAATCATCAAAAGATCCATTGGTAAAATTTACTTTTTCTTATTTTATAATGTAATTTGCTTCTATTTAAATATTAGTTTCATTTCTTCCATTATAATTTCAGTTTGCTATTCTTGCGGAAGAGAACTTACTTATAAGTGTACCTGAAAGCTTATTTACGGAATCACAAATATAAAAATCAAGTGATACAATTTCAATTATGTTCTACATTTCTCATTTTTGCATATTTTTATCTTCAGTGAATGTTTTGTGAGACTCCAAAAATTTGCACAACCTAATTGGATAACTAGTTTTGATTATTTTATGTGAGAGTCTGTGACATTTATTATGAGCTATGTAACATTTTATTATATATTTTCTGTTTCTGCACTGTAATATTTTATGTTAGTGGCGATATGATGCCCAATGATAAAATTAAACTGAGATGGCCTAATGGAAGCTTTGGTGGATGATTTTTTATATTTCTAGTGGAATGACTTAGTCAATGAACTAAATTTGAGACCATTTAATCATTTGGGGTGGCATACTTGATACTGTCTTTAAATTTTATGTATTTGAATTGTGGTGAAATTTTGGTTTGACTTTACAAACATATTGCTTCATCTTACTACATTTTATCTACTAATGCATGTTGTGTTAGAATTTGGAAATATGAATTTTGTAATGTCATCCTAGATACATAATGCTGCTATAATATTGTTGCTTGGAATGATGTTAAATTATTTTATCAATAAGTCTAAAATAAAGAGGTTTTGAAACTGTGGAATGCTGGAAGCTTAGAATGATGTAATGATTTAATTTGTTGCAAATCTCTTTATTGGAATCATATTTAGATGCTTTTGTTGCTACAAATAGATTTCAGTTTTCCATTCTTTTACCTACAGAGAATTACTATTTAGTAATGGTAATTTGTCTATTAGTTCAAATTATTGAAGATGAGATGGCTTTTGGACTTTCTTTTGTTGTTCAAGAGTTAAATAAGGGAAAAGTTATATCTATTTTGATGATTGTTTACCTACAGAATTAAATATTTTTGGACTTTATTAGATGCTATTTTGATAATTATTATATCTGAAGTCTTATTTTGCTTAATTAGTTTACCACTCTTAGTAAAATTTTTTTTTAATGTCATCCTAAAAATTATCCAAACATCTTAGTTTTTTTGAGGGCACAAAAATCTATTACTTTTCTTTATTATTTTGGTTTTCGGTTCTCCATTCTTTCACCAACAGGGAATTGCAATCTAACTATTTGGATTCTGGGTTGAGGTAATTTACTTTTTTCTTGAATTTCTGTATATATTGCGGATTAATGGATTGCAGATATTATGATAATCATAAAGAATACAGATTTGCTTTTTCTCATTAATTTTTTTCTTATCTGTTTAAACACAGATTTTCATTCTATTTCTCACTAGTTTTCATTTTCAGTTCTAGTTATGGACCCGTGGTCAACCTAAAGTGGGGTTATCATGAAGAATTTTTAATTTTCTAATTTGGGACAATGATAAGAAAAGATTATATTTGTAATTTGGGCTAACTCAATAATTTTTGCTTCATTATTGGTGGCTCTTATTGGATGGCCAGACAATCTAGAGCCTTTATTCTGAGTCTTCTATATACATGATGTTTATGATTTGTGAGATTTTATAACTTTTGTTAAAGATTTGTTTCTCTATCTTTAGGGCTCTAATGGATGGCTTTGACAACCTGGAGCTTACAATTATTGAAGTGAAGTATACAAATTACAAATTTTTGCTAATTGCTAATGCGTGAAGATGGATATTATTTTCTCTGAGTCCCAAAAATAAAAATCAATTTAATATTTTTGTTTTTATTTATTTATTTTAAATGTTATGTCAATTGCATCATTTTATGGATTTTTTTATTATTGTTAGGTGATCAAATATGAAATATCGAATTTATAACATTAGTCAGAATTGTACAAAATTTGTATTTATAAGAACTATTTGGTTGTAATGTGAAATTATAATTTGTTATTGAAAATTTTATTTTTCAAGTTAATTGTGTAACATGTTGTATGATTACATTACATTATTTACATATTCAAAAAACTTATGAATTTTGGGTGAAATTGACTTTCGAGCCAATCAAGCCAGCTTGTTTCACTTTCGAGCTAGCTCGTTTTAATTTCGAGCCAGCTCGTTTCACTTTCGAGCCGGCTCGAGCTCGATCTAGTTTCGATCCGAGCTAGCTTGAAATCGTAATCATCGAGTCACGACTCGATTTTGAGCCAAAAATTATTTTTTCGAGCCGATTAAAGTTCGGCTCGAAATTGGATCGTACACGCCCCTACTCTTCATCATCCCTCCGTTATTCCTTTATGTTAGAATCAAATCCCTTCAATCCTTTTAAGCCCATTTATATCCCTTATCTCTTGTTCTAACTCTTAGGAGCCATTTGGTAATGCAATGTATTTAATGCAAGTAGGATTTGATAAAATCTGTATAGGAATTAGTAAATACTGATTTGTTAAAACAAATTAAATTTAAAATATCTTTAATTTAATAATCATCCATAATCATTACCTAATAATATATATAAATTAATTAAAAATTTTAATTTCACAAATTAAAATAACAAACTATTAAATTAAAATAGTAACTTAACTAATTATTAATTAAAAGTTAACATAATATAATATTTTAATTAGTTATTAAAATTATACAATTAAATTTAATCATTATTAATTTAAATAAATTTATATCGTTTTAAGTAATACGAATTCCTCGTCTTCCCCGTCCGAAAACTCGCCCGTCTCGCTGGCAAAGGCTTCGGCAAGGTTTTGGAGTTCGAAATCCTCATCGCCTCCTTTCTGCTCCTTTCCTACCAGAAATCAGTGAAAAAGAGAAGCGATGCTCTGCAAAGGTAACTCTTGTCTTCTTTATCACCCGCTATTGCGCGCGCTTCAGTTTTTGTAAATCCCGTAAATCCATCTTCCAATTGGATTTACTATTTAGTAAATCCAAGATTTACGAGATTTATTAGATTTACTGAATCCAGGATTTACTAAATCCTCGAAAAGTGTTTCCCTGCTCCCTAGAATCCATTCTCATCTACCTTGTGGTACCTGGTTCGTCCGTGATCCCCATGCCAGTCTTCGAATCGGACTTCATTGAACTATCTAAAAAACAAATTGAAGCTTAGGACCTCATTTTTTGTTTAGTTGTACATACTTCTATGAATCTTGATGCATTAATAACTTCAATAATTTAGTTTTGATTTTTCTTCAACTATCTAAAAGTGATCTGTGTTGGTATTTACTTGCTCTTTTCTTCTAGTTAATGTTTGACAATTAGGAACATCACGCCATTTATTCCTGAATGATGGTTCATCTCACAAAATGGTAAATGATAAGAAATTTAATCTCACCCCTTATATGATAAATCCCTGACCCAGGATTTATTCTTACTGTATAGCATTACAGGTCTAGAAAATGGATAAAAATAGATGCCATAGAGAAATTTAACCAGGGTAGTCCAAATTATAATTTTTGACAATTTTTGAAGTGCAATCCTAGCTAAAATAACAAAATTAATATTTAGACAGATAATATAAGCACTGCATGTTTAGAGAGGGATTGATAGGGTGTTGTCTTACTGGTTGAGTAGTACTAGGTCATCCTGAAAATCCTTATACAATGTTCCTATTTTTGGTTTGATTTTTTTCATCATTTCAAGTTATGATATTAATATGATTCTAGTTTTATGTAATGAAAATAAAATATAGATATATTAGTTAATATGAATATTAAGATCTACTACTTATATAAAGTTATGTCAAACTAATTTGTTGTCAATAGAATGTGTTTGCATATCCAAATAATATTTTATCAATAATTAATTAAATTCATATGCTTAGATTATGTCTAAGTTAATTAAGTCTTAATTACCTCATGTAGTTGCAACATTTTAACACTAAGAAAATACTCTTATTTTAGTGAAATAAACACTACAACAACAACAACAAGCCTTAATCCCACTAGGTGGGGTCATTTTATGAATCATCTTCATTGTGTCTATTGTGTCAAATTCTCATTTAATTCAAGTATACTAAGATCATTTTTATACATCTTAACCAAGTCTTTTAGGTCTACCTCACCTTTCTTAACATAAGGCAAATCTAATGCATCTACTCTCTGTCGGGTTATCGGACGTAAAGCTTTATGTAAACTATCCCAAGGCTCTCCCATCTTATCTAAGCTACTCCAACTTTTTCCCAACATACTCATTTTGCATTCTATCTCTCAGAGTAAAGCCACTCATCCATCGAGCATCCTCAACTCTGTGACACTTAACTTAGTCTTATACTTCTCTTTTATTGGCCAACATTCACCATAAGTCATTGCAGTCTTATCACAATCTTATAAAATTTTCCTTAAGTTTAAGTGGAACTTTTATCATAATAGACGGATGCATTACTCCACTTCAACCATCCAACTTGAATTCTACTAATAACATCTTCATCTATTTCACCATCATTTTGAACAATAGAGCTAAATATCTAAATCGCTCTTATTAATGACTTGATCACTAAAGTCACACAACTATAAAACTACAACTAAAATTACACTCCATATATTGGTTTAGATCTACTTAAATGAAAACCTTTGACTCTAAAGTTGACCTCTATAATTCAAGTTTCGTTGGACTCTCTAGTCTTATCAACAAGAATGTCATCAGAAAAGGCATACACCAAGGTACATCTTCTTGTAAATGCCTCGTAAGAACATCCATAACTAAAAGTAAAAGATAAGGGCTTAATGTTGATCCTTGATGTAATCCAAGCGAAATAGGAAAATATTTTGTCAATCCTTGTGTTTGGACAAGTACGACTCAGTATACATATCCTTAGTGACTTGAATATAACCAATAATAACTCTTTTCTGTTCTAGAACTCTCCAAAGAACATCTCTTGAGACTTTATCATAAGCTTTCTTTAAATCAATAAATATCATATGTAGATCCTTCTTACTTTCTCTATGCTTCTCCATCATACCTCTTAACAAATGTATAGTATCCATAGTAGATCTACGGCATGAAACGCGATTGTGAGAAATTTCGTATCATCGTAACTTTATGCTCAATTATTCTCTCCCATAATTTTAATGTATGACACATTAACTTAATTCCTCATAATTTTACACTCTTGTGCACCACCTTTATTCTTAAATATAGGAACCAACAAACTCTTTTCACTCATCGACATCTTTTAATCTTTAAAATAACATTAAAAGATTTGTAAAGAAATTCCTTGATCTCCTAAACATTTCCACACATTGGAATATTATCAGGTCATCTTGCTTTTCCACATTTCATTTTCTTTAAAACTTCACTAACTTGATTTATTAATCTGATGATAAAATGAAATTCTCTATTTTTTGTTTAGGGTATTAAGGTTCTAAAATCAATCATCTTTAGGATCCGTTGAAAAGTTTATCAAAATCCTCATCCATTTTGTTTTCAATATCATGAAAAATCTTTATTATTTTCATTAATACCTCACTTACTCTATCTCTTATTTGCTTATACATACATCTTTCACTTTTATCTAATCT
Organism: Cymbidium sinense; assembly: GCA_021442155.1. NCBI lineage: Eukaryota > Viridiplantae > Streptophyta > Magnoliopsida > Asparagales > Orchidaceae > Cymbidium > Cymbidium sinense. The sequence goes on along the minus strand of CM038217.1, from coordinate 155,113,380 downwards.
ATTGTATAAATCATTTAAAAAATTTTTTTTTTCATCATATATTCTTTCTTGAATCTCTACAGTTATATCTTTCCCATCTCAGTTTTCATCTAAATCAGTTTTATAATAATCTTCTTATTCTTATCTTTTTTCTTGCATTTCACTCCATTATTCTTATTAAAATAAGCTTTTCCTTTTGATTCTCAAGCATTTTAGAATTTCTTAATTTACGATATTTTTTTCGCATAACGTTAAACTTCATGAACATCCCAAATTTAATTTATTGTCTTTCTTAAAATATTTTTATTTGTGTTTTTAAGTGTCATCCAATCTGGGACAATAATTTAGTTTATTTTTTCTCTTCTACCTTCGTCTTCTCTAAATAATTCGATGTTGGGTAAAATTTCACTTAGAATGCTGATCTTTTCTGATCTAAACGATCTATTTTTCTTCGGAAAATAATCAATCGTGTTTCATAGATCCATTTTATAAGTAATAATATGTTCATCTCTTTTCTTAAATAAAATATTAGCATTCAAAATCGTAAGTTAAGCCAAAATCTAATATAGTCCTCTCTTCGTTAGTCGTTCCAATTCATGCTTGTGAATCTTTAAAATCTTATCTGCTCTACCAACGTGTTCATTTAAATCTCCGATAAATACTTTTTTTTTTTTGAGGGTATCTTTTGTATTAATAATTCATTCCAAAATTTTCTTTTGAGCTTATCTTTAGTGAAATAAACACTAAAGGTAGTTAATAATATTCAAACTATTTTAATGAAGTTTTTTAAAGATGAGACATATGATGATATAAATTTTAATTATAACCTTTCAATTTATACTTGATGTGAATTGTAATACACAATCAAACATTGATTTTCTTAGTACCTTTAAACGCTTGAGTAAAAAATGAATGCCTTATTAAAGAAGACAGATTGACTTGTAGGTTGTTTATGAATATTCACAATTAATTTCCAACATACAGCTAAATTTTTTTCTCTTTTTTTAAATTTTTTCCCTTTATTCTCTATTTTTTTTGGAAAAGGAGGTTGATAATGGTGGCTGGAATAGAATTATGATATGTTTAAGTTTTGAAGATTTTATGCTAATTTGTTGGCATGAATGAATAAAGAGGTTTAGGAGATTATTGAAGGTTTATTAAAAGGGATAATTATGTGGAGTTATATAGAGATTAGTTGGTTTTGTGGGAGTTTTTGGAGTGTGGAGAGAGTCCTTTGAGAGAAAAATAATGGATTAATTGTTTACATGAACTATAATTTATTATACCAAGAATATTAAATTAGTAGAAAACAAAAATCATACGGTCATTGGTGAAGAAATTAAATTGGTAATAAAAGAATTTTAATGATTTAATTGAAATTGCTTCAAGATTAACAATCTTACATTTACAATTAGGCAAATAATTTTTAGTCTTGATATTTGATGTAGGTCAGCCTTTAAAATATTGAAATAATAATAAAAAGGAGAAAAAGAGGAGAAATTAAGAAAAGGAACATGACAAAATTTAGGCATGACAATAAAATCTATTTCTCTTGAAAATATTTGAAGTCTTACGTTTAATCAAGAACCAAAATCCTAGAATATATGAAAAAGAAGAGTCTCCACATAAAATTAAAAAAAAACTTTATTAGGGTTTATGATGACACTTAGTTGTCTTAGGAATTTTGAGATGCACTTAATCATTTTGTTCAATGGTGATATTCCATTCTCACTAAAGCTCGTCCTTATCAAATGAAGAAGCTACTAACTTTCTGCGAGATTCGATTTATTAAAGAAAGGAATAATTAGATCCTCTTTAAGTATGCGTTATGTTATGAATTGAGAAAAGAAAGAGGAAGATGCTGTAATTAATTCTGGTTAAACAAAGTTTTAAAATAGATCGGTATCCAATTCCGAGATTTATTAAATAGATTGCATAATAAAAAATATTTTTCAAATTCGATTTAAAATCGGGATATTGGCGGTCAGAATAAAATAATCGGATGTATAAAATAACATTTATATGCTCTTTGGACATTCTGAATAGAAATCTTTTGGTTTAAAAAATGCATACAATTTCAACATATCGTGAATAATATATTTGAAGATTATTTTAAATATATTTTAATTATATTGATGATTTTCGTGTTCAAATACTATGACGAACTTTTCTTAAAAAACTTTTAAATGGTTAATTTTAAAAAATAGAGAATTTCATTTTTAGCAACCTTAATCAAGGTTAATGTGCCATAGATTTTAGCAACCTTAATACCCTAAACAAAAATAGAGAATTTCATTTTTATCGTCGCATTAGTAAATTTAAAGTTAGTGAAGCTTTAAAGAAAATGAAATGTGGAAAAGCGATGGGGCCAGGATAATATTCCAATAGATGTGTGGAAATGTTTAGGAGATCGAGGAATTTCTTGGCTTACAAATCTTTTAATGTTATTTTAAAAGGCAAAAGATCTTGAGATGAGTGGAGAAAGAGTTTGTTGGTTCATATTTAAGAATAAAGGTGATGCACAAGAGTGTGCAAATTATAAAGGAATTAAGTTAATGTGCCATACATTAAAATTATGGAGAGAGTAATTGAGCATAGGTTACGATGTGATGAAGTTTCTCCTGTCAGTTTGGTTTCATGCCGGTAGATCTTATGGATCTTATACATTTATTAAGAGGTTTGATGGAGAAGCATAGAAAGTAAGAAGGATCTACATATGATATTTATTGATTTAGAGAAAGCTTATGATAAAGTCTCGAAGATGTTCTTTGGAGAGTTAGAAACGAGAAAGAGTTAATATTGGTTATATTCAAGTCATTAAGGATATGTATACTAGAGCATTACTTGTGTCCAAACACAAGGAGAGGATTGACAAAATATTTTCCTATTTGGTTGGATTACATCAAGGATCAACATTAAGCCCTTATCTTTTTTACTTTAGTTATGGATGTTCTTACGAGGCATTTACAAGAAGATGTACCTTGGTGTATGCTTTTCTTGATGACATTCTTCTTGTTGATAAGACTAGAGAGTCCAACGAAACTTGAATTATGGAGGTCAACTTTAGAGTCTAAAGGTTTTCGTTTAAGTAGATCTAAAGCGAATATATGGAGTGTAATTTTAGTTGTAGAAGTTTTAGTGATAGTGTTGTGACTTTAGGTGATCAAGTCATTAATAAGAGTGGCGATTGAGATATTTAGGCTATTGTTCAAAATGATGGTGAAATAGATGGAGATGTTATTAGTAGAATTCAAGTTGGATGGTTGAAGTGGAGGAATACATCGGCTTTATTATGTGATAGAAAAACTTAAACTTAAGGGAAAATTTTATAAGATGGTGGTAAGACCTGCAATGACTTATGTGCGAGAATGTTGGCCAATAAAAAGAAGCGTAAAGCTAAGTTAAGTGTTACGAGAGATGAGGATGCTCAGGTGGATGAGTGGCTTTACTCTTAGAGATAGAATACAAAATAGTATGTTGGAAAAAGTTGGGTAGCTCAGTGGTAGATAAGATTAGGGGAGTGCTTAGATGGTTTGGCCACATAAAGCGTCGGCCCGTCAGATGACGATTAGGAGTGTAGATGCATTAGATTTCTTATGTTAAGAAAGGTAGAGGTAGACTAAAAGACTTGGTTAAGATGTATAAAAATGATCTTAGTATACTTGAATTAAATGAGAATTTGACACATAATAGGACCTGATGGAGGCGAAGGATTCATGTAGGCCACTAGTGGGATTAAGAACTGTTGTTGTAGTTGTTGTTGTTGGTTAATTTTTAAAAATGGGTTAGTTATTTGATTCTATTAATAAAGATATAACAATTTTTCGATATTATTTGATAAAATCTTTTACATAGAAAATGCATTTTCATCTTTTATCGAAATAATTTTCGACAGATTAAAAGAATAATCATTGAAATTATTGTACATTAGAAACTTTTGTCTTTGCGACCATTTTCAAATTGAACAGACGCCGAGGCAGCGAAAAATTAAAAATTAAAATTGTTGTTTTTTCTGACGAATATTTCAAAAAAGATTTCATTTAAATATGCTGAAGATATCGAATTTATTTAATTTATTTTACTGCATCGATCCTTAAAATACATGACAATTAAGATTTGAAAATAAATTTTGCATCACGATCGTTAGCTTCGTTTATTTTTACATCAATTTATTGTTAATAAAATTTTCGATTCATCACATTTTGATCTAATATACAACCCGAAGTTTTTTCATGTCGATCGCTTAAAAGATCCGTTAATCACGACAATTTAATATATCTTATTTCCTCAACTGCCGAAAAGCAAAACCTTCTAAATGCATCATCTCGATCCGCGATGCCGTTTATTTCAAAGAATAAAACAGAAAATTATTTAAATATCCTTTCACAATAATATCTTCTATAGAATTATTTCATTTCTACTTCAGAATTAGAAAAATCTTTATAATTAAAGTTTCGGATCAAACAAACCATATTTTTAGAAAAAGCGTTATCATTTCATCATCAAAATTCATCAAGTAAAATGTTTCTTATCGCCATTAATTAAAATATGATGCGCCGCTTTATGAAGTTTTTTTTCCTTTCAATCTAAAAGATACGATTCATCACGCAATCACGCAAGAAATAGCCAGAAAACATTTCTGCATTCAAAAGAGTTTTTGACCGACAGCCACTCAAAATGTAATCCCGCAAAATGTTAAAATTGTTATTTATCCTCGCGATTGATTTTAACGATGATTCTTTCAAATGCTCAAAGATATTTACAAAAGATTTAACATCGAAGATAATGAGTAAAATCATTAATTAAAGTTTGTTTCTAACGATCCAAAAAATGATTTTTCAGATACATTTAAGATCGATTAGGTAGAGATTCAACATAAACGCTCAATTACGAATATACCATTATACAACAAACAACCGACGCTGAAATTTAAACTTATAAAGAAGATCACTGTAATTATATTTCAGTTACCGCTTATCATCAGCGAACCTACTTATAATAAAGTGGTCCCACCAAAAATAATGCTTTTCCAAAACATTATTCTATACCATAAATTTCTGAAAGTATCTTTATTTTATAATAACTATACAGACGAAAGTTATTTTTTATAAGAATTTTCATATACGAAAGTTTCTAAAAATTATATCCAAAAGCTCTCCGGCCTCCACCTCTATATGGAGGCATTTCTGTAATAAGTGTTTTTTCCTTATCTTCTTCTCTTCTAATCTCCTCAGACTCTCCTTTCTTCCCGCTACAGCCATCGTAAAGATTTTCGCTTTAATAAATAAGTTTGTTATATATCCCGAAAGATTTATCGAGCATGATGGGGTAAATCTGAGGGGGATGTTGAGATTTTTGTTACATATCACCACGTTGAGAAATTTTACATACAAATTTACTATTATAAAATAAGATACTTTGCTTGAAGGATAATAACGACCGCTGGAAAGAACAATTATTTTTGGTGGACCCACTTTATGAGTCAGAAAGTAGTTCCTCACGATAGCGGCCACTTTGGACAAGAAGAATTATTTCTTCCTGGTCTTCTTTATGAATTAAGTTTCTCCAAGGATTCCACCGCCGACCGTCAAGACTCCGCCAATCGAGATAGATAGTGTGATTAAACACCTCAAGGATTTTCAGATTTTTTGAGACGCCTTGTTGAATCTCTACCTCACGAGGATAACGCCTTTCGCAGAAGACTTTCATCTACCGATACCAAAATTCATGTTATGATCGGATCGTAATAAAGATTAATAAGCTTAATTGCTTTTTATCCTCAATGTGATTGAATTCCACCATTTTAAGAAAAATTATCTTCGCGACCAACGACAACATTTCCAAAGATAACGTTTCAGCCCAAATCCGGATTTGATACCGCCAAGAATGAAAAAGATTTTGTCCTCAATTATTTTTCTGATTAATCTCATTTCGTGCTTCCATCCAATATCAAGACCTCTTTGACGGATTTGAAGAATATTTAATTCTCGCAAAATAGTCCACCATCTCAAGAACTCAAGTTTCATAATGATATCCTTATTCACGATTTAACATCCACGAACGCCTTCGTTTATCATCGGAAGAACGCCTTCATCATGAGACGTAAGAATAATATACCAATTTTACATCAGAATTAATACGATAAGAATATTTTCTCGAATTGAGTGTACCCCCATTCACTTTGATGAAAGATTTTTGTATAACACATTTGCTATACAATATTGCTCGCTTAATCACGAACAGATTAATCTCAATACACTTTAATCATTAAAATTTTTCATAATTTCTCGGAGAGAGATTCAAATGAAACGATTGCTTTCCCAAATATCTTTCAAATAGCTACATATTATTTATCAATAATCGTATAATAATTTCAATAATATTCTGCTTTTATTTCTTGTAAATAAATAGTTTCAACGACATCTTTTGCGATAGGTTTTTTATCGTTCACCCTTTTCAACCGTAGAAGTACCATAAAGATACGTTTAAATCGATCACGCCAATTGTTGAATCAACTGATCTTTTCCATTAGCCACCGCCGACCTCCGAAAAGGACTTCTCGACATGAGTGGTCATTCTTCCACGTAATCCACCCCGATCGCCCCGCAAGAATTCACGGTCGAAAATCGTGAAGAGAATTTTCATTACCTTTAATAAATTTCGAAATCGAAAACAGTATGGATTATTACGACGCAAAAATTTTAAACTAAATTTTTAACATCTGTTTCAACGATGATTTGACCGGTAAAACCAATACGAAGGAAAATGCCGATAAATCATCTGAATTCAGATGCACTTAATCACGTAAAATATTTCTTTTCGATAATGAAATACTTTCAGGATTTCATCTACCGTAAACAAAACAAACTAATTTTCTTTAATTTTTCGCTTTTTGTGATACCTCCGAGCTCTTATCGAGATCTGCTTTCAACAATTTGAAACTACGGTCCGCAAGATTAAGAAGGTTTTGAACCCTTTCTTTAATTTTGTAATGCAGATGGTATCAAATCATATTACCATTCTTTTAATCTTAAAAGACGATTCGCAAGATTGTGATAAAAATCGACATAATAGAGCTCATAAGAACCGCCAGAATGATTTTTATCTAAAATAATATCGTGAAATTTATTAAGAATTCAATACTTCTATTAATTGATAATAAGATTAGATATATTAAAAAAATCTTATTTCTTAAATAATTGATTTTCTCAAATAATTAACTCATTTTTAAAATTAACCATTTAAAGGTTTTAGATTTGCTAAGTTGTCATCAAGTGTTGGTAACACAAGAACATCATCAATATGTACTAAAATATATTTAAAATAATCTTCAAATATATTATTCGATATGTTGAAATTGAAGCATTTTTTAAACCAAAATGCATTACGCTCCATTCGTAATGTCCAAAGCACCGAACGCCGCTTTTATAAATGATCCGATTCTTTTATCCTGACCGCTAATATCCCGATTTTAAATCGAATTTGAAAAATATTTTGATTACAATCTATTTAATAAATCCCATTTATTAATTGATATCTAATCCACTTTAAAACTTTGTTTAACCCAGAATTAATTACAAAGTCATGGCCTTCCTCTTTCTTTTCTCTCCGAATTCATAACATGACGCGCAGCCTCCAAGAGAGTAGGATTAGAATTATTCATTTCTTTAATAAATTAGAATCCTTTCGTGATAAAGAGAATACTGCTCATTCGGACAATTTAACTTTAGTGAATGTCCCGCTCATTGAAATTCAATGATGGAGATCCACTACATGAGTCTTTCTTTCCAAAGCAATTGGGTTGTCCCCACAAACTTCCTTTGGAATTTTGGCAATTTTGAATTTTTTTCTTTTAATTTGGAAAGAAATTGCTTAAAAGTTAAATTAAGAATTTCTTCAGAATAATTTATATTCATAATTTATTATTAAGCTATTCATTTCATTTATGATAATTTCTTTGTGACGGGTGATAAACGAAATGTGATTTCTTTATCCCAAAGAAAATATCAATTCCAAAGATCATCAATGATAGATTATTTTAAGAAGAAAAGGAGTTAAAATAATGTGTATGTCAAATTTTGACTAAAATAAAAGACATTTGAATACAAACATCATTTGACACGAATGATTTATACTTATATTTAAAGGACTCATATTCTACCGCTTTAACAATATGGTTTTTTCAAAATATTTAGAAGGAATTATTCCTTCAGATACAATTTAAATCGCTTTACTATCAACTGAAGTTAAATTTAACAAAATAAATTTTTATTTATAATTAATTTAATGGAAATATACCATTTCGATATATCTTTCAATATTTTGTAAGAAACCCTGCTCGACAATCGGATTCTATATTTTCAAATGAATCGATCTGATTCAAGATCCAAGACGAATTCATTCATTTGCTCGTCGCCTTTAATTTGTCAACTTAATTTAGCTTTAATTCGCTAAGCAAAAGTTAAATTAGAAGATAATGAACTGCTTTATTTTTCTTAAATACTTTGATAAGGAGTATATAGAGGCCAGAATTAAATTTTTCTATTTATTTTCTTCTTATAATTAAGAAGATCGATAATTTTATCATGAATAATCATCTTCAACTTGTGCTAAAGTTTAATTAAACTTTTTTGCTCGTGCGTGATGCATCTCATATTTATTATATTTTTATAATAATGATTCTGTGAGACTGCAATGCTAGATTTATCAATTTCGAGGATGAAGATGATGTTTCACCTTCGATTATTTCGTAATCGGAGGATGTAAGTAGAATTTCATCGGTTTGTTTTAACCCTTACAATCAAGTTCATTTAACTTTTTCGACAGGCATTTGTTAAAGATAATGACTGTACCACATCCGTAACATTTTATTTCTTTTATTTTGGGATTCGAGGACGAGTGCTGTTTGTGAATTTATCAAGTTTTTATGACGTTTCACGCTTTGGAAAACATTTTCGTGTTTTTCCTTTTATGTTTGAATATAAAGGACGACACGGGATTACAAATTGCTCACGTAATTCGCCGTTGGACGCCAAGTAGACGTTCTTTTTTTCATTTGATCTTTAATTTAAGATCGAGCAGATTGCTAAACCGCTTTAATACACGCAAATAAGGTTTATGTTGGGTTTCATATGGGATTGTTCCATCGTATGTATCGAAGAGAAACCTTATCCTTTCAACAAATAGACGAAGACCTTTAATGAATTTTGCTTCGAAGCTATTCAGATCATAAAGTGTCACGACGCGTAAAAAAAATATCCTGTACCATCAAAAATGGGTTAAGGATGGACATCTTAATTTTGGAGTAGAGTTTTTTCTCCTCGATCTCCAATGATCCAAAGAAATGATTTATAATTGTTTGAATAATATTATGTAATCAATTTTCATTAGGTGCTCTTTTGGAAGATCCAAGACTTAAGTCAATTTCGTTAAGGAGGTCTTCCTTTGAGGAATAAATGAGAATTATCCCACCATCCTTTCGAGTTTGAGAATTACGAAATGATGGCTCGAGCGACAATATGTGGTTTTGCTTGATGTCTAGATTGAATAGCAGTTGCAAACATAAGCATTCGATGAAGGGTATGAATGATTTCATGTTCCGAAAGTCCATTAATATTCCATTCATATAAAAAATCTCCATCATAGGAAATGAGTATCTTCCTCAAATAATAAATCAGGAGGAGTGAGTTTTTTATAATAATGTTTTTCCAAATTTTTCGGATAAGAAAGTTTTGGATATCAAAAGGAGGATGATCTTGTAATTTGAAAAGGTTTTGAACTTTTCAATATTACTGATTGATCAAGACGCCGGATGATTCTGAATCTTCCGATTCATTGATATCTTCAAGAGCTCCTACATACTTTTCACTTATGTTTAGAATCAAGTTCTGAATGTCTTCAGAAGAGAGTCCTAACTTAAGAGTTAGTTTAGGAGGTGGTTGGATAAAAGGCTTCACAAATGGGTTTATACTAGTAGAAGCTTTTAAGCTTTAGTTTGACTAAACCTTTTGTTTGAAAGATCCGATCGATTTTAGACTCTGGCTAAAAGATGATCAATGATTATTTGATACTATTACTATAATTAAGTTGTTTAATTACAAGACAAATTCCTTTAGAATGGATCTAACTTATTTTTCCGGCCGCTAATTCTAAAGGTTTATCATCCACCATTTTACAATAATGGAGATAAGATGCTTCAATTATCTTTTCGCTCGCTTTGACATTTTTGGTAGTTAAAATAGAACTTGAGCAAATTGAGCATAAGAATGAAAACCATGCTACGAAAGGAATTGCTCTTGACTATTTCTCTCTCATTTTTTCAAATATAAATCATTTATTTTGAGATGTTGTTTCGAGAAGTAAAACTTATACCAAGACAAAGTTATCATACTTTGGTTGGAAGTATTCCTTTAACATCTCTACTTAACCTATCTATCATTACACTAAAGTTCATTTCAGATGAAGTTTTAATAAATAAGTTTGTTATATATCCTGGTAAAGTATTGGTATCAGAGCCATGATGGGTAAATCTGGGGATGTTAGAGATTTTTGTGATATCAATGCTGGATGAACCAAGATTTTGTTCATTCCTCCCAGTTTTATCCTCGAAATGGCCATTCCCCTCATGCGTGATGCTTGATAGGGTTATAAGTCCCGCTTGTCAATGCGATAATTCTCGGTAGAGGTTTATATGCCTTTCGGTAAATGTAGAATCATGACGCTTGAAAGGGTTGTAAGTCTATTTCTGTTGACCGCCTGAAGATAATTCTCTCATGGAGGTTTACGATCACAGCTGCCGCAAAAACATCCGCTACCTGCTTTTTTGCTCACTGCTTTGAAAGCTTTTGGGCGGTTTAGGACGGTTTTGGACGATTTTTGATTTTGACCTTTTGCCTATGGGGTTTATAAAACTGGGCGAGGAGAAGGCACTTCATGTGCTCTAGTTTCTCTTCTCTTAGAGGGTGAGATGCCAAGGCCCGTCATACCTAGAGCCGGTTTTCCCTCAAAGAGGCTGATCGCCGAGACCGTTTGGGAGCATCAAGACCCATAGATAGGCGAGGCTCGCTTTCCCTCAAAGACGCTGGTTGATCGCCTTTGACCGATCGGTTTGAGGCGATCAAGACCGAAGTTCATACGGTCCCTCGAAGAGGCGACGCCTTGACCGAACGTTTGAGGCGATCAAGACCCGCTACTTACGCCGTCGTCCTCGAAGAGGCATCAACCTCGCTTGACCGGTTTGAGACGATCGCGCCCGCGATTTACGCCGTTGTTCCCTCGAAGAGCGTAACGCCTCGTCGGACCGTCCGCTGGAGGAGATCGGCCCACATATCCGCCGATACGCTCGAAGAGGCGAATATCCTGACCGTCCGAGGCACGGAGGCATCGGCTCGCGACATACGTCCGGTTCGCCGCCCTCGAAAGAGGCGCAATACTCGTCGGACCGTCGCTCGGGACATCATCGATGATAACCGGAGACGGGTTGACGGCGATGCGACGATGGTGGTAAGGAGGTCGGCGAGATGATCGGCATGACGGTGGTGACCGACGAAGATGGCCTGCGATAGTCGGCGAATGATAGCGGCGGGTGGTGCGAATCGCTGGCGCAGCAGTGGATGATGACGGCGATGGTGGTGACCGACGAAGATTGCGCGATGGCGGCTACGGTGACGGCGATATGGTGACCGGCCGGAGATGGCCGGCGATACGGCCAGCATGACCGGATTGCTACGACGGTGGTGAATCGCGACCGGGCGCCGCGAATGTGATGACCGACGATGATGGCGGTGGCCTAAGATTCGTGATGGTCTACGGCGCGACCGGCGACGATAAGTGTGACCGGCGGAGATGGCGACGATACGGCGCAACCGATCGGATTAGCGATCGACGGGTCTTTGACCTATCCGAGGTTGTTTGTCGCGCGACTCGACGCAACTATGGAAGGGTCAAATTAATCCGAGGATTTTCCTATCTGTTGTTGTCGAGTGATCACGACGCAATGAAAGAGGAATTAACACCGGTGATTTTGACTCATCCGGGTTGTTTGTGAGATTATCCGGCGACGCATGAAGTGTCGTAGGAAGTCCACCGCGACCGTTTGACCTATCATGGTTGTTTGTCGAGTTGCACGACGCAACGGTGGAAGAGGTAGGAAGTCCACCGAGACCTTTGACCTATCCTGGTTTTTCGTAGTCTTGCTGACGTTAACTGGAAGAGGGAATTGAATCCACCGGCGATTTTGACCCATCCGGCGTTTGTCGAGTGTTATCAGATGACTTTAACGCGTGGAAGAGGTGGAAGTCCACCAAGGACCTGACTTATCCCAGTTGTTTGTGAGAGTTTTTCACGACGTTAACTTATGGAAAGAGAAGTCCACCGAATTTGACCTATCCTGTTGTTTGTCGAGTCTTTTCTCACGACGCTAACTGTATAAGATTGAATAAAACATCTTGTTTGTAGCAAAGTTGCTCCTTAACTCGCCTTTTTTCATTAAGATATCGACTTGCTTTAATCGATAATCAATGATATCCGAATATCGATTTGGATAATCTTTTGAGATTAAGATTTGCCCCCGCTTTAACAAAATCGAACGTTTGATGAATCTTCATTCTTCGCCATCTTAAAAGCTTGAAATGCTACATCTCGATGGTGGTTTTGATCTTGTTGGGAACTTGGTCGCCATACAAGATGATATAATAATCAAGTTCACGACGACCAAAGCTATGCGCTAAAACCATGGTAGAGTAAAGTTTCTTTACCGTATAAATCCAACACAATGCGTATTTAAAGAGTGAATAATAAAACTTTAAATTTTACGTGAAAACCTCAAAAGAGGGAAACCACAAAAGAAAAGCTTCTATGTATCCGTTTGAGTACAAGATCTTCCCGATGGATTACAAAATTGTAAAGGGACAACAGTTGCTTGACGACGGACGACGACGACGACGATGATGACGAGCGACAATGATTGACGACGATGTTGACGATGTTGACGACGATGACCGACGATAAGAATGGGATGATGACCGCAATCGGTCGACGACTGAGGATCGGTACGGCCGACGGCTACGCCGGCTGGCGCGGTGACGACCGCCGAGTGCATGAATAATTGCTTGGAGGATCTTGAGCTCTCTCCTCTCTTTGCTGGCCTCTCCTCATTAGAGTGTCGCTTCAGAATACATGCAAAACCCGTATCACTCCACTTCATCGGACGGCTCAGAATGATCCTATTGATCATATGATGTATTTTGTGTATTTGAATGCTCAAATGATGTCGGAATTATGAGATCTTGGGCTTGTTGGAACCGGCTCGTCGAGATGCTCGATTTGACTATAAACACTCTATATTTGAGAGCTTTTTAGGAATTTAATTGATGTCCCAAAGTTTTCATGATATTTTAAGCTTGATCTCACCGCCATTCGATGTTTTATTTTTATCAAGATTCGCTTTCTACTAGAAATTTTCATCATATCAATAATAATAATGATAATAATAATAATAATAATAATAACAATAATAATAATAATAATAATAATAATAATAATAATAATAATATTAATACTAATAATAATAATAACAACAACAACCAAAATTTACGTCAATATTTTTTGAGATTTTTCATCTTCAAATCACTCATACTATTCTTTTCCATAGATTAAAAATTAAATTTTATTTCATCTTAAACTCTCAAACAAAACACAAATATTAATTTTGAAAGTTCTAATAAAAATATATAGTTTCTCAATTAGAGCAAGACATTAATTAGATATTAATATCAAATTTATTCAATTGGTTATTTGTTTAGTTTTATAAAATTATTATATTTAATCATATATTTTTATGATATATAAAACACAAAACGATTAATAAAATTTTTTAAGATTGTCAATAAACATATATTAGAATGCTTCTGCAGAGGATTTGATTTCTACTTAGGGATTCTACTAAGTTTTTGAATTTCTTCGTTATTTAGTCATGCTTTTCTTTTGTTTTAGTATGAAAACTCTATTATCTTATAAGATTGAAAGCAAATACATATTGCTCTCTTTTGTGTCCTCATGCTTAATTTAATGGTTTTTCATTTGGCTTCCAAAAACTTTCCTTTGTATGTCTTTTCTTCCTAAGTAAGTGCATGAAAGTTTGTTCATATTTGGCTTCCAGTTTCTATTATTTCTTGAGAATTTGAATACATCTAATACTTTTAAGTGTGATAGCTATATCTGTTTTCTGTCTACTCTTCTTCTGGAACCTTGAATCCCAAATAAATAGATGACATTATGTTGATCAAGTAAGCTATAGTGTTAATTATATCAACCCAAAATATCTTGGATAAACTTGAGTGAAGCTCATGCTCCTTACTCGTTCGTTTAGTGTCCGGTTCATCTTTTCAGCAACATCATTCTGTTATGGTGTTCTTGGAATTGTCTTCAACATGCGAATCCCATTCTCCGAACAATAGGCTCTGAATTCACTGCTATTATACTAGCCTTCATTATTCGATTTTAGACACTTGACTTTTAGTTCTATCTAATTTTCTATTTTTGCTTTCCACTTCTTGAAAATAGAAAATACGCCAGTCAGATTTATTTTTCAAAAAAATAAACTCATACTTTACTCATAGAGTTATCAATGAAGGTGTCATAGTATCATGAGCCATCAATGGATTTGAGTGGTGTTGGTCCCTAAACATCATAATGCACTAGTTCGAGTTTCTCAGATTTGAAGGTTCTTGATTTCTTTATAAAATCTATCTTATTTTATTTGTCAGGAATGTAGTTCTCACATATCTTTAAGTCAATTGACTTTAGTTTTCGAAGCTTCTCCTTTGATATCATGATCTTCATCCATTTCTCACTTACGTGGCTAAACTTTTAATAGCATAGCTCAGAGTTATCATTATCTGTAACTATCATTAATTGTTTGACTTTTGAGATTTTGTATAATGTTCTCACCTTTTTACCTCTTGCCACGATATTGCTCCATTCATCACCTTCCAATATCCACCTTCTAATGTTGTAGTGTATCCACAGCTGTCGATCTAGCTCATCAAGGACATGTTTCTTTTGAGACCTAACATATGTCTTACCTCATGTGAGACCTATTTAATTTCATTTTCAATTTTGATTTGAATTTCTTTTTTTCTCGCAATCTCAAGCGGCTAATCATCCGCGAGATAAACTTTAATGAATTTTCTTAATAACATAATTATGTAATAACTCACTACAAGGAGTGCAGTGAAATGATGTACCTGAGTGAATAATCTAAGATTTAATAGGACTCTCAGCACAACATACTAGTGCTTTAGATTCCTTTTCAATTATCAAGTTTATAGACTCGTCATTTTGTTGTTGATTTTTGTTCTTTTTGGTTGCATTGATTTGAGAAATGCCTTTTCTTGTAGCAATTTCAACAAACAATATCATTACGATTCTTGGACTTGCCTCTAGACTTCAATCTTCCATGATTTTGATTTTGCTTTCTATTTAACTCCTACATCTATTTTTTATATTTAAGGCAGAGGTAGAATATTCACTAGTTTGACTTCTACGAATGTCTTTGCTCAAAATCAAATCTCGTATATCATTCAACATCAATTTGATATTTTCAGAGGAATTGCTAACTGCAGTCACCGTAATAAACCAACTCTTCGGCAAAAATGATAGCAAGATCATGCCTTGACTTCATCATCAAATGTGATGTCTACATAACTCAATAGTGTTGTAATCACGTTAAACTCGGTGTATGATCTACAACTGATGCACCTTTTTTCATCTTTAAATTAAATAAACGACGCACTAGAAATACCTTATTTGATGCCTAATGATTTCTTGTACATGTTTGATAGAGCTTTCATCAGATCGAACGTTCTGATATAATCTTGTTTCCGTGCTATGCATCATAAGAAGAGTATATTAATTAAATTTTAAATATGAATGGCAATTGTAATGGTAAAGTTGTTATATACTTCTTTTTTAATTTTAGTTTATATTTTTATTAACATTTGAATATTGGTGTGGTTCATTGGTTTCTGAAGAAGAATGGTATTATGTCACCATAAACGCAACAAAAGATGAATCTTTATTTGAACGTTGGACAATTGATTTAAAAATTAAATCAAATCAATTAGTCTGTTCTATTTGATCGTGAATCTATCATCTGACTAATTTAGCTAAACACATATTGCATTGGATGAAATAAAATGAAGAATCTCAAGATATTGAGTTCAAGTGCTCATTAAACAAAGATTAGGAATCAATCATTCATAGTCCTTTTGTCAGCCGCTCATCTCTTCCAGTCAGCTCACCTGCTCTGCACATTACTAGATTATTATAGAGTCATGTTTGTCACTTATACGTAAAACATAATTAATTTGTAACAAACATAGTTACTAATCATATCATTTATCCATCGATGCATCTAAAGTTGATGTTGGAAATTGTTAACAATCTAACAAAAATAATTAGTGATAATTTTATATTTATAAATATTGATGAATATGAATAATAACTTTAATTAACAATTTTGATTAGCAATAATTTATTAGTATTTGTTTAATGAGAATTTATGAAATTTGTGATGTAATTTTCTAGTATTTTTATGCTAATCATTTCATTTCACTCATATAGGTGAAAATATCATCTTCTCTGAACGGATCTTTTTGATACAAGAAAATGAGATCATATGCCTGACACATTTAAAAGAGTCCAACACGCATATGAGATTTGATGCTCTAAATGAAGTGAAGTCTCACTATTATATACATAAACGAAACAATATGTTTAGATGAGAACATTGTTGCAACCTTTTTGAAAAAAAATATTAGAGAACCTGGGGGCACACAAGAAATAAGTGAGAGAAGATATTAATTGATGAAGACTAGAGTTTTATTTTGCTGCCATTTATTTTTAATTCTTTGTAAGAAAAATTATAGACAAAAATTTTAAAATAAGTATAGTTTAAAACATAATTCACAATTTAAGTATATTAAAAAAATTTAGATAGATATGCTTATCTGGACAATGTAGTCAATCCAACGCATACCGATCGTCCGTTTAAGCACAAATATTATCAGAGTTTTCAACCATATATATTTTTTGGCATAAAAATTCTACAAATAACTTTTTTGAAATTTTCGCGTAGATGCCTCAAACAATGCCGGTAAGCGACACATGAAAATACGTCTTTACAACCACGCAGTAAGCTGACATGTTTATCTGATATTATAAATATGTCACGCTTTGTAGACACTACTAGTAGCATCTCCTAGAGCCATTAGAAATCAAAGCCATGATTCGTTTGATTCGGATTCTATCACAACAAAGGTAAGAGGAAACAAACTGTTGTTTCCATCAATTCCAACTGCAGTAAACAACATTTCATGATATTTTCCAAGCAAAATGTACCATCCAAGCTTAGGACTGGATGACAACTTCCCCAACTCAAAATGGATGAACCGAAAGCCCAGAAAATTCTCTAGAAATGTTGTGCGGTGCTTGAATGTATTCTGTAAATTGTACATGGTAAATTAGAATTCACTACTTCCATGAGGATATTGAGAGACCTGTAAGACTCTTCCCAACTGCTATAAATTGACATAATTGCCTTACGCCTAGCATCCCAAGCCTTCATGTAAGATACCTTGACATTGAATTTTGATTCCATTCGATTTATTATCTCTAAGTTTTAGAACAATTTGATGTCGTATTACAGGTAGAATGAAATAAACAATGAATTCAGAACTGCACTGACGATGGCCACTACCTATCACTATATATATGCATTTATTGTTATCTCCAACTCGTGAGATTCTCCAGGCACCTCCTAAATGCTTGCTGCGACTACAATGCAGGCACCAGTGGCATGCTCTACTAGGATGATTATGTTGTACACATATTACTGTAAAGTTCTTCCAGTTTGAAGTAATTGTTTCAAATTGAACGTTGTTATTTATGGACCAACCAGTAACAGTAAATCGAAGACTCATTTTATTCATAAAACACATGCCTTTAATAAGGTCACCTGGGATATCAACATCATCAGATAAGACATCGTTATCAGATGATCCATCAAAAATAATACCCTCGTCCCATTCTCTTATTGTTTGATAAATGCGAACATATTCATTATTAGAAATCATCTTACTTTCATTTTCAACATTCCATAATGAATGAGTGGTTCTTTAAGAGATTATGATTGCTAATATAATCAGCTGGAGTATATAACCCAGGTGAACATTCATCATCACTTTCACTATGCTCAGATGCACTACTTGAGTCAATGTTCATGGCTTTGTACTCATCATCAGGTGCACTACTATGTGCCATAATTGGTTCATCCGAATGAAATACAACATCATCTATGAATCTGTAATATCATTATACACGTAAGTAGCAGAAGTATTGCATAATAGGAAAAATTAATAACGAAAATAGCTTATGTTATACAAGATATTATAGGGGATTCAATTCTTCAAAACTTCTCATCGTTAAGGCAGTAGATGAAATAAAATCCTGCATAAGATTTAACGAAATATCTATTGGTCTTAAGGAAGTATCAGCTGATGTGGATGCAATATGAATATTTTTCACTTCCACATAGAACACCAATGTCTGATGAGAAGTTTCGTCCAATATAACATTACAAATTTCATCATCAGAAATGATTGATGCTATAAATCCATTCCCCACCGGAAAATAATATGTCAGATTAACTTTATGACGCTCTAAATCAAAATGCAGCGATCTCAAATTTCTTTGTTTTAAATCCCATAAGGTAATGTGCCGTTGAACTTTAATCGACGTTTTCGGCTATTAACAAAAGTTGGAATAAATTGATCATTAACACTTAGTTTGCCACCGTAGAATTAAGATCAACGAGATCAACTCTTAACTCATTGTTGAAATAATATATCCTAAACACTAAATAAAGAGTTAAAATACAATCAATCACACTAGGATTTAGTCGCTTGTCAGATTTGGACGCATGTAAAGAATTCGGTAAGGATTACTTTATAATTGTTTGGTTGAGAGCTTTACAAATTCATGACTTTGTTTTTTTTTATTTGTGACGGACCGGCGGCGACCGGCGGGCAGCGGCAAGATACGGCCACATGGGAGGTGACGCGGTGGTGGCGGGCAGCATGGGTGGCGGCTACGGCTAGGCCAGGGTGGTGGGTCGGCGGTGGTCGTCGGCGATGGCGGTCATGACGGGGCGGCCACGGTGGCAACTGGGCGCACCACTCCACATCACTTTACATCCCAGATTTAAATTACCAACGTAATTTCAAATACACGAAATCCTATCTAGTGTATTTGATTTGATTACATTAAACTGAAATTTTACTTTACTGAACCAAACGCCAAACGTTTAAGATTTGGAATACAGTGCATTCCAAATGCATGTTACCAAACAGCTCCTTAGTAAATGGATATAACTTGCAAAAGTGGCTTTAACTGTATTGTAGAAAGCAATAGAGTTAACTTAGCCAAAAATACCATTTCATTGGATTTAAATTAAATCCAGCTGAAATCTTACTCTAAATCAGTTTTAGTGGATTAGTGAATTCATCTGCCCACAGGAATTAGTGAATTCCAATTTGACCATGTGAAATCAGTTTTAGTGGATTACAACAAAGTATGGGATTTAACTTAACCAAATATATGATTTGATTGGATTTAAGTTAAATCCATTTCAAATCCTACTCTCACTCAAAAAATAATGTCACTACTTTTCTAAATCCTGTAGATCAACCTGCCACTAGGATTTTACCTGCTAATCTAATAATGCATAAGCTCCTTCAGTGGATTATACAAAGCAACAGATTAAATGTGCTTAAAAATACCATTTGACTAGAATTAATTTAAATACAACTCAAATGCAATTCAAATCCAAGCCTAAATATACGTGAATACCAGTGCTAGACGCAGGAGGAGATGGAGCAAAGGAGGTCGGATCGCCCCATTATAACCAATCAAGTCGCCTGTTTAATGGCCGACTTGCACTTAATACTAGTCGCCCGTTAAACGGGCGACTATACCTATATATAAATTTTTTTAAAATATACTTAAATTATTAATTACATTTTAAGTCATACTTATTTTAAAATTTTTTGTCAAAATTATAAGCTCTGTATGTTGTAATTAAATAATTTTATTTGTTATTTCATTTACTTTGATGCTCTAAGTATATAAAAGAAATTTTTATAATTTGTAATATCAAACAATAACAACAACATCAACAACAACAACAAGCCTTAATCCCAGGTGGGGTCGGCTACATGAATCATTCGTCCATCGTGTCTATTATGTGTCAAATTCTCATTTAATTCAAGTATACTAAGATCATTTTTATACATCTTAACCAAGTCTTTTAGGTCTACCTCTACCTTTCTTAACATAAGGCAAATCTAATGCATCTACTCTCCTAATCGTCATCTGACTACCGACGCTTTATGTGGCCAAACCAGGCGACTCTCTCTAATCTTATCTGCCACCGGAGCTACTCCAACTTTTTCCCGAACATACTCATTTTGCATTTTATCTCTAAGAGTAAAGCCACTCATCCACTGAGCATCCTCATCTCTAGAACACTTAACTTAGTCTTATGTTTCTTTTATTGCCAACATTCTCGCACATAAGTCAGCGGTGTCTTACCACCATCTTATAAAATTTTCCTTAAGTTTAAGTGGAACTTTTCTATCACATAATAAGATGCATTCCTCCACTTCAACCATCCAACTTGAATTCTACTAATAACATCTCCATCTATTTCACCATCATTTTGAACAATGAGCCTAAATATCTGAATCGCTCACTCTTATTAATGACTTGATCACCTAAAGTCACAAAGACAATCACTAAAACTTCTACAACTAAAATTACACTATATATTTAGATCTATTTAAACGAAAGCCTTTAGACTCTAATCTCCATAATTCAAGTTTCGTTGGACTCCTCTCGTCTTATCAACAAGAAGAATGTCATCGCAAAAGCATACACCAAGGTACATCTTCTTGTAAATGCCTCGTAAGAACATCCATAACTAAAGTAAAAGATAAGGGCTTAATGTTGATCCTTGATGTAATCCAACCGAAATAGGAAAATATTTTGTCAATCCTCCTTGTGTTTGGACACAAGTAATGCCTCTAGTATATATATCCTTAATGACTTGAATATAACCAATATTAACTCCTTTCGCTCTAGAACTCTCCAAAGAACATCTTGAGACTTTATCATAAGCTTTCTCTAAATCAATAAATATTATATGTAGATCCTTCTTACTTTCTATGCTTCTCCATCAAACTCTTAACAAATGTATAGATCCATAGTAGATCTACGGCATGAAACCAAACTGACAGAGAAACTTCATCACATCGTAACCTATGCTCAATTACTCTCCCCATAATTTTAATGTATGGCACATTAACTTAATTCCTCTATAATTTGCACACTCTTGTGCATCACCTTTATTCTTAAATAAAGGAACCAACAAACTCTTTCTCCACTCATCTGATATCTTTTTAGTCTTTAAAATAACATTAAAAAGATTTGTAAGCCAAGAAATTTCTTGATCTCCTAAACATTTCCACACATCTATTGGAATATTATCCGGTCCTACTGCTTTTCCACATTTCATTTTTTTTAAAGCTTCACTAACTTCAGATTTACTAATGATGATAGAAATGAAATTCTATTTTAGATATGTTAAAATCAATCGATTTCTTCGATCCTTCATTGAAAAGTTTATCAAAATACCTCATCCACCTATTTTCAATATCTTTTCTAAGAAAAGACTTTATTATTTTCATCCTTAATACCACTCACTAACCATGCTTTACTTCTCCTATCTCTTTGCTTACTAACTTATACATACATTTTCACCTTTCAGATCTAATCTATTGTATAAATCACTAAATTTCAGATCATATATCGCTTTCTTAATCTCTACGGCCACTTTATATCTTTCCCAATTCCAATTTTTACATCTAAACTAAGTTTTATAATAACGCTTTATTTCTTATCTTTTCGACACTCGACTCCACCAACTATTCTTATTAAAAGAGTTTTTCCTTTTGATTCTCCAAGCACATCTTTAAAGAACTGCTTAATTTCACTGATATTTTTCCCACATAACGCGTTTTCCTAACATCCCAAATTCTAATTTATTGTAGGCTCTTACAACCTTTCATCTTAAAATCTAAAACTAATAATGACGACTTAAAATTTCACTGAATGACCTTACATCTTTACAATCTAAACGATCTATTTTTCTTATCTAAAATAATCAATCTGTTTTACTAGATCCATTTTATAAGTAATAATATGTCATCTCTTTTCTTAAATAAAGATAAGAACTACAAAATAAAGAGAAAATCTAATATACCTACCTTCTTCATTACCACCCAAAATCCATAACCACCACGAATACTTTTAAAATCTTCTACCACTCTACCAACACGCCCATTTAAATCTCCCAATAAATATTTTTTCTTCAAGAGATATCTTTGTATTAATCCTCTAATTCATTCCAAAATTTTTCTTTTGAGCTACTCTAAACCTACTTGAGTAGACACTTATAACATTGATAATCTTTAAATTTATAATTCTATCTCCACATATATTAATACTAATAACATTATCCTTCAAATTTTTATCTATAATCACACCTACACCATTTCTAGTTCGACTTTTACCGAATACCAAAGTTTAAAATCTAAACTATTAATCTCCTCGCCTTCACCAACCCATTTAGTTTGAACACATACAATATTTATCTTTCTATGAACCATAATATCTATTAATTCCATTAATTTACTGTAAGAGCACCTATATTCCAAGATCCTAACCTAATTTATGGACTAACTTCTTTGCACAAGATCCGTCCATAATGAACCCTTGCTTATTTAACACCGCACCGAATGTGCTCAAGCATTTTTTATCAGATTCGCCATACACAAGGCCGCCTGTGGCAAGATTAACACAATGATTTAAATGATACGTCATGATTATTTTACATTTACCCGACTACCTAACGCAACCCTCCACTTTTTGCATCCGGGCTTGGGACCGACAATGGTAGTGTTAAATTTGTAATATCAAACGGTACATAAAAATATGTATGTATGCATATATCAAGAAAATCCATTCATTATTTTTTGCGTGCAATGAAGTTTTTTTTTCAAAATGCCAGTATATTATAGGAACTTTTTCTCAAATGCTTGGTGGTAGAGCAAGTCTTGATACAAAATTTTATTATCGGTTACTATTTTTTCACTTTTCAATGGATCTTCTCTCTTTAGTCGTATCCCAAGAAGATGGTTAAGTCTTCCATTACCATTCAAATATGTCCTAACAAATTATGACCATTTGATATAATTCTTCTCATTAAATCGATGCACACACATGGTGTAGCAAATCTCCAATTATTTTATATGAGTTAGCATCCTCAAATTAGAGGAACACCTTCTAATGTTATACTTATGATTGGTCAAAAGGTGTTGCAACTTTAATAATAAAAGTAGTTCTAGAGAATAGTAGAGATGTGAGTAAGAAATGCATGACTGTGACTTTAGATTAATAATAAACACACAAAATTTTATTGTTATTCATATTAACGCTGTTGCATATTTTCAGAATGATTTGATCAAGAATAAGAAATAGAGTTATTTTCTTATAAATTAAAAGATGTCACTTCCTCCTTATAAAATAAAATCAATAATTTTCAAAAGCAATTTTAAAATTTGCAAAAAAAATAATAACCTTAATAATTGAGTGGCTCAAAAACTGAACGTGATCTATTTCAAGCTCCCACAAGAAATGTGCCATGTCCGCATAATTTAGTATATATTTAGATTTGTTAAAATTAGTTTAATTTCCTAATTTTAGTTTAAAATAGGTTTGAATGTGCGGTTAGGGTTCAAGCATCTCCGTGAAATTTAGAAATTTCAAAACCATATAAGCGTTGTAGAGCTAGAAACGTTGGACATTGATTAGCGGAAAAGCATAATTTACATTACATGGCATGGTCTAATCTTCCGGCGGATCTCCTACATTGCATCTCATCGCACTTGCCCGTTGTCGATTTTCTCCGCTGCTCCATCATATGCACCTCGTGGAATTATGCTCTTGCTAATAGCGCTCATAGACTCCGCTTCGCTCCCTCCATGGTTGCTACTTCCCAACGATGCTGGAGAGGCCTCCGACACACTCATCTTCCGTGATCTTACCATCGAAGAAGGCGGCCGCGATGACTACCATCGCTGCTTCTCCTCCCTCAGTACTCACATCTCAGGCCGTCGTTGCATCGGCTCCAAAGATGGATGGCTTGTGACACTTGATAAAACAGATCTGCAACCGCACCTTTTCAATCCGCTCACAAAAGCTGAAATATCCCTCCCATCTCTCTTCACAATTCCAGAAGATGAATTCCATAGAATAAAGCCTGAATATGGTGCGGACGGCTCTATAGAGTTCTACAGTAATGAAATTCATCCATCCTTCTGCACAACCGCGAAAATGTTCCGCGAAGTATATTTTCGAAAGATTGTTATCTCCTCTGAAGATCCGTCCGGAACTGCTGTTGTTATCTATGGCTATCCAAAACTTTTGGCCTTCAAAAGGCCTATTGATCGGACTTGGGTTCTGGGCCC
The DNA here is from genome assembly GCA_021442155.1 of Cymbidium sinense. Taxonomy (NCBI): domain Eukaryota; kingdom Viridiplantae; phylum Streptophyta; class Magnoliopsida; order Asparagales; family Orchidaceae; genus Cymbidium; species Cymbidium sinense. The sequence goes on along the minus strand of CM038217.1, from coordinate 155,088,757 downwards.
ACGATTACCATCTAACCACTACATGAATGAGTGGGAGGAGTTTGATGATGTTTATTTTAACGAAGAAGAACAAAGGTTCTACGCCATCACACGTTTGTCAGCGGTACTGACATTTGACCTTAATGGACAAGATGTTAAATTGATATGCAAGGCGTCAAAAGACTCAGAAGTGACATTTTCTGAAACCAAGAACTATATTACCTTTTTGTCGGGAACTCTTCTAAAGGTCAAGAGGGGGAATGAGTGTATTGAGAACGAGATTGATAAAAGTCTTACAACGAAGACTACTTGGGATCTCTATTTTTAGGTTTGTACCGACTACTGATACTTCTTCTTGTTCCTCCTCTCAGTGGATCTCTATCAAGGACTTGAGGGATTGCTCATTGTTCATTGGCTGTAATAATACCTTCGTTGTGCATCACACAGTTGCTCCTGGAATCAGACCAAACTGCATATACTTTACTGATCATTGGGAGTACATGTCGCAAGAGGAAACTGATCGTGATGCTGGATTTTTTGATCTTCATAATAACTGCTTTCACTATTTTCTTAACTCCAATTCAATGCCAAACTGGCCCCCTTCAATTTGGTTTACACCATCGCTTTTTTAAATTGAATATCTTAATCTTTTAAAAAAAAAGCATGTCAAACCAATTAGTTTTCAATTATTTTAATCTTTTTTTTAAAAGAAACATGTAATATGAATAGTTTTGAATTATGAGTATTTTTTTTTTACTTTCATCATTTTAATTTGGAAAAATAAATTAATAATATTTTATTATTGTTACGTTTTTTATGAAAACTGATTAGCAAGCCAAACCAACTTCGTCTTTGACATGGAGAATAATTTGGAGTAGGTAAATATACAACATTAACATAGAGTTTATCAAATGTAACAGTTTTTAAATTTGCTACAAGGTCAAAAGCGAACAACATGAAATAAAGAAAATAACCTTTTACATGAAAATAATGAGAGGAATTGCTCTCAAAATTATACACGCAAATACATACACTACAAATACATGTGACTCAAATGTACTTAGCACTCATTTTAATTCATCAAAAGAAAAACTAATCTTCTCAACATTCTCAATAAAATGCAATGTAGATGAAATTTCATTTTTCAAAATGTGTTTTTAATTACTTTGTATAGAGCTAATTTTATATGATCTGAGTCTTTCTATGTTGAAATACAACATCATATCAGTATAACATAGAATAAAATTGTATTTTCTTTATTTCTCTCTATATGTTGCATGTACATATCTTCACAAAAAATATTCCGGATATGTTAGTAGAAGAAGGATCTTAATGATAATGCATCGGAACTGGAGTAATATGTAATATCTATTTTTAAAATCGTGTATTAAGGGTCAATGTTCAAAATAAGATTTTTTTTTCAAAATAAAGAAATCTTTTATAATTTAAATTTAAATTTTCTCTTGAAGGGCATGATGCTTGGGAATTTTGATGACTTCTTAATTTGAATTGTCAAAAGAGCTATAACATCGAATGGAAGGGTAGAAACATTATCTTTTTGTTGTCTGTGTATCATCAATTCTAGAGCTCATCTTTGAGAAATTTTTTCTTTTTCTTGCATTGACGATAGAAGGATAGAATGAAGAAGAGCTTGCTTCAAATCAAAAAATCAAATAAAAAGGTTGCAAAATGGATTAACTTTTTCTTTGAGAGAAAATATTTAGCATCTTCACAAATGTCAATCATATTCATAGAAAAAAGAAGAAGTTATGAATCACCTTGAATAGAGAAATTTTCTCCCCCATGAGTGTACTTAATATTTTGATATAAAGTGGAAGGTATTATTTCGTACTCGTGAAGCTGAAGTCATCCTCAAAATGCTCAAGATGATGTGCTTGCAACTTTGCATTTATTACATGTAACTTTGTCTTGGTTCTAAAATTATTGAACTATAATGGCAATGTAATAGAGCCTAAAGTTTTTATATCATTTATCAATAAATATATATAACATTAACCTACCAAAAATAACTTCTTTTTTTTCAAGGAAAATAACTCTAGAATTCATATTGTCACAACATTCATTAAATACTCATTATCAATTAGAATTTTGTTAAAAAATATTCTCATAGATGAAAGCAATTACATAGAATGGTCTATTATGGCTAGAAGTTTTCAATAATAAATTCTCATCATTAAATATAATCACGAGGAGATCTTTCGAGCGCAAAGGTTTCTTTTAGTTTATTCTAATGAAATGGGCTTGAAAAGCTTTAGGTTAGAGAAAAAGCTTTGATTAAATTTTAATGTATTTTAGGTAGCAAAATTAAAGCATCATAAAAAAAGAAGAAGACACCAAAATATTAAAAAAAAAAAAACTCTTTATTTTATGATATGTTATATGATAATTATCATATTTTATAAGACATCTTTTAATTTTGAAATATAGCAATGAACATTTCAAAAATTTGATGTACCTACTTATACTAATTGGAAACCCAATATTCTTTAATATGAGCATAGGTAATACAAAATGATCTAATTAATCAATGTAGAAGGAACAACTAAAGAGAATGGTGAACTAAAAAAAATTTATTTAACTTTCATATTATTGATTATAGAAAAATATAATGTTTCCCATTTTATAGTCTAAAATTGTATTACCATTTTATGGATAGGAGAGAAAAAAATAATAATTTGTTTTGATAAATTAGAACAAATAAACTCACATGATAATGAATTATGATAGTTTTTTATGCTGATTCCACTTGATGCTTTAAATATAGTAAATCTAAATTACGATACATTATTTTCTACAATAAATCTCTCGACAAAATTACAACCAAGCATGACTTTGACAAATTTTTTTTTTTAAATTTTGGGATACAATATATTTTTTGAAAGATTTACATACATTCCACACAATTCTTATACATTTACATATCTAACCTAAACTTAGATATTTACTTATCTAACATTTTCCAATTCTACAAAAGGTGAATTTCACTTTTAAATTACACTCTTAAAAAGTGAGTGATGATGATATTTTTGATGTAAAAAGTTTCAGTGTTGGAGAGTCATTATCTCTCTCTCTCTCTCTCTCTCTCTATCTATCTATCTATCTATCTCCCCAATTTTTTTCATTTATAAAGAATTTTAATACAAGAGTAATTTTAATACATTTACTCTTTTTTCTTTCTTATATTTGGATACCTTTACTTTCTAGGAATGAACGATTTGATGTCATTGAAGATGCACCAATAGGGACATAAGAATACAGACATAAGACAAACTATTTTTGAAAATATAATTCAAAACCATACTCCTGATACAATTTATACATCTTATATTTTTTAAATAGTATATAATAATAAATTAAATTAAACAAAAATGTCATGAACCAAAGCTTTTTAACATTATAAGGATGAAAAAAAAATGATATTTAAGGATGTGAAAATATAAATAAAAGATTATTGTACAATTCATAAATCATGATAGTGGGTAAAGAAAGACTTAAGTAAATGTTGAATAATATTTTAATAAATAATAAATAATTAAATTATAATAATAACTTCAAGGTAATCCATTTTATAATTCATAAACTATGAAATCATTATATTTTATTTTCTTATGTTTTTGAAAAATAACATCATATGAAATACGAAAGACAATCTCGAATGATCATACATGGCCAAAAGTTCATATCTCACAAGAAGAGTATGGATCATATTGCATTGAATAACATAAAAAATTAAATTATAATTATAATAAGCAATGTCAATATGATACTAAGATTTTTCTTGAAATGGTCAAATCTCTCAAATATTTTTCTCTCTAATTGTGCTCACCATGTATGCTCATCATCCAAAGTTGTGTCCTATTATTCATCAACCCATTTAAAGAACTTGTAGTTATTTTGTATTTTGTTTATAGAACACTTAAAAAAACTCCTTTTATAATTGTCTTTTTCCATGAGGTAAATAGACAACATTGCAACCCATAGTAGCAGTGGACAACAATAGATGCTATGAACATCCTTGAACTTCTTTATCCTAAGATGCAATGTGTTGACCTCACTTTGGAGTGAGGATGACTACCTATTTCTTAAACTTAGATTACATCTAGGCACTAAGACTTCCCTAGTGCTAAGACACTCTTAGTGGTTAGGAGAACACTCACCTCAAGCTTAGAGACTCAAAGGATCTAACCTTAGGACTAGGTCTAACTTAAGATAAGTAAAGTACTATCTACATTAACCCCAATTGAATCCTCTACCAAAACAATTGACCAACTTAAATCAAATGATTGCCAATCAAACCTCAAGCCGAAACCAATTTGACCCAGGCTCGACACGATCCATCAGGGTTCAATTAGGTTAAGTAACTAAGTTAACCCAACATAACTGTTGACCTTACTTTTGGAGTGAGGATTCAATCTTCCCTTCTTAGACCTTAGGGGTCTTCTAGATATTAATATTTTCTTAGTCTCAAGACACTTCTAGCAATTAAGTGAACACTTAACCTAAGCTTAGAGACTTAGAAGGGTTGACAATAAGATTAAATTATGCCTTAGGGATTAGGTTGATCTACCTATCCCATGACTTAAACTCAACCTATGTTCACCTTCTTAAACCATAACCTAATTCAATTCATATCAAACCCAAACCCAAACCCAAATACAAACCCAAATCAAATGATTGAAACCCATGATCAAAATTCTAAACCCAAACTCTGATCAACATAGCTTAAGTCCTATGGACTTAGCCTTAACAAATTCAAATCAAGCCTAATTGATTTTCTCATAAATCAATTCAACTCTTCAATTAACAAACCAAATTCTAAACCAATCAAATCAAATCAAAGGACTAAAACTAAATCAAACTAAATCAAACTTTTCTTTAAGCCCTATGAACCCATCACATGAGCTTAGCCAAATTTACCTTCAAATCAATTCAAACTCAATTGATTTTCTCATAAATCAATATATTTTAGATCATCAAAACTAAATCAAACTCTTCTATAAGCCCTATGAGCCCATCACATGGACTTAGCCAAATTAATATATGCATGGGTTCAATTGATGCCTTAATTAACACCTTCTGTTCACTTGTACGGTGTGTTGTGAATCTGGTGGGGAGGAAGGCATTTTAAATTATTCTAATATCTTATTAGATCCCTTGGAATGACATATATTGAAGTGCCAAATTTATATTTACTGTTAAAATATTCAATTTACTTCAAGTTCATAAATCTGTTTGAGTTCAATCCATCTTTCTTTATTTGAAATATAATCTTCAAATTCATTTCAAATTCATTCTCATTTATAATTCAAAATCCAATTCGATATCAATTTTATTTTAGCGAGCTTAGGCAGTGCTATTTATTTAGCTTAAATTTTGTTTGCAAGTATGAATTTTGGATAAAAGTTTTTTGGCAAGATTCATTATCCCCGCGTGAGCTACATCGACTATTTTGGTTTATCATCCATGAGCGGTTGGTGTTTTGAAGCACCTCAATCAAATTTCAATTCTGTTATGCCCTGCTTAGTATAACAAAGCATTCAATCACTTGCATAAAAGTAAATATATGCAATTTCTACACATTCAAACCTCCTCTCCTTTTATTTAAGTTCAAAATTTAGTCAAAATTTTGGCAACATTTCAATATAGGAGGTTGCATCTAACAAATTTGGCTTACTCAGTATACCCTATTGAGTGTAGCGAGTAGTGTCTTGTGACACCACAACGGTGTCTTTGCACCTAATATGCCCTAATGAGCATTAGCGGGTCTTAAAACTTGCATAAAGAAGCACAAGCACAAATATATAATTTCTTTTTTACACATTCAAGCATTTTTACACATCCACTAATAGTAATAGTAATAAATTTGCATGTATTCGGCTAGAAAGAATTGAAAATGAGAGATTATCGGGTTAATTATTTGGGTGAAATAGGTGGGGGAAACACCAGAAATTGAGAGGAACCCACCTGATGATGGAATTTTCTCTTGGATGCGGCTAAATGAATTATCAGAGGAGGAGTCATGAAGGGTATGATGAGAGGAAGGGAAAGGATGGGGAAGATGCCAGATACAGAGAGGAACCTGCCTCATGACGGAGTTCTTTCTCGGCAGCGACAAAGGGAATTGGACTTCAATCAAAGAAGGGATATGAAATAGCTGCAGAAGATGGTGCTGAGGGGAACCCGTCTGATGATAGAGTTGTCTCTCGATTGTGAAAAAGAGTGGTTATCGAGAGGAACTTGCCTGATGGTAGAGTTGCCTCTCGGCCATACTCTAGGTCGCAGAAAGGAAAGATGAGTGTGCTGTATGGTATCATGATTTGATAAAGACTCAAGTAGATTTTAATCTTTATGTCTTCCTAATCTAAAATAGGATGGCTTAAACCAATTAGATGTGGTTAGCTTATTGTTATGAAGAGAAAGTAGGGCCTTAATAGTGGTTTGGATGGTCAAAGAAGGTTACAAGAGGGTTGATTCAATAACATGACGCACCAACCTACAATAGAAAATTGACTTAACTATAAGTTGGTAAATGAATGAAATGAAATGGCTTATGGAAAGGCTTAATAATTGTAGGTCAGCGAGAGATCTCATGCCATTCAAAACACAAAGACAAAGAGTTTGGTAGAGAGGGAATGACATGAGGCAGTTTGGAGCGAACTTGAGAGGGAGGATTGGTCTTATGTTTCTTGGGATGGAGTCGTTGTAACGTATGGATGGTCTTCAACTTGGAGAGCAGCAGGATGAATCATGGCTTATAGTTTGAGGCTTGGTCGATGACATGAGGAAAGACTGGAGAAGAATCAATTGCAATTTGCGGCTTGAAGAAATCAATGAGAGCAGAGAGTGAGTGATCTCCAATGTTGCAATAGACCAGATTCTATAGATTTTTCTTTCTTAGGTTGAGATTTAGAGGTTTCACCAGCTTTCTCATGTTCGATAATTTTCCCTTCTAGTATTCTAACTTGTCGTCTGCTAGTCTTGAGTGCACTCAATCGCCCTCTAGTGTCCTTGCAGATGAGATCTGACCACATATAAGCAGCTTTGAGACATGAAGAGCATGGACAACTACCACACATGCTTATATTTTGGAACTTTTCATGAGTGATATCTCTCCAAAGACGCCTTTCTTTTGCTCAGTGGCCAATCCAAGCTAGTATGATTTGAAAATGCATCCTCCTAAGGAACCTTGACGGGATGAACAGGATGGCTCAAAAATTGATCGTCCAATCCAAAAATTCTTTTTGGCTCATCAGACTCTGTTGATTATCCTCATCTTCACTGCTAAAGCTGGACACAAGTCCTATTGATGAATCATTTGCTTTAATACTCAATCTAGATGTTTGACCAGAAGAAGCACCTTTTAACTTGTCAACTAGTCTTCCCCCTTGTGATTCACAGTTTCCTTCGGAATATTGTGAATCATATTATTTCAAATTTAATGAAAGATCTTTCCCCTTGACATTTCTACAAGTTTTGTAAGCTTTTGGGGGAATAATTTCATTCTTGTCCTTATCATAAATGCTTGGATCTTGGTAGAGAGGCCTCTAACATTTTCTATCACTCACATCATTGATACGGTCGAGCTTGTTGTGTGAGTCCCCTTCTTTTAGTGTTAGTGATATCTCTTAAAGTAAGATTGATAGGAGCACCATGGTGAGTGTCTCCACTATCCATGCAACTATGAAAATAAAAGTTACTTGAAATGGCTTTCTACTATGACATATGCCTAAGTGGAGATTATTGTTGTTATCACTATCAAAGGATTTCTAGGGCATCAATCAGCAAGATGGCGCAAATGTTTCCAAACACCAACATCAACATAGAGAAATAAAAAAGAAAAGGTTGAAGAGACCTCGACCTATATGAATCGAGAGGCTATATGGTCCTCTTTTATAAACTTCTCAGGGTTTCTCTGTTCGACTGAGAGAGAGAGAGAGAGAAAGAGAGAGAGAGAGAGAGAGAGAGAGAGAGAGAGAAGAGAGAGAGAGAGAGAGAGAGAGAGCATCGATATAAGGAAAAATCCTCAATTAATGCGGATTATTACCTTAATTATTCATTAGAGTATTTCTATATAGGATTAGACGGGATTTTGAAAATTTTGAATGAAACTTTAAATGTGATTAAGAAATATTTATGAAAATTATTTAATCTGATCAATAATCCCAATTCATATAAAAAATTTGATTTAATCATATTATGATTTAATTATTAAAATTAAATTGAACCGTGTTTAGTTAAATTAAAAGTCTAATTTTCACAATATTATGTCAAAATTTTTGTGAATCTTGCCAAAATCAAACAAATATAATATGGGTATCATTTATAGGTAAATTTAAAGTTCTAGATTCAACAATGCAGTTCATTTCATGATCAGAGATTGTTTGGCTCAAGTCGGTGCCGAATCGGATCAATTTCAGTTCAAAAATGTGCATTATCGCTTCCGACCGCTCGACATTTGCGCATACTCATTTGAATTGACCGTGGACAGTCTCATTTGATGGGCTTTGACATTTTGACACTAACGACATGATCAATTTAATGAATAGAGGTCATTTGGGCATCATCGTAATCTTTCGACCTCGATATGTGTGTATGCGTGTCGACAAAATTTCTTCTTGATCAGTCGACTGTCGAATTATGTAATATGTATATTTTGAGCAATTTTGACATTCTGAACATGATGGTGAAGTCCGTTCATCAATTGGAAGTCATTTCAACTAATTTTTGGCACCGTCAAATGTATTTTAGCTTTGATTTGTGCACTGTTGTATCCAAAGTCCATCAAATTTTTCTTGTAAGCTCGACTCAACTTATGTGGCATACATGGAGGTCAACAAATGCCCCCCAACAAATGTGATTCACAGATGGAGCGAGTTATGTTTGTTGAAAACTAGTTGACCCTTCATGTCGACCATGAATTACTTCGACTTCAATGGGATAATTGGAGATCTTCTTCTACTATCTGTTATCTGCTTTGATGGGTTCGTTGAAGGTATTTTGCTTTTGTGTCTTTGAAGGTTTGGATTTCCTCCAAACCTGCCTTCATGCTTGACTAGGTTGGATGGAGAAGTTGGTTTGTTTGTTTTAAGATTTGAAATTCCTTCTATCCTAGCTTTAAGCTTGATAGACTTATTGAAGGATTTATGTGATTTGTCCATATTGACTTGTCAAGAAGTGTATGTACACCCTAAATCTTGTGCTTGCTGCTTTAACAGACTCTTTGAAGGGTGCATACAGATTAGTCATAAAGACATGATTAGCTTAGATTTAGTTTCATTGATAATTGCTTCTTCTTTCTTAATTATAATTTTTATTATACTCCACTATTACTATAGTTTAAATTTGACTAGCCAAATATAGAAATAGAAACTTGTCCCCAGCGGAGTAGCAAAAAATTTGTGGGCTTCAAAAATTCACAACTGACCTCTCGATGAAGAGAGTATGATTTGATGTGTTGGTGAAATTTTTAAAAGGCATATGGAATAGTATATAAGACACTACACAGAGATTTTGCCCTCATTTTGTGAGGACTTTAGATCTGGTTCTAGGTTTCCTATAGGCGCAAACACCTATAGTTAATTTCCCCTCCCAATACTTAGAGAGAATTTTCGATTAAGGCTAGTCATTAGATTGCTAAATACATAACATATAGTAGTAGCATTTAGAGTATAAATTTTGGGGTCTAGAATTTATGAAATTCACCATTATTTAACTTAAAACATATGGTTGGTGGAATGATGGGCGCATCTAGATCTCATGTTCTCATCCAGTTGTCCTGTCGAGTCTACTTAGTTAGAGGAGGTAGTCGACCCAACATGACTTAATGATCCTTATCAATAACACATGGGTTACATCATCCAAGAAATCCTTGCAGACCTAGGATGGTGTTTGTATAAGGAGACATGCTTAAGTCTACCTTAACTAACAGAAAGACTTTGTATCTATCACGGTCATGATTAGATCTCGTTAGATTATTTAATTTATTTCTTTAAGAGCCGCGGGTTTAATCCTTGCCGTTTGATCTTAGATCGGGGGACAGAGATTAAAATCTCATCCACCATCGCCACGTAGGTGCTGAATTGAATGCAGTTAAGTAGCCAATCCCACGACGCCATGTGGAAAGCACACCACATTAATAGGCTATATAGTGCTGACGGGATTAGGCTTAAATTAAGGTTAATAATCTATTTTAATGGTTGAAACTTCTAATATCCATAAGAAATCATAAAAAATCATAAAAATACAAATAAATACTCATTTTAAAGGTATTCATAGGAGAATCATTTTAAAATAATCCTAATTAATTTTGAATAGTAATTAAAGCTTAATTTGAGTTTAATTGATAAATTAATTAGCTTAATTACTTCTTAATTACTCAAGTAATTAATTCCAAACTTTCTTAGATTGTTTAATGGGATGACCTCCACCTCCCATATTTTTCTTGGGATTTATTTCTTAGGTAATTAGAGAAATTGCTCATTTTAGCCTTAATTACTCTCTTAATTAATTTAGAGATTAATTAACCTCTAATTAGCAAACAAATTAATTAATTGAGCATGTTGATAACTGTTGGATAGTGAATGGACTAATGGAATAGGGTTGGGACCTCTTTCCTAGCCTCTTTCCCAAAGTTAATTTCATTTTAAAATCAAATCAATTAAAAGTTTAATTCATTAATTAAATAGTTTAATTAGCTAATTCAAATCATAATCACATCAGATCCTAATTAATTAAATCATGGGTAGACCTTTATGTGTTTAATAACATAAAGGGGTTTAAGAAAATTATGGTTATTTCACATGTGTGAGGTAAATATAAGAGTACTTAATTAAGTTACTTAATTTAATTAACCATCAATTATGAGCCAATTGCATTACGCCCCTTTATTTTATAGGATCATTGCAAATTTGTTTTCTATTCATATGCATACCAAGTTGGCTCATAATTGTTTAGTTAATTATATTAAGGTAACATAGATAAGGGTAATTAATTAATTTGATTAAGGGTCTAACTTTATTAATTCATAAAATTCACCTAATTACCTTTCTTAAACTAAATAATATTACAAATGTAAGAATGGGATTATATAACAAATGAGTGTTTTCCTCCTCTTTAACATCAAATCAAAATCCAAAACTAAATTAATCAAGAAGCTTTGGCTTACATTAAATAATTTATTTAGTATGTTTATCCTTGGGAATTAATTGGATTGAATGAATCACATGCTTGTATTTGATTATTCCTCTTCAATCATGCTAACTACTGCACATCATTTGATTTCATGCATCCATTTCTTTTCAAAAATCAATTGAATTAAATGAGATTTCCTTTATGTAAGTTTGCATGTGTTGACTTAACTTAATATATGTGTGGCTATTATCACTTTTAAATTCAAAAAGATATTTTCTAAAAGTTTACAAATGAATAATAACATGTGTAGTGATGATAATTATAAATACATAAGAGATATATGTGATTACAATTTAAATATATGAAGTTAAGTCTCTTTCCTCCATTCATATGTTAGTTTATATAAGATTGAATGGTAGTGGATATATAGTCTGGACATCCTGGGAATACAAGGCTTTAAGCAGCCCAAGGAGGTCATTTGATTACCTCACTTCTCTGGTTAATAAAGGCATGTGTGCATTTGATTTCATTCTTATGTATTTTAACATTAGAGCTTAGATAAAGCTTTAAATCATATACATAAATAATTCAATTAAAGAGAATACAATCTTTGCATGAATCTCACCCTCTTAATCATGAATAAATGTGTAAGTATTTAAGAAAAATGGGTATATAATCTGGACATCCCGAGAATACAAGGCTTTAAGTAGCCCCAAGGAGGTTATCTGATTACCTCACTTTCCTAGTTAATAAAGGCACGTACTTGTTTATGTCTTTTATACATGCATGTGTATATTTGATTAGGGAATAATAATCCTCTTTTCTATTAAAAATACATGCATCCATAATTGACTAAGTGATTGAATTAATTAGTCATATGATTTGGAGTTTTTTTACAATCATGTATATAAATTTACATATGTTTGAATGCAAATGGGTGTATAGTCTAGACATCCCAGGAGTATAAGGCTTTAGCTAGCCCCAAGGAGGTTATTTAATTATCTCACTTCCCTGGTTAATAATGGCACACACCTATTTAATTTCATCCCTATGTATTTTTATATAAGAATTTGTATAGAGCTTTAAGTATATATGATCTAATAATTCAATCAAATAAAAAATAACAACCTAAACATACATGTACATTTATCATTTAATGTGCTAAAACATGTTGCATGTATAGAAACACTTAAGATTAAATCATATGCATGATATTTGTGAAGGAAAAGAATGATTTAATATGTGTCATGTGTTAGTAATTTAATTGGATTAATCTTAAGAAGCCTTTCATATTAAATGAGATTATTTAAAGTGAACCTAAACTTAGGATTAATTTAAAATATATAATAGGCCATTCATTAAAGAGAGTTAAATCAAATCAATATATTATAAAAAGTGGCTTAAGGTAGCGATGAAAGAGGGGATCCTCTTTCTCTCTTTATAACACTTAGATGGTAAGTATAAATCACATGAAACAAAATAAAATATAGATTAAAATTTAGAAATCAATTAAACAACTTCAAATGAAACCCACCATCATGTTAGCTTAAATAGTTTCCAAACTTAGAAAATATAACTTTAATGCCTAGTTAGGACATACCATACAAGACCTTAACACATACATTAGAATTAAGTTGCCATTTCTAGCTCTAAGTTAGGATGGTGTATGATGTGATATTGTGATGTTTATTTTTAGGATATATATGGGGGACACCATACAGATTTGAGAGGGTACTTATTGAAGTGATCTGGTACGACATTGAGATATGATGTACTATCTCAAAAGATAGAGACATCACCCTTCAATAAACCTAATCACCTAATAAGGACTCCTAAAGTATGATGGGTTTTCGAATATACTAGAGATTTTCTCCCTAATTTATATGGATGAATAAAGTAGGGTTTATATTAAACTGGGTTCTAATGTTCCCTATAGGGCAAGCCCCCATAATTAATTACATCCTAATGAAGGTGAGTTCCTTAGGAATACTCTTGATTAAAGTGGATAATTATTGTCTCCAAAGATTTTAAAGATAAGACTATCAATAAATTGGATACGTTTAGAAAATCAAATGGGAAATATCAAGGAGAAGACTTATTTTTGAAAGCCAAAGGGAAAAGGTAAGGAATGATCATGATACTAAGAAACCTAGTGAGCATTCCAATCTATCCTATAGTTAGGCTTTATATATTTAAAATTGAAGAGAATTATTTGTTTGAGTTGAATTTTTATTAGATTATTAGGGTTTATAATCCAACAATACAAGATTATGGAAATGCCTAAGAGGTGAGGATTTATGTTTGTGGCCTAAAAAATAGCTACCTCAAATCCTAAATCTAGGGAGCTTTGGCATAAGATAAAACATAACCTAAATCTAAGCGATGATAGGTATATAGATTACCTCCATAAGAGAGAGTAAACCAACCGATGGAGTGGCAGCCAGCTAACTCCTCCTATATTTTAAAACCATATGGTCTGATCATATAAATTTGCAAGATAATTGGGATGCTATTATTTATAAAGAGACTAAAATCCTTAAAATGACTCCGTAAGAGACTAGAGCATGAGTGGTATGAGCAATGACATAGTAATGCAAATTCTTTTAATTTTTATTTGATTTTGGACACTTCATTTTGACAAAGTCCATAGGATTTTTGTATGCTTAAATGCATGTTGAAATGAGTTATGGGCTAAATTAAAAGAGAAGAGAGTGAAGCTACGTCGGCAAGAGTTGCTCTTATAGGTCAAGTGGTTCCCAAATGTGTAAGAATAGAGACCCTCATTTTGTAAGAGTGATATAATATGATATGTATGATGTGAGACATACAACATTCAGCTAAGGGGTTGATAAATCTTTTAATTATCTTGATTTAATGCTTAGGATTTATATGATGTTATAAATTATTTAAAACTTTAGTTAAGAGTTGTAATTGGGGTAAAAAAGTTAATTTTTCCCTAAGAGCCTAATCGCATCCAGGCCATACAACAAACACCAATCATAAAGAAACTATGAAGAGGCATGCCATTTATAAAGCAAAATAAAAACATAACATCAAATATTTTATAGCTACCATAAAAGAATAACAAGCCGGTGCGATTGGGTACTGCCGTACAACCCAAAAGAGAAGATGGGTAGCCAAGCTCTACCCTTATACCACCTGGAATATAAAAGAATAATTATAATTTATAAATAAATAAATGCTATGAGGGGGGGGGGGTTTATCTTCATTCTTCATATTCTTTTCTCCATTGATTTGGATATGCTTGCTTCAAAGACATCATAGGGCCTCCCAGGACAAAGCCTTCTAGCCACTGCTCATCCTATTCCCCTATAACACTAATCCTAATTCCTAATACAAAATTATATTAAAAATGAGAAAAATAAATCTAACTACACCTATAAAATAAGTGTTATCTAAACACACTATACAATCAAAGCAGTTATATATATAATTTAGACTTAACACCCTGCACATGGGTAACCAAGTCCACCTGTCCTAATTTGGATTATACTTAGAGGTTTGTGCAACCTATAAAGAGAATATTTATATTTATTTAAGCACCCCTTAAGCATAATCCCCTACAAAAAATATGATTAGGCTAATATCAGCCTAACATCCAATCTACGAAATATACACCCTAACATCGAGTCTAAAATAATACATCATAAAATAAAACATACATCATACCATGCACTGTCCTAACATAAAGCTAGAAGTTGTGACTTAGTTCTAATGTGTGTGTTAAGGCTTGTGTGGTATGCTTTAATTAAGCTTTGTTATGATTTTTTATGTATGAAAGGGGTTTAATCATAAGGGTTGATTTCACTTTAAGTGGTTTAATTGATTTGGAAATTTTACTTAAGTGTTTTCTTTTGTTTCATTTGACCTACACTTAGAAACTAAGTATTGTAAATAGGAGAAAAAGAGAGGATTACTCTATTTCATTCTTATCTTAAGTCATTTCTAAAGCATATTAATTAGCTCAATTGTCTTTAGTGAATGACTTATTATATATTTTAAAATAGTCCTAAGTTTAGATTCACTTTAAATAATTCCATTCAATTTAAAAGACATCTTAAGATTAATTTGATTGAATTACTATCACAAGTCACATGTTGAACCATTCCTTTCCAACCTATATGACATGCATATGATTAAATCCTAAGTATACCTACACATACAACATGTTTCTTTTATCACACTTTAAATGAAAGATGAATAAGTGTATTTTTGTAGAAAATGGGATTCTCACTCACTAGATAAATACACATTCAAGTGTATAAAGGTTTTAATCAGATACTTCGCCATAATTAAAATAGGGAAGTGAGATAAATACCACCTTGGGGCTACTTAAAGCCTTGCATCCCCAGAATATGTAGACTAGATATACCCACTATTCTTGAATATACATGAATGTACAAGTGACTACAGGAATAGAGAATCATGTAAAAGTTGTATTTATTTCAACTAAATTATTAATACATGTGAGCAAAAGTTTAAAAAGAGATTTTCATTCATTAGCTAAATGCACATACAAGTGTATAAAAAATTTTAAGCAGATACTTCACCATTGTTAAACCAGGGGAGTAAGATAAGGATCTCTTTGGTGCTACTTAAGGCCTTGCATCCCTAGAATATCCAGACTAGATATACCCACTATTTTTGAATACATGTGAATGTACAAGTGACTATAAGAATGAAAAATCAAGCAAAAGTTGTATTTTTACTTGACTGAAATATTTATGCATATGGAGTAAAGTATTATTCAAATTCTAATGTAGAAATACATGTAAATGAAATCAATAAAGTACTTATCATTATTAACCAGGGAAGTGAGCTAATCAAATGACCTCCTTAGGGATAACTAAAGCCTTGTATTCCTGGGATGTCCGGACTATATATCTATCAACATTTGAGTTCATGTAAAGCTACAAAAGAATCAAAGAATAAAAAGCTTCAATCCATACACTTATGGCATAATCACATATATTTTCTATATATTTATAACTAGCATTCATAACATATATAATCATTCATTTATAAGCTTTGGAAAAGTATATTTGGATTTAATAGTGATAATAGACACACATATATCCAATTAAATCAACACATGCAAGCTTGACATAAAGTAAATAATTAATTAATTTTTGCAAAAGATGAATGCATGAATCAAATGACATACAACATTTAATATGATTGGAGAGGAATAAATAAATATAAGCATGTGATTTTATTCAACCTAACTAATTCATAAGGACAATCATATCAAATATAATTATTTAAAACAAACCAAAGCTTTTTAATATCATTTTTAATTTGATGTTTAACTTGATTTAAAGAAAGAGAGAAAGAGAGAAAGAAGTTTGCTAATCCTAATCCCATCCCATGTTTGTAAGTTAGTTTGATTTAATGAGAAGGAAATTAGGTTGATTTTATGGATTAACTAAATTAAGATATGAATTAACTCAATTAATTAACCCTTACCTATGCTACCTTAAAGTAATTATCCAAATAATTATGAGCCATTGTGATAAACAAATGAATTGAAAAGTAAATTAGCAATAATCTTATGAAATGAAAGGGCCTAATACAATTAGCCCATAATTAATAGTTAATTAAGTTTAAGGAACTTAATTAATTACTTTTATGATTTTCTCACACATATGGACAAATCATAATTTCATTATATCTCTTTAAGCAATTGAACACCTAAAGAGCTACCCCTCAATCAATTAATTAAGTTCAGATGAATTTTAAAAAAAATAATCAAACTAATTATGTAATTAATTAATCCATTAGTCCTTAATTATTTTTCTTGGAAAAGTGAAGTAAATTTTGAGAAAAGATTAAGATAGAAACCCCAATCCAATTCCCTAAGCCTCCTCACTATTAAGTGATAAATGACCAAATTAATTAACCAATAAATCCCAAGAAAAATACGGGAGGCAGATGTCATCCCCCTAAACAGTCTCAAAAAATTTGAGGGTAATTAGTTAATTAATTAGGGGTAATTAAGGTAATAATATTTCAATTAAACCTTAATTAAATCCAAATTACTATTCAAAATCAATTAATGATAATTTTAATGGATTCCTCTCTAAAATACCTTTAAAATGAGCCTTTGTTTGTATTTTTTTGAACTCTTTTTAACAATTTATTATGAATTATGGAAGTTTCAGTCTTAAAAACTATTATGTTAAGCTTAATTAAGCCTAATCCTATAGGCGCCACGTGGCGTGTTGATGCGGCTCGCTTTCCATGTGGTGCAACGGGATTGGCTATTTAAGTAGTCACATTCGCAGCTGACTTAGATGGCGTCGGGATGCGGTTTCTTGTGGGCCATCCGATCTAAGATCAGATGGCCATGATCAAACTCGTGCTTAAAAAAGAATTAAATGGGTGATCTAGCATGATCTAATCAAGGCCATCTATTCTGATCACGCGGAATGGATGGCCCGTGATCCCTCTTCCTGTGAGCGATAAACAACGGAGCCCGTCCGCCATGGATCGCTCGATTTGAGCTCATTTTCACTCTAAAAAAACCCCACACCTTCGTGCGAGGGATCCACGAAGATCCAACAGCTAGGATAGGCTCACATGCAAATTTCCTTCACAAAGCTCCAACCCATTTTAAGCTAAAGTTCAGTTTCAATCACAATACCTCACCAGAGCTATGACCTGTGGTTCGTACGCTTGAGGAAGCTTCATCAAGTTGAGGTGAAGCCCTATTAAATAATAATTAGATTGGTTCTAAGTATATTGCTCGGTTGGCCAAGAATGGATATTTGGATGCTCAACTTTGATCGAAGTCCATCCTCTAGTGGGCTTGAAGCTCTAGGGAAGGTTTGCTTAGCTTTGATGATGTGTGTGGAAGGTGTGTGCAAGAGCAATTTGATTGAGATGGGCTATTGGCAAAGTTAGGATCGAGGTGAGCTCCCTTATTTTCGCTTCACATGGGAAGAAAAAATTTGAAGTGGGGAGGGCTTGGAATCGCTCGAAAGCTTTCTAGGGAGTTTTGTTTCTCTCTTGGGAGCTCAAATGAAGTGAATGGTGTGATTTCTTATGAGAATTGAGGGGGTATACCCCTTAATTGGTTGAGGTAGATGGACCAGATTACTTTCCCATTTTTGGTTGGTCAGCCACCTTTAGAGTGCTGGAGTGGTCGTAATTGAGTCCACGTGGCACGCCATGAGTGGAGGAAGGCATGAGAGGTGGCTCAAGGCTTGATGTGGGTTGATGGATTCTCCTTTAATCCTTTGGCTCTTCAGCTTGTAAGGGAGGTACGTTAACTCACCTCCCTTTGGTCCATGAAAAGCCTTGCCCACTCAGGGTGGGCTAGGTGGCTTAGATGATGCCCCATTTGGGTGTTTGATGTCTACCAAAGGAGAGGAAAGTGGACTTTACCAATTTTAGCAAAATTTCACATAGGGAGGTATATCTAAGGGAGATTTCCCTTGGGTTTGGTTCCAAATGGGTTTGGGTTGATTTTAGGCTGACTTAGGATGGGTTTGGGTTGGGTTAGGTCAGTTTTAAAAGACCAACGAGTTAGTTTCATGGGTTTTGGTTCAATTTGGTTAAATGGGTTAATTTTGGTCATGTTAGGTTAGGTTGACCAATTGATTAAATTGGGTCAAACCAAGGCTTGGGTTAGGTTCAAATGATGATTTGAAGTGTTTTAGTTCAAATGGTTTCATTCAATTTGGCCTTGGTTTGATTTTGGTTCATTTGGATTCATATAGGTCAAATGGGTCAAGTTGATCAATTTTACCAAGTTGGCCAAATTGACTTGGGTTGGGTGTTGGTTCAAGTTCAATTGGTTAATTAAAAATGGTTGTAGGCTTTGGTTTGGTTCAATTTAGATTTAATTTGGACTTTGGCCAATTTGACCCTTTAGGTCAATTTGGGCTAAGTGGGTCAATTGGGCTAGGTTCAGTCTGATTGATCAGATTGGAGCTTTGGTCAAGTTCAACAATGAATTTGGACTAAACTTGAGCCATTGGTTGCAATCAATTTAGATTTGATCATGATTTGACTCAGTTTGGCCTTTTTGGCCAATTTGGGTCAACTTGGGTCAAATGATCGATTGGGCTTGGTTTGACTCAAGTGATGGTCCAGTCATATTCAATCATTGATTATGAGTCAATGGAATCAATGGTTTCAATTGATTTGGTGTATGGTGAGTTTTGGATAATTTGAGTTTGATATAAGCTAAGGGGTGACTTGGTCAAATGGCAAAGTTGACATTGTTTGACCCAATTCAAGGCAATTGATCATCCTAGGGTGATTGATGATCATGGTATAAGGTTTGTATAGGCTTGGTTCAATCTAATTTGGGTTGAATTAGAACTTGGTTCATATGGGTTCTTTAGAGCACTTTGGGTCAAGTAGACTTAAATGGGTCAATTGGCTTGGTTTTGGTTTGATTAAATCAATTGCAATCAATTTTTGGCTATGATAGGTTCTGGTTCATTTAGAATTTTCATGTAAAAAGAGTTAAGTTGGGCTTGACTTAGGTTGATTTCAATTTAGCTAGATGATTGTATATTTCATTTATATTTGGACAGATGATTGAAGGAATGATTGATTCAAGAAAAATCCATTGGGTTTAACTTGATTTAGATAGGATTTGGCCAAGTCCAAGAAATTGGCTTAAAATGCATAAATTAGGTTTTGATTTGATTTTGGATTTAGTTTTGATTATTTGAGTTTATATTTCATCTATATTTGAGAATATAAATGAAGATATGAATGATTTATGAGAAAATCACTCAAGTTTGGAGTGATTTGAAGGCTAATTTGACTGAGCTCATAGTGGTAGGTCAAAGGGCTTAGAAGAGAATTTTCCTTGGTTTGATTTATGTTTGATCATTAAAATGTGGGTTCATTTATATTTATAAATAGAAATGATGAAATAATTGATTTATAAAAAATCACTTGATTTTAGGTTGATTTGGGTTAAGATTTGGTTAAGCTCATGGAGGTAGGTCCATATAGCTTAAGAAAGGTCTTGGTTTGATTTGATTTAGTTTGATTTAGTTATGATCATTTGGACATGGATTTTATTTACATTTATGAATATAAATGAAGGAATAATTGATTTCTAAATAAATCAATTGAGTTTGATTGGGTTTAAAGGGGATTTTGGCTAAGCTTATGAAAGTGGATCATAAAGCTTAAGAAAGATTTGAGAGTTGGATTTGATTTTAGGTTTCAATTATTTGTAATTAAGTTTGGACTTGAGTTTTATAAATGATTCAAGGATTGAATTGATCTTCGATAAGATCAATTGAATTGGATTTGGCTAAGGTTATGGCCATGGAATTCAATCATAAGGTTTATGAAGGATTTTGAGCTTGGATTTGATCATTGGATTGATTATGAATTTTGAAAATTTGATTTTGGGGTTTGATTTGAGATAGAAAGTATGGATTAAGTTTAGGCTATAGGATAGGCAAGTCTCCCTAAATCCCTAAGCCATGACCCACTGCCATGACTAACCCTTCTAAGTCTCTAGGCTTAGGTTAAGTGTTCACCTAATCATTAGAAGTGTCTTAAGACTAAAGAGTTCTTAGTGTCTATAAAAGTCCTAAATCTATGATGAGGAGGTTAATAACTCACTCCAAAAGTGTGATCAACAGATGTATGTTTTGTTTTATGATATAATATGTTAGACTGGATGTTAGGGTGTATGCTTCTTAGACCTGATGATAGGCCGATATTAGCCTAATCATATTTTTTGTAGAGGATTATGCTTAAGGGATGCTTAAAAATAAATTTTAATCATCTCTTTGTAAGTTTATTAAACTCTTAAACATAATATAAGTTAGGATATGTGAGCTTGGTTACCCATGTGCAGGGTGCTAAGTCCAAACTATATATATAACTGCTTGGGATAGTATGTATGTTTAGCTAACCTCTATTTTGTAGGTGTAGTTACATTTATCTTTCCTATATAAATGTAATTTTTGAAATTAGGAATTAGGATTAGTGCTATGCGGGATTAGGATGAGCAGTGACCAAAAGACTTCGTCATGGGGTGCCCTGTGATGAAGCAAGCACATTCAAATCAAAGAAGAGCAAATAAATCAAGAGAAAGGAAGAATGAAGAATGAAAACTCCCATAGCATTTGATAAAATTGTAATTATTCCTTCATATACCTAGTTGTATAAGGGTAGAGCTCGGTTACCCATATTTTCTCTTTTCGGGTTATATGATGGCACCCGAACGCACCAACCTCTTATTCTTTCATGATAGTTATAAAATTGATTGATGATTTATTTAGATTGCTCATTAGAATAACATGCTTCTTCATAGTTTCTTATATTTGGTGCCTTAATGTGTTGCTTGGATACAATAGACTCTTAAGATAAAATAAATTTTTCTACCTAATTGATCACTCATAATTAAATTTTAATCAACTCATAACCTCATCATAAAGGTAAGGTGTTAAAATAAGATAATTAAAATATTTAACAACCCCTTAGCTGTATGTGGTATGTCTCACATCATGCATACCTATTTCTTCTTTCTTGAATATGGGGGATCTCCATCCTTGCACGATAGGGGAATGCATGACTTGTGAGGGCATCCCTTGTGGTGGAGAACACCTTCTTATAGCTGATTTGACCAATAATCTACTTCATCATGCATTTAGACATATAAAAATATCAAAGCCTTTGTCTAAATGATTTGTCATAAAGGAAATAAAATTTGAAAATATTTTATATTTGTAGATTAAGTAATATGCTCATACCACTCATGCTCTAGTCTCTTAGGGAGTGGGTTTAGGACTTTAGTCTCTTTCTAATTAGGTAACAACCTTAGTTATCTTGAAATTCATAAAGACTAGACTACATGGTTTTAAAATTATAGGAGTTAGCTGGTGGCCCCTCCGTGCTTATAAGTCCAGAAGTTGGATGGTTTATTCTCTCTTATAGGTAAACTATTATGTCCACCTATCACTTAGATTTAGGTCCTGCTTTATGTATTACTAAAGATCCCTAAATTTAGGATCCGAAGTAGCTATTTCTTTTGGGCTACAAGCATAAATCCTCACATCTTAGGCATTCTCATAACCTTATGTTGATGGATTATAAGCGCTAGCAGTCTAATAAAATTCAACTCAAATAAATTATCCTTTCACTTTCAAATATATAAAGCCCAGTAGGATAGATTGGAATGCACACTAGAGTTCCTAGTATCATGAGCATTCCCTACTTATTTCTTTTAGATTTCAAAAATAAGTCTTTCCCTTGAATTTTCCCAATTGATTTTTCAAATATAACCAATCCTTTGATAGTCTTACCTTGAAATCGTTGGAGATGATAATTATCTAATTTAATCAAGAGTATTCTTAGAGAATTTCATTCCCTAAGATATAATTAACTATGGAGGCTTGCCTCCATAAGGAACTTTAGAACTCGGTTTAATATAAACCATGCTTTATTCATCCATGTAAAGTAGGGGAAAAATCTTTGGTATATTCGAAGAGCCATCATGCCTTAGGAGTCCTTATTAGGTGATTAGTTCCATGAAGGGCGGTGTCTCTATCTTTTGAGATAGTACACCATACCTCAATGTCATACCCGATCCCTTCAATAAGTACCCCCTATGATTTGCGTGGTGTTTTCCCCGCATATATCTAAAAATAAACATCATAATAAGCCATTTGGATTTAAGGGGGCTCAAACCCAAAATTAACTCAACCCCAACTAAAACCCAACTCATTCAAGTCCATTTGAATCTTAATTGAGCTTGATTGAGCCTTGACTCAAATCTAATTAGGCCAAACCAAATCAACTTGGCCCTTAGCCTAACTTAGCCCATTTGAATTCCATGTACTTGATTCAAACCAAATTAACCTAATTCAAGCCTCATGATTGTACCAAATATTTAATCAATCATTCGAAATCATTCCAATCCCTTGAATCAAGCCAATTGACCTAATTAACCCAAGTTGACCCATTTGACCTAAAGGGTTTAAATTAAAAAAAACTAAATATAATTCAAATTGATTGCATTCAAAGCCATCAATCAACTCTAAGTTTATCATTGAACCCCATAAATTAATACCAATTCAATTGGTTCCTATTGAATATAAATGATTAACTTGGTTCAAACTTCAATTCAACCCAAATTTGACTAAACCAACTCATCCAAGCTCTTCCATAGTGATTGTTGGTCATCCTTAATTACTCAATTGAAAATAATTAGATCAAATCAAACCTGTATGACCACCTAACCCAAGTTGAGGATCAAATTGGGTCAAATCTCATTTCAATCTAAATTGATTGCAATCAATGCATTCAATCAATCATAAATTGATTCTTGAACCCACTTTGATCACCAATTTAAGACAATCTGACTAAACCAATACAAATATCTCACTTAGCTTAAATTGACCTAAAGGATCAAGTTTAGCCAAAATCTATCATAATCTGAATCAATTCAAACTAACACTACAATCACTCCCAAATGATCAATCAAGCATAAACCAACCCTTCACCCAACCCAATTTGATCAAATTGATTAACTTGACTCATTTGTCCTAAATGAATTCATATAAATCAAATCTAAATTAACTCTAAATTAAAACAAATCAGTTGCACCAATACACTCCAAATGATCAATTGAACATAAACCAAGCATCTTCTTGACCCAATTTGGTCAATTGGTCAAATTAGCCCAATTGAACCAAAATTGACCTATATGGATCAAAGTGAGTCAAACCCAATGAAATTTGGCATGACTTATTCTTAGGTCCCCTTTGACCAGCCCAAGTGGACCCAACCCAAGGTGAACCTGTTTCAGGCCGAACCAAGTTTTCTAAATAAAACAAAATTCAAAAATAAAAATGTCCAACTCCTCCCTCCACTTTAGCATGCTTTGAGCTCTCCCATGCCGACTAGACCTGACCCAAAGTTGTTGGACTTAGCCATTATCCAAGGTGAGGTCTCTCTCACCTTGACCGACCCTTAGTTTTGCCCAAGGAACTTGTCCCTCTCACTAATGGCCACCAAACTCTCACAACCACTAGGGGACCTCCACCTCATCAGTCCCATGCCATTTCTGGCCACCCCTACTAGTCGGCTGGCTACCATTGCCTTAACCAACCTCTTTGTTTGGTTCACATGGGGAGGAGGGTATACACCTCCTCTCCCATTCAAACTTCACAAGGACCTTTCTCAGATGACCTTGATTAGTCGCCAAGCATCCCCGAAGCTCCTTGTGCACCTGACCACTAGTGAGACCATCTCCTTCCTCATCTCGAGCCTCCACTCCATCCAATTTTAACCTAATCAAATTAACTCTTTCTACACCTTCCCCTAGCTTCGACGAACCAAAAAATTGAGTTTGATCAACTCCGATGAGCTTTGCGATGACATTTGGTCTAGAGGATGAACAATACAGAGGCAATGCACTGTTGAACTCCATACATGTACCATAAGCCAAATTGAGCTCACAGGACAAATTCGATGGCTTTGGATGTGATATCACATAAATCAAAGCTGAAATGCACTAAACGTCACTGAAATTGCTTGAAATGATCTTCAATCAACAAACAAACTTCATCATCATGTTCAAAACACAAAAATTAATCATATATATATATATATATTGCATAATTTGATGATCGACCAATCAAAAGGTTGATCCGTCAAAGTGCTACACACATATCAAAGTCGAGAGGCTATGGTGATGCCCAAATAATCTCCGTTCATGAAATTGATCATATCGTCAGTGTAAAAATATCAAAACTTATCAAATGAGATTATTTGCACTCCATTCAAATGAGTCTGAGTGAATATCAAGCAATCGGAAGAGACAATGCATAATTTTGAACTAAAGTTGATCCAATTTGATGCCGACTTGAACCAAATGGACTCTGATCGTGAAATGGACTACACCATTGCATTTAAA
The DNA here is from genome assembly GCA_021442155.1 of Cymbidium sinense. NCBI lineage: Eukaryota > Viridiplantae > Streptophyta > Magnoliopsida > Asparagales > Orchidaceae > Cymbidium > Cymbidium sinense. Next base: position 155,063,703 of record CM038217.1, on the reverse strand, counting down.
ACATCAGAATAACCTAAGATATAATATATATATATATATATATATATATATATATATATATATATATATATATATATATATATATATATATATATATATATATATATATATATATATATATATATATATATATATATATATATATATATATATATATATATAATAATAATATCACTAAAATTTGAATTAATTAAAGAATTAAATAAATAGAATCCTATAAATATCTCTCTTATTCCCTAACCCTAACGACCCACAACCCCAAAAATATTACAGTCGACCCTAACTCTCCTAGATTCCTCTCATCTCTCATAGGCAATCACCCTCAGTGTTTGGCCTATCCTCCCACGAGAGCTGCCCGGTCGAAGATGATCAGCTACACGGATCGCAAGAACCAAGCTATTGCTCCCATTCATCCGACCTCCTTCATAGCCATGACAAATTGCATGTAGAATGCGGTAGTCCTGCCTCCCACATGACCCGCGATCCGTGAATCACAAACCGTGACTGAGGCGGTCATCCGGGCCACTTCCTGCGTGAATCGAGGCTAAATTGGAAGCAACCATCCATCCCATCACCCGCGTGCCCCCCGCATGTGGGTGCCAATGCGTGGCCCCCATGTGTGCCTTGGAACTCTTTGTTAAATGCAACTGAAAATATATGTTTGATTTGATTTCTGAGAAGGGTAACTCTTTACTTGACAAATTTAGGTATTTCAAAAAGAGGTCAAATATATGTTTGATGTTTGTTGTTCGATATTATTTTAGAAGTGAGACTCATACTTAACAAATTTAGGTATATTAAATGGACTTTACTTGTATTTTATTTGTTTGTTGATATATGATTTTATTTTAATTTGAATTCTCATTTAATAAATATGAGTATGTTAAATGGAATTCAAAAATATGTGTTGTGTATTTTAGCTTTGGAACTCCCATTTAACAAAAATGGGCATGTTAAATGGAGTTCAAATTATATATTGATTTTAAAAAAGAGGGACCTTTACTTAGCAAATTTGGGTATGTTAAGTGAAGCCCATTTTGTATGTTGATTGTTTTAATTTTGGTTAGAAAAATGGAACTCTCATTTAACCAATATGGATGTTTTAATTGGACTTGGTCTTATTTTTGAAAATATTTTAGATATGTTTGGTTTTAAGTTTTGAACAGGGGACCCAAATTTAACAAATTTAAGTATGTTAAATGTGAGCTAGTTTTAATTTTTGAAAATGGGTTTGAATATGTTCATGAAAAAGAGATTTGTTATTTGATTTGATTTTGAAAAGAGGAACACTCACTTAGCAATTCTTATGGATGTTAAGTAAGGTCTAATTAATTTTGAAAGATTTTGAGTTTTCTTTTGTTTGATTTTGATTTTAAAAAATGTTTATTTAGCCAATTTTATTATATGAAAAAGATTTTGATAATTTGTGCAAAAGAATTTATTTATTTTACTTTAGATTCCTTTAAGATTTTACCAAATATGAAATGAATCCTTGCTTTGCCAAGCTATTGGAAAGAGGTTCCAAATCTTATTTGACTTATATTCAGTCATCTCCTTTATTTAGTTAATTTATTATTACTTATTGGAGGACACAATAGGAGTCTTAAGACCTACATGAGAGTGAGATCCTAAAACCTAAAGGATGTTGGCTACTTATGCTTAAGAATGAAATGTGCAAAGGGTCAAAGGAAAGAAAGATAGTCTCAAGCTTATATGAAAATACAAGTCCACTATAGATGCTTGGAGATGATTATTGTCTACTAAAGATGGAGAGAGGAACCATTCTCAGTGGAGTCGCTTGAAAAATTTGTGGTGTTTATTTTTGGATGTATAGGGGAGACACCACGCAGATTGTAGGGGGCACTTATTGAAGTGATCGGCTAAGATATTGAGGTGTGATGTACTATCTCGAAAGATAGAGGCATCACCCTACAATGTACCTAATCACCAAATAAAAACTCCTAAGGCATGATGGGTCTTCGAATATACGAGAGATTTTTTCACTGCTTTATATGGATGAATAAAGTAGAGTTTATATTAAATTAGGTTCTAAAGTTCCCTATTGAGGTAAGATTCCATAGTTAATTACACCTTAGAAAATGAAATTTCCTAAAAATACTCTCGATTAAAATAGATAATTATCATCTCCAAATATTTCAAAGATAGACTATTAAAGGATTGGTTATATTTAGAAAATCAATTGGGAAAGTTCAAGGAGAAAACTTATTTTGGAATCTAAAGGAAATAAGTAGGGAATTCTCATGATACTAGGAATCCTAGTGAGCATTCCAATCTATCATATAATTGGGAGTTATATATTTGAAAGTGAAGAGATTTATTTATGTGAGTTGAATTTTTATTAGATTACTAAGGCTTATAATCCACCAACACAAGGTTATATGAATACCTAAGAGGTGAGGATTTATGCTTGTAGCCCAAAGGAAATAGTTATCTAAAATCCTAAATATAGGGAACTTTAGTACGAGCTAAAGCATAACCTAAATCTAAGCGACAGGTAGACATAAAGGTTCACCTCCACAAGAGAGAATGAAACATTCGACTTTTGGGCTTACAATCGCCTGGAGTGGCTGCCAGCTAGCTCCTCCTATGATTTTAAAACCATGTAGTCCGGTCTTATGAATTGTAAGATAGCTAGGGTAGGTATTTATTTAGAAAGAAACTAGACCCTAAACCCACTCCCTAAGAGACTAGAGCATGAGTGGTATGAGCATATGACTTAATCTGTAAAGGCAAAAATCCTTTCAAATTTTTATTTCATTTTGGACACATCATTTTAGATAGAGGCTTTGGGATCTTTGTATGCCTAAATGCATGATGAATTAGATTATTGGCCAAATCAAAAGAGAGAGGGTGTCTCCACCACAAGTGATTCCCTCACATGTCAAGCATTCCCTTATCATGCAAGGATGGAGATCCCCCATATTCAAGAAAGAAGAAATATGCAGGCATGATGTGAGGCATACAACCATATGGCTAAGTGCTTGCTAAATCTTTTTATTATCTTGATTTATATCCTAGGCTTTGTGATGAGGTTATGAGTTATTTAAAATCTAGTTATGAGTGATTAGTTGGGTAGACAATTTATTTTTATCCTAAGAGCCTAATGCATCCAGGCCACATATTAAAGCATCAATCATAAGAAACTATAAAGAGCATGCCATCCTAATGCATAGTTTAAACAAATCATCAAATAATTTTGTAACTACCGTAAAAGAATAATAGGCCGGTGCGGTCAGGTACCACCGTATAACCCAAAAAAGAAAAGATGGGAAGCTGAGCTCTACCCTTACACAACCCAGAATATGAAATAATAATTATAATTACAAATGAACAAATGCTATGGGGGTCTTCTTTTTTTCACTCCTTCATTTCTTCATGTCTTCACTTCATCTTCTTTGATTTAGTTTGTGATCCAAAGGCATCCAAGGCCTCACTGGATGAAGCCTTTTAGCCACTGCTCATCCTAATCCCTCACAACACTAATCCTATTTCCTATTACAAAATTACATTCATATAAGAAAAATAAATCTAACTACACCTATAAAATAGAGATTAGATAAATATACATACAATCTCAAGTAGTTATATATATGATTTGGACTTAACACCCTACACATGGGTAACCAAGCCCACCTGTCTTAACTTGGACTATGCTTAGGGGTTTAAGCAGCTTGCAAAGAGAACATTTATATTTATTTTTAAGCTCCTTAAGCATAATCCCCTCTAGAAAATATGATTAGGCTAAGAACAGCATAACTTCTAGTCTATGAAGCATACACCGTAACATCCAGTCTAAAATATTGCACTACAAAATAAAATATACACCAAGCATGCACTGTCCTAACTTAGAGCTAGCAGTGGTGACTTAGTTCTAATGTGTGTGCTTATGCTTTGTGTAGTGTATCTTATTAGACATTAGAGTTATGATTTCCTAAGTGTGGAAAGATTCAACTTAACATCAAGGATTGATTTCACTTGAAGCTGTTTAATTGATTTGTAGATTTTAATTTGTATTTTATTTTGTTTCATATGATTTGCACTTAGCAAATCCTTTGAGCTGAAAGGAACTGGGCTATGAATATTCTTAAGAAGAATTTCTATGGCATGATATTCGAACAGTCACAGTTCACATTTCATACTAAGGTTTTTTCACCTAAGAATATAATCAACAAGGGACTCATTGTAATTTTATTGTTCCATAACAAGGTCGCCCACAGTTACCCTTTGCCGAGTTCTAGCAAATCTCTTGATAAAAAGTTGCTTCAACTCAACAAATGTCTTCACCTAGCTATTGGGCAGTTTGACATACCAATCGAATGCAATCCCTGATAGACTACTGGAAAATAGGTGAAAGAGAAGAGCATCGCTACCACGAGTGTTGCAATAACTAGCTCTAAAGTGTGCTATGTGCTGCCAAGGGTTCCCACTGCCATCAAAAATCTTGAAAGAAGGTGGTACAAATCCTTTGGGGTATTATGGTGAAATTTTTATTCTCATCTTCATCCATCTTTTTGAAAGGAGATAAATGAAGACAAAAATGATAACCGCTTGGTTTGGGACACCACATAGATCCATAGATATTCTTATTAGAGTGATCAGGTATGGCATTGAGGAAATGTGTACTATCTAGAAAGATACAAGTCACCACCCTATAATGTACCTAATCACTTAAATGAGGAGTCCTAACGACTATGGGTCTTCGTATGTACCAAAGATTCTTCCCTTACTTTACATGGAAAAAGTAAAGTAGGGTTTATTTTAAATCAGGTTCATTAAGTTCCCTATGGAGGCAAGCCCCCATAGTTAATTACATCCTAAGGAATAGGATTCCTTAAAAATACTCTCCATTAAGGTAAATGATCATTGTCTCCAAAGATTTCAAAGATAGGACTATCAATCAATTAGTTTATTTTTGGAAGATCAAGTGGGATTGATCAAGAGGAGGGAGTTATTATCAAAATAAAAGGAAGATAAGTAAGAGATGATCACGATGCCAGGAAACCTAGCGAGCATCCCAAACTATCTTATGGTTGAGCTTCATATTTTTGAAATTGAAGTGATTTATTTGTTTGAGTTAAATTTTTATTAGAAAACTAGGGCTTATAATTCCATGACACAAGATCATGGAAATGCCTAAGAGGCGATTTATGCTTATAGCCTGCAAAGAGAAGTAGCAATCTCAAAACCTAAATCTAGGGAGATTTGGCGAGGGCCAAAACACATCCTAAATCTAAGGCAAAAATGGGTATTTGGTTTACCTCCACAAGAGAGGACAAACCATCTGACTGTTTGGACTTACAGTCACCTGGGGGTTGCCACCAACTAACTCCTCCTATGGTTTTAAATATATGTAGGCAAGTCATATGCTTTTATAAGATATTTAAGCTGTTGTTTATCTAGAAAGAGACTAAGTCCTTAAACACACTCTTTAAGAGACTAGATTATGTAGGGCATTAATTCATGACTTAAATCTAATGCAAATTTTGTTATTTTATTTTTATTTTTAGATAATTGATTTGACACAGGGTATGGGATTTATATGCCTAATGCATGAGAAATTGGATTATGGGCCAAAATTAGTAAGAAGGAGGTGTGTTTTCACCATGGCTCTCAAAGGTCAAGCCAAGTTCCTAAGCAAAGGTGGAAGCCCTCCATAATAAGAGTGAGACAAGATGCTTTTAATGCATGATATGAAAACATACAACATCCAGCAAAGGGATTACTAAATCTTTTATCTTGTTTTATAACCTAGGCTTTGAGTGAGGCTATGAGTTGTTAATTTTTAGATTTGAATTGATTAATTAGATAGAAAATTTATTTTTTCCTAAGAACCTAATCTCTTCCATGCCATTCATCAAAGCAAGGAAGAAACTAGGGAAAATATGACATCTTAATGCACAAGCTAAACAATCATCAAACAATTTATAAAGCTAGCGAAAAAGAATAGAAGGCCTTTTGTGCTTGGGCTCCACCACACAAACCCAAAAATAAATTGGGTAGCTAAATTCTACCCTTATGCAACCTGGATTATAAATAAATTAATTACAGTCAAGAAGGAATTCATGTTAGGGGTCTTCATTCTTCATTCTTCTTTTTTTCTTTCTTTCTTTCTTCTTTCTTCTTTCTTCTTTTGGTTGGTTGGAATTTGGTTACTACAAAGACTTCATATGGTACATAAGACTTAGTCTTATGACCAATGTTCATCGTAATCCCCATAACATTCATTTCAAATCTTAATTACAATACTACATGAAAATGGAAATATGTAAATCTAACTAAAACCTATAAAATAGAGATTAGCTAAACAAACCACACAATACCAAGCATGTATATGAATAAATTAGACTTAACACCCCACACATGGGTAACCTAGTCCACCTAGCCTATTTTGGATTATGCTTAGGAGTATAAGCAAGCTGTGCAGCAAAAGCATTTATATTTTTATTACAGCACCCCTTAAGCACAATCCCTTGCAAAATATAATGATTAGACTAAGATAATCCTACCATTCAGTCTACGCACATACACTATAACATCTAGACTAAAACATCACATCATAAAACAAAATCAAACATCAAACCATGCACTAGCCTAATATAGAAATATAAATGGTAACTTAGTCTAACCATGCCATTTAAAGCTTATGTGGTATGTCTTAGTTAGGTTTTAGGGTTAGAGTTTTCTAAGTGTGAAGGATTCAACTTAGAGGGTGGTTTCATTTAAGTGATTTAGTTTACTTGGTTGATTTTATTTTATGATTTGATTTGGTTTGATCGTACCTACACTTAATTACTAAGTGTTGCAAAGAGAAGAAAATAGATGAGAACTTCTCATTCCTCCCTACCTTAAGTAATTTCTAAGGTAGATTCATTAATAATTTTTGTTTAGTGAATATTTTATTATGTATTTTAATTAATCCTAAGTTTAAATTTTCTCTAAATAAACCTATTCAAATAAGAAAGACATTTTAAGATTAACTAAATTGAATTACTATCACAAAGCACAAACCACTTTATTTCTTTCTAACATGTGTAACATGCATATGGATGGATCCTAAGCATATCTATACATAAAAATGGAAATGTTAGCACACATTGATGATGAATGCTACGAGATATTATTTTAAAACTTTTGGATGCTTCATGATGCATGATTTTGTTAAGTAGAAAAGAGAGGGATTATTTAATCCATTAATCAAATGCACACTTACATGTATGAAAGACATAAATGAGTACATTGTTATTGTTTTATATACCAGGGGTGTAGGTACAAGACCCTACTTATTAAAACCTAAGCCACAGGTGTCGGACTAATATACCACTTTTCTTAAATACATGTGCATGTACAAAAAGAAATGAATGGGAAAAAGAATCATGCAAAAGGTTTGTATTTATTTGTTTGATTTATTGGTTGTTTATTTTTTTGTGTGCAAATGTGAAGATCCTTCTTAAATGATAACATAGGAATGAATAGGAATGGATTTAAGCAAGTGTTGTGTTCCTTTCAAATGAACTATACACTTTGCAAATCTTATTCAAAACTATGTTAAAAAAAGAAGATAAGGAAAGTCACATAATGCACATCTTATGTTATTCTCACGTGCAAGCTTATAAATAATTATAAGTAGCATACCTTTCATTTGTAATATTTGATTTATAAGTTTTGAAAATAATTTTGGATTTAGTAGTGATAATAGCCATTCATATTCTTACTTTAGCCAAAATATGCAATTTTACATAAAGAAACATTTCATTTTAATTTATTTTTCAAAAGACATGGACGTATGATTTTCATTTGGCACACAACATTTAGCATACTAGGAAAGAAATATAGTGATGTGAGCATGTAATTTTATTCATCTTAATTAATTTCTAAAGATAATCCTATGGAATAAGATTATTTAAAGAGATTTTGTTTTAATTTTGAGTTTGATTTGATTTTAGAAAATATGAAATGGTTTGCTGGTCCTAACCCATTTCCACATGTGTGTGTTATTTTAGTTTAATTTTTAGAATCATTAGATTGATTTTATATATTTTTTAGGTTAAGGTGTAAATTAAGTTCATTAATTAACCCTTTACCTACACCTCCTTAACATAATTATTAAAATAATTGTGAGCGAACATATGATATGTAACCACATTGAATTTAAATCATCAATGGACTCTAAGAATGAAAGGGCAAAATGCAATTGGCTCACAATTGTTGATTAATTAAGCTAAGGGGTTTAATTAAGTACTTTCATAACCATTCCCACACATGTAGGTTGGACTTGATTTCCTTAAGCTTACTTAGGTTATTAAACACCTAAGTATCTATCAAAGAGAGGATTGATTAAGTGATTAAGTATTTGGATTAATTTTTGATTTTTGAGTTTGGTTAATTAAGCTTTTTAATGAAATGATTAAATTGTTAATCAATTTGTAAATTAATTAAGTTCTTGTAGTAAATAAATCTTTATTGGGGAGTCACCTTTCAAATCTGTGGAGAAAAGAAAGAAGAGACCTTATAAAAATTTGTCTTGGTAAGATGCCACATAGATTCGCAGATGTACTTATTCAGGTGATCAGACACATCATCAATGTATAGTGTACTATCTCGAAAGATAGAAACCACTACCCTTTAATGGAGCCAATCACCTCAATAAGAACTCCTAAGGATGATGGGTCTGCATATGTACTAGAGATTCTTCCCCCACTTTATATGAAAAACTAAAGCAGGGTTTATTTTAAACTGGGTTCATTAACTTCTTCACAGGGGCAAGCCCCCATAATTAATTACATCCTAAGGGACAGAAACTCTTAAGAAAAATCTTGATTAAGGTAAATGATCATTGTCTTTGAAGATTTCAATAGGAAAGGACTATCAATCAATTGGTTTATGTTTGAAGATCAAATGAGATTAATCAAAAGAGGGAATTATTATCGAAGCCAAAATGGAAGATAAGTAAGAGATGCCCATGATGCTGGGAAATATAGCGGACATCTCAGACTATCCAATAGTTGGGCTTTACATTTTTGAAATTGAATTAGTTTGTTTGAGTTATATTTTTCATCAGAATTTTAGGACTTAAGATTCCTTAACACAAGATTAAGGAAATACCTAAGAGGCGAGGAATTATGTTTATGACCCACAAAGGAGAAAAACAACCTCAGAACCAAAATCTAGGGAGCTTCGGCCAGGGCCAAAAGCACAACCAAAATCTAAGGCGAAAATGGGTAATTGGTTTGCCTCCACAAGAGAGGACAAACCACCCGACAGCTTGGAATTACAACCGCCTGGGGTGGTCACTAATTAACTCCTCCTATGATTATAAATAAATGTAGTAAAGTCTTTATACTTATGCAAGATATCTAGACTATTTTTATTTAAAAAGAGACTAACTCATTAAACTCACTCCCTAAAGAGACTAGATCATGTAAAGGGTATGCTTCAAATGACCTAAATCTAATGCAATGAAAATTTCATTTTATTTTATTTTTGGACATCATTTTGACTCAGGATAATAGAGTTTTTCTGACTAATGCATGAGAAAGTATATTATTGGCCAAAATCAGCGAGAAGGTAGGAGGTGAGTTTCCACCACTAACCTCAAAGGTCAAGCTGGGTTCTCTAGAAAAGATGGAATCCCTCCAATCAAGAGTGAAATAAGATGCATTTGTGCATGATATTGAAATGAAATTTCTCATCAAGCAAAGGGGTTTTCAATTCATTTATCTTGATTTTAACCCTAAGCTTTAGGTGAGGTTATGAGTTGTTTAGTTTTAGTTTAAATTTTTAAGTTGGGTAAATTATTTATTTTTTTCCTAAAGAGCCTAATCCACATCCAAGCCATACATAAAGCAAGTAAGAAATTATGAAAATCATGCCACTTAATGCAAAAGCTAAACAAATTTTCAAATAATTTATAAAGCTAATCGCAAAAATAATAAATGGCCGTTTGTGGTCGGGCACCACCGCACAAACACAAAAGTATCAAATGTGGGCAGCCGAGCTCTACCCTTATACAAACTGGATTACAAATGAATTAAATTACAATTTAAGCGAAGGAATTCATTATTATGGGGGGTCTTCAAGCTTTATTCTTCTTTCTTCTTTCTTTCTTTCTTCTTTGGATCTTCCTTTAGATGGTTGAATCGTAGATGCTCCAAGGCTTCACATGGTGCATAAGATGGGATCTTATGATCAATGCTCATTCTAATCCCCCATGACAAATCATTCCAAAATCCTAAATATACAAATTTGTACATGCAAAGGGAAAGTAGAAATCTAACTAACACTTGCAAAACAAAGGTTAGTCAAATCACACCACACAAATCCCAAGCATGTATATTGGAATTATCACTCCACACATGGGTGACTAAGTCCACCTAGCCTATGGATTATGCTAAGGGGTATAAGCACCTGCAAGCAAGAAGTATTTATATTTTTATTTAAGATAGCACCCCTTTAGCACAATCCCTTGAAAAAAAGAATAGTTAGACTAAGCACCCTACCATTCATTCTATGAGCATACACCCTAACATCTAGTCTAAAACAAATATCATAAAATAAAATATAACATCAAACCATGCACTGACCTAACCTAAAGCTAGAAGTGGTGACTTAGGCTAATGTGTGTGCTTTAAAGGTTTGTGTGGGATGCTTAGCTTGGGACATTAGGTTCAAGTTTTCTAAATATGAAGGATAAGTTCAACTTATAGGAGGGTTTCATTTAAGTTATTTAAGTATTTTGGGTTATTTTTATTTCATGTTTTAATTTAGTTTGAGTGAAACCTATAATTAATTACTAAGTTATGAAGAGAGGGAAACAAAAGTGATATTCTCTTTCCTTCCCTAATCCTTAAGTAATTTTTAAAGTAAGTTCACATTTTAATTTCATTTAAATGAATGCTTGATTATATATTTTAATCAATCCTAAGTTTAGACAAACTGTAAACAAACCTATTCAAAAAAGAAAGGCATTTTAATATTAAATAAAATGAATCAAAATTCACATAACACACATTACTTCATTTCTTTCCCAACATATATAACTTGCATATAGATGGACCCTAAGCATATCTATACATGCAAATGAGAATAGGTAACACACTTTAGATGCATGCTAAGTAATCCATTTAAAAAAACTAGAAGATTTAGATGCATGATTTTTCTTAAGTATAAAAGGTTTTCCTTATCCAAAAGTTCACATACGTGCATGAAAATAAGGAAGGCATAAGTGAGTACAATGCCATTGTTAACCAGAGGTGTAAGGTACAAGGCCTACTAAGAGCTACTTAAGGCCTCACAACCTTGGGGTTGTCGAGACTAATATACCACTTTTCTTAAGTACTAACATGCATATAAAAGAAATGAAGTTGGAAAGGAATATACAAAAGTTGTTTAATAAATTCATTTTTGTTTATGCAATTTATTCATGCAAGTGTAGAAAATCCTTCTTAAGTGAGAGCATAGGGATGAATAGGGTTTAGAATTAAGTAAGTGTTGGGTTCTTTTCAAATGAACCCTACATCTTACCCACCCTTACTCAAAATTATGCTAACATAAGAAAGGAAAGAAAGGCTACACTAAACAATACTTTATAGTTTAGCACATGCAAGCTTATAATTAGGATATAAGAGTAATACACTTTTAGATTTGATTTTTTATTTATAGGTTTTGAAAATACTTTGGATCTAATAGTGATAATAGACATTCATATTTTACTTTAGTCAACACATGCACATTTGACCTAAAGTAAACAATTTCATTTTAAAATTTTGAGATATGAAATTATGAATGCACGAATCATATGGCATGCAATTTAGCATGTTAGGAAAGATATAAAGCAATGAAAGCATGTAAACAAAATAAATCCTAAAGACATTCTTAAAGAATAAGAAAATTTAGAATAAATCAAAGTGAATTTCAAAATGATTTTTGTTTATTTGAAATTTGATTTAATTTTGAAAAGGTGATATGAGTTTCCTGTTCCTAACCCATTCCCACATATGTTTTATATTTTAGTTTAATTTTTACATAATTAAGTTTATTTTTAAGCATTGATTAGGTTAATGTATGAATTAAGTGGCTTAATTAACCCTTACTTATACCACCTTAGAAAAATTGACTAAGTAATTATGAGCCAATGAGATGACATACCCACAAGGTATTTAAATTTGCAATGCACCTAGTAATGAAAAGGCCTAATGCAATTTGGCTTACAATTAAAAGTTAATTAAGCTAAGGGGTTTTAGCTTAAGTACTTTTAAAACACCCCTTCACACTTATGAAAGGGGTTCTAATTTCCTTAATTAGACTTAGGCTATTTAAAACCTAAGGATCTACCTAAGAGATAAATTAAGTTCTAGAAAATTTTAGAATTTTTTTGAAAATTGTTTAAAGGGGTAATTAATGAAACCCTTAATTAAGAGGGGATTATGGAAAGAAAAGGGGGTTTAGGGAATAGATTAGGGGAAATACCCCAAAATTATTTCATAAAACCCTTACTCACTAAATCTAATCTTAATCCAACTTAATCATAAGGAAAATGCACTAATTACACCTTAATTACCCTTAATTACTTGAAGGGGATAATTAGAAAATGAGTTAGCAGTTTCTCCAATTAAGACTTCAATAAATCTCAACAAAATTAAGGGAGGTAGAGGTGACCCCCTAAAATGATCCCTAGAAATTTGAGATCAATTAGTTGCCTAATTAGAAAGTAATTAGCTAAGTAATATTCCCAAAGAAACCCAAATTCAGAGAAAAGGGGAATTAAAAATTAATTGAAAATATTTTTAAAATATTATAGATAAAATTATCTATCCATAGCATTTTTATTTATATTTTTGCTGATTTTATTATATGAGTTATGATTTTTTTTGAGGTTATATGAATTAACTAAAAGTTATAAATAATCTCTAACTAATCTCTAGCTAATACCTGCTCACGACACGACGCATTGTGATGATGGTCAACGCACTTTACATGCAACGCATCATGAGCCCCTTAAGTTATCAAATCAAAGGGATGGTGGTGGCGCACGTGCTTTTATCCTTAGCCGTCCGATCAAAGATCAGATAGCTAAGGATACACCCGTGGTTTATAAATTGAATATTGGATATATAAACATGCCTAATAATCTCAGCCTTCCATTTAAAAAGCATGGATGGAAGGATGAGATTCTTTATCAATATTCAATATCATATCCTTTTATCCTTAACCAATGAAAGATACTAAGGATACACCCGTGGTTTATAAATTAAATATTGGATATATAAACATGCCTAATAATCTCAGCCTTCCATTTAAAAATGCACGGATGGATGGCTGAGATGGGATGTGTTCTTCTTTGAGGATGAATGTGAACTGTTCATGATCCAAGGGGAGATCTGAGCCCGATCTTGCATAGATTCATTCAAGACTCAACCCACACCATCTAACAAACTAGAGCGGCCAATCCAATGGTGGATTTCACACGCAATAGGAATTTCTTTCACAAAGGACCAACACCTCCAAGTCTAAGTGGTCAGAAAATCACTAACCTCACCGGTGATCACGCTTCGGGATGGATGAGGTAGCTTGATGCAGTGGAGGCAGAAGCCCCATTTCTAGGTCTTGAGGTTGAGTGGATGAATGATTGGACCAACTCCTCTTGATCTCCTTTGCATCTTTGATTGAATTATGTTATTCCTAGCCGTGGGAACTCAATTGGATGCTTGGGCAAGCTCGACTTATCTCCTCGACCAAGTGTGCAAGAGGAATTTAAGTGGGTTCAAGTATAGAAGAAGTTGAGAATTCAATGGACCTCCCTTATTTTGCACTGTGCAAAATCAAAGAATCAACAAACCAAATCCTCTTTAGGAGTCTTGGGAAAGTTCTCTAATGTTTTCTAACTCTCTCTAGGCTCTAATCGATCAAGTGGCAATGAAAATTTCAATGGATTAGGGGGAGTATATCTCCCCCTATGAAAATCGGCCGACCGATAATGAACTTGCCATTTTGATCCAATAGACATCATAGAGTGGGCTGTTTGGGTTGTTAGATCAATGCACATTGTTGGTTTGGCCAGAGGAGTGGAATGCTAACTCCCATGTGCATCCTATTGAGCTTTCGGGGGAGCTTGAAATTTCAATTTCATGCTATGGGGTTGGGTCTGGTCCATGGGCTAAATGGGTTGAGCCAAACCTATTGGGTTGGGTGCACCACTCATCACTAAGTCCCCTTGAGCTTTTAGGAGAGCCTCAAGTGATTGTGATGAGTGTATGACCAAAATACCCATAGGCTAGGGCAAAGTTTGATCTATGGACTAGGGGTATAATAGTTAATTTGCTATTTTTTTCACTTTGGGTGTGTTTGGTATTTTGAAAAAATAGGTTTGGACAAATTTCATTGGATTTGGAATCCATTTGATAGGGTTTGGCTCATGTTGACCCATTTAGGTCAAAATGGGTCAAGTTGGGTGAAGTTGACCAATAGTTCAAATTGGGTTAAACCAAGGGTTGGGTCAAGTTCATATGGCCATTTGAAATGTTTTGGTGCCTTTGTGGTTTGGTTCAATTTGTTATATATTTGGTTTTGGCTCATATGAATCATTTAGGTCAAATGGGTCAAGTTGACCTATTTTACCCATTTGACTTATTTGGGTTAGGTCAAGGGTAGGTTTAGGTTTGATTAGTCATATGGAGTGGTTGGTACCTTTATTTCTAATCATTTGGGTTAGGTTCAATCTTGGCTCAACATGACCCCTTTAGGTCATGTTGGGTCTAAGGTCAATTGAGCTAGGTTGGGTCTAGTTGGCCAATTGAGGCTTTGGTCAAGTTCCACAAGTGATTTGGAATGGACTTGACCCATTGGTTTCAATCAATTTGGCTTAGATCAAGTTTTGACACATTTTGGCCCTTTAGGTCAAAATGGGTCAACTTGGGTCAAGTGGGCCAAATGGCCTAGGTTAGGCTCAAAGGTTGACTTGGTCAAGTTCAAACAAAGGTCATGAGTGAACTTAGATCAATGGTTTCAACCAATTAGGCCTATGGTGGATTTTGGCTATGTAAATTTTCATTTTAGGTTTAGTGTTAACTTGGTCAACCCTTAAGTTTGACTTGGTTTAACCCAATCTGATTGATTGATCATCCTATAATGATTGTTGATCATGATGAGAGGTAAATATGAGTTTGGTTCATTCCAATTTGGTTCGGATTAAAAGTTGGCTCATAAGGGTACTTTAGGTCACTTTGGGTCAACTGAGCCTAAGTGAGTCAAATGGCTTGGTCAAAGCTTCATGTGAAGTTGATTGATGTGGTATATGGACTTATGATTAAAATGTAAATCCATTTACAAGTGGTTTGAAGTCAAATGGATTTTCATCCATTTAAAAAGTTCATATTCAAAGGAAGAATATGAAGGGGGTTTTAGGTTTGATTTTTGATTTGGGTTTTGATTGAAGGATTGAAGTTTGGATTTATATATGAGCTCATGATTGTAGGATTGATTGAACCATGAGAGAAAATCAAGGATTTGGCTTGATTTGAATTGATTTTGGCTAAGTTCAAGATTTTAACTTGGAAGGCTAAGACTTGATTTTGAGTGGATTTGAGTTTGATATTTGGAGTTGGTTTTGATAGTTTGAATTTATATTTCATTTATATATGTGAATATAAATGAGAATATAAATTGATCATGAAAACATTTTTAGGATTTGAAGTGGTTTAGTCATGATTTAGGTTAAGTCTATTAAAGGGAATTTAAGTGATTTAAGGAAATTTTTAATTTAAAATTTAATTTTTGAATTGGATTTGATTGATTTATATTTATATTTCAGTTATATATGAGAAAATAAATGACAATATAAACTGATTTTGAGAAAAATCCCATGAGTTTGAGATGGTTTGATCAAAGTTTAGGTTAAATCCATTAATGAAAAAAATAAGGGATTTAAGGAAATTTCAAGCATTTTTAAATTTAGAATTTAATTATCTTTGATTGGATTTATTTATATTTATATTTCATTTATATATAAGAATATAAATGAGGATATAAATAAGTTTTGAGAATATCCCATGAGTTTGAATAGGTTTGATCAAGGTTTAGAGTTGATTTTGGCTAAGTCCTTTAATGGAAAATTAAAGGGACTTAGGGAAATTTTCTTAAATTGATTTGGAATTTTGAATTTGTTTGGATTGATTTGAATTTATATTTCATTTATATATGTGAATATAAATGAGAATATAAATGGATCATGTAAAAATCTCAAATATTTGAGTAAGTTTAGGTCATGATTTTGGTTAAGTCCTTAAGAAAGGGTTAAGGACTTGGAAAATTTTAACTTAGGAATTTTTTGATGGATTTTGATCATGGGTTTCAATCATAGCTTCAATTATGGAATTGAATCATGGAATTGATTTGAGTTTGAGAAAATCAAATAGATTTGATTTGGAGTTTTGCTTGAAAGAAGGAAAGTGAGTAATGGTTTATGCAAAAGAGTATGATATTTTCCTAACACCCTTAAGGCATGACATATTCCTATGGATAAACCTTTTAAGTCTTCTAAGGATAGGTGAGAGTGTCCACCTAATCACTAGATGTGTCTTAAGACTAAGGAACTCTTAAAGTCTAAGAGAAGTCTATGTCAGATGGAGGTGTTGAGCTCATTCTAAAATGAGGTCAACAAAGGGGCATAGGTGTGGATGAGGAACACCATGGTGTGTTAAAAATGATCAACAACACAAGAGATCACAAGCACTAATAGAAACTATCTATCCGACCCAAGGAAAATAGAATCGAGCTTAGTGCAATGTGGCTCTACTTATGTCCAAGACATAAGAGAGGGAAGAAATCCACTAAGGGATAGAGTGTGAACCTTCCACTGGGAAGCAGGTTCAAGTCATCTACAGAGATGAAAAGGTTTGATTTGATTTGAATCTCACTAAGAAGAGATCTCCACTAGAGGAGAGGTTTGAATTTGTTTCAAATTTTTGTTAGGTTTGAATTTTTAGATGAACCTTGTTGGTCTGCAATGGGTTATACTGAATATGAGCCATGGAGGCTAAAACCTAATTCAGATTTACCAATCCAAAGGGGTAGTAGACTAAGCACGTAGTAGGACTAACCAACCAAAGGGATGCCTTTTGGTATGCAACAACTGTACTAGGAAGAAAGCATAGTAGACTTACATCCTCCAAAGTAGAGACTAGTTGTTGGGGTAGTCTATTGGCAAGACAACTGATTGAAAACTAACCTAAGGCTGACTATTGAGTGAATGCCACTGGGGACTTAGATCAGCTCAAAGATAGTCAAGATTGATTTAATTTTTTTGAGTTTATTTATTTTGATTATGATGGATCTCATAGGTTTGCGATGAACATCTTGAGTAGGGCCACAGCCTACTTCATTTATTAGTTAAAAGGGAGTAGTCTATCAACCACAAGGTAGGACTATCCAACCAAGGAGAAATGCCTTTTTGTATACAATGGTCAAGTCTTAAGAAGAAAGCATGGGGACTCACATCTTCTAGACAAGAAACCATTGGTTACTTTGGCACAAATCAACGACCTAGACTATTGAGTGAATGCCACTGGGGGACTTAGATCAGCTCAAGAATAGTCAAGATTAATTTCATTTTTTTGATGGGTTCCATTGGTTTGCGATGGATCACACTGAGAAGGAGTTTGTAGAAGCCTAGACCTATCTCAGATTTATTAAAACAAAGGGAGTAGCTTCCCGGTCGATGGGAGAACTATCCAACCAAAGAAGTGCCTGTTTATCATGATCAATTTAAGGGAAGAAAGCTCGAGGACACACATCTTTCACTAGAAAAGACCATTGGGTGATCAGTTGCTTTGGACAATAAATCAACGACCTAGGGCTACCTGTCAGTTTGTAACAATCATGCTAGAAAGAATGCATCATAGTCTTACATCTTCCAAAGAGGAATGATCACCGGGGTAACCTGTTTGTCACAAAATAGATTGAACCCAACCTTAGGGCGACTACGGAGTGAGTATCAAACTAGAGATTTATCTCAACTCAAGTAGTCAGGAAATTCATATAGGGAGTTCTGTTGACACTAGCCTAAAGATAGGATGCCTGCTTGGGAGAAGGGGCCGTTTGAGGGCTTGAATCCTAATCCACAAGCGAATTAATTTTGTTTTAGTTTGTTTTATCATGGAATTTGTTAGTTTGTGAGGGATCAAACTGAGAAGAAGCTTATATCAGCCTAGACCTATCTCATTACTGAACTAAGGAAAAATCTGTGCATTCATTAAACAAATTTTCCAGGGTGTTACTAGGAAAGGGAACTCATCCAAAGTAACCGGTAGTGTCTAAATGGAGTCGCAAAGGACTTGATCCAAATAGAGTGCCCACAGGAGATGGGGATGGTAAGGGCTTAATCCAACACCCTGGAGAAAATGACATAGCTAGTCATATATCAATAGGTATTCAGTGTCAAACTCAAGGAGAAAGAACTGGGACTCATATCTGCCAAGTGTGGTGTACTCACCGGGTGAGACGCTGTTACCATAGTGAACATAAACCAACCTAAGGTGCCCATTGGTTTGCAACAATCATCCTAGGAAGAAAGCTCGAGGAGTCACATCCTCCTATAGTGTAACTGACTGCTGGGATAGTCTGTCTTTGGCTCAACAGGTGTTATCAGACCTAGGCGATTAGTGAGTGAATGCCACAGGAGGATTTAGATTAACTCAAAAGTAGTCAAGAGGAAAGGAGCCTTTGGGGGACTTACCCTAAACCTCAAATATACTCAACCTAGTTAGAGCATGCTGGCTAGTTCAAGAAAAAAGCATGGGGACACACATCTTCTTAAGCAAAGTCAACATGAGGTAGCGTACAGACTGGGTAGTGAAGCATACCATACTTAACAAGGTGCTCGTTAGTTTGAAATGACCAAGTTTGGAAGAAAGCACGGGGACTCACATCTTCCAACAAATGATCGTTAGGGTGACATACTAGTGAGGTATCATGTAGACCCGACCTATAGCAACTAATGAGTGAATGCCACAGGGGCTTACTCCCATATTAAAATAGCTCAAGACAAAAGATTTGTGCTTGTTGTGTGCATGTGATAAAAGGAATAGGATGCATCAGGGGGATTCTTACATCTACCTTCAAACACCTTGGAGAATTATGAAATGATGCCACAGATGGAACAAGAATTCCCACTAAGAAAGGATGCCGCTTGGGTTCTCTCACACCTAACTTGGTTATGCTAATCAAAATAGGATGCCTCTTAGGTTCTCTTACACATATTCTAATTACGTCAGAAGGTTGTGTTTGTGTTGTGAAAGAGGGATATGATGCCACTGGGGGACGCTTACACCTACCCTAGACACGTCACGACAGATTCGCAAGACAAGTAAATAACATTTTGAAAGAAGAGAAGATTTGATGAATGGAATCAGATTTTGCACTTTTTATTAATGAATTATTTTCAAATAAGTTTTGTTTCATTGGTAATATTTCCTTAGATAAAGCCTATTAATTGGAAACATCAAGTGTTCCTATTTACAATCAATAAGCTGATAAGATCCTCCTTGGTAGGCCTTCTCTATGACATAGGGGCCTTCCCAAGTGGGTTCAAACTTTCCTCCCATCTTTCGACGGACAACAATTGGTCTCCTTAGGACTAACACAAGTTCTCTACTGAAAGACCTAGGGTGGACCGACTTGTTGTGAGCTTGAATCATTTTGGCCTTGGTTCGAGGTTTTGGCACAGTAGGTGACTTTCCTCCAAATCTTTGAGCTTTTCTAACAACAACTTTGCATTTTTCTCTGTAGTGATCTTGTTACCCAATGATATCCTTAGTGATGGGAGTTGAACTTCTAAAGGAAGGATGGCTTTGGACCCATACACTAAGGAAAATGGGGTATACTGAGTTGGAGTTTGGTATGTGGTGCTGTAGGACCGCAAGGCTTCAACTAACTGCTCGTTCCACTATCATTTGTGGCCATAAAGAGTCTTCTTTAGTATTTAGATGAGAGTTTTATTGAATGCTTCTGCTAAACCATTAGCTTTGGGATAGTAGATGGTGGAGTATCTCCAATCTATACCATGTCTTCTGGCATAGCTATTGATCTTCGTGCTTTTGAATGCAGTACCATTATCAGATATAATTCATCAAGGCACTCGAACCTATATACGATATGGTTTGAAAAATTGAAGCACATGGTGGTATGACCTCTGAGTGGGATGGCTTCACTTGGAAAAGTAGTCGGTGTAGCAAGAAGATGATGCCCCTTGGAAGAAGGAGGATCGATCGACCTACAATGTCGGTACCCCAACACTCAAATGGCCATGAAGCCAAAGTAGGGTGTAGAATGTTGGGTGGTTGGTGGAGGACCACACATGCACCTGACACTGATGGCATCTCCTAGCTACGTCCATGAAATCTGATCATAGAGTAGTATCCAAGTCTTTTGATCTTACTTCATCTTGAACCCGGTGATGCACTCACATGACTAATGTACCTCAGTTACAATGCCATAGGCTTCGTGTTTCTCTAAACAATGTAACCACATCTGGTCAAAGGATCGGTGGTACAGGGTGCCATCAACAAGATCATAGGGGAGAGCTCTTTATTTCACATGATGGGCTTGAGATTTCTCTTGAAGTAGTTTGCCGGTGTTTAAGTAATCTATGAACGGTTGCCTCCAGTCTAGCTCTTTGTCCATTTTGGCAACGACAACCTCCCATTCAAGAGAAAGTATCTCGATGAGTTCAATCAATAAGGATGACTATCTATTTTGGACCTTTTGAAAGTAGTATTTCTTTCATCTTCAAGACATCTTGATTTGGTTATAGTAGATGATCCATCCATGAAAGAAGACTACATGAGATGAGGCAATGTCTACCATTAATTAGTATAGGAAGAAACTCATCCTTGGGGCATGCCTTATTTAAGTCTCTAAAATGATAAATGTGAATTTGGTCATTCTTCTTCTTCTTAATTGGGATGAAACCCTGAGATATTTTTCTTCCACGATGAAACTAGAATGATCATTTCTTGGAGAAATGATGTTGTTCAATTTCTAATCACATGCGTATAGGAGCTTGCTTAATATGGGTAATGTTAGGGTCTATTGCTAGCTTGTGGATTGCAACATCAAGAGATAATCTGGGCATTTCATCATAACTCCATGTGAAATAGTCTTTAAACTTAGTCAATAGCCTAACTAAGTCATTGGTTTCTTCTTCATTCAACAATGAATTGATATATGTCAGGCGAGGGTTTTCTTCTATTCTGAGGTTGATTTCTTTTATCTTATCGATTATTGAATGAATCTTCTCTTCAAATTCTAGTGGTGCCTCTTTGACTTGGAGATAATTGGGATCATCTGAAGTTTCTAAACACACATTCTCATAAGAGTTGGGGATGCGTGAGAAGAACTTGTTAGATTCCAAATGGTTGGTAATAACTAGGCAATAATCTTCGTCATCGACCGAACCCATTATGCTGAATCCTAGTCCTGCTCTTGATTGTACTTCTCTGCCTGTATTGTTCCATAATTTTTCAAAGTATTCTGAACTGTACTTGGACTAAGTGTGAGGAACTAAACCTTTCTGCACAAGATTTTCAACACAAGGCTAGTAAAATTCAAAAGGTAATTCCATTAATTCTTTAAAAGTATCTTCCTCAAGTCCTTACATCTAGCATGGAGTTGAGATGATGAACAAAACATTTTCTCTGTGTCCTTTGGAATGAGGGACTTTCTTATTAAACCTTCAACTTTTTTGAGATGTAAGTGAGGTAAGATCTATGGTTTCTCTCTTTGATAGTTTTGTATAAACTTGATTCAAATGCTTTTGGTTTACTTGGAAATTTCATCTTCTCACTTTTGATCAAAGTCACCTCCAATGGAACCCGCTGAGAGGGGTTGGTTGGTATACTAATCATATTAGACTCCTCCTCTAAGCTAGATTCCATGTCTATGTGAATAGTAGGGGTACTCTTTATGAATAGGAACATGCCCTTTATTGGTTGAAGGCCAACTAGGGGGTCTCCCACATCTGGAACTGCCTCTGTTTCTGCCTTTATCTCTACATGATGGAGGTTGAGTCATCCTACCCAAATGTCCATATGATGGAATGAACTGTGGGTGGAATATGCGGATCCACATCTTCTTCAATTCCCCTTTCTTGTTCACTTGGACTTTTCTTTTTCTTTTCATTTTCTTTTAACTTTTCTTTTACTTCATTTTCTTTTGCTTTTATATTTTCATTTGAATTTTATCCAAGTTCACAAGAAAGGGTGTTTTGAGGAAGATAGTAGGTCGCATCCTCATAGATCTCAGCCTCTCGAGATTGGCTTTTCATCCCATTGACCATGTCAATTCCATCTTTTCTGAACTTGATGCACTGATGAAGGGAGGATGGAACAATC
Organism: Cymbidium sinense; assembly: GCA_021442155.1. NCBI lineage: Eukaryota > Viridiplantae > Streptophyta > Magnoliopsida > Asparagales > Orchidaceae > Cymbidium > Cymbidium sinense. Next base: position 155,041,300 of record CM038217.1, on the reverse strand, counting down.
TTGTTCTGATGTATCCAAGGCCTACCAAGCAAAGCAGTGAATGAAGTATTTGAATCAATGAGTTAGAACTTATCTTCAATCTTCCAGTGATCGATCTCCAAAGGTAACATTATAGAACCTAAAGCCTGCTTACCTTGATCATTGAATCTTCTCAACAGCATTCTATCTCCTTGGAGAGTAGAGATGTCGATCTTCAAATAGGCAAGGGTCTTTAGACTCATAATATTTCTTGATCAATCTATGAGAACCCACAGTCTAAACTTCCATGTTCTTTTGAATGTATAGGATGGTTGTGCTCTAAGTTCCCCAATAGAAAGTTTTCATCGGTGAAGGTGATCCTTGAGCTTCTTTTGCATAGTGTGCTTCACTTTATGGTATTGAGCTAAGCATATTTTGGGATCAGAGCCTTGATTAGTGACTCCCTCATCTCTTTGGATAAGACAAGGGCATCATATATCTTGCTTAGATGACAATTTTGTTAGATGAGAAAAATGTTTATAGTCCACCTTCATCTTCGCATATCTGGGTGGAGCATCTATGGAAGGGCTTCGATCTTGATCTGAATGTTTCCCTATCTAGAGTCTCTTGAGGTAGAACCTTGCACTATGGTGGTTGACTTCAATAATCTGAGGCAAGTGGTGGCAAGTTCCACACACACTTGAGCTCACCTAACTTCTTATGGGACTCTCAAATGGATGATTCAAGTCTATCTCAAGAGGTGATCCCATAGTATTGAGTTGGAAAGTCCAACTCAATAAAAGAGGAAGATCAATTGTTATAGTTAATTAGACTTGAAGAGTTATCTTGAATAGAAGAGAAAACTCATCAAAAGACTTCATGTAATTCAAATTAGCTTTATTCTTTAATTTCTTGGAAGTATTTTGAGGTACAAATTAGAAGTCAAGTAGAATGAATGGAGTAAGGTATTTGATGCCCTTATTCATTGATACAAGAGTTTTACTAGTAGAAGAAATAAAAGAACTAGTTGAAATGGTAGAAGTCACCGGTGTGGTTCTTTTAAAGGTCCTCACGGATATGATCGTGGCTATGCTAAGGGGCTATCTAGGTTGACACATCTTCTTTGCTCTTTTCTTGAGCTCTCACTTTCCATGAGTTGACACTTACAACTTGCTAACCTTCCTTGGTGTTGGTGGTTTGAGCTGACTCAGACACCTGCAAGAAAAGCTTTTTGATCTTTCAAATTATTTTCATAGAGGTTTTAGACAAAGAGATGTGCCAACCTTCTTTGGTTTTGGTAGGATCGCTTGTATCCCTAATGATTACCCTAATGGAATTGGAAGATTATTCCACAAGGTATTCCTGTGGGATAACTACAACACCGATCTTGAAATTGTGTTCAAGCAAATCCTTAAATGTAAAGCAATCCTCCAAAATGTGGCTTAGGATATGGTGGTAAGGGAAAAAGTTTGGATCATGACTTTTGCCAACTTCCTCCGGTCTCTTAGGCTTGGGTAGCTGAAAATCAGATTTCTTTAAGAGATTCTTAAAGATTTTCCTGATTACCTCCCTCTTAAAAGAATAAGGTTTGTTTAACTTATCAAATAGAGTAAGTGGACCATATCTACCTGACAGAGAATATGCATGCCACTAGTGGTGGTGATATGGCTGAGGCAGTGGCTATGATGGTATGGAGGCTGCGGTGGACTTGTATGCTGCCTGGTGTAAGGAGGTGGAGGCTGCTAAGGTTGTGGTCATGGTGATCTCTAGGCACTTCTTCCCTTATCAACCACTTCTTCTTGAGTTTCTTCTAAACCTTTTTGGGATTTCTTTAGTAATTGATCTAGAAAGGCAACTGGCCTCTCCTTGAGACTAGTGCCTTGTTGATTAACTTCTCAAATATCTTTATGGTGAAACCCTTAAGCATGAAGGTGAGCTGAGATATTCTTCAGAGAATCTCAATGGCATCTTTATTTAGATGTGGTTCACACTTCATACTCAGGTTACCATCGAGAATATAATCAATAAGTGACTCACCGAGTTCTTTGTTGGGCAATGAATCACCTACCCTTTTATTGAGCTCCAAATCTCTTGATGAAGAGTTGCTCTAACTCGACAAATGTCTTAACTCATTGCGCTTATCATACCAATCAAAAGTGTTACCCACTAGGCTACTGACAATGAGTCTAAAGATTAAAGCATCACTGCCACTTGCATTGCAACAATTGTCCCTGAAGTGAGTTATAAGATGCCTCATATTCCCACTGCTATCGAAGCTCTTGAAGGAAGGAGGCACAAAACCCTTGGGATACTGGATAACATTGAATTCCTCTAGGTAGGGTCTACCCTCTGGAATTGATGATCCTCCCTGGGCTTAAGCCAATGCTTCCTTCACCTGCTGCTCAACCATGGATTTTAGATCTTTTTTATGTATGGAGGTACTATCCACTATCTTTCTATATAGACTTGTGCTACCTTGCTCAATGGGAGGTAGAGTCTTAACTGGATGTAAGACATGCACTAGTTAAGGCAGGCTAACATCGACTGTACTAGGACAAACTAGAAGGGATTGCTTCTAAAAGACTGATACTACTGCTAATAAGTCCTACAACTACTGTGCCATCCTATCAATTTATTCATCTTTCTACCTTAACTGCTGTTGAAGGTGATGGGTTGATTCTATGGTGTCTCCTTGATCACCCTCATCACCTTCCATGGCCTGCTGGTTCCTAAGAAGAGAACCTCTAGTATTAACCATGCATATGCCAGCTGAATCCCACATCAAGTCATCTTCATTGGGATCAAAGCTGACTCTTTCTTCATCAGACCATGTGTATCCTAACATATACTTTTTCTCCATAAAATAGTGTGAAACTATCTTATATAAGGATCGATCTAACTCTGTAGGTACAAACAGCTTGGGCTAACTGGTGTGATCACTATCATGCACTGAGAGGCACTAAACCTCTCCTGAAGCTGGGGAGTCAATCCTGTGGGGACTGTACTAACTAGAAGAATGATAATCCTAACCAATACTATCTGTAATTAGGGTAACAATCCTAGGATGATCTTCTACCACTGCTACCACTGAACTATCATATGGAATATCCCTAATAGTCATCACCATATCCACATCCAGCTGAATGGGTGGAGTTGGTGAGAAGGCGACACGATACTCATGGTCGCCACTCCTTTGCACCACTATAGGGTAAGGTCAGCGGGCTTCGGCCCCCGTAATGGGTGGTGTAGGGAGTAGGATCCCTTGGCATAAGGATCATGCGGTATTTTCTTTGAATGCCTTCATGGCTTTACATGGAATGGGTGATGATGGAACCTGCACGGGCGATGGCGGACATGAGGTAGAGCGGTGGGGTGGAGACACCACCAGTTCTATGTGTACAAAAGCTGCTCTCCTGTGATGGCTAGTCCACATGAGGATAATCGGTATGATGGCGAGGGTAAGCTAGAAAAGTCAACAAAGCGAAGTGGAGTGAGTGAACCTCTTCATCTCTAGTGATATATGATGTATGGGCCTCATGGGCCCTCTCCTATCCGATCTACCTCCCTACACTATGGGAGATAATAGATCATAAATCAAATTGAGTATTGGACTTTGGCGTCATGCTCACCTACTGGGGTAGAAGAGCAGTGAAGGCGTATGACCTCTACTCTAAAACTGCATGTAGGCGCACCCGAGGAGGATGAAAATCCTCAGCATCCTCTCAGGATCACGAGAGAGGATGAAACTTGTTTCATAACGAATGGTGATCATAGTAGGATAGATGCTAGCTGCCAACTCTACGGTTATCTAGTATGGAACCGTTTGACTATACGGTTCTAGTTTCTACACTGAGTGTGGGTGGGATGAGAGGAGTGTGAGCTAGACTTGTACTCAAATGTAGGGGAGGCAAGCCCTAAAATAAGGGGAGCGTTACCCGTGGAGTGAGTGATAGTCTTGCTCCACAGGGTAACGTGCAACTCTGGATGAAATCAAGTTAGAACTATCGATGCTGATCGAAACTATTGAAGTTATGGTACTACCACTTTCCTCTTCAATGAGGAGATCTCGAATCAGGGTAAGTCCACCACGATGATCGACTTTTACGCCCCCTCTTCATGGACTATTGTGAGGGAATGCCCTCACAAGTGATCTTGCCCCCCAAATCATGGCCAAAGTGGATCAAATGGGTGTGATCCAAGAGGAAGTCACTGATCCAAGGCTAGATCCATGCATGAGGGAAAGAAAATTTGTGATCCATTACCTTGGCCCGAAACTGCACAAAGAAATCGCAATGAGAAATGAACTTGCATCATTTTCTCCATAGATTTTGAATTTTGAATTTTGAAAATTTGAACCCACATCCAACAACTTGGAAGTGTTAAGTGGGGTTCAAATGAATTTGGAAAGATTGATTGAAAGAGGAATTTGAGTATGAATCTAAACTTCAACAAATTTGAGTATGTTGAAATATGGATTCAAAATTTTGATAGGATGCTTCCATAGGTTCATTTTGTTTTGATTTTGAATTTTTGTGATTTAGAGGACCCTTTTCTTTAACAAATTTGGGTATGTTAAAGTAAGGGTCAAATATTTTTATTTTGTTTGAATGTTTTGGTATTTTCACTTACTTAGCAAATTTAGATATGCTAAGTGAAGTAAAAGTAATTGTTTATTTTGAAAATTTTGATTTAGTTTAAAACATCTAGTAATTTTTACTCATCAAATTTAGGTACGCTAAGTAAGGAATCCAAGTGTGTTTTGATTGATTTTGAAAAATAGGATTCTTAGTAAATTTAGGTGTGCTAAGAAAAATCCTATGCATTTCTTTTGTTTGGAAAATTTTGATTTTTGAAAAGGGTAGGATCCTTTAGCAAATTTGGTATGCTAAGGGGATCCTAAGGTGTTTTCTTTATTGAAATGATTGAAAGTGGAGATTTAACTTTAGCAAATTTGGTATGCTAAAGATGAAATCTCACTTAATTTTATGAAAGGGAATTTTCACTTAGCAAATTTGAGTATGCTAAATGAAATTCCAAATGGTGTGTTTTGAAATTTTGATTTCATTTTTGATTTTGAAAAATGGAAATTTCTCTATAGCAAATTTGGTATGCTAAGGGAAGAAGTTTCAAAGGTGTTTGATTGTTTTTGTTTTAACTTTGGAAACTTTAATTAACAAATTTGATTATGCTAGGTGAAGTTCCAAAATATGTTTTGAAAAATTTTGATTTATTTTTGATTTGGAAACTTAATAGATTTATGTATGTTAAATGAAGTTCCAAATGTATGTTTAAATTTTTTTTTGAATTTTGGATTTGGAAACTTTACTTAAAAAATTTGGGTATGTTAAATGTAGTTCCAAATGTGTTTAGAATTTTGAAAATTTTATGGATTTTGATTTTTTTTAACTTTACTTAACAAATTTGTATATGTTAAATGAAGTTCCAAAATGTGTTTAGAATTTTGAAAATTTTTGGATTTTGATTTTGGAAACCTTACTTAACAAATTTTTTGTATGTTAAATGAAGTTCAAAATGTTTAGAATTTTGAAAATTTTGGATTTTGATTTTGGAAACTTAACAAATTTGTGTATGTTAAATGAAGTTCCAAATGTGTTTGATTTTAATTTTGATTTTGATTTTGGAAACTTAACAAATTTGTGTATGTTAAATGAAGTTCCAAAATATGTTTGAAATTTTGAATTTTGATTTGGAACTTCATATTAAATGAAGTTCCAATGTGTTTTTTTGAAATTTGATTTGGAACTTCCTTAACAAATTAAATGAAGTTCCAAAATGTGTTTGAAAATTTTGAAATATGATTGTTGATTTTGATTTTATTTGGAAACTTCACTTACAAATTTGATTATGCTAATGAAATTCCAAATGTGTTTTAAAATTTTAGTTTGACTTTACTTAACAAATTTGTATGCTAAATGAAGTTAAATGGATTTATGATTGATTGTTTTGATGTTTTGAAAGAGGACCTCCATTCAACAAATTTAAGTATGTAGAATGGAGATCCATTTTATTTTGAAAATGATATTTTTATTTTTTTGATTGTTGCTTTTGAAGAGAGAATTCAACTTAAACATATGTGAGATATGTTTAAGATTTCTAAATGTTATTTTATTTTAGTTGAATGAAATCTTCATTAATAATTTAAGTTTATTAAATGAAGTTCATGTTTTTTTTTAAAAATTTTGATTTGTTTACAAATGAACTTTCCATTCAATAAGTGTGATTATATTGAAATAAAAGATCTATGTGCTTTTGAAAATTTTTTATGATTTTGATTTTGGAAAATGATTGTTCATTTTATTTTGAAAATGAAATCTTCATCAAAGTGAATTGAAAGAAGATGTTCATTTGTGCTTTTGGAAATTGTTATTAGTTTTATTTTCTTTTTGAAAATCCCTACATGTAACAATTATGTGAATTGTTAAATGAAGGTAATGAAATTTTGTGGAAAATATTTTATTAAGTGCATTTTTGAAAAGGTACTTTTCAAAAAGCAAAGTTCTTTATGGAAGATTTATTATTTTTTGGATGAACCTTTCCTTATCGTGAAAATGGTAAGTATGGAGAAAGTATTTAAGAGGTTTTTCTTTTTATATTTGAATCTTTTCATTTTACCCATTAGAGAACCCAAAAGGGGTTTTAAGACCAACAAGGAATGCGGTCCTAAAACCTAAAGTTGTTGGCTAACTCAACTCAAGAGTGAAATGAACTCAGTGCCAATGGAAAAAAAGGATAGTCTTGGATTCATACCAAAGTAAAAACCCACTATCGATACTCAAAGACAATGATCATTTACCAAAGATGGAGAGAGGGAACCATCCAGCGGAGTTGAAAAAATATGGTGAATAAATTCTTGAGTCACCTTTCAAATATGTGGAGAAAAAGAGAAGAGATCTTATAGAAATTCATCTTGGTAAGATGCCAAGATCAGATGTACTTATTGGTGATGATACATCATGGTATAGTGTACTATCTCAAAAGGAAGTCACTACCCTTTAATGGAACCAATCACCTCAATAAGGACTCTAAGGATGATGGGTCGCATATGTACAGAGATTCTTCCCCTACTTTACATGGAAAAGTAAAGCAGGGTTTATTTTAAATTGGGTTCATTAAGTTCCCTACAGGGCAAGCCCCCATAATTACATCCTAGGATGATCCTTAGAAAACTCGATTAAGGTAAATGATCATTATCTTTGAAGATTTCAATAGGAAGGACTATCAATTGATTGGTTTATTTTTGAAGATCAAATGGGATTGATCAAAAGAGGGAGTTATTATCAAAGCCAAAATGGAAGATAAGTAGGAGATGCTGATGCTAGGAAACTGGGCATCTCAAACTATCAATATTGGGCTTTACATTTTTTGAAATTGATTTAGTTTATTTGAGTTGTATTTTCATTAGAATTTTGGGACTTAAGATTCTTAACACAAGATTAAGAAATGCTAAGAGGTGAGGAATTATGCTTATGGCCCAGGGAGAAAATAACCTTAAATCTAGGGAGCTTGAGGCGAAGCACAACCTAAATCTAAGGAAAAATGGGTAATTGGTTTGCCTCCAGAGAGGACAAACCACTAACATCTTGGACTTACAACTATCTGGGGGTGGCCACCAACTAACTCCTCCTATGATTTTTAAATACATGTAGGCAAGTCTTTATGCTTATGCATGATAGCTAGGCTATTTTTTATTTAGAAAGAGACTAAGTCCTTAAACTCACTCCCTAAAGAGACTAGATCATGTAAAGGGTATGCTTCAAATGACCTAAATCTAATGCATTTCAAATTTCATTTTATTTTATTTTTGGACAATCATTTTGACTTAGGCTAATAGGAGTTTTATGACTAATGCATGAGAAATCAGATTATTGGCCAAAATGAGAAGGTAGGAGGTGAGTTTCCACCACCCTCAAAGGTCAAGTGGGTTCTCGCAAAGTGGAAACCCTCAATCAAGAGTGAAATAAGATGCATTTGTGCATGATATTATAAAGAAATGCTCATCCTAAGGGTTGCTAATTCTTTTATCTTGATTTTAATCCTAAGCTTTAGGTGAGGTTATGAGTTATTTAGTTTTATTTGAATTTTAAGTTGGGTAAAAGATTTATTTTTCCTAAAGAGCTAATCCACATCTAGGCCATACATAAAGCAAGGAAGAAACTAGAAAAAGCATGCCACTTAATGCAAAGCTAAACAAATCATCAAATCAATTTATAAAGCTAATAAAAAAAGAATAAATGGTCATTTGTGGTGGGCACCATACAAACAAAATATCAAATGTGGGTAGAGCTCTACCTTATACAACCCATTACAAATGAATTAAATTACAATTTAAGCAAGGAATTCATTGTTATGGGGTCTTCAAGCTTTATTCTTCTTTCTTCTTTCTTTTCTTCTTTTCTTCTTTCTTCTTTTTCTTTGGATCTTCTTTGGATGGTTGAATGGTAGATGCTCCAAGGCTTCACATGGTGCATAAGATGGGATCTTATGACCAATGTTCATCCTAATCCCCATAACAAATCATTCCAAAATCTAAATATATAAATTTTACATGAAAAGGAAAGTAAATCTAACTAACACCAAAATAAGGTTAGTCAAATCACACCACACAAATCCAAGCATGTATATTGGACTTATCACCCCACATGGGTGACTAAGTCCACGCTATGGATTATGCTAAGGGTATAAGCACACCAAGCAGAAACATTTATATTTTTATTTATGATAGCTCCTTAGCATCCCTTGAAAAGAATAGTTAGACTAAGCACGTCCTACCATTCATTCTATGAGCATACACCCTAACATCCAGTCTAAAACATATATCACAAAATAAAACATAACATCAAACCATGCACCGACCTAACCTAAAGCTAGAAGTGGTGACTTAGGCTAATGTGTGCTTTGAAGGTTTGTGTGGTATGCTTAGCTTAGGACTTTAGGTTTGTTTTTAAGTGTGAAGACATGTTCAACTTAGAGGAGGATTTCATTTAAGTTGTTTAAGTGTTTTGGGTTATTTTTATTTCATGTTTTAATTTGGTTTAAGTGAAACCTACAATTAATTACTAAGTTATGAAGAGAGGAAAGAGAAAGAACTTCTCTTTCCTTCCCTAATCCTTAAGTAATTTCTAAGATAGGTTCACATTTTAATTTCATTTAGGTGAATGTTTTGATTATATATTTTAATTAATCCTAAGTTTTGATAAACCCTAAACAAACCTATTCAAAAAAGAAAGGCATTTTAAGATTAAATAAAATGAATCAAAATTCACATACACACATTACTTCATTTCTTTCCCAACATATATAACATGCATATGGATGGACCCTAAGCATATCTATACATGCAAATGAGAATAGTTAACACACTTTATGATGCATGCTAAGTAATCCATTTAAGAAAATTTAGATGCATGATTTTCTTAACTATAAAAGGTTTTCCTTATCCAAAATTTAACATACATGCATGAAAGTAAGAAAGGCATAAGTGAGTATAGTGCCATTATTAACTAGAGGTGTAAGGTACAATACCTACTTAGGGCTACTTAAAGCAACCTCGGGTTGTCCAACTAATATACCACTTTCCTTAAAGTACTAATGCATATAAAAAAAATGAAATGGAAGAATATGCAAAAGTTGTTTAATAGTTTCATTTTTGTTTATGCAATGTATTCATGCAAGTGTAGGCAATCCTTCTTAAGTGAAAGCATAGGGATGAATAGGGTTTGGAATTAAGTGTTGGGTTCATTTTAAATGAACCTTACATCTTACCCACACCTATTCAAAACTATACTAACATAAGAAAGGAAAGAAAGGCTACACTAAACATTAATTTATAATTTAGCACATGCAAGCTTATAATTAGGATATAAGAATATCACACTTTTATATTTGATGTTTTATTTATAGGTTTTGAAAATACTTTGGATTTAGTAGTGATAATAGCCACTCATATTTTACTTTAGCCAACACATGCACATTTGACATAAAGTAAACAATTTCATTTTAAAATATGAAATTATGAATGCATGAATCACATGACATATAATTTAACATGTTGGGAAAGATCTAATGCAATGCAATCATATAAAAAAAATTCACTTTAGTTAAATCTAAAGACATTCTTAAAGAATAAGAAAATTTAGAATAAATCAAAGTGAATTTCAAAATGATTTTGTTTGTTTGAAGTTTGATTTAATTTTGAAAAGGTGAGATGAGTTTTATTCCTAACCCATTCCACATGTGTTTTGTATTTTGTTTAATTTTTAGATAATTAAATCCATTTTTAAGCATTGATTAGGTTAAGGTATGAATTAAGTGGCTTAATTAACCCTTACCTACACCACCTTAAGAAAATTAACTAAGTAATTATGAGCCAATGAGATGACATAAAACCCACAAGGTATTTAAATTTGCAATGCACCTAATAATGAAAAAATGCAATTTGGCTCACAATTAAAGTTAATTAAGCTAAGGGTTTTAGCTTAAGTACTTTTAAAACACCCTTTCACACTTATGAAAGGGGTTTTAATTTCCTTAATTAGACTTAGGCTATTAAACACCTAAGCATCTACCCAAGGTAGATTAATTAAGTTTTGAAAATTTTTAGAATTTTTGAAAATTGTTTAAAGGGATAATTAATGAATTAACCCTTAATTAAGAGAGGGATTAAGGAAAGAAAAGGGGTTTAGGGAATAGCTTAGGGGAAATACCTCAAAATTATTCCATAAAACCTTACTCACTAGATCTAACCTTAAACCAACTTAATCATAGAGAAAATCCTTTAATTACACATTAATTACCCTTAATACATTAATGGGGTAATTAGGGAATGAGCTAGCAATTTCCCCAATTAAGGCCTCAATAAATCTCAAGAAAATTAGGGGAGGTAGAGGTCATCCCATAAAATGAACCCTAGAAAATTGAGGTTAATTGGTGGCTCAATTAGAAAGTAATTAGCTAATTAACATTCCCAAAGAAACCCAAATTCAGGGAAAAGGAGAATTCAAAATCCATTGAAAATATTTAAAAAATATTTTAGATGAAATTATCTAACCATAGCATTTTTCCTTATATTTTTCTAATTTTTCTTGAAGGAGCTATTTTTTTTGAAGTTATTCAAATTAATTTAGAATTATACATAATCCCTAACTAATCTCTAGCTAATACCTGCACACGGCATGACGTGTGGTGGCGGCGGTCAATGTGTTTTACATGCATGCTTGAGCCTACTTAAGTTATCACATCGAGGGGCGACATTGATGCACATTATCATATCATCGATCGGAGATGGTGAGGATACCCGATTTAAATTGATAAAGATTTATAAAATGTGCAATAATCTGTTGTCCATCTAAAATCGATGGATGTGAGATGATGAGATTCTTCCACGAGGGATAACCATTCATGATCCAAGGGGAGATCCGAGCCTGATCTTGCATAGATTCATTCAAGACTCAACCCACATAATCTAAAGGACTAGTGCGGCCAATCCAACGGTGGATTTCACATGCAATGGAAATTTCTTTCACAAAGAACCAACACCTCTTAGCCTAAGTGGTCAAAAATTCACTAACCTCATCGAGGTGATCATTGATGCTCGGGATCAATGAGGTAGCTTCGTCCAGTGGAGATGAAGCCCTGTTGAAGTTCCTAGGTCTTGAGATTGAGTGGATGAATGGGTGGACAAACTCCTCTTGATCTCTCTTGCAGCTTTGATTGAATTGAGTTCTTCCTCACTGTGGGAACTCAATTGAATGCTTAGGCAGGCTTGATTTAGCTCCTAGACCAAGTGTGCAAGAGGAATTTATGTGAGATCAAGCATAGAAGAAGTTGAGAATTCAATGGACCTCCTTTATTTTGCACTGTACAAAACTGAAGAATCAATAATCCAAATCCTCTCTAGGGGCCTTGGGAAAGCTCTTTGATGTTTGCAACTCTATCTAAGCTCCAATCGATCAAGTGGCAATGAAAATTTCACTGGATTAGGGGGAGTATATCTGCCCCTATGGCAATCGGATGACCGTCAATGAGCTTGCCATTTTGATCCAATTGACATCATAGAGTGGGCTATTTTGGTCGTTAGATCAATGCACATGGTCAGTTTGGCAAGAGGAGTGGAATGCTAACTCCCATGTGCATCTAATTGAGCTTTGGGGGGGGGGGGAGTTTGAAATTTCAATTTCATGCTACGGGGCCGGGTTTGGTCCATGGGCCAAATGGGTTGACTCAAACCTATTGGGTTAGGTGCACCACTCATCACTAAGTTCCCTTAAGCTTTTAGGAGAGCTTAAAGTGATTGTGATGAGTGTATGACCAAAATACCCATGGGATAGGCCAAAGTTTGTTCTATGGTCTAGGGGTATAATGGTCATTTTGCTATTTTTTTTTACTTTGGGTATGTTTGGTATGTTGAGAAAATAGGTTTGGCCAAGTTTCATTGGATTTAAAATTCATTTGATAGGGTTGGCTCATGTTGACCCATTTAGGTCAAAATGGTCAACTTGGGGGGTCAAGTTGACCAATAGGTCAAATTGGGTCAAACCAAGGGTTGGGTCAAGTTCATATGACCATTTGAAATATTTTGGTTCATTTTCTTTGGTTCAATTTGGTATATATTTGATTTTGGCTCATATGACTCATTTAGGTCAAATGGGTCAAGTTCACCCATTTGACCCATTTTAGTTATTTGGGTTAGGTCAAGGGTAGGTTTAAGTTTGATTAGTCATATGGAGTGGATTGGTATCTTTGTTTCAAATCAATTTTGGTTAGGTTCAATTTTGGCTCAACATGACCCCTTTAGGTCATGCTGGGTCTAAGGTCAATTGGGCTAGGTTGGGTCTAGTTTTTCAATTGAGGCTTTGGTCAAGTTCCACAAGTGATTTGGAATGGACCTGACCCATTGGTTTCAATCGATTTGAATTAGATCAAGTTTTGACATATTTTGGCCCTTTAGGTCAAAATGGGTCAACTTGGGTCAAGTGGACCAAATGGGCTAGGTTAGGTTCAAAGGTTGACTTGGTCAAGTTCAAACATATGTCATGAATGAACTTAGAACAATTGCTTCAATCAATTTAGTCTATGGTGGATTTTGGCTATGTAAGGTTTCATTTTAGGTTTAGTGTTGACTTGGTCAACCCTTAAGTTTGACTTGGTTTGATCTAATTTGACTGATTGATCATCCCATGATGATTTTTGATCATGATGAGAGGCAAATATGAGTTTGGTTCAGTCCAATTGGTTAGGATCAAAAGTTGGCTCATAAGGGTACTTTCACTTTGGGTCAAGTGAGCTTGATTGGGTCAATTGGGTTGGTGAAAGCTTGATTTGAAGTTGATTAATCTTGTATATGGACTTATGATTAAAATGTAAATCCATTTATAAGTGGTTTGAAGTCAAATAGATTTTCATCCATTTGAAAATGTCATATTCAAAGGAAGAATATGAAAGGGTTTTAGGTTTGATTTTTGATTTGGGTTTTGATTAAAGGATTGAAGTTTGGATTTATATATGAACTCATGATTGTAGGATTGATTGAACCATGAGAGAAAATCGAGGATTTGGCTTGATTTGAATTGATTTTGGCTAAGTTCAAGATTTTGACTTGAAAGGCTTAGACTTGATTTTGAGTGGATTTGAATTTGATATTTGGTGTTGGTTTTGATTGTTTGAATTTATATTTCATTTATATATGTGAATATAAATGTGAATATAAATTGATAAAATTTCAAGGATTTGAAGTGGTTAAATCATGATTTAGGTTAAATCTATTAAAGGGAATTTAAAGGATTTAAAAAAAAATTAATTAGAAATTTAATTTTTGAATTAGATTTGATTGATTTATATTTATATTTCATTTATATATGAGAACATAAATGAGAATATAAATTGATTTTGAGAAAATCTCATGAGTTTGAAATGGTTTGATCAAAGTTTAGGTTAAATCCATTAATGAAAATTAAGGGATTAAGTGGTTCAATCATGATTTAGGTTAAATCTATTAAAGGGAATTTAAAGGATTTAATGAAATTTTTAGTTTTAAATTTAATTTTTAAATTGTATTTGATTGATTTATATTTATATTTCATTTATATATGAGAACATAAATGAGAATATAAATTGATTTTGAGAAAATCTCAAGAGTTTGAAATGGTTTGATCAAAGTTTAGGTTAAATTCATTAATGAAAAATTAAGGGATTTAAGAAAATTTCAAGCATTTTAAATTTGAAATTTAATTTTTGTCTTTGATTGGATTGATTTATATTTATATTTCATTTATATATGAGAATATAAATGAGGATATAAATAAGTTTTGAAAATAAATATAAAAAAAAAAAAAAAAATAATTTGGGAGTTAATTTTGGCTAAGTCCTTGAATTAAAGGGACTTGAAACTTATTGATTTGGAATTTCGAATTTGTTTGGATTGATTTAAATTTACATTTTATTTTTATATGTGAGTATAAATGAGAATATAAATGGATCATGAGAAAATCTCAAAGATTTGAGTAAGTTTAGATTATGATTTTGGCTAAGTCCTTAAGAAAGGGTTAAGGACTTAAGAAATTTTAACTTAGAAATTTTTGATGGATTTTGATCATGGGTTTCAATCATAGCTTCAATTATGGAATTCAATCATGGAATTGATTTGAGTTTGAGAAAATCAAATAGATTTGAATTGGAGTTTGGCTTGAAAGAAGGAAAGTGAGGAATGGTTTAAGCTAAAGTGTAAGAGATTTTCCTAACACCCTTAAGGCATGACCTATTCCTATGGCTAAACCTTTTAAGTCTTCTAGGGCTAGGTGAGAGTGCCACCTAATCACCAGATGTGTCTTAAGACTAAGGAACTCATAAAGTCTAAGAAAAGTCCTATGTCTAAGATGGAGGTGTTGAGAGCTCATTCTAAAAATGAGGTCAACAGTTCTCATTCAAATAAAATAGACTTACAGAAAAGATTTAGAAAGGCATCCTAATCTCATTCCCTAAGTATATCCATTATTCCAAGGTGGTTAACAAATTTAATTAATGAATTTATCAAATCATTTAATAGGTTAATTAATCATTTATTTGATTAAGGTAGTGATTAGAGATGAAACATGCAATTACCTAAACTAATCCAATAATAAATTCCAAGAAAATATTGGGAGGTAGAGTTCATCCCACTAATTAACCCTAGAGAATTTGGAATTAATTATTAGAAAAATTAAGGAGTGATTAACATAATCAAATCCCTAATAAAACTTAAATTAAAAATAAATCACTATTAAAATTGATTAAAATTAGTTATATATTATTCCCCTTTGAATTATCTTTAAGTTGAAGTTGAGTTTGCATTTTTTGGATTTTTCTATTGTTAGTTATGTATTTTTTAAGTTTCTATGATTAGGGAATAATTAAATAGCCTAATTATATAACTAATCTCATCAACGCCACATGGACTACTGATGTGGCACACTTTGATGCAGGATTGATTATTTAGGTTCAAATCTACCGCATTCGACGGTCTATCTTTCCCTTGGATTGTCTGATCAAAGATCAGACGGTCAAGATCAAGCTCGTGATTTCTAAAGGGTTAATCAGTGGATCTAACATGGATTAATTAGGACCGTCCATCAAAAATATGAAGGATGGATGGTCCATGATTCATCCCTGCCCTCGCCTACTAGAGACGACGACCGTCTGTCCCTTAAGGCATGCTTTGAGCTCACCTAAGCTCAAATTGAGTGGGGATTGAACACACACCATCAAGAAGAAATAATGAAGACATCCAACAGTCACTTTCAATTAAGATCACACTTTTCTTTAGAAAGGACCAAAGAATTCCTACATTATGCTCAGTTTTGAGGCATACCTCATCGGAGGCTATCACAGGCGTTCCCAACCGTCAAGGTAGCTTCGTCTAGTAGTGATGAAGCCCTGTTGAAGGTTTGAAGGCTTGAGATCAAGTGAATCTTTCTATTGGCCAAGATGAGCTTCAAGTGCTTGCGGTGGTCTAGCTCCCTCTTCCCGTGGCTTGAGTGCTTGGGATTTGACTTAGGTGACCTCAAATTGATGCCTTGAAGGCGCTTACAAGAGGAATTGGCTTGTGGTGGTGAATTGAGTGAAGTGGAATTTTCAATGAGCTCTCCTATTTCGGCTTTGAAGAAATCTGAAAATGAAGAATTGGAAATAGGTTGAGGAATCTTGGAGGAACTTTAAGAAGGTTACTCTAAGTTCTTATGGTTCAATCGAGAGTGAATGATTGGAATTCAAGTAGAGTTAGAGGGAATATATCTCCTCCTATAAGAATCGGATGATCGAGTTGATCTCTTTCATTTTGATCAAATTGATCACAATGAGTGGGTTGGTTAGGTCATTTTAAGCTCCACATGGTTCAGTTTTGGAAGAGGAGTGGAGTGGTGAAGTTTCCATGTGCTCATTTGAGTGGAGGAGTGATTCCATGTGGAGAATTTCCTATTGGTGGTTAGTTTTGTCCTTAGGTTGGGTTTGGCTGACCCAAACCCATTGACTCATGTGCACCACACTCATTAGTGTCCACTAAGAAGGTTCAAAGTGGCTATGAAAAGGATTTGACAAAATTCCTTGTGAAATTTTCCATCGGTTACCCCTTGACCTAGAGGTAAAATGGTCATTTTGCTTTGATTTCACTTTAGGAAGAATTAGAATAGTTTGAAATTGGGTTGGGCAAAATTTCAAAGAATTTGGAGTTGATTTGATGTCATTTGGCTCATGTGGACCCATTTAGGTCAAAATGGGTCAACTTGACCAATTGGTCAAATTGGGTCAAAACAAGGGTTGGGTCAAGTTCATATGATCATTTGAAATGGTTTGGCATCCTTGGTTTGGTTCAATTTGGTTTTGGTTCATTTGATTTCATTTAGGTCAAATGGGTCAAGTTGACCAATTTGACCCATTTGACCTAATTGGGTTAGGTCATGGGTTGGTTTAGGTTTGGTTGGTCATTTGAAATGTGTTGCAAGCTTTGGTTTCAATTAATTTTGTTTTGGTTTGATTTTGGCTTGATTTGACCTTTTAGGTCACGTTGGGTTCATGCTCAATTAGGCTAAGGTGGGTCTAGTTGGCCAATTGAAGCTTTTGTCTAGTTCAACAAGTGGTTTAGAATTAATTTGACCCATTTGTTGCAATTAATTTGGCTTAGATCAAGATTTGACCCATTTTGAATTTTTAGGTCAAGTTGGATAAACTTGGGTCAAGTCGCCAATTGGGCTAAGTTAGGCTCAAATGATGAATTGGTTTTGATCAATGGTTTCGATCAATTTGGTCTATGGTAGATTTTGGCTAGTTTGGGTTTCATTTTGGCTAAGTTTTGACTTGGTTAGCCTTTAAGTTTGACTTGGTTTGACCCAATTTGAGTGATTGATTATCTCATGATGATTGTTGCTCACATTGTGAGGCTTAGGTGGGCTTAATTCAATCCAATTTGTGGTAGGATTAGAATTTGGCTCAAAAAGGGTACTTTAGGTCACTTTGGGTCAAGTGAGCCTAAGTGGGTCAATTGACTTGATCAAGGCTTGATCCAAGTTTGGTTGAACTCACATTTAGACTTATGATTGAAATATAAATCCATTTGCAAGTGATTTGGAGTCAAATGAGTTTTGATTCATTTGATAATTTCAAGTTCAAAGGGTGAGTATGGATTTGATTTGGGTTTGATTTTTGAATTTAGTTTTGGTTTGATGATTTAAGTTTGTGTTTATATTTGGTTTCATGATTGAAGGATTGATTGAATCATGAAGAAAAATCAGGGGTTTAAATTGATTTAAGGTTGATTTGGTTAAGTTAAAGAATTCGACTTGAAGGGGTTTATGTTGGATTTAGAATGAATTCAAGTTTGAATTTTGAATTGGTTTTGGGTATTTGAATTTATATTTAATTTATATTTGTGAATATAAATGAACATATAAGTGGGTTATGAGAAAATCTCTTGAATTTGAATTGATTTCGATTTGATTTGAGCTAAATCCATAAGATGGAATCAAAGTGACTTAGGAAAGATTTTAGATTTGGACTTGAGTTTTTAATTTGGTTTTGATCATTTGAATTTATATTTCATTTATATTTGTGAATATAAATGAGAATATAATTGGGTTATGCGAAAATCTCTTGAATTTGACTTGATTTGTATTTTATTTGAGCTAAGTCTATAAGATGGAATCAAAGTGACTTAGGAAAGATTTTTGAATTTGAAATTCAATCATGGGTTTTAATCATTTGGAATTGATTCATGATTTGAGAAAATCCATTGGAATTGATTTAAGTTTTGAGAAAATAAATTAAGTTAGAATTGAATTGAGATTTGATTTGGAATTGTAGTTGATTTAAGTTTGAGGTTGATTTGAATTTGGAGTTTGACTTGAAAGAAGGAAGTGAGGATTTGGTTCAACCTATAGAGTAGACAAATTTTCCTAACATCCCTAAGGCTTGACCTATTCCTATGGCTAACTCTTCTAAGGATGTAGGGTTAGGTTAAGTGTTCGCCTAATCACTAGAAGTCTCTTAAGACTAAGGAACTCTTATTGTCTAAGAGGTGTCTTATATCTAAGGTGGAGAGGTTAAGAGCTCATTCTACAAATGAGGCCAATAGGTACTAAACTGTGTAAAATTTCTGGGTAGGGTCTACCTTTTGGAATGGATTAGGTACCCCGAGATTTCACCAACGCTTTCCTCACTTGCTATTCTACCATTTGTTTGATGTCCTTCTCCTACACGGAGGTACTATCTATGACCTTTCTATGCAGGCTTCCACTATTCTGTTCCATAGGAGATACTCTCTTAGGAGGCACTAAAACTTGTAGGAGGTTAGGTCGATCGACCTCCATATGACTGGGTTATAAAACTAAGGCTTGGTTCTATGGTGCAAGAACTGCTGCTAACAGGTCTTCAACCCTCTTCTCTGATTCATCCTTTTTGCAGCCTAGGAGGTGTTGGGTTGAATGAAGCGATGTCATCCTCTTCAACCACAATATCTTCTTGATCTCAGGAAGGGATCCTCCCATGTAGAATTACCAGTCCTCTAATAGATTGTCCTCGTTGGGGTCAAAGTATACTCTATCCTCCTCTTGATCAGAATGATCACTCCCAAGAATCTCTCTTTGGCAAATGCTAGGGATTTCATGGATCAATCTCCTCTAGCTAAATGCACAAAGACCGCTGATGATTGTAGGGCTGTTCTTTGATGGGATCACACTGGATGGATCTCACTAGGAGGGTAAACTTCCATGGGAACTGCAATGGTGTCCCCCTCACCCTCTGTTGCCACCGGCGATGACTGCGGTAGTGGTACGACGATGACACTTTTGGGTCACCACTCCTTCTTTGTCACAACTGAAGTGGGAGGTCATATGGGGGAGCTCGACCTTATCTCAGCTGATGGCAAAGATGGAGTGGGATCTTTAGGCTATAGCATATCACCAATGGGGATCTTCTCTCCCTGGATGCAGACTTTTAGGTCATGGTGGGAACCGTGGAAGGGGGAACTTGACTAGATGATGGTGGAAAAAGAGTGGAGTGGTGTAATGGTGGTGAGATCGGCTACATCTTCGCTAAAACTCTCCTTCGGCAACTGGTGGTTCCAGTCAACACTATGTTGTATGCGTGAACTGTGGCTGTCGAGGAAATCAAGATGAGGCCACCACCGCTGTTTGGCATACCTCTCTCTCTCTTGGGCTGCTCACCTCGTGGCCTTCTCACTAGATGGATCTATGATGCTCCTAGGGATTACAGACCTCAAATCAAATAGTGCACCGGATTCTGAGCATCTGTACGCTCTACCAACCTAGCGAAGAACTACGAGATGTGGGCTTCACTTTCTCCTCGTTCTGTATTGAGTTGGTGGTGGAGGAAGTGTAGTGATCCTCCTAACTTCCTCCTCTCCATCTAAACCGAAGAGAGGGTGGAATCTACTACCACCCAAGAAAGAGGAAACCTGACATGAAGAATCCTCCTTGGCAATATGGGAGGCTGCATCGATCTCCCTGGCTACTTGCTTGTGATGCCACTTGATTTTTCTATTTTTATTACGGCACTGAGTGTGGGTGATAAGGGCATAGCGAGAGCTGGAACTTATCTCAAAGGTAGGGGAAACTATCTCGGAAGCCAAGATAGCCTTCCCCTTTGAAGTAGGGGAAACCAGTGAGGAAGTGCTAGTTTGCACCGAGATTGTGGTAGAGACAACAACAACAGACTTAATTGGCAAGGGAACCACTGACACTAATAATGTTAAAGCTATAATTGGTACCAATGTGGGAACCTCCACTGCCATCCTCTTCACAAGAGGGAACTCATAATTACGACAAGCTGAATTGGAGGAGTGGCTTCTGTCTAGCCACCACCTCCCTACTAATAATGGTGAGGGCTGGCCCCTCACAAGTGATTCAAACAGCCTCAAAGTAGCATCCAAACTAGATCAGATGTGTGGTAGTGTTGTTGTGTTTAGCCTGATCCAAAGCTAAATCTACATTAGAAGAGAAGGATAAAACAAACAAACAAAGACAACTGAAAGCTGAGGGAAGGAATGGTGATACCTCTACATTTGTTGAAACATAACTGAGTCAGACCCTTGCTTTGATATTTGTCTTCAAAAATTGACTCCTAAAATTAATTTAGAATTTTGAACCCACACTTAATAAATTTAAGTATGCTAAGTGGGGATCATTGAATTGAAGAGATTTAAGGGGAGACTTTGCAATTTTGAATTTTGATTTTGATTTGGAACCCACATTCAACAAATTTGGGTATGTTGAGTGGGGTTCATTCCATTTTCGAGATTCTTTGGAGATGAATTTGTTATATTTTATCCTTAGTTCGAAATTATGATTTTGGAATATTCACTTAGCAAATTTGGGTATGCTAAGTGAGATTTAAGTGCAAGTTTGAAAATATTTTGAAGCATTTTTGTTTGTTTGTGATGATGTGTGTCATGTATCTAATTTAAAAATGGGGTCCTTACTTAGCAAATTTAGGTATGTTAAGTAAGGCCTAAATGTGTTTGATGTATTTTGATTTAATTTGAAAAATGAGACATTCACTTAACAAATTTAAGTATGTTAAGTAAGGCTCAAGTGTGTTTGATGAGTTTATTTTGTTAAGTTTTGAAAGAAGGGAACTTCTATTTAACAAATGTGGTATGTTAAATAGATTCCAATTTATTTTCAATTTTAAAAAATGGAACTGTCATTTGACAAATTTGGGTATATCAAATGGAGCTCAGTTGTGTTTGATTTGTTTGTGTTTCTAAAAAGGGAACTCTACTTAGTACATGTGGGTATGTTAAGTAGGGTCCAATTTGTTTTCAATTTTGAAAAATGGAACTCTCGTTTGACAAATTTGGTTATGTCAAATGGAGTTCAAGTGTGTTTGATTTATTTGTGATTTAAAAAAGGAACTCTACTTAGAAATTTTGGGTATGTAAGTAGAGTCCAATTTTTTTTTTTCAACATTGAAAAATGGAACTCTCATTTGACAAATTAGGGTATGTTAAATGGAGTTCAAGTGTAGTTGATTTATTTGTGATTTTGAAAAGGGAACTCTACTTAGAAAATATGAGTATGTTAAGTAGAGTCCAATTTGTTTTGATTTTTGAAAAAGGGACATATCATTTGACAAAATTTGGTATGTCAAATGGAATCAAATGTGTTAATTTTGTTTTAAAAAAGGGAACTCTACTTAGAAAATGTGGGTATGTTAACTAGAGTCCAATTTGTTTTGATTTTTGAAAAAGGGAATTCTCATTTGACAAATTTGGGTATGTAAAATGGAATTCAAATGTGTTTTGATTTTATTTTTTGGGTGATTTTTTTTAAAAGGGGAGTTCCACCTAACAAATTTAGGTATGTTAAATTGAAATCAATTATATTTATTGATTTTAAAAAATGGGATTTTTTGTGTGATATTTCTTTTGAAAAGGGAAACTATAACTTAGCACATGTGGAATGTGCTAAATGGAATTTGAATTTTATGTCATTATTTCTTTTGAAAATAGGATCTTCATCCAACAAACCTAGGTATGTTGAAATGTAGATGGCTATTTTCAAAAAATGTGCTATTGAAAATGAGATTTTAAAATTATTTGATTTTGATTTTTGAAAAGAACCTCCATGTAACGATTGTAGACATTGTTAAATGGGGTTTGATTATCTTTAAATCTTTTTAAAAAATTTTATGCAAATCTTTTGTCTTGTAACTTTTAATTAATTTTAAAATGTACTTTTTGGATTTATGAGATGAACCTTTCCTCACCAAGAGGTTGGTAAAGAGGTTCTAAAAATTTTTAGCCATCTCCTTTAGTTTAGTTGATTTATTTTTACCTATTGGGGGAACCTAATAGGAGTTTTAAGACCTACATGCAGTGAGGCCCTATAACCTAAAGGATGTTGGTTAGCTTTGCTTAAAGATGAAATATGCTAAGTTCCAATGGAAAGAAAGATAGTCTTGGGCTTATATAAAATATAAGTCCACTATCGATGCTTGGAGATAATAATTATCTACTAGAGATGGAGAGAGGAACCATTCCCAGCGGAGTCAATAAGAAAAATTTGGGGTGTTTATATTTGGATGTGAGACACCACACAGATCTTAGGGGTACTTATTAAAAATCGGGTATGATATTAAGGAATGATGCACTATCTCAAAAAAATAGAAATCATGACCCTATAATGGACCTAATCATCTAATAAATACTTCTAAGGCATGATGGGCCTTCGAATATACCAGAGATTCCCCCCTACTTTACATGGAAAATTAAAGCAGGGTTTATTTCAGGGTCCGTTAAGTTTCCTATAGAGGCAAGCCCCCGCAGTTAATTACATCCTAAAGAATGAAATCCCTTAGGAATACTTTCAATTTAAGTAAAAATTAAAGTCTCCAAAGATTTCAAAGTTAAGACTATCAATAAGTTGGTTTTATTGGAAAATCATCAAAATACGATCAAGGAGAGGACTTATTATCAAAGATAAAAGAAATGAGTAGGAAATGCTCGTAATACTAGGAAACCTAGTGAGCATTCCAACTTATCTTATAATTGGGCTTTATATATTTAAAATTGAAGAGAATTATTTATTTGAGTTGAATTTTATTATATTTTTAGGGCTTATAATCCATCAACACAAGGTTGTAAAAATACTTAAGATGTGAGAATTTATGCTTATAGCTCAAGAAAATAGCTACCTCAGATTCTAAATCTAGGGAGCTTTGGCATAAGCCAAAGCACGATCTAAATCTAAGCAAAAATGGGTATATGGTTTACCTCCACAAGAGAGGATAAACCACTCGACTGCTAAACTTATAACCACATGGAGTGGCAGCTAGCTAACTCCTCCTATGGTTCAAAACCATGTGGTCCAATCATATGATTTTGCAAGATTAGTTAGGCTGTTGTTTATTTAGAAAGAGACTAAAGTCCTTAAACGCACTTCTTAAGAGACTAGAGCAAGAGTAGTATGAACAATGACTTAGTCAAATGAGAAATCTTTTTAAAATTTATTTGATTTTTGACTCTTCATTTTAGGCCATAGGATTTCTTATGCCTAAATGCATGATGAAAATAGATTATGGGCTAAATCAATGGGAAAGAGTTGTTTTCCAACACGAAGGATGCCTTCAAAGGTCAAACCTTCCTCTATCATGCAAGGATGGAAACTCTCTCTTAGCAAGAGTGAAACAATACGCATGCATGATGTAAGACATATAACCTTCAGCTAAGGGGTTGCTAAATCTTTTAATTATCTTGATTATGTCCTAGGTTTTATGAGAGATTATGAGTTATAAAAAATTTTAATTGTGAGTGATTAATTGGGTAGAAAATTTATTTTATCTTAAGAGCCTAATCGCATCCAGGCCACACATTCAAACATCAAGCATTAAGAAATTAGGAAAACATGATGTTTCCATTGCGCAAGTTAAACAAAATTTCAAATAATTTTATAACTAACGCAAAAGAATAAAAGGCCGGTGCAGTCGGTTACCACCATACAACCTGAAAAGAGAAATAATAATTATAATTTACAAATAATAAATGCTATGGGCGGTCTTCAAATCTTCAAGTTTTCATGTCTTCTTCATTTCATCATATATTTTCTCCTTTAATTTAGTAGGTTTCAAGGCATCACATGGCACCCCAGGACTAAGCCTTCTGGCTAATGTTTATTCCTATTCTCCCATAAAACTAATCCTAATTCCTAATTATAAAATTACATTAAGAATAGGAAATGTAAATTTAACTACACCTGTCAAATAGAGGTTAGTTAAACATACATATAATCCTAAGCAGTTATATTTATAATTTGGCCTTAGCACCCTGCTCATGGGTAACCAAGCCTGCCTGTCCTAACTTGGATTATGCTTATGGGTTTAAGCAACATGTAAAAAGAGCATTTGTATTTATTTTCAAATAGCTCCTTTAAGCATAATCTCCTGTAGAAAATATGATTAAGCTAATCATGACCTAACATCCAGTCTACGAAATATACACCCTAACATCCAGTCTAAAATAATACATCACAAAATAATACATATATCACACCATGCACCATCTTAACATAAAGCTAGAAGTGGTAACCTAATTCTAATGTGTGTGTATTAAGGTTTGTGTGATATGTCTTACTAAGCATTAGAGTTATAGTTCTCTAAGTTTGAAGGGAATTTAATTTAACCATAAAGGTTGATTTCACTTCAAATTGCTTAAGTGATTTGAGAAATTTACTTTATATTTTCTTTTATTTCATTTAATTATACTTAGAAACCAAGTGTTATAAAGTGAAGAAAAAAGGATTGCCCTCATTCATCCCTACCTTAAGCCATTTTTTAAAGCATATTAATTTGATTTAGTTCTCTTTAGTGAATGACTTATTACACATTTTAAATTAATCCTAAGTTTAGGTTCGCTTTAAATGACTCCATTCAATATGAAAGACATCTTAAGATTAATTTGATTGAATTATCATCACATGACATATGTTCAATCATTACTTTCCATCACATGTTACATGCATATGATATTAAATCCTAAGTATACCTACACATGCAATATATTTCTTTTAGCACACTTAAATTGAAAGATGCATAAGTGTATTTTGTAGAATATGGGATTTTCACTCATTAGCTAAATACACATTCAAGTGTATAAACGTTTTAAGCAAGTACTTCACCATTGTTTTCCAAGGGAGTGAGGTAAAGACCTTTTTGGGGATACATAAAACCTTGTGTCCCTAGAATGTCAAGATTAGATATATCCACTATTCTTGAATACACATGATGTACAAATGGCTATAAGAATAGAAAATCATGCAAAAATTGTATTTCTTTTAATTGAATTATTTATACATGTGAGCTAAAGTTGAAAAGGAGATTTTTATTTATTAGCTAAATGCACATACAAGTGTATAAAAGTTTTAAGCAAATACTTCATCATTGTTAAATCAGGGGAGTAACACTACCTTTACCGGTCCCAAGTTGAGATGTGAAAAGTGGAGGGTTGCCTTAGGTAGTCGACAGCCAGCATAAAACTTATCAAAATAATCATGACATGAATCCTTCAAACCATTGTGTTAATGCTAGGGCATCCCCTGGAAGCGACGCACTGTATGGCTTGAAAATAGTGAAAAATGTGCAAGGCCAATGCACGGGTGCGTTAAATAAGGGGTTCCCACATTATGGATGGATGTGGGCAAAGAAAGTTAGTCCATGAAACTAGAATTAGGTTAGGATCTTGGAATATAGGTACTCTTACATGTAAATTAATGGAATTAATAGATATTATGGTTCATAAAAAGATAAATATTTTATGTGTTCAAGAAACTAAATGGGTTGGGAGAAGGCCAAGGATATTGATAATTTAGGTTTTAAACTTTGGTATTGAAGTGAACTAGAAATGGTGTAGGTGTGATTATAGATAAAAGTTGGAAGGATAATGTTATAAATATTAATAGATGTAGAGATAGAATTATAGCTTTAAAGATTATTGTTGATACTAAGATTATCAATGTTATAAGTATTTATGCTCATCAAGTAGGTTTGGATGTAAGCTCCAAAGAAATTTTTTGGAATGAATTAGAGGGATTAATACAAAAGATACCACTTGAAGAAAAATATTTATTGGAGGAGATTTAAATGGACATGTTGGTAGAGCAGTAGAAGATTTTAAAAGTATTCATGGTGGTTATGGATTTGGAGTGACTAATGAAGAAGGTAGGACTATATTGGATTTTGCCTTAGCTTATGATTTTGTAGTTGCTAATACTTTATGTAAGAAAAGAGATGAACATATTATTACTTATAAAAATAGATTTAGTAAAACACAGATTGATTATTTTTTGATAAGAAAAATAGATCATTTAGATTGTAAAGATTGCAAGGTCATTCCAAGTGAAAGTTTAAGTACCCAACATTGATTGTTACTTTTATATTTTAAGATGAAAGATTGTAAGAGGAAAAATAAATCAATTTATTGTCCTAGGATAGATGGGGACACTTAAAGAACACAAATAAAAATATTTTTAAGACCAAACTACAAGATCTTAGAATTTGGGATGTTTATAAGGAAGCTAATGTTATGTGAGAAAAAGTAGCAAGTGAAATTAAGCAAGTTGCTAAAAATGTGCTTGGAGAGTCAAAAAGAAAACTTCTTTTAATAAAAATAGTTGATGGTGGAGTCATAGTGTGCAAGAAAAGATAAGAAATAAGAAGCATTATTATAAAACTTGGTTTAGATGTAAAAACTTGGAGAATTGGGAGAGATATAAAATGGCCTGTAGAGATTCTAAGAAAGTAATATATGATGTAAAAAATTTAACTTTTAGTGATTTATACAATAGATTAGATACCAAAGAAGGTGAAAGATATATGTATAAGTTAGCTAACCAAAGAGACAGGAGAAGTAAAGACCTAGTTCAAGTGACGTGTATTAAGGATGAAAATAATAAAGTACTTTCCTTAGAAAAGGATATTGAAAATAGGTGGATGAGGTATTTTGATAAACTTTTCAATGAAGGATTTGAAAGTAAAATTGATTTTAACAACTTACCCTTAGCATAAATAGAGAATTTTATTTTTATCATCGTATTAGCAAATCTTATGTTAGAGAAGCTTTAAAGAAAATGAAATGTGGAAAAATAGTAGGACCTGATGATATTCCAATTGAGGTGTGGAAATGTTTAGGAGATCAAGGAATTTCTTGGCTTACAAATCTTTTTAATGTTATTTTAAAGACTAAAAAGATGTCAGATGAGTGGAGAAAGAGTTTGTTGGTTCCTATATATAAGAATACAGGTGATGCACAAGAGTGTGCAAATTATAGAGGAATTAAGTTAATGTGTCATACGTTAAAATTATGGGAGAGAGTAATTGATCATAGGTTATGATGTGATACAAAAGTTTCACAATCAGTTTGGTTTCATGCTAGCTAGCTACTATGGATGTTATACATTTGTTAAGAGGTTTGATGGAGAAGTATAGAGAAAGTTAGGATGATCTACATATGATATTTATTGATTTAGAGAAAGCTTATGATAAAGTTCCAAGAGATGTTCTTTGGAGAGTTCTAGAATAGAAAGGAGTTAATATTGGTTATATTAAGAATATTTATACTACTGTGCTTGTCAAACATAAGGAAGATTGACAAAATTTTTTCTATTTCAGTTGGATTACATCAAGGATCAGCTTTAAGCCCTTATCTTTTTTGCTTTAGTTGTTCTTACTATGCATTTACAGGAAGATGTACCTTGGTGCATGCTTTTTGCGGATGACATTCTTCTTGTTGATAAGACTAGAGGGGGAGTCCAAGAGAAACTTGAATTATGGAGGTCAACATCAGAGTCTAAAGGTTTTCATTTAAGTAGAGCTAAAATTGAGTATATGAAGTGTAATTTTAGTTCTAAAAGTTCTAGTGGTAGTGTTGTCATTAGTTGAACAAGTCATTAATAAGAGTGAGCGATTCAGATATTTAGGCTCTATTGTTCAAAATGATGGTGAAATATTTGGAGATGTTATTAGTAATTCAAGTTGGATGATTGAAGTGGAGGAATGCATCTGGCCTATTGTGTGATAGAAAAGTTCCACTTAAACTTAAAGGAAAATTTAATAAGATGGCGATAAGACATGACTTATGGTGCGAATGTTGGCCAATAAAGAGAAACATAAGATAAGTGTTCGAGATGAGGATGCTCAGGTGGATGGCTTTACTCTTAAAGATAAAAAATGAAATGAGTATGTTCGAGAAAAGTTGGAGTAGCTCGGTGTAAGATTAGAGAGAGTGCTTAGATGGTTTGTCCACCTAAAACATCAGACCCCATGAGAGATTAGAGATTAGATGCATTAGATTTTCCTTATGTTAAGAAAGGTAGAGGTAGACCTAAAAAGACTTGGTTAACATGTATAAAAAATGACCTTATTATAATTAAATTAAATGAGAATTTGTCAAATAATAGAGCACAATGGAGATGAAGGATTCATGTAGCTGACCCCACTTAGTGGGATGAAGGATTATTTTTGTTGTTGTTTGTTAAACCAGGGAATGAGGTAAAGACCTCCTTGGGGCTACTTAAAATCTCTTGTCCCCGAAATCTCCAAACTAGATATACCCACTATTCTTGAATACACATGAGTGTATAAATGACTACAATAATGAAAAATCAAGCAAAAGTTATATTTCTTTCAATTGAGTTATTTATACATGTGAGCTAAAATTCTATCTAAATTCCAACATAGAAATACATATGAATGAATTCAAACAAATGTTGTGTCCTTTCAAATGGGCTTTACACTTGTTAACATTCAAACCTTATGTAAATCTATATAGACTAAAGAAAGAGAACTCCATATCACATGTTTTAAGCCATAGACACATGCAAGCTTATAGACATTTATAACTATTATCAATGCAAACATTATAGTTGACTTTTAAACTTTTGAAAATAACTTTGATTTAAAAGGGATAATAGCCACACATATTATAAATTTAATTCAACACATGCAAGCTTAACATAAGAAAAATTCATTTAAATTTAAATATTTTGAAAACATGAATGCATGAAATCTCATGACACACATCATTTAATGTGATTGGAAAGAAATACTAATATGTTTGGAAAATAACTTTTGATTTAATAGTGATAGTAGCCACTCATATTCTTACTTTAGCCAAAACATGCAAGTTGACATAAAGGAAATATTTCATTTATTTTATTTTTCCAAAGATATGAATGCATGATTTCATATGTCATACAACATTTAGCATGCTTAGAAAGAGATAAAGTGATGTAAGCATGTAACTTCATTCGCCCTAATTAATTCCTAAAGACAATCCTATTAAATAAGATCATTTAATGTAATTCAATATTTCTTAAAGAGATTTTTATTTTTGTTTTGAATTTGATTTAGGAAATGTGAAAAGCGTTTTCTGGTCCTAACCCATTTCTCCCATGTGTGAATTGATTTAGTTTAATTTTTAGAATAATTAGATTGATTATGTTTTGTTTAGGTTAAGGTGTGAATTAAGTCCATTAATTACCCCTTACCTACACCACTTTAACATAATTAACCTAAAAATTATGAGCCAACATATGATATGAAACCACATGGAATTTAAATTATCAATGCACCTAGGAAAGAATGGGGCCTAATGCAATTGGCTCATAATTATTGATTAATTAAGCTAAAGGGTTTAATTAAGTACTTTCCTAACCTTCCCTTACATGTGAGTTGAAAATGATTTTCTTAAATTTACCTTAGGTTTTGAACATCTAAGGATCTACCCAACAAGAGATTAATTAAGTTCAAATTTATTTTGAAAGTTTGATTATACTAATTAAGTATGTCATTAGTGGGTTAATCATTAATTATGTTTGGATTAAGAAAGATAGGGGGTTTAGGAAATAACATGGGAAAAATATCCCAAACACATTCCATAAACCTCCTCTTCACTTAAATAATGTTTAATTATATTAATTAAGTGATTAAACCACTATTCACATGCTTAATTACTCTTAATTACCTTAAGAGGGTGATTAGAGATTCATTAATTAATTTTTCTAATTAACTCATTAATAAATTCCAAGAAAATTAAGGGAGATGAAAGTCATCCCCCTAAACATGTCTGATAAGTTTATAATTAATTAATGAAATGATTAGGGAGTAATTAAGGTAATTTAGTTTTCAATTAAACCCAAATTAAGGAAAATTCACTTTTCAAAATTATTTAGAAATAATTGTATATTATTCTTTAGCGAATTATCTTTAAAATGGAGTTGAGTTTGCATTTCTTGTACATTTAATTATGATTTTTTTGTAATTTCTGTGATTAATAGATAATTAAATAACATAATTATATAACTAATCCCATTGATGCCACGTGGGCTGCTCACGTTGCGCACGCTTTCCATATGGCAAAGTTGTCAAATCGATTGCTGCGTCAGCCGGCGTCGCTACGCGCTTTCCCTTGGGCTATCCAATCAAGGTTCAAATGGTCTGGATTAAGCTTGTGAGATTAAATCAATGGATCTAGTGCATTTAATCAGAGTTGTCCACCCAAAACACATGAGATGGACAACCCATGATTCGTCCCTGCCTTTGCTTGCAAGAGATGGACCGTCCATCCTCCATGGCTTGATTCGAGGTTACTTGAGCTCAGATTAGGCAGAGACTCAACCCACACCATCAAGAAGCATAGAGAAGAAGATCCAATAGTTGAATTTTAATGGGATTATAATTCCTTTCACAAAGGACCAAGCATTTTTCTATTTAAGCCCAGTTTTGTGTAATACCTTGCCGGAGGCTTTCACCGATGCTTCCAAAGGAAGAGGTAGCTTTGTTGAGTGGAGATAAAGCTCCATTAAAAGTTTCAAGGTTCAATTTGCAGTGGATCTTCAAATTGACTGAAGCTTCCTTCAATGGCTTGCGGCTTCGATTGAACTCCCCCTTCCAGTGGCTTGGAGACTTGGGAAAAGCTTTGGGTAAGCTCGACTTGGTGCCTTGATGGTGCTTGCAGGAGCAATTGGAGTTTGATTGAGATTTGAGCAAAGTGGAAATCTCCCTCACCTCCTCTATTTTGGCTTTGAAGAAATTTGAGAAGGGGAAATTGTAATTAGTATAGGAATGCTTAGGGAAACTTGGAGAAGCTTGCCTTTGATCCTCTGAGCTCAATCGATGCCAGGAAGGTGGTTTGAGTGGAAATGAGGGGGAGTATATCTCCCCCTACTTGGATCGGACGGTCGAAGCTTGTTATTCTATTTTGATCAAATTGCCCTGATTGAATGGGTTTTTTAGGTTGTTAGGAGTGTCAAGTGCTTCAGTTTTGGCAGGGGAGTGGAAATGTGGAGGTGCACATGTGTTAAATGAGCATGGGAGGTGATCCAAGTGGAGAAATTTGATTGGAGGGTTCAGTTTGGCCTTAGGTTGGGTCATGGCTGACCCAAACCCATTGGGTCATGTGCACCACCTCCCTTGGTCTCCAAATGGTCCACTAGGAGGATGCCATGTGGCCATGAAAATGATTTGACCAAATTCCAAGTGGATTTAGCCATAGGGTACCATTTGAACCAAGGGTAAAATGATCATTTGGCTTTGATTTTGATTTAGGAAGATTTGAAATGACTGAAAAATGAGTTGTGTCAATTTTCAATGAATTTGGAGTTCATTTGATATGATTTGGCTCAAGTTGACCCATTTAGGTCAAATTAGGTCAAGTTGACCAATTGGTCAAATTGGGTCAAACCATGGATTAGGTCAAGTTCAAATGATCATTTGGAGTGATTTGGTATCATTAGTTTGGTTCAATTTGGTTTTGATTTAGTTTTGGTTCATTTGAGTTCACTTAGGTCAAATGAGTCAAGTTGACTAATTTGACACATTTGACCTCATTGGGTTAGGTCATGGGTTGGTTTAGGCTTGGTTGATCATTTGAAATATTTTGCAAGCTTTGGTTTCAATTAATTTAGGTTTGGTTAATTTTCAAGTTGACTTTTAGGTTAAGTTGGGTTCATGGACAATTGAGCTTGGTTGGGTATAGTTGACCAATTGAGGCTTTGGTCAAGTTCAATAAGTGATTTAAAATGAATTTGACCCATCGGTTGCAATCAATTGGGCTTAGATCAAGATTTGACACATTTTTGACTTTTTAGGTCAACTTGGGTTAACTTGGGTCATGTGGTCAATTATGCTAGGTTTGGCTCAAATGATGACTTTCTCAAGTTCAATCATTGATCATGGACTGCTTTTGATCAATGGTTTCAATCAATTTATCCTACGGTGAATTTTGACTAGTTTAGGTTTCATTTAGGTTAAGTGTTGACTTGGTCAAAGGTTAGGTTTGACTTGATTTGACCCAATTTGAGTAATTGATCATCCTAAGATGATTGTTGATCACAATGTGAGGCTTAGATAGGCTTAGTTCAATCCAATTTATGTAGGATTAAAATTTGGCTCAAAAAGGTGCTTTAGGTCACTTTGGGTTAAGTGAGCCTAATTGGGACAATTGGCTTGATCAAGGTTTGATTCAAGTTTGGTTGAACGGACATATAAACTTATGATTGAAATTTAAATCCAATTGCAAGTGATTTGGGGTCAAATGGGTTTTGATTCATTTGACAATTTCAAGTTCAAAGGATGAACACATTTTGATTTGTTTGATTTGATTTGATTTGATGATTAAAGTTTATGATTGAATTTGCTTTTATGATTGAAGGATTGATTTTTTGAAGGGAAAATCCAAAGGTTTGGATTGATTTGAGTTTGCTTTGATTAAGTTCAAGATTTTGACTTGAAAGAGTTTAGGTTGGATGTTGACTAAATTTGGATTTGAGTTTTGAATTTAGTTTTGAGTATTTGAATTTATATTTCATTTATATTTATGAATGTAAATGAGAATATAAATGGTTTGTGAGAAAATCTTTTCAATTTGAAGTGATTTGGATTTGATTTGAGCTATGTCCATAAGATGAAATCAAAAGGCTTAGGAAGGATTTTGGATTTGGAATTGATCACAAATTTCAATCATTTGGAATTGATTTATAATTTGAGAGAATCCATTGAGTTAGAATTGATTTAAGATTTGATTTGGAATTGATTAGAATTTGAGGTTGATTTGAATTTGAAGTTGAATTAAATTTGAAGTTTAATTGAATTTGGAGTTTGACTTGAAAGAAGGAAGTAAGAATTTAGTTCAAGCTATATGGTAGGCAAGTTTTCCGAACACCCCCAAGGCATAACCTAGTCCTATGTCTAACTCTTCTAAGTCTCTAGGGTTAGATTAAGTGTTCACCTAATCAGTAAAAGTATCTTAATACTAAGGAACTGTTAATGTCTGAGAAGAGTCCTATGTCTAAGATGAAGAAGTTGAAAGCTCACTCCAAAAGTGAGGTCAACAAAGGTGCAATAAGTGTGGCATACCGCGTTGTGTTGAGAGATAATCAAAAACACCAAACAATCACAAGTACTAACAAAAATGATCTACTCCTAACTCAAGGTATAGAAGGAATCAAGAGCGTAATGCAATGTGACTCTACTCATGTCAAAGACATTGGAGAGTGAAGGAGGAATCCATTAAGGACTGAGTATGTGAAGTTTCCACTTGGGGAAAAGGCTCAAGTCATCCACTAGGGATTGAGAGGTTGGATTTGTTTTGTGTCTCGCTGGTGAGAAATTGATTTGATTTGTTGATTTAGGATTTGGTGCTCCACCAGTGAATGTCATTGGGGGACTTAAATCAGCTCAAAGATAGTCAAGATTAATTTATTTTTTTAATTGTTTTTGATGGATCCTATCGATTTGCGATGGACTACACTGAGTAGGGGTCATGCTGGCCTTGGTCTAGCTTAGATTTACTAATCCAAAGGGGTAGTCTACCAATCACATAGTAGGACTATCCAACCAAAAAGATTGCCTTTTGGTGTGCAATAGTCAAGTTAAGAAGAAAGTGTGGGGACTCACATCTTCCAAAATAAGGAACCACTAGGAAGATTAGTTGTTTGTGCAATAGAGAGAAACCGACCAGGGGTTGACTATTGAGTGAATGCCACTGGGGGACTTAAATTAGCTCAAAGATAGTCACAATTAATTTCATTTTTAATTGTTCTTTATAGATCCCATCAGTTTACGATGAACTACACTAAGTAGGGGCCATGTTGGACTTGGTCTAGCTCAGATTTACTAATCCAAAGGGAGTAGCTTTCCCGGCCGAGGGGAGAACTATCCAACCAAAAAGGTGCCTTTAAATTTGTAGTGGTTAATTTAAGGAAGAAAGCGTGGGGGCTCACATCTTTTCTGAATAAATGTCCATTGGGGTGACACATTAGCGAGGTAAAATGTCAACCTAATTCGGTTTGCGATAGAAGAAAGAATCGTAGAAAGATCTTTAGCGAAGAGCTGGCATTTGGACTGGCAGGGGCGCTATAGAGTAAGTTCTAACCAAGGGACTTATCTCAACTCACGCATAGTAAGAAAATTCCTATAGGGAGTTCTGCTGACACTGCCCTAAAGATAGGATGCCTATTTATTTATCATGAACCCTGTTGGTTTGCGGGATCATACTGAGAAGGAGCTTTTATTAGCTTAGACCTATCTCAGATTTACTGAACAAAGGGAAAATCTATGCATCCACTGAACAAATTCTCCAATCACAGGGGTGGTTACTATAAAAGGACTAATCTAAAGTAACCAGTGGTAGTGTCTAAATGCAAGGGCGTGATCCAAAGTGGGAAAGGGCCCACGAGGGGCTTTATCCAAAACCCTGGAGAAGATAATATCTATAGGTATTTAATGGCCAACTCGAGGAGAAAGTGTAGAGAATCACATCTACCAAAAGTGGTGTATCCATTAGGTGGTCGCTATCAGCATAGAG
Source organism: Cymbidium sinense (assembly GCA_021442155.1). NCBI lineage: Eukaryota > Viridiplantae > Streptophyta > Magnoliopsida > Asparagales > Orchidaceae > Cymbidium > Cymbidium sinense. The sequence goes on along the minus strand of CM038217.1, from coordinate 155,006,484 downwards.
AACATCAACTAACCTAAGGTGCTCGTTAGTTTGTAATAATCAGCCTAGGAAGAAAGTATCGGGGACTCACATCCTCTTATAGAGGAACTAATTGTTGGGATAGTCTGTCTTCGATTTGATAGGTGCTATCCGATCTAGGGTGACTACTGAGTGAATACTATTGGGGGACTTATATCAAATCAAGAGTAGTCAAGAGGAGAGGAGCCTTTGAGGGACTTATCCTAAACCTCAGATATACTCGACCTAGTCAATGCATGATGGTTATTTCAAGAAGAAAGTGCAGGGACTCACATCTTCTTAAACAAAAGTAATCATGAGGTTACTCACTAGCTGCGTAGTGACGCCTACCAAACTAACAAGGCATTCATTGGTTTTAAATGGTCAAGTCAGGAAGGAAGCGTAGGGACTCACATCCATCAAACAAGTGACCACTAGGGTGAAATACTAGCAATGTAGCATGTCAGCTCAACCAAGAGCAGCTAATAAGTGAGTGCCATAAGGAGCTTGCTCTCACATCGAAATAGCCCGAAATAAAAGATATATTTTTGTTTTTATTTGTGTTTGTGTTAGAAGGAATAGGATGCTTCTCGGGTTCTCCCACACCTATCCTAAAACATGATGGGGAATTGATGAAATGGTGCCATGAATGGCAGTTGTGATCCCACTAAGAAAGGATGCCGCTTGGATTCTCTCACACCTAACTTAGTTGTTCTAGTCAAAATAGGACACCTCTTGGGTTCTCTCACACGTATTCTAGTAGTGCTGAGGAATTATGTCAATTATGTTCATGTTATGAAAGAGGGATAGGATGCCTCTTGGGTTATCTTACACCTACCCTAAACACATCATGGCAGATTCATAAGACAAGCAAATAACGCTTCAAAAGAAGAAAAGATTTTGATGAATTAGAATGAGATTTTGTTCTTTTGATGATAATTATTTTCAAACATGTTTTTATGGGTAATGTTTCTTCAAATAGATCCCGTTAATTGGAAGCATCGGGTATTCCCCTTTACAATCAATAAGCTGATCAGATCCTCCTTGGTATGTCTTCTCTATGATAAAAGGGCCTTCCTAAGTGGGTTCAAACTTGCCTCCCATCTTTCGATGGGCTAACAATTAGTCTCCTTAGAACTAGGACAAACTCTCCTACTTGAAAAATTCTAGGGTGGACTAGCTTGTTGTGAGCTTGAATCATTTTGACTTTGTATAACTCGAGGTTCTGACATGCCCGTAGGGATCTCTCCTACAAATCTTTGAGCTCTTCTAACCGTAACTTTGCATTCTGCTATGCAGTGATCTTGCTACCCATTGTTATTCTTAGTGATGGGAGTTGAACTTCTAAAGGGAGAATGACTTGGACCCATATACTAAGGAGAACGGGGTAGATTGAGTTGGAGTTCTAGATGTTATGTGGTAGGCCCACAAGACTTCAACCAACTGCTCATGCCACAATCGCTTGTTATCATTGAGTATCTTATTTAATATATAGATGAGAGTTTTGTTGAATGCTTCTGCTAAGCCATTTGCTCTGGGATAATAGATGGTGGAGGATCTCCAATCTATGATATGTCTTAGCAAACTTGTTGATCTTAGTGCTCTTGAATACATTACCATTATTGGATATAATTCATCAAGGCACCCTGAAACTATATATGATGTGGTTCCTAAAAAACTGGAGCACATGCTGAGCCATGACCTCTATAAGTGGGATTACCTCCACCCACTTGGAAAAGTAGTCGGTGGCAGCTAAGATGAACTGATGATCATTGGAAGAAGGAGGATCGATAGGACCCACTATGTCAATACCCCAACACTTAAATGGCCATGAGGCCAATGTAGGATGTAAAATATTGGGTGGTTGATATAGGACTATGCTGTGTACCTGACATTGATAGCATCTCCTAGACATATTCATGCAATCTGTGATCATCAAAGGCCAGTAGTATCCTAGTCTCTTGATCTTTCTTTCATCTTCAGACCGTATTGATGCTGCTCTACATAGACTTGAATGTACCTCAGTCACGATCCTATGGGCTTTGAGTTTGTCTAAACAACGTAATCACATTTGATCGAAGGACCATCATTACAAGATGACATCCATAAGAGCATAGGAGAGAGCTCTCTACTTCATCTGATGGGCTTTGGTTTCAAGTAATCTATGAACGGTTATCTCCAATCTAACTCCTCGACTTGATTGGAAATGGTAACCTACCCTTCAAGAGAAAGTCTCTTGACATGTTCTACATCAATAAGTGATAGGATTTGTCTATTTTGGACCCTTATTGGAATGAACTCATCTTCCAGACATGCTAATTCTTTGGTGAGTGTGGCCAAAGCATTTGCTACTACGTTCTCTCCTCAAGGGACCTTGTAGATGGTGACCTCAGGGATTTGGGCCAACAGCTTCATGGTATACTCGTGATAATTATGAAGCTTAGGTTTGAGAACCTTGTAAGATCTGACAATCTGGTTGATGACCATCTATGAATCCCCACACATGTTAATGCTTTTTACATACACTATAATGGCTAACTCCAGACTAATAATCAAAGCCTCATACTCAGCTTTGTTGTTGGTGCATGGATTGGAGAGATAGTATGAGAATCTCTTCACATTATGGTCTGGAGTTAATAGAACTATTTCTACCCCTGCCTTTCCTGGAAGAGTAGATCGTGGTTCTTTTCCTTTCTGAAAGGAATCCGTGCCATCAAAATACATCTCCCAATAGCAGCTGTCAACCTCCCCTAAGTTCATGAATTGTTCATTGGGGAGATCATCACCAAGCGGAGAGTCAGCAAGAAGTGGGTGTGTTGCTAAGAAATTCGCTAGTGTTTGTTCTTTCACTGTACAGAGGGGTACAAATGTGACATCAAATTGTGAGATAATCATGGACCAACGTGCTAATCGTCTGGATAATGTTGGTCGTGTCATGAGATACTACAATGGATTAATTTTGGAAATTAAGTTCACCTTATAAGAAAGCATATAATGTCATAGCTTTTGGAATACGAAGATTAAACCTATGCAATATTTCTCAATAGGTGGGTAGTTCACTTCAGCAGAGATCAGATGAAGGCTGAGGTAGTAGAGAGCACTCTCCTTCCCTTCGTCATTGGCCTGGGACAATAAAGTGCCAAGGGAGTCATCCAATGCAGTAGTGTAGAGGATAAGTGACCTGCCTAGGATAGGGGCTACTAGAACTGGTGGCTTCACCAAATACTGCTTGATATCTTCAAAGGCATGTGGACACTTATCATCCCACTTAAATTTAGCATCCTTTTTGACAAGTGCTGAAAATGGTTTGCATCTTCCCTATAGGTTGGAGATAAAGTGTCTTAGATATGCTAACCACCCTTGGAAAGATCTGAGTTGAGTTAAACTTTTAGGTGGTGGCATTTCTAAGATAGCTTTTATCTATTATGGATCTATCTCTATTCCCCAGTGTCGGACAACAAACCCAAGGATCTTCCCTGAAACTACTCTGAATGTACACTTTAGGAGATTCATTTTGAGGTTATATTTTCTTAACCATTCAAAAACTACTCTCGAGTCAAAGAGATGGTCTTCCTTTTCTTTGCTTTTGACTACTAGATCATCAACATAGTCCTCAACTTGATGATGAATGAGTTTGTTGAAGATATGGGTCATGGCCCGTTGGTATATAGCACCAGCATTTTTAAGGCTAAAATGCATGACCTTATAATAATAGATTTTGATAAGAGTTTAAAAAGTAGTGTTTCTTTTATCCTTGGGGGTCATCTTGATTTGGTTTAGCCGATCCATGAAGGAGAATACTGCATGTGATGAGGCGATGTCTACTATTAATTCTGGTATAGGAAGAGGAAACTTATCCTTATGACATGCCTTATTTACGTTCTTAAAATTGACGCATATGTAAATTTGGCCATTCTTTTTCTTAATTAGGATGACACTGGCTAACCAGGTAGGGTAATTTTTTTCCTTGATGAAACTAGCATCAATCAATTTCTTAACTTCAGAAATGACCTGTTGTTCAATTTCTATTCGGATGCGTCTAGGAGCTTGCTTGATAGGGTTAGGGTTAGGGTCTATTACTAGTTTGTGGACTGCTATCTTAGAAGATAATTTGGGCATCTCTTCATAACTTTATGCGAAGTAGTCCTTAAACTCAATCAATAGCCTAACCATCATTGGTTTCTTCTTCATTCAACAACGAACTGATGTATGTCGAGTGTGGATTTTCATCTATCCTGAGGTTGATTTTTTTAAGCTTGTCAATTATTGAATGGATATCCTCTTCAAATTCTAGAGGTGCATCTTTGATTTGGAGATCATCTGGATCATCTAAAGTTTTTAAACATACTCCCTCATAAGAGCTAGTGTGGTTGAAGAACCTATCAGACTCGAGATGATTGGTGATAACTAAGCACTAATCATCATCATCGACTGGACCCACTATACCGAATCTTAATCTTGATCCTGACTGTGCAATCACTGCCTTTATTGTTCCACAGTTTCTTGAAGTACTTTGACCTATGCTTGGACCTTGTATAAGGAATCAAACATTTCTTTGCAAGATTAAGAACACAAGGCGAGTACCAATCAAAAGGTAATCCTATTAATTTTTTGTATGAATTATTCTCAAGTTCTACAATAAAATTTTAGACTTGAGGATGATGATCCCAATATGAATCTCTTTGGCTTGGCATTCATGGAAGATTGAGGGGCTTCTTTAACTACTAAACTTTCAACTTTTTGAGAGGAAAGTGAGGTTAGACCTAAGGTTCATAATGATTGCCTGATAGTTTCACATAAACTTGATTCAAATACATTCATGCTTTGCTTGGAGGCCTGGACATCGTCATTATCTGGCTCGAGCGTCACCTCCATTGAAACCTGCTAAGAGGGGTTGGCTAGTATGCTAATCACATTGAACTCATCCTCCGAGCTGGATTCCAAGTCTATGTGAATAGTAGGGGTACTCCTATGAACTAGAACATAACTTCTATTGGCTGGCTTCCAACCAAGGGGTCTTCCACCTCTGAAACTGCCTCTGTATCTACCTTTGCCTCTGCATGGTGGAGGCCGAGTCATTCTACTCATATGTCCATATGGTGGAATGAATTATGGGTGGAATGTGACATGCGGCTCTACTTCTTCCTTGATATCCTTTTCTCATTCACTTATACTTTCAATTTTATTTTCTTTTTCTTTTTCTTTTTCTTTTGCATTTTGACCAAGTTCACGAGAAAAGGAATTTTGAGGAAGATAGTTGGTTGCATCTTCATATATCTCAACCTTTCTAACTGAAAATAGCTTTTCATCTCCTTTAACATAGTATTCAATTTCTTCCCTTCTAAACTTGATGCACTGATGAAGAGAAGATGAAATCATCTTATTCTGGTGTATCCATGGCCTACCGAGCAAAGCAGTAAATGAAGTATTCAAATAAATTATATAGAACTTGGTTTTAAACTTCTAGTCACCTATTTCCAAAGGCAACACTATGGAACCTAAAGCTCTCTCACCTTGTTTATTGAATCCTCTCAATATCATTCGATCTCCTCTGAGTGTAGAGATGTCAATCCTCAAGTAGGCAAGGGTCTTTAGACTCATAATGTTCATCGATGCACCTGGATCAACAAGAAGCTTAGAAAGTCTGAATCTACCCATATCCATTGTAATGTAAAGGGGACGGTTGTGCTCCATGTCCCCCAGGATGAGGTCTTCATCTATGAATATGACTCCTTGGGCTTCTTTGGAATACTGTGCCTCTTCTCCAATAATAATCAACTGAGCTAAATACATCTTTGGATTAAGAAGGGCTTTGATTAATGATTCCCACATCTCTTTAGATAAGATAAGGGCATCATATATGCTTAGCTTTGCTGGCAACTTTCTCAGATGAGCGAAAGCATTGTAATCAACTCTAGCCTGATCCTCCACAAACATATCCATGGGTGGAGCATCCTGTGGAGGGGCTTCTCGATCATCAAAACCAATGAGTTGTTTCCCCTTATCTTGAGGTGCTACCCTAGGAGGTAGAACCTTGCCACTGCATAGGATGACTTTGGTGATCTCTTGTGGTAGGTTATTGAAAGATTCTACCTACTTTTCAGGTTCACCTACAGCTTCTCCTATAGGACCCTCAAAATCAGATGATTCCAAGTCTATCTCAAGAGGTTAACCCATATTATTCAGAGAAGGAAAGTCCAACTCTAAATTAGAAAGAAAAAGATTGGAGTTGTTATAATTATTATTTAGACTTGGAGAGTTTTCTATGAGGTAGAATTAGATAACCCATCTAAAGTGACACAGATGTAATTCAAACTAGCTTTATTCTTCAATTTCTTGGATTTAGAAGGAGTTACATAGTAGAAATCTAGTAAAAGAAGTGGGGTGAGAGATTTGATTACCTCATTCATCGATACAAGATGTCTACTAGAAGTAGAGCTAACTAAAGTAGAAGTGCCGGCTGAAGTTGTAGCTACAACGATGAAATGGAGGCTAGGGTCGGTCGGTGGTTGCGCTACATGGCTATCCCGGGCTAGTGTAGGCTGCTGCTACTGAGCTCATACTTTCCCCAAGTTATCTTTGGCAACTTATAAACCTTCCTCGATGTTGGAGGTTCAAGCTACCTCACTGAGGAATGTTTCTTGATTTTTGAAACAATCATCTTTGGAAACCTACAAGGAAAGTTTCTTGATATCACATCCTTCTTTGGTTTTGAGAGGATCACAGGTATCCCAAAGGATTACTCTAACAAAATTGGATGGTTGTTTCATTAGGTATTCTTTTGGGATAACTATAATGCCTACCTTGTAGCTATGCTCAAGCCAGTCCTTGAATGTAAAACAATCCTCCAAAATATGTCCTAGGATACGGTGGTAGGGGCAAAAGTTAGGATCATTGCTCCTAGCCACTTTCTTCGACTTTCTGGGCTGGGGTAACTAAAAATTAGGTTTCTTTAAGAGGTTTGTAAAGATTTTCCTGATTACATCCCTCTTAAATGAATAAGGTTTATTTAGTTTATCCAAAAGAGTAGGTGGATGGTAGCAACTTGGCGGTGAGTATGTATATTCTTTGGGAATATATACCTGAGGGACAAGAAGGCATGGAGGCTACTGGTGGCGTGGGATGGCCTAGGTGGTGGTAAAGGTGGTGGAAGCGAAGGAAGTGGACTCGAGGTTTCTCGTGCTGATCCCTAGCCTATTTCTTCTCCTTGTCCAACACTGCTACTGCTCCTGGCTTCTTCTCATAAGCTTTTTGCGGATTTGGCTTTGCTGACTAATCTTGAAAAGGCAACTGTTTGGCCTCTTCTTGTAGACTAGTTGCCTTATTGATTAGCTTCTCAAATCTCTTGATGGAAAAACCTTTGAGCATGAAGGTGACCATGCCATGAATATTTTTTAGTAGAATTTCAATGGCATGCTATTCAGATAGCTGCGGTTCACATTTCATACTCAAATTATGCCATATGAGAATATAATCAACTAGGGACTCACTGAGGTGTTATTGTGCTATAACGAGATCACCCATAACTACCCTTTGCTAAGCTCTAGCAAACTTCTGAATAAAGAGTTGCTCCAACTCAGCAAAAGTCTTTACTGAACTGTTGGAGAGTTCAACGTATCAATCAAAGGCTATGCCTGCTAAACTGCTCACAAAAAGTCAGAATAGAAACACATCGTTGACACATTGCATATTTTATGTTTCCACGGGTTTTCTTTGCCATTCTTGAAAGAAGGTGGCACAAAACCCTTAGTATACTAGATGACATTAAATTCTTTTAGGTAGGGTCTACCCTTTGGAATCGATGATCCTCTTTGGTCTTGCACCAATGCTTCTCTTACTTGCTGCATAACCATGAGTTTAATGTCCTATTCTTGTATGGAGGTAATGTCCACTACCTTCCAATACATGCTTGTGCTACCATTCTCTACTGGAGGTGAAGTCTTGGCTTGATCTAAGACATGCAACAACTCTAGCTGACCAATCTCTGCAATAGTAGGATGTGCTATTGGGGCTTGGTTATGAAGTGCCAAAATTGCTGTTAGCAAGTCTTCAAGCCTCTTTCCCATCTTATCTATATGTTCATCCTTTTGTTTTAGTTGTTGAAGGATGTGTTGGGTCGAATGAGCTGTGTCATTCTATTCGGCCACAACACCTCCCAAACTCTGTTGATCTCAAAGAAGGGAACCCCTGGTGTTAACCATATGTATTCCTGCTAAATTCTCCAATAGTTCATCATCATTGGAATCAAAATTGGGTGCTCCTCCTCCCAACTTTTGGGCACTGAAATTCCATCTTCTCAACTAGAATCTTTGTGCCACGATGTCATCTAGGGGTACATACATAAATGATGGAGGTGGTAGGGTGAGCATGAACAAAAATACATCTAACCTCCCTTGCTACTAGAGAGCTAATCTTGTGAGGGCTACACTCACTGAAGGATAGATGCTCCTGGCTGCAACTAAATTTAGGTGGAGTGGTACTCTTGAGAGGATCTATGGCCATAGCGACAACTGAACTGTCTCCATATCCCTCTGTTGCTGCTATCTTCAAGACCTATGGTGGTGGTGGTGGTGATGGCATGACTATAATACTTCATGGTCGCCATTCCCTCTTCACCACAACTGAAGCAGGAGGTCGAGCAAGAGAGCTTGGCTTCGCCTCAATCGACGGTGAAGATAGAATGTGATATCTTGGTCGTAGCCAGATCACCAATGAGGGTCTCTTTTCCTCAGATGCTTCCATCATGGCCTTTGATGGAATGGTTGAAGATGAAACTTGTACTGGTGATGGTGGACGTGGGGTAGAGCAGTGTTGTGGAGGCACCACCGACTCTCTCTATGCAAGAGCTCCTCTCTTGTAGTGGGTAGTACCCATTAATACAATGCTATCAATATGACCTTGCAGCATAGCTGAGGGTAGGCGGTTGACTACAGCATTACATCTCTCTACTTAGTCTTGTCTGGCCACCTCTCTATTGGATGTGCTCCCATCTTTGCGAGGATGAGTAGCGTAAATTAATTGGGCCCCAGACTTTGATCATCCAGAAGCCCTGCAACCTAGCATAGAACTGATCTAAGGTTGGCATGAAACCTCCTGCTATCTCTGATAGGAGTCTCAAAATGAACTGCAGGTGGAGGTGAGACTGAGATCCTCCTAATATCTTCCTCTCCATTGGAACTAGAGAGGGGGTAAAACTTGTTCTTTGTGATTATAGGAGAGACTATCCTGGGTAACACCTCCACTACAGACTAAGCAGCTACATCTATGTCTTTGGCTATGCACACATGATGCCACTTGATCTTGTGGCATCTATTGCGGTGCTGGGTCCTGTTAGGAGAAGTAGTATGGGAACTAGACCCAACCTCGTATGTGAAAGAGACTATCCTTGGAACCAGGGAAGCCTTCCCCTTAGAAGAAGCCAATGAGTGCTAGCACACAAGAGGCAGAAATGGGTCATTGACATTGTAGGAATTGTAGGAATTGTCATAGCCTCCCTCTTTAGTGATGGAAACTCTAAATCGGCCTCTGACATGGATGACCACTTTGCACCTACACTCTTGATTTGTGAGGGTGGTCCCCTAAAAGTGATCCTAACCCCCTCGAAACCTCGACCAAAATGAATGCGGTGGCTAAAGTCAGTCTGTGGGAGACTGGCCTAATTCAAGGCCAAATCCATCCCATAATAAAAAGTAAACACATACTTTCGAGCTTCCATTAGAACTGAACTGAGCTGAAACTGACTAAAACTGAGTTGAAATTCTTCAATTTTGGAGAATAAACTCAAATCAGATTTATGCTTAAATTTTCTTTTAGAATTTGAACCCACACTCAACAATTTGAATATGTTAAGTAGGGCTCTTTGGATTTAGGAGAGATTTTTAAGTTTAGAATTGGAGGAGATTTTTTTGAATTTAGAATCCATTTTCAACAAATTTATGTATGTTGGAATGAGTTCAAATATTTTGAAGAGATTGATGCTTCCATTGGTTCATATTTGAATTTGATTTTTTTGTGTTTGGGGACCCTTTAGCTAAAAAATTTGAGTGTGTAAAAATAAATGGTCAATTGATTTTTGTTTGGGATTTACTTATTTAGCAAATTTGGGTATGCTAAATGAGTTGTTTGAAAACAATTTTCTTCTTCTTTTGCTTGTTTGTGAATCATGAGTGAATTTGAAAATGGAATCTTTACTTAGCAAATTTGGGTATGCTAAATAAAGTACAAACATTTGCTTTTGTTTTCATTTTTCTTGAAAAGAGAATATTTACTTAGCAAATTTTTGTATGCTAAATAAAGAATCCAAGTGTGTTTTGATTTTTGATTTTTGAAAAGAGGATCTTTACTTAACAAATTTGGGTATGCTAAATGAAGGATCCAAATGTGTTTGATTTTTTTTTTTTGAAAAGAGGATTTTTACTTAGCAAATTTGGGTATGCTAAATAAAGGATCCAAGTGTGTTTGATTTTTGTGATTTTGATTTTGAAAATAGGATCTTCACTTAGAAAATTTGGGTATGCTAAATGAAGAATCCAAATGTGTTTTGATTTTTGATTTTGATTTGAAGATCTTCACTTAGCAAATTTGGGTATGCTAAATAAAGAATCCAAATTGTGTTTGATTTTTTTTTGAAATGAGGATCTTCACTTAGCAAATGTGTTTCATGTTTTGATGTTTTGATTTTTTGAAAAGAGGGTCTTCTCTTAGCAAATTTGGCTATGCTAAATGAAGAATCCAAATGTGTTTCAGTTTTTTTTTTTTTTGAAGAGAGGATCTTCACTTAGTAAATTTGGGTATGCTAAATAAAGAATACAAATGTGTTTTGATTTGTGATTTTTTTTAGAAAAAGTGGATCTTCACTTAGCAAATTTGGGTATGCTACATGAAAGATCCAAATGTGTTTCATGTTTTGATGTTTTGATTTTTTTTTTTAAAAGAGGATCTTCACTTAGCAAATTTGGGTATGCTAAATCAAGGATTTAAATGTGTTTTAATTTTTGAAAATGAGAACTTTACATAGTAAAATTGTGTATGTTGAATAAAGTTCAAATGTATTTTTTGATTTTGATGTTTTAATTTTTAAAAAGAGAATCTTTTCACAAATTTGGGTATTTGGGTATCTTGAATAAAATCAAATGTGTTTGATTATTAATTTTTAAAAGAGAATCTTCATATGAGAATTTGGGTATGCTAAAGATCAGCAAATCAAATGTTTTGATTTTTTAATTTTGGAAAAGAGAGATCTTCACTTAGAAATTTGGGTATGCTAAATGAAGAATCCAAATGTGTTCTAATTTTTTAATTTTTGAAAAGAGGATCTTCACTTAGCAAATTTGGGTATGCTAAATGAAGAATCCAAATGTGTTTTAATTTTTAATTTTTGAAAAGGGGATCTTCACTTAGCAAATTTTGGTATGCTAAATGAAAGATCCAAATGTGTTTGATTTTTAATTTTTAAAAAGAGGATCTTCACTTAGAGAATTTAGGTATGTTAAATGAAGAATCCAAATGTATTTCATGTTTTGATGTTTTGCAAATTTTGGTATGCTAAATAAAAAGAATCCAAATTTATTTTGAAATACGAAACTCTCATTTGACAAATTTGGGTATGTCAAATGGGAGTTAATTATGTTTTATTTTTCAAAGATGAAGTTTTGTGTGTGATTATTGCTTTTTGAAAAATAAAGAAATTCTAACTTACCAGATGTGGGATGTGTTGAGTGGAATTTCAATGGTGTAGTTTTATTTGAAAATAAAACCTTCATCCAACATATTTGGATACATTGAATGAAGGGGCTTATTTTCAAATTTGTGATTTTTGAAAAGAAATAAATTCCAACTTCAACATATGTAGGATATGTTGAAATAAAATTTCAATGTTATGATTTAATTTTATTTGGAAATGAAATATTCTTTCAATAAATTTGGGTATATTGAAAGAGGTTGTTCATTTTCAAATATGTGCCTTTTGAAAAGGTGATTTTTTATTTTGTTTTTGAAAATATGATTGTTGATTTTGTTTTTAAAAAGATGATTATTGATTTTATTTTTGAAAAGATGATTGTTGATTTTATTTTGAAAATGAAATCTTCATTCAATAAATTGAATGAGGATGTTCATTTGTGCTTTTTGAAAATGATGATTGTTGATTTTATTTTGAAAATGAAATCTTCATTCAATAAATTAAATGAGGATGTTCATTTGTGCTTTTTGAAAATGATGATTGTTAATTTTATTTTTGAAAAGATGATTGTTGATTTTATTTTAAAAATGAAATCTTCATTCAATAAATTGAATGAGGATGTTCATTTGTGCTTTTTGAAAAGATGATTGTTGATTTTGTTTTTAAAATGAAATATTCATTCAATAAATTTGGGTATATTGAATGAGGATGTTCATTTGTTCTTTTTGAAAAGATGATTTTTTATTTTATTTTTGAAATGAAATCTTCATTCAATAAATTTGAGTATATTGAATGAGGTTGTTCATTTGGGCTTTTTGAAAAGAAGATTTTGGTTTTGATTTTTGAATTGAAATCTTCATTCAATAAATTTAGGTATATTGAATGAAGATGTTCATATGCGCTTTTTTGAAAGGATGATTTTTTTTATTTTGATTTTGAAATGATCCTACATATAACAATCATGAAGATTTAGATGAGGTTGAAATATTTTATTATCTGCATTTTGGAAAAGTGCTTTTTGAAAATTATTATTTTTATAAAAGATTTATTTTTCTTTATTTTTAGAATGAACCTTACCTTAGCATAGAAATGGTCAGGAGGATGTCTTTAGTTATTACTTTTTATTAAATTTTTATTTTCTCCTATTGGGGAACTCATAGAGGTTTTAAGACCTACACGGAGTGAGGTCCTAAAACCTAAAGGATGTTGCCTAGCTTAGCTTAAGGATGAAATAAACTAAGTACCAACAAAAAAGAAAGATAGTCTCAGACTCATACAAAGTATAAATCTACTATTGATACTTGGAGACAACGATCATTGACCAAAGATGGAGAGGGTAACCTTCCCTAGCAGAGTCCCCAGAAAAATTTGTGGTGAATTTTTTTAATCTCCATCTATCTTTAAAAATAAATGAAGACAAAATAACAGTATTTTTGGACACCATGAAGATCACAGATGTTCTCATTAGGGTAATCGAGTAAGACATTGAGGAATGATGTACTATCTTGAGAGACAGAAGTCACCATCCTGCAATGGACCTAATAACCTAATGAGGATTTCTAAGGACAATGGGCCTTTGGATGTACTAGAGATTCTTCACCTACTTTACATGGAAAAGTACAGTAGGGTTTATTTCAAATTGGGTTCATTAAGTTCCCTATGGAGGTAAGCCCCCATAGTTAATTACATCCTAAGGAATGAGATTCTTTATGAATACTCTCGATTAAGATAAATGATCATTATCTTCAAAATTTTAAAGATATGACTATCAACAAATTGATTATTTTTGGAAGATCAAATGGGATTGATCAAAAAGAGAGAGTTATTATCGAAGCCAAAATAAGATAAGTGGGGGATGCTCATAATGCTAGGAAACCTAGCTAGCATCCCAAACTATCTTATGGTTGGGATTTATATTTTGAAATTGAAGTAATTTATTTGTTTGAGTTGATTTTTTATTAGAAATCTAGGGCTTACAATTACATAATACAAGATCATGGAAATGGCCAAGAGGTGAGGATTTATGCTTGTAGCCCATAAAGAGAAACAATAATCTCTGAACCTAAATCTAGGGAGATTTGGCGATGGCCAAGGCATGACCTAAATCTAAGGCAAAAATGGGTATATGGTTTACCTCCATTAGAGAGGGTAAACCACCCAACTATTAGACTTACAACCGTGTGAGGGTGGCTGCCAACTAACTCCTCCTATAATTTTAAATACATGTAAGCACAAGTCATATGCATTTGCAAGATAGCTAGGCTATTTTTTATTTAGAAAGAGACTAAGTCCTTAAACACTTCCTAAGAGACTAGATCACATTGGGCATGAATAATGACTTAAATCTAATGCAAATTTTTGTTATGCTTTATTTTAATTTTTGGACAATTCATTTGACACAAGCTATGGATTCATATGCCTAATGCATGAGAAATTAGTTATGGGCCAAAATCAGCAAGAAGGAGGTGTGTCTCCACCATGGCTCTCAATGGTCAAGTCAAGTTCCTTGGTAAAGGTGAAAGCCCTCCATTAGCAAGAGTGAAGCAAGATGCTTTTTTATGCATGAGGTTATGACTTATTAAATTTTAAATTTTGAGCTGATTAGTTGGATAAAAAATTTGTTTTTTCTAAGAGCCTAATCACATCTAGGTCATTCATCATAGGAAGAAAAACTAGGAAAAATAAGCCATCTTAGTGCACAAGCTAAATAAACATTAAATAATTTTATAAAGCTAGCACAAAAGAATAAAAAGTCGATGTAGTTGGGCTCCACCACATAGACCTAAAAAAGAAATGTGGTTAGTCGAGCTCTACCCTTATACAACCCAAATTACAAATGAATAATTATAATTTAGAAAGAATTCATGTTATGGGGGTCTTCATTTTTCATTCTTCACTCTTCATTTCTTTCTTTTCTTTCTTTCTTTCTTTCCTTCTTTTGGTTGGTTGAGATGTGGTTGCTCCAAAGGTTTCACATGGTGCATAAGACATAGTCTTATGACCAATGTTCATTATATTCCCTCGTAACATTCATTCCAAATCTTAATTACAAAATTATATGAAAAAGGGAAAGTAAATCTAACTAAACCTGCATAATAGAGATCAGCTAAACTTAACACACAATCCTAAGCATGTTTAGGAATAAATTGGACTTAGCACCCCAGACATGGGTAACCAACTCCACCTGTCCTAATTTGGATTATACTTAGAGGTATAAGCAACTTGCACAGTAAAAAATATTTATTATTTTTATTATAGCTCCCCATAAGCACAATCCCCTACAGAAGATAATAATTAGACTAAGATCATCCTATCATCCAGTCTACGCACATACACCTAACATCCAGTCTAAAAATATTACACCACAAAATAAAATCAAGCATCAAACCATGCACCGCCCTAACATAGAGCTAGAAATGAAGACTTAGCCTAATGTGTGTGACATTTAAGGCTTGTGTGGCATGTCTTAGCTAGGCTTTAAGGTTGAAGTTTTCTAAGTGTGAAAGATTAAACTTAGAGGGTGGTTTTATTTAAATGATTTAGTTTATTTTTAAATTTTATTTAAGATTTGATTTAGTTTGAATGAACCTACACTTAATTACCAAGTGTTGTAAAGAGAGGAAAAATGAAGATAACATCTCTTTCCTCCCTATCTTAAGTAATTTCTAAGGTAGATTCATTAATGATTTTTCTTTAGTGAATGTTTTATTATGTGTTTTAATTAATACTAAGTTTAAATTTGCTCTAAATGGACCCATTCAATAAGAAAGGCATTTTAAAGATTAATTAAGGTGAATTACTATCAAAAAACACACAACCATGTATTTCTTTCCAACATGTGTATCATGCATATGAATAAATCCTAAGCATATCTATACATTCAAATGCAAATCTTAGCACACCATAATGATGAATGCAAAGAGATGTTGCTTAGGGAAATTTGGATATTTTATGAATGAATGATTTTGTTAAGTAAAAAAGAGGGATTATTTTATCCATTAATCAAATGCACATTTACATGTATGAAAGACATAAGTGAGTATGGCACCATTATTTTCTACACGAAGGATATAAGTTACAAGACTTTCTTAGGGCTACTTAACGCCTCGCAACCCCCGGGTGTCCAGACTTATATACCACTTTTCTTAAATACATATGCATGTAGAAAAAGAAAATAAATGGATGAAGAATCATGCAAAATTTTTTTGTTTATTTGTTTTATTTGGTTATGCAATTTACATGTGTAGATGTGAAGATCCTTCTTGGGTCATAACATAGAAGTGCATAGGAATATATTTAAGTAAGTGTTATGTTTCTTTCAAATGAACTATACACTTTCCAAATCCTATACAAACCTATGTTAAGAAAAGAGAAGAAAATCACATAACATATTTTATGCTATAATCACATGCAAGCTTATAAGTATTTATAAGTAGCGTACCTTCATTTATAATCTTTAATTTATAAGTTTTGAAAATAACTTTTGATTTAATAGTGGTAGTAGCCACTCATATTCTTACTTTAGCCAAAACATGCAAGTTCATATAAAAAAATATTTCATTTAGTTTTATTCTTCCAAAGATATGAATGCATGATTTCATATGGCATACAACATTTAGCATGCTTGGAAAGAGATAAAGTGATGTAAGAATGTAACTTCATTCACCCTAATTAATTCCTAAAGACAATCCTATGAAATAAGATCATTTAAAGTGAATCAACATTTCTTAAAGAGATTTTTATTTTTGTTTTGAATTTGAATTAGGAAATGTGAAAAGATTTTGCTGGTCCTAACTCATTTCCCCCATGTGTAAATTGATTTAGTTTAATTTTTAGAATAGTTAGATTGATTTTATATTTTGTTTAGGGTAATGTGTGAATTAAGTCCATTAATTACCCCTTACCTGCACTACTTTAACATAATTAACCTAACAATTATGAGCCGACATATGATATCCAATCACATGGAATTTAAATCAACAATGTACCTAGGAAAGAATGGGGCCTAATACAATTGGCACACAATTATTGATTAATTAAGCAAAAAGGGTTTAATTAAGCACTTTCCTAACCTTCCCACACATGTGAGTTGGAAATAATTTTCTTACATTTACCTTAAGTTTTTTAACACCTAAGGATCTACCCAGTAAGAGATTAATTAAGTTTAGATTTATTTTGAAAGTTTAATTAAGCTAATTAAGTAGGTCCTTAGTGGGTTAATTCTTAATTACGTTTGGATTAAGGAAGAGAGGGGGTTTAGAAAATAACTTGGGAAAAATATCCCAAACCATTCCATAAACCTCCTCTTCACTAAAATAATATTTAATTATCTTAATTAAGTGATTAAACCATTGTTCACAAGCTTATTTACTCTTAATTATATTAAGATGGTGATTTGGGATTCATTAATTAATTTCTCTAATTAACTCATTAATAAATTCCAAGAAAAATAGGGGAGGCAGAAGTCTTCTCCCTAAACATGTCTGAGAAGTTTAGAATTAATTAATGAAATGATTAGAGAGTAATTAGGATAATTCAATTTTCAATTAAATCCTAATTAAGGAAAACCCACTATTTAAAATCAAATAGAAATAATTTTATATTATTCGTCACTAAATTATCTTTAAAATGGAGTTGAGTTTGCATTTTGTTGGATTTTTCAACATTTAATTATGCTTTTATGAAGTTTTTAGTGATTAATAGGTTATTAGATAACCTAATTATATAACTAATCCCATCGGTGCCACGTGGGCTACTGACGCGACGCTCGCTTTCCACATGGCACGATGTGATTGGTTATTTAAGTTATCAAATCATCTTCCGCATCAGCAACGGTGCTATGCGTGTTCCCCTAGGCCGTCCGATCAAGGATCAGAAAATCAGGATTAAGCCCATGATTATGAAGGATTAAATTAACGGATCTAGTGCATTTAATCAGAGCCGTCCATCCAAAACATGCGAGATGCATGGCCAATGATTTGTCCCTACCTTTGCCTGGAGACGGAGATCGTCCATCCTCCATGACTTGATCTGAGCTCACTTGAGCTCGGATTAGACAAAGAATCAACCCACACCATCAAGAAGCATAGAGAAGAAGTTCCAAAGATTGAATTTCAATGGGATTACAATTTCCTTCACAAAGAACCAAGTATTTTTCTACTTAAGCTCAGTTTTGAGTCATACCATGCCAGAGGCTGTCACCTGTGCTTCCAACGGAGGAGGTAGCTTCATGTAGAGGAGACAAAGCTTTATTGAAAGTTTCAAGGTTCAATTTGTAGTTGATCTTTAAATTGACCAAAGCTTGCTTCAAAGGATTGCGGCTTCGATCAAACTCTCCCTTCACGTATCTTGGAGACTTGGGAAGAGCTTTGGGTAAGCTTGACTTGGTGCCTTGATGGTGCTTGCAAGAGCAATTGGAGTTTGATTGAGATTTAAGCAAAGTAGAAATCTCCCTTTCCTCCCTTAGTTTGGCTTTGAAGAAATCTGAGAAGGGGAAATTAAAATGAGCTTAGGAATGCTTGGGAAACCTAGAGAAGCATGCCTTTGATCCTCTGAGCTCAATCGAATGCGGGGAAGGTGGTTTGAGTGGAAATGAGGGGGAGTATATCTCCCCCTACTTAGATCAGCCGGTCAAAGCTTGTTCTTCCATTTTTTTTATCAAATTTCCCTATTTGAATGAGTTATTTAGGTTGTTAGGAGTGCCATGTGCTTCAATTTTGGTAGAGGCGTGGAAGTGTAGAGGTGCACATGTGTTAAATGAGTGTGGGAGGTGATCCAAGTGGAGAAATTTCATTGGATGGGTCAGTTTGGCCTTGGGTTGGGTCATGGATGACCTAAACCCATTGGGTCATGTGCACCACCTCCCTTGGTGTCCAAATGGTCCACTAGGAGGATGCCAAGTGGAGATGAAAAGGATTTGACCAAATTCTAAGTGAATTTGTCCATAAGTTTACCTTTTGACCTAAGGGTAAAATGGTCATTTCACTTTGACTTTGATTTAGGTAGATTTGAAATAATTGAAAAATGGGTTGTGCCAATTTTCAATGAATTTGGAGTTCATTTGATATGATTTGGCTCAAGTTGACCCATTTAGGTCAAAATAGGTCAACTTGGGTCAAGTTGACCAATTGGTCAAAATAGATCAAACCATAGGTTAGGTTAAGTTTGAATGATCAATTGGAGTGATTTGGTATCATTGGTTTGGTTCATATTGGTTTAAATTTGGTTTTGGTTTATTTGAGTTCACTTAGGTCAAATGGGTCAAGTTGACAAACTTGACCCAATTGGGTTAGGTCCTAAGTTGGTTTAAGCTTGGCTGATCATTTGAAATGTTTTGCAAGCTTTGGTTTCAAATAATTTTATTTGGTTAAGTTTTAAGTTGATTTGACCTTTTAGGTCAAGTTGGGTTCATGGTCAATTGGGCTAGGTTGGGTCTAGTTGGATGAGCTTTGGTCAAGTTCAACAAGTGATTTAGAATGAATTTGACCCATTGGTTGCAATCAATTTGGCTTAGATCAAGATTTAACACATTTTGACTTTCAAGATCAACTTGGATCAAATTGGGTCAAGTGGCCAATTAGGGTAGGTTTGGCTCAAATGATAACTTGGTCAAGTTCAATCATTGATCATGGATTGATTTTGATCAATTTAGCCTATGGTGGATTTTGGATAATTTAGGTTTCATTTGGGTTAAGTGTTGACTTGGTCAAAGGTTAGGTTTGACTTGATTTGACCCAAATTGAGTAATTGATCATCCTATGATGATTATTGCTCACAATGTGAGGCTTAGATGGGCTTAGTTCAATTCAATTTGGGTAGGATTAGAATTTGGCTCAAAAAGGTGCTTTAGGTCACTTTGGGTCAACTAAGCTTGGGTCAACTGGCTTGATCAAGGCTTGATTCAAGTTTGGTTGAACTCAAATATGGACTTATGATTGAAATATAAATCCAATTGCAAGTGATTTGGGGTCAAATGGGTTTTGATTCATTAAACAATTTTAAGTTGAAAGAATGAACATGGGTTTGATTTGGTTTGATTTGATTTGATTTGATGATTGAAGTTTATGATTGAATTTGGTGTTATGAATGAAGGATTGATTGTTTGAAGAGAAAATTCAAAGGTTTGGATTGATTTGAGTTTGATTTAGTTAAGTACAAGATTTTGACTTGAAAGAGTTTAGATTAGATTTTGATTAGATTTGGATTTGAGTTTTGAATTTGGTTTTGGGTATTTGAATTTATATTTGTGAATATAATTAAGAATATAAATGGGTTGTGAGAAAATCTTTTGAATTTGAAGTGATTTGGATTTGATTTGAGCTAAGTCTATAAGATGAAATCAAAGGGCTTAGGAAGGATTTTGGATTTGGAATTGATTATGGATTTCAATCACTTGGAATTGATTTATGATTTGAGAGAATCCATTGAGTTGGAATTGATTTAAGATTTGATTTGAAATTGATTAGAATTTGAGGTTGATTTGAATTTGAAGTTGATTTGAATTTGGAGTTTGACTTAAAAGAAGGAAGGATTTAGTTGAAGCTATAGGGTAGGCAAGTTTTCCTAAAACCCCTAAGGCATAACCTATTCCTATGTCTAACTCTTCTAAGTCTCTAGGTTAGGTTAAGTGTTCACCTAATCACTAGAAGTGTCTTAAGACTAAGGAACTCTTAATATCTTAGAGGAGTCATATGTCTAAGATGAAGAAGTTGAAAGCTTACTCCAAAAGTGAGGTCAACAATGTATAACTAAAATATTATATATATGTATATTCAATCATTAGTAAGCTTTTGAAAATATATTTGGTATTTAATAGTGATACTAACCACACATATTTTTAATTTAATTCAAAACATGCAAATTGACATAAAGAAGATCATTTTCATTTGATTAATTTGAAAGACATGAATGCATGAGTACATATGACATACAACATTTAGCATGAATGGAAGGAAATAAAACAACACAAGCATGTGATTTCATTTAAATCAAGTCCTAAGGACAATAAAACTAAATGAGATTATTTAAAACAAATCAAAGTTCTTTAATGTCATTTCATTTTTATGTTTGATTTGATTTAAGAAAAGTGAAGGAGATTTGCTAATCGTAATCACATTCCCCATGTGTGAGTTAATTTAGTTTAGTGAAGGATAATTAATTCAATTTTAGGTCTTAATTAGGTTAGGGTATGAATTAAGTCAATTAATTAACACTTACATACATCACCTTAAGTTAATTATCTAATTAATAATGTGCCAATAGATTGAGTTAATTAAGCTCATTAATCCATTTGATTAAGCATTAAGCATTTTTAATTAATTTAAGGAAAGATATCAAGAAAGAGGCCTTAATATCAATCCCTAAGTCTTATATTTGATCACTTAGGCTTTGTTTTTATGTTGAGAATTAATTAATTAATTAAGCAATTAATTACATCATTAATCATTAATTAATGTAATTCCAAAAGTAAAGAGAAACTTAGGAAATGAATTAGGAAAAGCATCCCAATCACATTCCGTAAGCTCCCTTACTATTCAACAGCCGTAATTAGACTTAAATAATTAATTAAGTCATTGTATATTCACTAATTATCACTAATTAAATTAAGAATGTGATTAAGGCATAATCAATTAATTTCCCTTATTAAGCAACCAAGAAAATATAAAAAAAATAGGGGAGGCAGAGGTCATCCCCCTAAACATCCACATAAAAGTTGAGATTAATTGGGAGATTAATTAAGGAGTAATTAGGATAATTAAATTTATAATTAAACCTTAATTAAGCTAAAATCACTATTCAAAATTAATTAATAATACTTTTTCTAGAATTTACTCTAAAATATCTTCAAAATGAGCCTATTTTGTATTTTTAAAATTTTTCTAGGATTAGTTATGAATTTAGAAAGTTTGAGGATTAAAAATGGATTAATTAGGCCTAATTAAAGCCATGATCCCATCGGGCCATGTGGCAGCTAATGTGGTGCACTTTCCACATGGCACAATGGGATTGGCTATTTAAGTTGTCACATTCAAAGGCTGACTCGGATGGTGGCGTGCTTTCTCGTAGACCGTCTAATCTAAGAACGGACATGCATGATTAGATCTGCGATTTAGAAAGAGAATGAAGGGATCTAATGCAAGATTTAATCAAAGCTGTTCGTTTTAATCACACGAAATAGATAGCTCATGATTTATCTCATTCGCGAGCGGCAAAAGATGAATTCCATCCATCTTTTCCCTTTTGATTTGAGCTCACCTGAGCTTAAATTGCCTCCAAATTCATCCCACACATTTGGAGATGGGAGGTGCACACATCCAATAGCTAAAAATTCATGACGTTCGAATTTACTTAACAAAAGGCCAAGCATTTTTCCATACAAGGCTCGGTTTGTAAAATTATCATACTGGAGCTAATGTGCGATGTTGGATCGATGAAGGTTGCTTTGCTTAGTTGAGACGAGGCCCTGTTGAGAAGCTTTGAGCTTGATTTGGTGTAGAGTGCTCAGTCACCTAATCCATGTGCATGAAGGCTTGAGCTTTGATCAAACTTCAATCTCCGGTGCTCAGGAAGGCTTGGAGATGGTTCGTTTGGCTTCGACGGAGTACGAGAATGGTGTGGGTGCAAGGAATTGAAGTTTGATTTAGAGAAGGGGGAGTATTGCTCGAAAGAGTGGTGTCCTATTTCAGCTTTGCTCGGGGATGAGGAATGCCGATCTAGGAAGGCATGGGATGCTTTAGGAAGCTCTGTGGGATTTTAAAATTGCCTTTGGATTCTCACAAAGTGATTCCTCTCGAATCCCGCTCAAATTGAGGGGGTATACCCCTCAATTTCCAAAATGACGGATTGATCCCATAAAGTTTGTTGATTGGCCATCGACAAATTTTTTTTGTTGGGGTGCGGTCAAGTTTAATTTGGGTCAAGTTGACCAATTGGTCAACTTTAAGCTTTATCATGGATTTGGTCAAGTTCAATAAGTTATTTGGTATGAACTTGAGCCATTGGTTGCAATCAATTTGGATCAAATCATGATTTGACTCATTTTAGCTTTTTAGGCCAATTTGGGTCATTTTAAGTCAAATGGACAATTGGACTTGGTTTGACTCAATTGATGGCTTGGTCCTGTTCAATCATTGATTATGAGTGAGTTTGAGTTAATGGTTTCAATTAATTTGGTATATGGTGGGTTTTGGTTAGTTTATGTTTTATTAAGGTTAGGTTTTGACTTGGTGAAAGGGTTAGGTTGACTTGGTTTGACCCAATTCAAGATAATTTATTAACCTAGGATGATTGTTCATCATGATATGGTATTTGGTTGGCCTTTGTTCAATCCAATTTGGGTTGAATTAGAACTTGGCTCAAAAAGGACTTTTAGGACACTTTTGGTCAAGTGGACCTAAATGGGTCAATTTGCTTGATCATGGCTTGATTCAAGTTTAATTAAACTCGCATATGGAGTTACGATGGAAATATAAATCCAATTGCAAATGGTTTAGAGTCAAATAAATTTTGGTTCATATGATAATTTCAAGTCAAGAGGGGTCAACATGGGCTTGACTTGGGTTTGGTTTGATAATTATGGTGTGTGTTAATATTTTGAACAATGATTGAAGAAGTGATTAAATCATAAAGAAATTCATGAGTTTTGAGTTGATTTGGATATCATTTAGTCAAGTTCATGAAATTAGCTAAAAGAGCTAAAGTTGGGAATTTGATTTGTTTTGGGTATTGTTTTGGCTATGTAGACTTATATTTAATTTATATTTGTGAATATAAATAAAGATGTAAATGGTTCATGAGAAAATCACTTGAGTTTGGAGTGATTTCAAAGCAAATTTGATCAAATTGAGAGATGTAGGTCAAAAGGGCTTTAGTTGATAAATTATTTGGTTTGATTTAGTTTGTTTGATTTGAATGGTTTGAATTTCATTTATATTTATGAATATAAATGAAGGATTAATTGATTCATAAAAAAATCAACCAAATTTGATTTGGTTTGAAGGAGGTTTTAGCTAAGCATATGAAGGTGGTTCACATGACTTAGGAAGGGATTTGGAATTTGAATTCAATCATGGGTTTCATTCATTTAATTTGAGATTGGATTTATGATTTCGGTTGGAATTTGATTTGAGATTAAATTTGATATTTAAGAAAAATCAATTTAGCTAGGGTTGATTTGAATTTGGTTAAGGCTAAGTCCATAGGATAAAATCAAAGGGCTTAGGAAAGGATTTAAAATTTGAATTCAATCATTTGATTTAGGATGAGATTTATGATTTTGGATTTGAATTTGAGGTTTAATTTGGAAGAAGAAAGCAAGGATTGGGTTTAAAGATATAGATCATGAAAGCCTTCTTAAATCCCTAAGGCATATCCTATTCCTATGGCTAACTCTTCTAAATCTCTAAGCTTAGGTTAAGTGTTCACCTGGTCACTAGAATTATCTTAAGACTGAGGAACTCTTAGTGTCTATAAGAGTAATAAATCTATGATGAGAAAGTTGAGAGTGCACTCCCAAAGTGAGGTCAACAATAATTATTCAAGTGATGGAATTAATTAATCATGTGATTAAAAGCTCTCTTTCTTACATTCATGTATGCAAACTTACATGTGTTTGAATGCAAATGGTATTTAGTCTGGACATCCCGGGAATATAATGCTTTAGCAAGCCCCATGTAGTGTTTATTTTCATTGAATAGAAAAATATTGTATTATTGGGACACCACATAGATCCATAGATGTACTTTTTAAGGTGATCGGGTATGACATTGAGAAATAATATACTATCTCGAGAGACATAAGTCACCATCCTACAATGGACCTTATCACTAAATAAGGACTCCTAAGGATAATGGGTCTTCGAATATACCTGAGATCTTTTCCCTACTTTACATAGAAATGTAAAGTAGGGCTTATTTTAAACCGGGTTCATTAAGTTCTCTACGGAGGCAAGCCCCCATAGTTAATTATATCATAAGGAATGAAATTCCTTAAGAATACTCTCGATTAAGGTAAATGATCATTGTCTCCAAAGATTTCAAAGATAGGACTATCAACAAATTGGTTATTTTTGAAAATCAAGTGGGATTGATCAAAATGAGGGAGTTATTATCAAAACCAAAGGGAGATGAGTAGGAGATGCTAGTGATACTAGGAAGCTTAGTGAGCATCCCAAACTATCCTATGGTTGGACTTCATATTTTTGAAATTTGAAGAGGATTATATGTTTGAGTTGAATTTTTATTAAAAATCTAGGGCTTACAATTCCATAATTCAAGATTATGGAAATGGCTAAGAGGTGAGGAATTATGCTTATAGCCCATAAAAGGAAACAACAACCACAAATCCTAAATCTAGGGAGCTTTGGCGAGGGCCAAAGCATGACCTAATTCTAAGGCAAAAATGGGTATATGGTTTACCTCTTCAAGAGAGGATAAACCACCCGATTGTTAGTCTTACAATCATCTGGGGATGGTTTCCAACTAACTCCTCCTACGATTTTAAATACTTGTAGGCAAGTCATATGCTTTGCAAGATAACTAGGCTATTATTTATTTAAAAAGAAGACTAAGTCCTTAAAGACACTCCCTAAGAGACTAGATAATGATAGACATGAATAATGACTTAAATCGAATGCAAATTTTGTTCAGTTTTATTTTGATTTTTGGACTTTTTTATTTGACAGAGGCTATGGGATTTTATATGTCTAATGCATGAGAAATTGGTTATGGGCCAAAATTAGAAAGAAGGAGGTGTGTTTCCACCATGGCTCTCAAAGGTCAAGCCATTTTCTCTTGCAAAGGTGGAAGCCCTCCATTAGCAAAAGTGAAGCAATTTGATTTATGTATGATGTGAGACATACAACATCCAGCTAAGGGGTTATTAAATCTTTTATTATATTGATTTATGTCCAAGGTTTTATGTGAGGTTATGAGTTATTTAATTTAATTTTGAGTTGATTAATTGGATAGAAAATTTATTTTTTTCCTAAGAGTCTAATCGCATCCAGGCCATTCAACAACCAACAAGCAATTAAGAAACTAAGAAAATCACTTCATCCTACTTGCACAATCATAAACAAAACATTAATCAATTTATAAAATTAGCATAAAATGATCAAAGGATGGTGTGGTCGGGTACCGTCATATAACCCTGAAAAAAAGGGTAGCCGAGCTCTACCCTTATACAACCCAGATTTCAAATGAATAATTACAATATAAAAAATGGAATTCATGTTATGGGGGTCTTCATTCTTCATTTCTTCATTTCTTCATTTCTTCCTTTCTTCATTTCTTTCTTTCTTCATTTCTTTCTTTCTTCATTTCTTTCTTTCTTCATTTGACTTGGGATGTAGTTTGCTCCAATGCTTCACATGGTACATAAGACATGGTCTTATAACCAATGTTCATCCTAATCCCCATAACATTCATTCCAAAACTTAATTTCAAAATTTACATCAAAATGGAAAAGATAAATCTAACTAAACCTTAAAAGTGATTAGCTAAACATATAACATAATCTAAGTAGTTATATGAATAATTTGGACTTAGCACCCCACACATGGGTAACCAAGTCCACCTGCCCTAATTTGAGTTATGCTTAGGGGTATAAGCAACTTGCATAGCAAAATCATTTATATTTTAATTACAGTGCCCCTTAAGCACAACCCCCTGCAGAAAACATGATTAGGCTAAGATCGCCCTATCATCCAGACTACGCACATGCACCCTAACATCCAGTCTAAAAATATTATATCATAAAATAAAATCAGGCATCAAACCATGCACCGACCTAAGATAAAGCTAGAATTGGTGACATAACCTAAGGTGTGTGCCATTTAAGGCTTGTGTGGCAAGTCTTAGCTTGGCTTTAAGGTTTAAATTTTCTAAGTGTGAAGGATTCAATTTAGAGGGTGGTTTTATTTTAAGTTATTTAGTTGATTTGTCAATTTTGGTTGATGATTTGATTTGGTTTTAATGAACCTACATGTAGTTACTAAATGTTATGAATAGAAGAAAAGAGAAGAGAACTTATCTTTCACCCCTACCTTAAAACATTTCTAAGGTAGATTGATTAATGAATTTTCCTTAGTGAATATTTTATTATGTGTTTTAATTAATCTTAAGTTTATATTTACTCTAAATAGTCTTATTCAATAAGAAATGCATCTTAAGATTAGTTAAGGTGAATTACTATCACATAACACACAACCATTTATTTCTTTCCACCATGTATACCATCCATATGAATAATCCTAAGCATATTTATACATGTAATGCAAATATTAGCACACTTTGATGATGAATGCTAAGAGAAATGATTTGAAAATTTGGATATTCCATGAATGCATATTTCTATTATGTAGAAGAGGGATTCTTCATCCAGTAACATAATGAACATTCACATGTATAAAAGACATAAGTGAGTACAACACCATTATTTTTTATACTAGGGGAATAAGGTACAAGACTTACTTAAGGGCTATTTAAAGCCTCACAATCCCGGGATGTCCAGACTAATATACCACTTTTCTTAAATACATGTAGATATACAAAAAGAAATAAATGGAAGAAAAATCATGCAAAATATTTTTATTTGTTTGATTTGGTTGTATAAGCTACATGTGTAAATGTGAAGATCCTTCTTAAGTCATAACATGGAAATGCATAGGAGTAGATTTAAGCAAGTGTTGTGTTCTTTTCAAATGAACTATACACTTTGTAAATCCTATTCAGATCTATGTTAAGAGAATAGAAGAAGACAACATAAAACACATCTTATGCTATAATATCATGCAAGCTTATAAGTATTCATAAGTAGCATCACTCCATTCATAATCTTTGATTTATATATTTCAGAAATAATTTTTGGTTTAATAGTGATAATAACCACTCATATTCTTAACTTTATTAGAAACATGTAATTTGACATAAAAGAAAATATTTTATTTAATTGATTTTTCAAAAAATAAAAGTTGAATGCATGATTTCATATGGCAAACAACATTTAGCCTGCTTGGAAAGAAATAAAGAAATGTAAGCATATGACTTCATTCACCCTCATTAATTCTTAAGGACAATCCTATAAAATAAGATCATTTATAATGAATCAAAATTCTTTAAGGATTTTGTTTTTGAATTTGATTTGACTTAGGAAAAATGAAAAGAGTTTGCTGGTCGTAACCCACTTCCCCCATGTGTGGATTGGTTTAGTTTAATTTTTAAAACAATTAGGTTGATTTTATGTTTAGCTTAGGTTAAGGTATGAGTTAAATCCATTAATTATCCGTTACCTATACCACTTTAACATAATTAACCAAGCAATTATGAGCCAACATATGATATACAACCACATGAAATTTAAATCAACAATGCACCTAAGAAATAAAGGGACCTAATGTAATTGGCTCATAATTATTTATTAATTAAGCTAAAAGGTTTAATCAAGTACTTTCATAACCATCATACACATGTCGTTTGATTATGATTTCCTTTGAAGTTCTATTAGTTTATTGAACACCTAAGAACCTACCCAAGAATTAGATGATTAAGTTTTGGAATAGTTTGGTTTTGAATTTGATTAATTAAGCCATTTAATGAAGTGATTAAGTTATTAATCAATTTGCAAATTAATAAAGTGTTTATCTAAATGAAATAAACTTAGGGAAAAAGATTGGAAACGAAATAGTAATCTCATTTTCTAAGTGCATTCATTATTTTATGATGATTAACAAGCTTAATTAATGAATTTATCACTATTTAATAGGTTAATTAATCATTTAATTAATTAAGAGAGCCTCTAATTATTCCAACAATAAATTTCAAGAAAATCATGGGAGGTAGAGATCATCTCACTAATTAACCTTAGGAAGTTTGGAATTAATTGTTAAAGTAATTAAGGAGTAATTAGCCAAATTATATTTCCAACAAAAACCTAAATTGCGTGAAAATTACTTTTCAAAATCAATTGATTTTAATTTTATATTATTCTTCTTTGAATTATCTTTAAAATGAACTTGAGTTTATATTTTTTGGGATTTTTTACAGTTAGTTATGAATTAAAGAAGTTTCATCATTAAAATCGAATTAATTAGAGCTAATTTAATCCCATCAGGCCACGTGGCAACTGACGTGGCACGCTTTCCACGTGATACGATGGGATAGGTAATTTAAGTTATCACATCCATCACTGAGTCAGCTGGCGATAGATGCCCTTTTTCCACGGGCCGTTCGATCTAAGATCGGACCGCCGGGATTAACCTCGTGGTTAAAGCTTAAATTAGAGGGGGATCTATTGTGATCTAATCACAACCGTCTGTTCCAATCACGCGGAATGGATGGTGTGTGATCTGTCTCCTCCTGAGCGGCTAGAGACGGATGTCGTCTATCGATCGTCACTCGACCTGAGCTCCGGTGGAGTTCAAACTCACCCCACACCTTCAGTGAAGCACAACCAATGTATCCAATGGTCAAGATTCAATGGGATTATAATTTTCTTCAAAAAAAGACCAAGCAATTTTTCTAATGGCTATAATTTTGAGCAATACCTCATCAGAGGCTATCATCGACGTTTCCAATAGATGAGGTAGCTTCGTCTAGTTGATAGGAAGCCTTGTTGAAGGTATTAGATCTTGATTTGAAGTGGATGGCTCAGTTGGTTAAGCTCCCCTTCAATGGCGATTGGGCTTGATCAAGGTGATCCTTCCCATGGCTTAGAGACTTGGGAAACAACTTGGTTGAGTTCGACGAGGTCCACTGATGGTGCGTGCAAGCTTAATTTGGTTTTGATGGAGAATTGGATGAGTTGGGATTTGGATTGACCTCCCTTATTTCAGCTTTATGCAAAACCGAGAAGGAGAAATTAATGGAGCTTGGGAAGGGCTTGGAAAAGCTTGGGGAGCTTTGACTCACTCTCCTTGGCACTGTGGAAATGAATGCTTCTCATTTGAGTGGGAATGAGGAAGAGTATATCTCCCCCTCCTTGGATCAGACGGTGAAGACTAGAAATGACATTTTTGATAAATAGGAGAGATTGAGTTCATAGTTTGGGCTGTTTAGCATCCCATGTAGGTCGTTTGATGTAGTGGAGGGAAGGAGAGTGAGTGCTCATGTGCTAGGTGAGTGCATTGGGTGATCCAATTGCTTAATTTCCATTGGAGGGGTCAGTTTGGCTTTGGGTTGGGTCATGGCTAACCAAGCTCATTGGGTTAATTTAAGTTAGGTTGACTAATTAGTCAAATTAGGTCAAACCATGGGTTAGGTCAGGTTCAAATGATCATTTGGAGCCTATTGGTATCATTAGTCTGGTTCAATTTAGTGTATGTTTGGTTTTGGTTCATTTAGGTCAAATGGGTCAAGTTGACCAATTTGACCCATTTGACCCAATTGGATTAGGTCATGGGTTGGTTTAGGCTTGGTTGATCATTTGAAATGTATTGCAAGCTTTGGTTTCAATCAATTTTGGTTTGGTTTGATTTCAAGTTGATTTGACCTTGTAGGTCAAGTTGGGTTCATGGTCAATTGAGCTAGGTTGGGTCCAGTTGGCCAATGGAATCTTTGGCCAAGTTCAACAATCAATTTAGCATGAATTTGACCCATTGGTTGCAATCAATTTGGCATAGATCAAGATTTGACCCATTTTGACTTTTTAGGTCAATTTGGGTCAACTTAGGTCAAGTGGCCAATTAGACTTGGTTTGGCTCAATTGATGGCTTGGTCAAGTTCAATAATTGATTATAGATTAGTTTAGATCAATAGTTTCAATCAATTTGATTTATAGTAAATTTTAGATTTTCTAGGTTTCATTTGGGCTAAATGTTGACTTAGTCAAAGGCTAAGTTTGACTTGGTTTGACCCAATTTGAGTGATTAATCATCCTAGGATGATTGTTGCTCACAATGTGAGGCATAGATGGGCTTAGTTCAATTCAATTTGGGTTGGATTAGAATTTGGCTCAAAAAGGTCCTTTAGGTCACTTTGGGTCAAGTGAACTTAAGTGGGTTAATTGGTTTGACCAAAGCTTGATTCAAATTGGTTGAACTCACATATGGACTTATGATGGAAATATAAATCCAATTGCAAGTGATTTGGAGTCAAATGGATTTTGATTCATTTGACAATTTCAAGTCAAAAGGGTGAACATGGATTTGACTTGCGTTAGTTTGATTTTGGTTTGGTGATTGTAATTTATGTTTATATTTGGGCATATGATTGCAGGAGTGATTATTTGAAGAGAAAATCTAAAGGTTTGGATTGATTTGATAATTATTTGTCTAAGTTCAATGATTTGACTTGAAAGAATATAAGTTGGATTTAAGTTGGATTTGGATTTGGATTTGAGTTTTGAATTTAGTTTTGGTTATTTGAATTTATATTTCATTTATATTTGTGAATATAAATAAGAATATAAATGGTTTATGAGAGAATCTTTTAACTTTAGAGTGATTTGGATTTTATTTGGGCTAAGTCCATAAGATGAAATCAAAAGGGCTTAGAAAGATTTTGGATTTGGAGTTGATCATGGGTTTCAATCATTTGGAATTGATTCTTGATTTGGATTTTGGATTTGATTTAAGATTTGAGAAAGTTAATTGAGTTGGAATTGATTTAAGATTTGAGTTTTTGAATTGATTTATGATTTGAGAAAATTAATTGAGTTGGAATTTATTTGAGATTTGAATTTGAAGTTTGGTTTGAAAGAAGGAAGCAAGGAATGGGTTTAGGCTATAGGCTAGGCAAGTCCTCCTAATACCCCTAAGGCATAATCTATTCCTATGGCTAACTCTTCTAAGTCTCTAGGGTTAGTTTAAGTGTTTACCTAATCACTAAAAGTGTCTTGAGACTAGGAAACTCTCAGTGTCTGGAGGAGTCCTATGTCTAAGATGGAGAAGTTGAGAGCTCACTCCAAAAGTGAATCAACACTCCAAGGAGGTCATTTGATTACCTCACTTCCCTAATTAACAATGATACATAGCTATTTAACTTCATTCTTATGTATTTTTTGCATAGAATCTAGATATAGGTTTAAATTAATATGATAAAATAATTTAATCAAAATAAAATTACAAACTTTAAATGTATATGTTCATATTCACCATTTAAGTGTGCTAAGACATAATGCATGTATAGGTATGCTTAAGGATCTAATCATATGCATGCTACATATGATGGAAAGAAATGAATAAACATGTGTTATGTGATAGTAATTAATTTCAATTAATCTTAAGATGCCTTTCTTATTGAAAGAGATTTTTTAAAGTAAAACTAAACTTAAGATTAATTAAAATATGTAATAAGCCATTCATTAAAAAGAATTGATTAATTAAAATATTTTAGATATGACTTAAGGTAGGGATAAAATAGAGTGATCCTTTCTTTTCTTCTCCTTATAACACTTAGTTGTTAGGTGTCAACCAAGTGAAACAAAACAAAATATTAAGTAAAATTTGTAATTCAATTAAATTATTTAAAATAAAAACAACCTTTATAATTAAATCCTTTCATACTTAGAAATATATAACAAAGCCTAATTAAGGCATACCACACAAGCCTTAATACACACAATTTAAAATTAAGTCATCACGTTTAGCTTTATGTTACGGTGGTGCATGTTGTGATGAATGTCTTGTTTTATGATGTATTATTTTATACTGGATGTTAGGGTGTATGCTTTATAGACTAGATGTTAGATCATGATTAGCCTAATCATATTTTCTACAGGATATTATGCTTAAGGGGTGCTTGAAATAAATATAAATGCTCTCTTTTACAGATTGCTTAACCCCTAAGCATAATCTAAATCAGGGCAGGTGGACTTGATTACCCATGTGCAGGGTGCTAAGTCTAGATTATTCACATAATTGTTTGGGTTGTATAGTGTGTTTAGCTAACACTTATTTTGCTGGTGTAATTAGATTTACTTTTCTAATTTTTAATGTACTTTTGTATTTGGAATTAGGAATAATGTTATGGGGGATTAGGATGGGCAATGACTAGAATGTTTTGTCCTGAGAGGCCCTATGATGCCTTTGAATGAAGCACATCCAAATGAAGAAATGAAGGAAATATGCAGATAAGAAGACCCCCATAGCATTTATTCATTTGTATAATTTATAATTATTATTTCATATACCAGGTTGTATAAGGGTAGAGCTCGACAACCCATTTCTCTTTTGTATGCACGGTAAGACTCATATTATTCTTTATTAGATTTATAAAATTATTTGATATTTTGTGTACAATTGCACAATATAAATGACATTCTTTTTTTATTTATTTATGAATGGTAATTTAATGTGTAACCTGGATCTGATTAGGCTCTTAGGGATATCAAAATGAAGTGCCAAAAATTAAATAAAATTTGAACAAATTTGCATTAGACGAAGTCATTACTTATACCACTTATACTCTAGTCTTTTAGGGAGTGGGTTTAACGACCTTAGTTTCTTTCTAAATAATAATAACCTAATCATCTTGCAAAATCATATGACTTGCCTACATGGTTTTAAAGTGTCTGAGCACTCCATGCGGTTATAAGTCCAACAGTCTGGTAGTTTACTCTCTCATGTGGAGGTAAACTATATACCCATTTTGACTTAGAATTAGGACATGCTTTAATCCTCACTAAAACTCTCTAGAGTTAGGATTTGAGGTTGATGTTTTCTTCAAGATACAAGTATAAATCCTCACCTCTTAGGCATTTCCATAATCTTGTGTTGTGGGATTATAAGTCCAAGCTTTCTAATAAAAATTCAACTCAAACAAATCATCCTCTTCAATTTCAAACATATAAAGCCCATCCATAGGATAGATTGGGATGCTCACTAGATTTTCTAGTATCATGAGCATTCCATACTTCTCACCTTTTAGCTTCAATAATAAGTCTCTCCTTTTTTATCCACCCCATTTGATTCTCTAATATAGCTATTTATTGATAGTACTATCTTTGAAGATAATAATTACCTATATTAATCGAGAGTATTCTTAAAGAATTCACTTTCCTTATGATATAATTAACTATGGAGGCTAGCCCCTATAGAGAACTTTATAACCCAGTTTAAATAAATCCTACTTCATTTATCCATATAAAGAAGGAGAAAAATCTCTAGTATATTCGAAGACCCATCATGCCTTAGGAGTCATTATTAGATGATTAGGTCCATTATAGGGTGGTGATGTCTATCTTTTGAGATGGTGCACTATTCTTTAATATCATACTCGATTACCTTAATAACTACACCCTCAGATCTGCGTGGTGTCCTCCATACACATATTCAAAAATAAACACCATGGTCCTTAAGGCATAACCTAATCCTATGATTAGCCCTTCTAAGTCTCTAAGCTTAGGTTATGGGTTCACTTAATCTCTAGAAGTTTCTTATGACTAAGGAAGTCTTATTGTCTATAAGACTTCTAAGTTTAAGATCAGGAGATTGTGAACTCACTCCAAAAGTGAGGTCAACAGTTATTCAACAGGGCCTCATCTTTACTAGACGAAGATACCTCAAGCGTTCAAGCAATCGATCTTAGCTCCGATGAGGTAAATTCATGAAAATTGAGCTTTAGGCAAAGTGACATTGGAGCTTTATAAATAAAATTTGCTTGTGAGCCAATCTTAGCTGTTGGATCTTTGTGGATCTCTCGCGCAAAGGTGTGGGTTGTTTTAAAGTGAATCTGAGCCCGGGTGAGCTCAGATCAAATAATCGATGGTGGATGAGCACCATTGTTCATCATTCACAAGCTAATAGATCATGCACCATTCATTTCAAATGATTGAAATGGATTAATCCTATTTAACTGTTGATTCGATCATGGCCATCCAATCTTAGATAGGATGCCTCACGAGAAATTATGACCTGCCTCCATTCAAGTCAGCCACAAATGTGACTATTTAAATAGCCAATCATGCATCAACATGTGGAAAGTGCGCCGCATCAGCACGCCATGTGGCGCCAACGGGATTAAGGTTTAATTAAGGCTAATTAGCTAGTTTTTAAGGCTAAAACTTTCATGATTCATAACAAATTATAAAAAAATCTAAATAATACAAATAAAGGCTCTTTTTAAAAATATTCCAGAGAAAATTAGCCTTAATTAATTTTGAACAGTAATTTAAGCTTAACTAAGATTTAATTAAAAGTTAAGTACCCTAATTACTCCTTAATTAATTAACTAATAAACCATAAACTTTTTGAGATTATTTAAGGGGATAACCTCTACCCCCTATTTTTCTTTGGATTTATTGGTTAATTAATTGAGAAAATTGATTAATTATGCCTTAATAACCTTCTTAACTTAATTAAGTGATAATTAATCATATGAATAGTAACTTGCTTAATTAATTGGTCATTTATAACTGTTTAATAGTGAGGAGTCTTAGGGAATTGAATTGGGGTATCTATCCTATTCTTTTCTCTAAATTTCCTTCTCTTTTTCACGAGAAATTAATTAAGAATTAATGGATTAATTAATTACTTAATTTGTTTAATTAAAATTTAAAATACATGTGAACCTAAATAATTGAGGGATAGATCTTTAGGTGTTTAGTAGTCTAAAGAGATTTAATGAAATTATGATTTACCCATATGTGTGGGGAAATCATAAAAGTAATTAAGTTTCATAATCTTAATTAACTATTAATTGTGAGCCAATTGCATTAGGCCCTTCATGTCATTGGACCATTGCTAATTTACTTTTCAATTCATTTGCAAATTATATTGGCTCATAATTATTTGGATAATTACTTTAAAGTAAAATAGGTAAGGGTTAATTAATTAATTAATTCATATCTTATCTTAATTAATCCATAAAATTAACCTAATTACTTTTTATTAAATTAAATTAACTTACAAATATGGGATGATATTAGGATTAGCACACCTCTTCCTTTATATTCCTTAAATCAAATTAAACATCAAATTAAAAATGACATTAAAAAACTTTAATTTTCCTTAAGTAATTTTATTTGATATGATTATCCGTAGGAAGTAATTTGATTGAATGAAATCATATGTTTATGTTTAGTTACTCCACTCCAATCATATTAAATGCTGTATGTCATTTGATTCATGCATTCATCATTTGTAATTAATTAAATCAAATGGATTCCTTTATGTCAAGCTTACATGTGTTGATTTAATTTAATATATGTGTGGCTATTATCACTATTAAATCCAAATGTATTTTTTCAAAGCTTATAAATGAATGATTACATATGCTATGAATGCTAGTTATAAATATATAGGAAATCTATGTGATTATACCTTAAGTGTATGTATTGAAGCTTTCTCTTCTTTGATTCATGTGTTAGCTTTACATGCATTTGAATGTTAATAAGTATATAGTCTAGACATCCCGGGAATACAAGGCATTAGTTAGCCCCAAGGAGGTCATTTGATTACCCCACTTCCCTGGTTAACAACGATAAGTACTTATTTGATTTCATTTACATGTATTTCTACATTAGAATTTGAATAAGAACTTTAATCCACATGCATAAATGTTTCAATCAATTAAAAATATAATCTTTGCATGGTTTTACTTTCTTTACTTTGTATACATCCATATGTATTTGAGAAAATAAATATTTAGTCTGGACATCCCAGGAATACGAGGCTTTAAGTAGCCCTAAGGAGGTCATTTGATTACCTCACTTTTCTGGTTAACAATGACATGTACTAGCTTATGTTTCTTATACATGTGTGTGTGTATTTAGTTATGGAATTAGAACCCCTTTTCTTTTATCAAATACATGCATTTGCAATTGTTCAATTGATTGAATTAAATGACCATGTGATTTGAAGCTCTCTTTCTTATAATTCATGTATGAAAATTTATATGTTTAAATGCAAATGGTATATAGTATGGACATCCCAGGAATACGAGGCTCTAGCTTTCCCCAAGGAGGTCATTTGATTACCCCACTTCCTTGGTTAATAATGACCCGAACCTATTTAATTTCATCCCTATGTATTTTTGTAAAACAATTTTGATAAAGCTTTAAATTAATATGACAAAATACTTTAATCAAATGAAAATATTAAACTTTAAATGTACATACTCACATCCATTATTCAAGCATACTAAAATATATTCTATGTGTAGGCGTACTTAGGTCTTAATTATATGCATGTTACATGTGATGGAAAGGAATGAGTTAACATGTGTCATGTGATAGTAATTAAATCAAATTAATATGTAGATGCCTTTTATATTGAATATAATTATTTGAACTGAACATAAACTTAAGATTAATTTAAAATGTGTAATAAGCTATTCATTAAAGAGTACTAATTAATTAACATGCTTTAGAAGTGACTTAAGATAGGGATGAAAGAGAGTAATCCTCTCATTTTCTTCTCTTTATAACACTTAGTTATTAAGTGTGATCATATGAAACAAAAGAAAACACTAAGTAAAATTTTCAAATCAATTAAACCACTTAAAGTGAAATCAACCTCTTATGATTAATAACCCTTTCACATTTAGAAAATCATAACCTTAATGCTTAGTTAGGATATACCAAACAAGCTTTAACACATACATTAGAACTAAGTCATCTAGCTTTATGTAAGGGTGATGTATAGTATGATGTATATTTTATTTTGTGATGTTTATTTTAGACTGGGTGTTAGGGTGTATTTTTCGTAGACTGGATGTTAGGCCGATATTAGTCTGATCATGTTTTCGGTAGGGGATTATGTTTAAGGGGTGCTTAAAATAAATATAAAAGCTCTTTTTTGCAGGTTTCTTAAACCCCTAAGCATAATCCAAGCTATGACAGGTGGGCTTGGTTACCCATGTGCAGGATGCTAAGTCCAAATTATAAAATAATTGCTTGGGATTGTATGTGTGTTCAGCTAACACTTATTTTGTAGGTATAGTTAGATTTGCTTTTCCTATTTTCAATGTAATTTTGTATTAGAAATTAAGATTACTGCTATGGGGTTTACAATGAGCATTGGCTAGAAGGCTTTGTCTTGGGGTGATGCCTTGAAGCCTACTAAATCAAGTGAAGAAATGAAGACATGAAGACATAAATAATAAAGATTTGAAGACCCCTATAGCATTTATTCATTTATAAATTATAATAATTCTTTCATATTCTAGGCTGTATAAGGGTAGAGCTCGGCTACCTATTTTCTCTTTTCGGATTGTACGGCGATAATCGACCGCACTAGCTTCTTATTCTTTTGCGGTATCTATAAAATTATTTGATGTTATGTTTAGCTTATGCATTAGAAATTACATTCCTCTCCATAATTTCTTTATGATTGATGTTTGTTGTATGGCTTGTATACGATTAGGATTTTAGAGAAAAATAAATCTTTTACCCAACTACAACTCATAACTAAAGTTTTAAATAACTCATAACCTCACATAAAGCCTAGAAAATAAATAAAGATAATTAAAATATTTAGCAACCTCTTAGCACAATGTTGTATGGCTCACATCATGCATGCATATTACTTCACTCTTGCTAAGAGAGGATTTCCATCCTTGTACGATAGGGGAAGACTTGACCTTTGAGGTTCTCCTCTGTGGAAGAAAACACCTCTTTCCCACTGATTCAACACATAATCCATTTTCATCATGCATTTAGGTGTAAGAAATCATATGGCCTTTATTAAAATGAAGTGTCAAAAAATTAAATAAAATTTAAAAATATTTCTCATTATATTAAGTCATTACTTATACAACTCATACTCTAGTCTCTTAAAAAATGGGTTTAAAGACTTTAGTCTCTTTCTAAATTAATAACAACCTAACTAATCTTGCAAACTTATATGAGTTTCTTACATGATTTTAAAGCATAGGAGGAGTTAGTGGCTGACACTCTAGGTGGTTATAAGTCTAACAGTCAAGTGGTTCACTCTCTATTGTGGAGATAATTCTTATGCTCATCTTCACTTAGATTTAGGTTGCACTTTGGCTCTTATTAAAGCTCCCTAGATTTAGGATCTGAGGTAGTTATTTTCTTCGGGCTACAAGTATAAATCCTTACCTCTTAGGCATTTACCTAACCTTATTTTGGTGGATTATAAGCCCTAGTAATCTAATAAATTTCAACTATAACAAAATAAATCTCTTCACTTTCAAAATTATAAAGCCCAACCATATG
This sequence comes from Cymbidium sinense, assembly GCA_021442155.1. Lineage (NCBI taxonomy): Eukaryota > Viridiplantae > Streptophyta > Magnoliopsida > Asparagales > Orchidaceae > Cymbidium > Cymbidium sinense. Next base: position 154,967,693 of record CM038217.1, on the reverse strand, counting down.
ATAGATTGGAATGCTCACTAGGTTTCTAGTATTATGAGCATTCCCTACTCATTTACTTTGGCTTCTATAATAAGTTTTCTCCTTAATCTTTCCCATTTGATTTTCCAAATATGACCAATTTATTGATAGTCTTATCCTTGAAATATTTGGAGACAAATAATTGTCTACTTTAATTTAAGGAACTCATCTTCTTTAGGATGTAATTAACTATAGAGGCTTTCTCTATAGAAAACTTTAGAACTCTTAATATAAACCCTATTTTATTCATCCATGTTAAGCAGAGGAAAAATATCTTGTACATTTGAAGACTCATTATGCCTTAGGAGTCCTTATTAGGTGATTAGGTCTATTAAAGGGTGATGTCTCCATCTTTTGAGATAGTATATCGTACCTCAATATCATACATAATCATTTCAATAAGTACCTTCTCAAATCTGCATGGTGTCCCTAATGTACATCCAAAAATAAACACCAAAAAATATACTTAAAAAATTGATCAACAATAAGAGACGGACACCATCCCTTTCGCCACTCGATCTAAACTCTCCTGAACTCATTTGATGGAAAAATTAACTTTAAATCAATCAGAGAATGAATCTAATGGAATGTTATGGTGGTAATCGCATGAAATTAAAATTCACTTCTAAAAAGATGAGAAATTCTATGCATTTTTATAGTTGGACGAAATTTGCCTCATCAGAGCTTAAGACTGGCAGTCTATGGACTAAGGTAGCTTCATTTTGAAGAGGCAAAGCCTTGTTGTGAAGCTCATGTGTTGCCTCCCTGGTGTTTGTCCTCTGGACCAAATGTCATCATAAAGCTCATCGAAGTTGATCAAACTCAATGTTTTGGTGATCTAATCGATTGATATTTGATTTATTTTGGTTTGTCAAAACTAGGGAAAGGTGTAAAAAGAGTGAATTTGATTTGGTTAAAGTTGGACGGAGTGGAGGCTCGAGCTGAGGAAGGAGCTCTTCTCGTCGGCATTCTGGTGCATAAGGAGCTTTGTGGATGCTTGGGGATTAGTCGGGATCATCTGAGGAAGGTCATTGTGAAGTTTGAATGGGGAGAGGAGGTGTATACCCTTCTCCCCATGTGAACCAAGCAAAGCGGTTGGTTCAGGCCATGGCATCCTACTGATTAGTGGGAGTGGCCAAAAATGGCATGGGGCTGATGAGGTGGAGGTCTCCCAGTGGTTGTGAGAGTTTGGTGGCTAGTAGTGAGAGGGACATGTCCCTTGGGCTGAACTAAGGGTCGACCAAGGTGAGAGAGACCTCACCTTGTACAATGGCTGAGTACAATAGCTTTGGGCCAGGTCTAGTCAACATGGGGGAGCTCAAAGCATGCTAAAGTGGAGGGAGGAGTTAGACATTTTTATTTTAGAATTTTGTTTTATTTAGAACACTTGATTCACTTAGTTTAACCTGAATTAGGTTCACCTTTGGTTGGGTCCACTTGGGCTGGTCAAAGGGGACCTAAGAATAAAGTCATGCCAAGTTTGATTGGGTTTTGACTCGATTTGGTTGAGTTTGACTCAATTTGATCCACATAGGTTAATTTGGGTTCAATTGGGCTAAGTTGACCAATGGACCAAATTGGGTCAAGAGGATACTTGAGTTATGTTCAATTGATCATTTGGAGTGTATTGGTGCAATTGATTTGATTCAATTTAGAGTTAATTTAGATTTGATTCATATGAATTTATTTAGGCCAAATGAGTCAAGTTAATCAATTTGATGAAATTGAGTTAGATGAAGGGTTGGTTTATGCTTGATTGATCATTTGGGAGTGATTGTAGGTGTTAGTTTGAATTGATTTGGATTATGATAGATTTTGGTTTAATTTGATCCTTTAGGTCAATTTAGGCCAAGTGAGTTAATTAGGTTGGTTTAGTCAAATTTTCTTAAATTGGTGATCAAAGTGTGTTCAAGAATCAATTTATGATTGATTTAATGAATTTGATGCAATCAATTTGGGTTAGAATATGATTTAACCCAATTTGATCCTCAACTTGGGTTAGGTGGTTATATTGGTTTGATTTGATCTAATTGATTGTAACTGAATAATTAAGGATGATCAACAATCACTATGGAAGAGTTTGGATGAGTTGGTTTAGTCCAATTTGGGTTGAATTGAAGTTTGAACCAAGTTAATCATTTATGTTCAATTGGATCAAGTGTACCAATTGGGTTGAATTGGTATTAATTAGTTGAGAGGGGTTCAATGATGAATTTAGAGTTGATTGATGGCTTTAAATGCAATCAATTTGAATTATATTTGATTTTGCCTCATTTAGACCCTTTAGGACAATGGGTCGACTTGGTTTAATTAGGTCAATTGGCTTAATCCAAGGGATTGGAATGAATTAGAATGATTGATTAAATATTTGGTGCAATCACTGGGCTTGAAATAGGTTAATTTGGTTTGAATCAAGTTGAATCAAGTCCATGGAGTTCAAAAGGGCTAAGTTAGGTCAAGGGCCAAGTTGATTTGGTTTGGCCTAATTAGATTGGACTCAAGGCTCAATCAAGCTCAATTAAGATTCAAATGGACTTGAATGAGTTGGGTTTCAATTGGGGTTGAGTTGATTTTGGGTTTTAGCCCCATTGAATCCAAATGGGTTATGTTGGGTTAACTTAGTTACTTAACCCAATTGAACCGTGATGGATTGTGTTGAGCCTAGGTCAAATTGGTTTTAGCTTGAGATTTGATTGACAATCATTTGATTTAGGTTGGTCAATTGGTTTGGTAGAGGATTCAATTGGGGTTAAGGTAGATAGTACTTTACATATCTTAAGTTAAAGCCTAGTCCTAAGGTTAGATCTTCTAAGTCTCTAAGCTTGAGGTGAGTGTTCTCCTAAGCAATAAGAGTGTCTTAGCACTAGGGAAGTTTTAGTGCCTAGATGGATTCTATATCTAAGAAAGAGATAGTCAACCTCACTCCGAAGTGAGGTCAACACATTGCATCTTAGGATAAAGAAGTTCAAGGATGTTCGCATCATCTACTATTATCTACTACAACTACGGGTTGCAATGTTGTATATATACCTCACACAAAAAAGACAATTATAAAAGAAGATTTTATAAGTGTCCTATAAATAAAATACAAAATAACTGCAAGTTCTTTAGATGGGCTGACCACCAATAGGACGCAACTTTAGATGATGAGCATACATGGAGAGCACAATTAGAGAGAAAGATATTTGAGAGATTTGACCATTTGAAGTAATAGCTTAGTATCATATTGACATTGCTTATTACAATTATAATTTATTTTTTTATGATATTCAATACAGTATGATGCATACTCCTCTTGTGAGATATGAACTTTTGGCCATGTATGATCATTCGAGATTGTCTTTTTGTATTTCATTTGATGTTATTTTTCAAAAACATAGAAAAATCAAATTAAATGATTACATAGTTTATAAATTATAAAATGCATTTCCATGAAGTTATTAATAGAATTTAATTATTTATTATTTATATTGAAATATTATTCAACATTTACTTAACTCTTTGTTTACTCGCTATCAAGATTTATGAATTGTACAATAATCTTTTATTTATATTTTCACATCCTTAAATATCATTTTTTCGTCCTTCTAATGTTAATTTTTTAATTTAATTAATTATTATATACTATTTAAAAACATATATAAGATGTATAAATTGTATCAAAAGTATGGTTTTGAATTATATTTTCAAAAATAGGTTTGTCTCATGTTCGTATTCTTATGTCCCTATTGGTGCATCCTCAATGACATCAAATCGTTCATTCCTAGAAAGTAAAGGTATCCAAATATAAGAAAGAAAAAAGAGTAAATGTACTAAAATTCTTTATAAATGATAAAAATTAGGGAGATAGATAGATAGATAGATAGATATAGATAGAGAGAGAGAGAGAGAGAGAGAGAGAGATAATAACTCTCCGATACTAAAACTTTTCACATCAAAAATATCATCATCCTCACTTTTTAAGAGTGTAATTTAAAAGTGAAATTTTCCTTTTTAAGCATAGGAAAATATTGCAGTCCAAATTAAAAAAAAAACTTTGTCAAAGTCATGCTTGCTTGTAATTTCATCTATCGTTTATTGTGGAAAATAATGTATCGTAATTTAGATTTACTATATCTAAAGCATCAAGTGGAATTGTCATAAAAAACTATCATAATGCATTATCATATGATTTTATTTATTTTAATTTATCAAAAAAAAAAATTCTCTACTATGCATGAAATGGTAAAACAATTTTAGACTATAAAATGGGAAACATTATATTTTTCTATAATCAATAGTATGAAAGTTAAATAAATTTTTTTAGTTCACCATTCTCTTTAGTTGTTCCTTCTACTTTGATTAATTAGATCATTTTTTATAACCTATGCTCATATTAAAGAATAATCGGTTTCCAATCAGTATAAGAAGTAGGTACATCAAACATTTGAAATGTTCATTGCTAGATTTCAAAATTGAAAGATATATCTTAGAAAATATGATAATTATCATATAGCATATCACGAAATGAAGGTTTTTTTATTTTTATTTTAAAAATATTTTGGTGTCTTCTTCTTCTTTTTTAATGATGCTTTAATTTTGCTACCTAAAATACGTTAAAATTTATTCAAAGCTTTTGCTCTAACCTAAACTTTCTCAAACCCATTTCAATAGACTAAACTAAAAGAAACCTTTGCACTTGAAAGATCTCCTCATGATTATATTTAAATGATGAGAATTTATTATTGAAAACTTTTGGCTCTATTACTTTTCCATTACAATTCAATAATTTTAGAACCAAGACAAAGTTACATGCAAGATGTTGAAAGCACATCATCTTAAGCATTTTGAGGATGACTTTAGCTTCATGAGTATGAAATAGAACCTTCCACTTTATATCAATGTATTCAGGGGCAGAACCAATTCATTTTTAGGTGGCAATATTTTAAATAATTAAATAATAATCATAATAAGCATAATTAAATAAATAAAATTATATAATATTTTTAATTTTAGAAAAATACGAACAATTAGTAAGATAAAATCATCAAATTTATAAGAGAAAATTATAAATAGATAAAAATGTGAAAATTATAGCCTATAATTTATAGTTTACTCACCTTCTTAAGATTAAATATATAAATTAGTTTTGCCCAAAATTTATAGACTAAATTATTTGATGACTACAAAAGTTAATAAAATATCAAAATCCTCTTTATCCATTTTTGAAATACTAAGCACAAAATAATTTTCTTAAAAAAATTTATATGAAGTCGATCAATTTAAGTAATTTATGAATTTAATTAACATTAATATTAATTAATATGTGCTTATTAAATATTTTTTAAAAAATTGTAATATTAATATATAAATATAAATATAATTTATAAGAGGAATATAACTAACAATATAAAAATTATTTTAAAAAATTTATGATTTAAAATTATTAAAAAATTAAAAAATATAGATTATAACTAGATTACATGAGTTAAAAATATTGATTACATGAGATTACAATAAGCTAAAATTAAATTCATTTTAAGATGTGTATATAATACTATATGCTAATATTTATTTCAAAATTATTCTTAAGGTGAGAATTATTTTGAGGATGGGCAAAATTATAAACTTGTCCATCTAATTGAATAAAATTAATATTTTTAAGCTGAGCAAATGTGCAAATTATAAAATTCTTCATCCCATTACATAAAATTAATATTTTCAAATGCCCACCCTCTGCATCACTTGGGTCCGCCCCTAAATGTATTAAGTACACTAATGGGGAGAAAATGATTATAACCTTTTTATTTCTATGAATATGATTGATATTTGTGAAGATGCTAAATATTTTTTCTCAAAGAAAAAGCTAATCTATTTAGCAACCCCTTTATTTGGTTTTGATTTGAAGTAAGCTCCTCTGGCATTCTATCCTTCTATCATCAATGTAAGAAAAAGAAAAAAATTTCTCAAAGATGAGCTCAAGAATTGATGATCCACATATTATAAAAAGATAATGTTTCTACCCTTCCATTCCATATGATCATACTTTATTATAGCTCTTTTGACAATTCAATTGAAGATCTATCAAAATTCTGCCCTTCCAAGAGAAAATTTAAATTTAAATTACAAAAGATTTCTTTATTTTGAAAAAAAAAAATCATATTTTGAACATTGATCCTTATTACACGACTTTAAAAATTGATATTATATATTACTCTGATTCCAATGCATTATCATTGAGATCTTTCTTCTATTAACATATTCGGAATTTTTTATTCTTTTTTTTTTTTTTGTGAAGATATGTACATGCAACATATAGAGAGAAATAAAGAAAATATAATTTTATTCTATGTTATACTGATATGATGTTGTATTTCAACATAGAAAGACTCAGATCATATACAAATTAGCTCTATACAAAGTAATTAAAAACACATTTTTCAAATATGAAATTTCATCTACATTGCATTTTATTGAGAATGTTGAGAAGATTAGTTTTTCTTTTGATAAATTAAAATGACTGCTAAGTACATTTGAGTCACATGTATTTGTAGTGTATGTATTTGCGTGTATAATTTTGAGAGCAATTCCTCTCATTATTTTCATGTAAAAGGTTATTTTCTTTATTTCATGTTGTTCGTTTTTGACCATGTAGCAAATTTAAAAACTGTGTTACATTTGATAAACTCTATGTTAATGTTGTATACTTACCTACTCCAAATCATTCTCCATGTCAAAGACGAAGTTGGTTTGGCTTGCTAATCAGTTTTCATAAAAAACGTAACAATAATAAAATATTATTAATTTATTTTTCCAAATTAAAATGATGAAAGTAAAAAAAAATACTCATAATTCAAAACTATTCATATTACATGTTTCTTTTTTTTTTAAAAAAAGATTAAAATAATTGAAAACTAATTGGTTTGACATGCTTTTTTTAAAAAGATTAAGATATTCAATTTAAAAAAGCGATGGTGTAAACCAAATTGAAGGGGGCCAGTTTGGCATTGAATTGGAGTTAAGAAAATAGTGAAAGCAGTTATTATGAAGATCAAAAAATCCAGCATCACGATCAGTTTCCTCTTGCGACATGTACTCCCAATGATCAGTAAAGTATATGCAGTTTGGTCTGATTCCAGGAGCAACTGTGTGATGCACAACGAAGGTATTATTACAGCCAATGAACAATGAGCAATCCCCCAAGTCCTTAATGGAGATCCATTGAGAGGAGGAACAAGAATTAGCAGCAATAGTCGGCACAAACCTAAAAACAGAGATCCCGATTGTCTTCGCTGTATCACTTTTAGAAATCTCCTTCTCAATACAATCAATCTTCCTCTCGACTTTTAGAAGAGTTCCCGACAAAAAGGCAATGTAGTTCTTGGTTTCAGAAGATATCACTTCCGGGTTTCGTGACGCCTTGCAGACCAATTTAACATCTTTTCCATTAAGGTCAAATGTCAGTACTGCTGACAAATGTGTGATGGCGTAGAACCTTTGTTCTTCTTCGTTAAAATAAACATCGTCAAACTCCTCCCACTCGTTCATGTAGTGGCCCTCCCACTCGTTCATGTAGTGGTTAGATGGTAATCGTGGGCCTAGAACCCAAGTCCGATCAATAGGCCTTTTGAAGGCCAAAAGTTTTGGATAGCCATAGATAACAACAGCAGTTCCGGACGGATCTTCAGAGGAGATAACAATCTTTCGAAAATATACTTCGCGGAACATTTTCGCGCTTGGGCAGAAGGATGGATAAATTTCATTACTGTAGAACTCTATAGAGCCGTCTGCACCATATTCAGGCTTTATTCTATGGAATTCTTCTTCTGGAATTGTGAAGAGAGATGGGAGGGATATTTCAGCTTTTGTGAGCGGATTGAAAAGGTGCGGTTGCAGATCTGTTTTATCAAGTGTCACAAGCCATCCATCTTTGGAGCCGATGCAACGACGGCCTGAGATGTGACTACTGAGGGAGGAGAAGCAGCGATGGTAGTCATCGCGGCCGCCTTCTTCGATGGTAAGATCACGGAAGATGAGTGTGTCGGAGGCCTCTCCAGCATCGTTGGGAAGTAGCAACCATGGAGAGGGAGCGAAGCGGAGTCTATGAGCGCTATTAGCAAGAGCATAATTCCACGAGGTGCATATGATGGAGCAGCGGAGAAAATCGACAACGGGCAAGTGCGATGAGATGCAATGTAGGAGATCCGCCGGAAGATTAGACCATGCCATGTAATGTAAATTATGCTTTTCCGCTAATCAATGTCCAACGTTTCTAGCTCTACAACGCTTATATGGTTTTGAAATTTCTAAATTTCACGGAGATGCTTGAACCCTAATCGCACATTCAAACCTATTTTAAACTAAAATTAGGAAATTAAACTAATTTTAACAAATCTAAATATATACTAAATTATGCGGACATGGCACATTTCTTGTGGGAGCTTGAAATAGATCACGTTCAGTTTTTGAACTTAAACAAGAAAACTGCGATTGAGGCTCTGAAATGTAAGATTATTATTATTATTTTCAGCAGAGTTAATAAAATTTAATCTGCTGTTATCGTGATAAAAAATATTGCAGCCCAAAATTAAACATAAGCCTTTGTCAAAGTGATGCTTTAGATTTCATCGATCTTTTATTGTGAAAAATAGTGTGTCGTGATTTAAATTTACTAAAGAGTCGACATAAAAAAATATCATAATACATAATCATGCGAGTTTATTTATTTTTCTCTCTCCTTGCAATTTTAAAATATAAATTGAGAAACATAATAATTTCCTGTAAGCCCTGAGCTGCTCTTTTGTTTTTCAGATCCAAATTTGCTGGTTTGTTTATGTGGTTTTTTTTTTTTTTTTTTTTTTGAAAGAAGCAGATTTTACAACAAAAAATAAAAAAAGGAAAACGAGATAAGAGTCAATGAGACTCCCCTGAACTCAGAAAAAGGGAAAAGCCAACAAACATCTATGGCCAAAACAACACAATTCTCACAGCCACCTAAGCCTGATAAAATAAAACACGACTCTTCAACGGCGACCTACACTGCCATCTAAGAATCCAAAAATAAAGGCAACAAAGACTCGAGATTCATCAAAGATGCAAAACCTGGACCAAAAAAGGATAGCAAGGTTGCAAAGCAGGTCACCAGGATGAAGAATATGTCTGGAAGAAGAATCATTCAGGCAACAACGAGGATCAACCTCAGTTAAAGCCAAAAATCATCATCGTCCACGGAAACAAAAAATCCACTACGAAAAATCGCACAAAATTGCCATAGAAGCAACCAATAGTAGAAGAAGGGCACTGGGATTCAAAATTCTTCCACTGCTCCAAAAGTAATCGAACAAGAGCCGACCAACTTGATTTAAACTTCCACCTCCTCAACTTAGAAGCAATCTAGGATTTGATTTGGGAAATCAAACCAAAAATGGGGAGAGCGTCACGAAGTTGATACCTTCGATTTCGTTCCTTCCAAATATAATATACTGTCATAGCAATGATTAGATAACTTAACCTCTTCAGGGCTTTATGTTCCAAGTTAGAAGAGGAGCTAAGCACTTATGGCAAGGTCATGGTCAAAAGGAAAAAAGAGCCATTGGGCAAAAGATGCCTGATCAAAAACATGAAAAAGGACATAAAAAAAAAGATGAGCATGAGTTTCGTTAGTCCCATTACATAAACAACAAGGGCTATTTGGGCCCAAACCCTTGGCAGAAAAAACATCTGAAGTCTTAAGAACTCCCAGGAAAGCCATCCAACAAAAAATGGCTTGATTAATAGTCATTCCTTTAAACCATATTTCCTCATCCCAACTAACTCTTGGTAAGCTATCAAAAATAGAGAGTTTAATTAAGTTAGCTGAGATATTGTTATACCCCTTCCATAGTATAGAGTCACCCTCCAACAAAATGGGAACTCTCCAAATTTTGTCAAAGCATAAAAGAGATCTAATTTTCAACCTTTCTGGAAGATTCAATTTTCCATTAAGAAGGATAACCTCAATAATGTAGCAGGTGGGCATTTGAAAATAGAGAAACAATTGGGTCCTTTAATCTCCAGCAGAGAGTGACATTCACACCAAGGGTCAAAGTAGACAGAAAAAGTGGAATTATAGCCCACCCAGAAGTCCAATTTATCTCAAACCTAGCAGCATGAGTCTTCAGATCCTTCCGAAGAGAAGAGGAGTGAATGGGGTATTTATTCCAAGAGAGCCATATCTATTAAAGTGTCAAGAAGCCAAGACAGATGAGCTATTGAGTAATGTTGACCTCACTTTTGGAGTGAGCTCTCAACTTCTCCATCTTAGACATAGGACTACTCTAAACACTAAGAGTTCCTTTGTTTTAAGACACTTCTAGTAATTAGGTAAACACTTAACCTAACTCTAGAGACTTAGAAGACTTAAATAGGTTATGCCTTAGGGGTTTTAGGAAGACTTGCCTACCCCATAGCTTAAACCTAAATTCTTACTTCCTTCTTTCAAGTCAAACTTCAAACTCAAATCTTAAATCAATTCTAACTCAATACATCTTCTCAAATCTTAAATCAAATCCAAAAATTTTTCTAAGCCCTTTGATTTCATCTCATGGACTTAGTTCAAATCAAATCTTAAATCAATTCCACCTTAATTGATTTTCTCAAATCATATATCAATTCCAAAACTCAAATCATGAATCAATTCCAAATAATTGAAACTTATTATCAATTCTAAATCCAAAAATCATTCCTAAGCCCTTTTGATCCCATCTTATGGACTTAGTTAAAATCAAATCCAAATCATTACAAACTCAAAAGATTTCCTCATAACCCATTTATATTCTCATTTATATTCATAAATATAAATGACATATAAATTCAAATAACCAAAACTAAATTCAAAACTCAAGTCCAAATATATCATAAATCCAACCTATACCCTTTCAAGTCAAATTCTTTAACTTAGCCAAATCATTCTAAACTCAATCCAAACCTTTGGATTTTCTCTTCAAACAATCACTTCTTCAATCACATACCCAAATATAAATATAAACTACAATCATCAAACCAAAATCAAACTAACCCAAATCAAAGCCATGTTCATCCTTTGAATTTGGAATTGTCAGATGAATCAAAACCCAATTGACTCCAAATCACTTGCAATTGGATTTATATTTCAATCATAAGTCCATATTGAGTTCAACCAAACTTGAATCAAGCCTTGATCAAGCTTGATTGACCACTTGACTTGACCCAAAGTGACCTAAAGCATCTTTTTGAGCCAAATTCTAATCCAACCCAAATTGGATTGAACTAAGCCCATCTAAGCCTCACATTGTGATCAACAATCATCCTAGAATGATCAATCACTCAAATTGGGCCAAACCAAAGTCAAACCTAGCATTTTACCAAGTTAATACTTAGCCCAAATGAAACATAAATAAGCCAAAATCTATAATATACCAAATTGATTGAAACCATTGATCTAAACTAATTCATAGCCAATGATTGAACTTGACCAAGCCATCAATTGAGTCAAAGCAAGCCCAATTGGCCACTTGACCTAAGTTGACCCAAGTTGACCTAAAAAGTCAAAATGAATCAAATCTTGATCTAAGCCAAATTGATTGCAACTAATAGGTCAAATTCATTCTAAATTGATTGTTTAACTTGACCAAAGCTTCAATCGACCAACTAGACCCAACCTAGCCCAATTGACCATGAACTCAACTTGACCTAAAAGGTTGAATCAACATGAAATAAAACCAAACCAAAATTGATTGAAATCAAAGCTTGCAATATATTTTAAATGATCAACCAAGCCTAAACCAACCCATGACCAAACCCAATTGGGTCAAATTGGTCAACTTGACCCATTTGACCTAAATAAACTTAAATAAACCAAAATTAAATTTAAACCAAATTAAATCAATCCAATGATACCCATAGGCTCCAAATGATCATTTGAACTTGACCTAACCCATGGTTTGACCTAATTTGACCAATTGGTCAACCTAACCCAAATTGTCCTAAATGTGTCAAATTGAACCAATTCAAACCAAATGAACTCCAAATCACTTGAAATTTAGCTTAACTCATTTCTAAATTATCTCAAATATGCTCAAATCAAAATCAAGGCCAAATGACCACTTTACCCCAAGTTCAGAGGGTATCCTATGACCAAATTAATTTGGAATTTGGTCATATTCTTTCTTAAGGCCACTTGGCATCCTTCATAGTGGTCCATATGAACACTAAAGAGGGTGGTGAACATGACCCAATCACCTTGGGTCGGCCATGACCCATCCCAAGGTCAAATCAACCCCTCCAACGGGAATTGAGCACTTGGAATCACCAATGCATGCAACTAGCACATGGGCACTCACTCTCCTTCCATCCGCTACCTAAAATGAATCACATGGAGTGTCTAACAACCCAAATTGATAAACCAATCTCCACCATTAATCAAAAATGGCATTCCTAGTCTTCACTTCATCAATCCAAAGAGGTGGGGGCGGATATACTCCCCCTCATTCCCACTCAAATGACACACACTAAATTTGATTGAGCTCTAGGAATCGAAAGCAAGCTTCTCCAAGCCTTGGCAAGCATTCCTGAGCTCCCCCCATTTTATCCTTCTCGATTTGCTCAAGCCGAAATAAGGGGAGATCCAAATCAATTCCAACTCATCCAATTCTCCACCAAACTCAAATTAAACTTGCAAGAACCATCAAGGCACCTCGTCGAGCTAAATCAAGTTGTTTCCCAAATCACAAAGCCACGAGAATGAGGACTTCAATCAAAGTTGATTGCCATTGAAGGGGAGCTTGGTCAACCAAGCCATCCACTTCAAATCAAGGCTTGATACCTTGGCTTCGTCTCTACTAGACGAAGCTACCTCCTCTGTTGGAAGCGCCGATGATAGCCTCGGTGAGGTATTGCTCAAAATCGATCCTAAGAAAAAAATTGTTTGGTCCTTTTTGAAAGGAATTGTAATCCCATTAGATCTTGGCCGTTGGATTCATTGCTTGTGCCTCCCCGAAGGTGTGGGGTGAGTTTGAACTCCATCTAAGTTTGGTTGAGCTCGGATCGAGTGACGATCGACGGACGACATCCATCTCTCGTCGCTCGGGAGGAGACAAATCACACACCGTCCATTCCGCGTGATTGGAACGGATGATTGTGATTAAATCACATCAGATCTCCCTTTAATTTAAGCATAAACTGTGGGATTAATCATGACCGTTCGATCTTAGATCGGATGTCGAGTGGAAAAAGCGTGTCGCCACTAGCTGACTCGACAGCGGATGTGACAACTTAAATAACATATCCCGTCGTGCCATGTAGAAAGCGCACCACATCAGCGCTCCGCGTCAGCAGCCACGTGGCCCGATGGGATTAAGGGTTAATTAGCTCTAATTAATCTCATTTTAATCATGGAACTTCCAAAATTCATAATTAATTGTAAAAAAATCCAAAAAAAATACAAATTTAAATTTATTTTGAAGATAATTCAATGTGAAATAATATAAAATTAAAATCAATTAATTTTGACCAATAAATTTCACTCAATTTTGGTTTTATTAGAAATATAATTAAGTTAATTACTCCTTAATTACTTCAGCAATTAATTCCAAACTTTCTAAGATTGATTAGTGGGATGACCTCTACCTCCCATGATTTTCTTGGAATTTATTGTTGATTTAATTAGGGGAATTGCTTAGTTCATCCTTAATCCCTCTCTTAACTAAATAAATGATTATTTAACCTATTAAGTAGTGATAAACTCATTAATTAAGTTTGTTAATCATCATGAAATAGTGAATGGACTTAGGGAACGAGATTATGATTTTTTTCCAAATCTTTTCCTCTAAGTTTATTTCATTTGGATAAAGACCTAATTAATTTGAAAAATTGATTAATGACTTAATCACTTCATTAAATGGCTTAATTAAGCAAATTCAAAATCAAATCATTCCAAAACTTAATCTGTTAAATTCTTAGGTAGATTCTTAAGTGTTCAATAATATAAGAGAATTTCAAAAGAAATCATAATCAAACTATATATGTAGGATGGTTATGAAAGTACCTAATTAAACTCTTTAGCTTAATTAATCAATAATTATGAGCCAATTGCATTAGGCCCCTTCATTTCTTAGGTGCATTGCTGTTTAAATTTTATGTGGTTGCATATCATATGTTGGCTCATAATTATTTATTTAATTATGTTAAAGTGGTATAGGTAATGGGTAATTAATGGATTTAACTCATACCTTAACCTAAATAAAATATAAAATCAATATAATTGTTCTAAAATTAAACTATACCAATTCACACATGGGGGAAATGGGTTAGGACCAACAAACTCTTTTATCATTTTCTAAGTCAAATCAAATTCAAAAATAAAAATCTCTGTAAAGAATTTTGATTCACTTTGAATAATCTTATCTTATAGAATTATATTTAGGAAGTAATTAGGGTGAATGAGGTCATATACTTACATCACTTTATTTCTTTTCAAGCATGCTAAATATTGTTTGCAATATGAAAGCATGCATTCATCTCTTTTGAAAAATCAGTTAAATAAAATGTTTCCTTCTTATGTCGAATTGCATATTTTGTCTAAAGTTAAGTAATATGATATCACTATTAAATCAAAAAAATATTTTCAAAACCTATAAATCAAATATTATGAATGGAGTGATGCTACTTATAAGTACTTATAAGCTTGCTTGTGATTATAGCATAAGATGTGTTTTATGTTATCTTCTTCTCTTCTCTTAACATGGATTTGAATAGGATTTACAAAGTGTATAGTTCATTTGAAAAGAACACAACACTTGCTTAAATATATTCCTAAGAATTTCTATGTTATGACTTAAGAAGGATCCTCACATTTACACATGTAAATTCTACAACCAAATTAAACAAACAAAAATCTTTTGCATAACTCTTCATCCATTTGTTTCTTTTTATACATCTACATGTATTTAAGAAAAATGGTATATTATTTTGGACATCCTAGGGCTGCAAGGTTTTAAGTAGCCCTAAGTAGGTATTGTACCTTACGCCCCTGGTGTAGAAAATAATGATGCTATACTCACTTATGTCTTTTGTACATGTGAATGTGCATTATGTTAATGGATAAAGAATCTCTCTTTTCTACATAATAAAGACATGCATTCATAGAATATCCAAATTTCCAAAGCATATCTCTTAGCATTTATTATCAAGGTGTGCTAAATGTTGCATTGCATGTATAGGTATGCTTTGGATTTATTCATATGCATGGTATACATGGTGGAAAGAAATAAATGGTTCTGTGTTATATGATAGTAATCCACCTTAATTAATCCTAAGATATATTTCTTATTGAATAGGACTATTTAGAGTAAATCTAAACTTAGGATTAATTAAAACACATAATAAAATATTCATTAAAGAAAAATCATTAATGAATCTACCTTAGAAATTACTTAAGGTAGGGATGAAAGAGAAGTTCTCTTCTCTTTTCTTCTCTTTACAACATTTATTAACTAAGTGTAGGTTCATTCAAACCAAATCAAATCATCAACTAAAATTGACAAATCAACTAAATAACTAAAATGAAACCACCCTCTAATTTAAATCCTACACACTTAGAAAATTTCAACCTTAAAGCCTAGCTAAGATATGCACAAGCCTTAAATTGAACACACATTAGGCTAAGTCACCATTTCTAGCTCTATGTTAAGGTGGTGCATGGTTTGCCTGATTTTATTTTGTGATGTAATATTTTTATACTGTATGTTAGGGTGCATGTGCGTAGACTATATGATAGGATGATCTTAGTCTAATAATGTATTCTATAGGGGATTGTGCTTGAGGGGCACTGTAATAAAAATATAAATTCTTTTGTTGTGTAGGTTGCTTACACCTTTAACCATGATACAAAGTAGGACAGGTGGACTTGGTTACCCATGTGTAGGGTGCTAAGTATAAATTATTCATATAACTGCTTGGGTTGTGTGGTATGTTTAGCTAATCTCTATTTTGCAGGTTTAGTTAGATTTATCTTTCATATTTTAATATAAATTTTATAATTAAAATTTGGAATGAATGTTATGGAGGATTAAGGTGAACATTGGTCATAAGATCATGTCTTATGTACTATGTGGAGCAAACTACATCCCAAGTCAAATCAAAAGGAGGAAAGAAATGAAGAGAGAAAGAAATGAAGAAAGGAAGAAGTGAAGAACAAAGAAATGAAGAATGAAGACCCCCATAACATGAATTTCCTTTTTATTGTCATTATTCATTAGTAATCTAGGTTGTATAAGGGTAGAGCTTGGCTACCCATTTTCCTTTTAGTTTGTGCGGTGGAGCCCGACCACATCATCATCTTATTCTTTCACGCTAATTTTATAAATTGATTGATGTTTTATCTATGATTGTGTAATTAGGATGACATAATTTTCTAGTTTCTTAATTGCTTAATGGTTGTTGAATGGCCTGGATGCGATTAGACTCTAAAGAAAAAATAAATTATCTATCTAGTTAATCAACTCAAAATTAAATTAAATAAATCATAACCTCACCTAAAATCTAGGATATAAATCAAGATAATAAAGATTTAACAACTGCTTAGCTTGATGTTGTATGTCTCAAATCATGCATAAAACATATTGCTTTACTCTTGCTAATGGAGGGCTTCCACCCTTGCTAGAGAAAATAGCTTGACCTTTGAGAGTCATGGTGGAAACACACCTCCTTCTTTTGATTTTGGCCATAATTAATCTTCTCTGGAATTATGCATATGAAATCCTAGCCTGTGTCAAATAAAAATGAACAAAATGAAAATTAAAACTTAACAAAATTTGCATTAGATTAACTCATTTATTCATGTCCTTCATGATCTAGTCTCTTAGGGAGTGTGTTTAAGGACTTAGTCTTCTTTCTAAATAAGCAATATCTTAACTTTTTACAAAGCATAAGACTTGCCTACATGTATTTAAAATCATAGGAGTTACTTGGCACCCCTAAAGGTTGTAAGTCCAGTCAAGGTTTATTCCCTCTTGTAGAGATAAACCATATACCCATTTTTTCCTTAGATTTAGGTCATGCCTTGGCCCTCACCAAAGCTCCCTACATTTAAGATATGAGGTTGTTGTTTTCCTTAGAGGGCTACATGCATAAATCCTCACCTCTTAAGCATTTCGACGATCTTGTGTTGTAAAATTGTAAGCCATAGATTTCTAATAAAAATTCAACTCAAATATATAATCCTTCTCAATTTTTAAAAAATATAAAGAATATGATAGTTTGGGATGCTCATTAGGACTTCTAGTATCATGAGCATCCCCTACTCATCTCTCTTTTGGTTTTAATAATAACTCCCTCCTTTTGATCAATCCCTTTTATTTTTCAAAAATAATTAATTTGTTGATAGTCCTATGTTTGAAATCTTTGGAGACAACGATCATTTTTCTTAATCGAGAGTATTCTTAAGGAATCTCATTCCTTAATATGTAATTAATTATGAGGGCTTGCCTCCATAGAGAAACTTAAACTTTAAAATAAACCTTACTTTACTTTTCATGTAAAGTAGGGAAAGATCTCGGTGCATTCAAAGGCATTGACCTTAAGAGTCCTTATTAGGTGATTAGGTCCATTGTAGGAGGGCGACTTCTGTCTCTCGAGATAGTACATCATTCCTCAATGTCACACCTGATCACCCTAATGAGTACATCTATGAATCTACGTGGTGTCCCAACATATACAACACATTTTATTTACAAATTCCCAGGTTTGAGAAATAAAACACCACAGACTTTTCTAGCCACTCTGTTGGGGAAGGTTCCTCTCTCCATCTTTGGTAAATGATTGTTGTCTTCAAATATTGATAGTGGATTTGTATTTTATATAAATCTGAGACTATCCTTCTTTCCTTTGGCACTTAGTTTATTTCATTCTTAAGCTAAGCTAGCCAACATCATTTAGGTTTTAGGACCTCACTCCGTGTAGGTCTTAAAACCTCTATTGGGCTCCCTAATAGGTGAAAATAAAACTTAATAAAAATAGATTATTGAAAAAAACTTTGTTGAACCTCCATGGTAAGGTAATGATCATTCTACAAATAAGAAAAAAAAATCCTTCATAAAAGTTTCACTTTTTAGAAGCACTTTCCAAAAAGTTCAATAATTACACAAAAAATTTCATAACTCAACCACATCTAATAGTCTTCAAGATTGTTATATGTAGGATCATTTCAAAAATAAAAAGTTAAAAATCATCTTTCAAAAAGCACAAATGAACATTCTCATTCAATATACCCAAATTTATTGAATGAAGATTTCATTTCCAAATAAAATCAAAATTATCTTTGAAAAGCACCAATGAACATCCTCATTCAATATACTCAAATTTATTAAATGAAGATTTCATTTTGAAATAAAATCAAATTCATCTTTCAAAAAGCGCATATTTGAAAATGAATATCCTCATTTAATATACCCAAATTTATTGAATGAAGACTTCATTTTTGAATAAAATCACGTCATAAAAATTGAAATTCCATTACAATATATCTCACATATGTTGAAGTTGGAATTTCTATCTTTTTAAAAAGTACAAATTTGAAAATAAGCCTCTTCATTTGATATACCCAAGTATGTTGGATGGAGGTTTTATTTTCAAATAAAATTACACCATTTGAAATACCACTCAACACATCCCACATGTGCTAAGTTAGAATTTCCTTCTTTTCAAAAAGCAATAATCACACACAAAAATTTCATCTTTGAAAAATATAATATAATTGACTTCCATTTTACATGCCCAAATTTGTTAAATGGAAATCTACTTTGGAAAAATTGTAAGAATCAAAATGCATTGGAATTCCATTTGAAACACCTAGATTTGTCAAATGAGAGTTTCATTTTTCAAAAAGAAAATTGAAAAAATAAATTGGATTCCATTTAACACACCATGCTTGTTAAATAGAAATATCTCCTTTCAAAGAAGTAACACAAAATCAAAAAAAAAAAACCCAAACACATTTGGATTCTTTATTTAGCGTACCCAAATTAGCTAAGTAAAGATCCTCTTTCCAAAAGTACAAAAATTAAACACATTTGGATAGTTTATTTAGCACATCCAAATTTTCTAAGTAGAGATCCTCTTTTCAAAATCACCAAAAAAAATCAAACACATTTGGATTCTTTATTTAGCACGTCTAAATTTGCTAAGTAAAGATCCTCTTTTCAAAATCACAAAAATCAAACACATTTCGATTCTTTATTTAGCATACCCAAATTTGCTAAGTAAAGATCCTCTTTTCAAAATCACAAAAATTAAACACATTTGGCTTTTTATTTAGCATACACATATTTGCTAAGTAAAGATCCCATTTTTCAAAATCAAAACAAAACAAAAACATTTGGACTTTATTAAGCATATACAAATTTTCTAAGTAAAAATTTCATTTTCAAATTTACACATGATTCACATTAAGGGGAAACAAGCAAAAGAAGAAAATTATTTTCAAACAACTCATTTAGCATACCCAAATTTGTTTAATGAGCAATCCCAAACAAAATCAATTGACCCCCTACTTTAACATACTCAAATTTGTTAAATAAAGGGTCCCCAAACATAAAATCAAATTCAAATATAAACCAATGGAAGCATCAAAAAATCTCTACAAAATACTTGAACCCATTTTCAACATTCATAAATTTGTTGAAAATGGATTCTAAACTCAAAATATCTTCTCCAATTCATTCAAAATTTCTCTCCTAAATCCAAAGAACCCCACTTAACATATTCAAATTGTTGAGTGTGGGTTCAAATTCTAAATCAAATACAAAAATGAACAGAATATCAAAAATAGAAAAATCTGATTTGATTTTGTTTCTGACAATTGTAGAGTTCTGATTCAATCTCAGTAAGCTTTCTCTCTAGTTTAGTTCTAAATGGATGCTTAGAAATTTGTGTTTACTTTCCCCTTTGTGATGGATTTGGCCTTGGATTGGGCCAACCTCCCACAGACTGATTTTTCTCATCTGATACACTTTGGCTGAGAATTCGAGGGGGCTAGGATCACTTATGAGGGGGCAATCCTCACTACCGTCAGTAGGAATGTGGTGACTGGACAGAAGTCAGTCATCCATGTGGAGATGCCACTAGATTCTGAATTTCCCAAACTGAAGAGGAAGACGGTGGAGGTTCCCATAGTAAAGACTCAGATGCGTTCATTGTTCCTATGGCTGATGCTGTACTCAGCTTCCTCCAAGGGGGAGGCTATCCTGGCTTCAGGGATAGTCTCCCCTACCTTTGAGATAGGGTCTAGTTTCCGCACTACTCCACCCAGCATAACTCAACACCGCAACAGATGCCACAAGATCAAGCGACATCATATGCTTAGCCAAAGAGATGAAGGCAGTCTCTCAGGTTGTAGTAGAGGAGTCACCCAAGGTAGTTTCTCCTCTTATTACACAGCAAGTACCATCCTCTTTCCAGGTCTGATGGAGAGGAAGATGTTAGGAGGATTACAACCTCCACCTCAGTTCACTACGAGGCACCTACCGAGATAGGAGGAGGTGTATCGACCTCGGGGATTCAATGAGTTGGTGGAGCTTACAAAAGGTCAGAGTCCGATGCCCAATTAGATTTACGATCGGTTATTTCTCGTGGGCGAGCATATATGTTAGGAGAGGATCAGAGAGGCTCATGTATCAATGCATGTTACTAGTAGAGAGAGGTGAAGGTATGCTAGGCAATCAGCAGCCTCCAGCCTCATAGATTACCCCGATCCGTGCACTACCCACACCATTCACATTGACAGTACAACATTTGAGCCTAACCTAGCCCAATTGACCACTTGACCTAAGTTGACCCAACTTGACCTAAAAAGTCAAAATATGTCAAAACTTGATCTAAGTCAAATTGATTGAAACCAATGGGTCAAGTTAATTCTAAATCACTTGTTGAACTTGACCAAAGCCTCAATTGACCAACTAGACCTAGCCTAGCCCAACTGACGTTGAACCTAACTTGACCTAAATGGGTCATATTGAGCCAAATTCAAACTTAACCAAAATTGATTGGAAACAAAGATACCAATCCACTTCATATGGCTAACCAAACCTAAACCTACCCATGATCTAGCTCAAATAGGTCAAATGAGTTTAATCGGTCAACTTGACCCATTTGATCTAAATGAAGTCATATGACCAAATTCAAACCTAAACCAAATTGAATCAAACCAAAGCCACCAAAATATTCCAAATGGTCATATGAACTTGTCTCAACTCTTGGTTTGACCCAATTTAATCACTTGGTTAACTTGACCCAAGTTGACCCATTTTGACCTAAATGGGTCAACACGAGCCAAACAATACCAAATGAACTCCAAATCCAATGAAACTTGGTTAAACTTATTTTCTCAACATACCAAACATACCCAAATTCAAAAATTAGCTAAATGACCATTTTACCCTATGTCCATATAGTAAATTTTGACCAATTCCACTTGGAATTTGGTCAAATCCTCTTCATACCTACTTGATACTCTCCTAATAGATCAAGTGAACACTAGGGAGGGTAGTGCACCCAACCCAATGGGTTTGGGTCAGTCCAACTTGACCCAATGGCCAAATCAACCACTCCCCTTGAAATGGCCACATGGGAATCATGCCTCCACTTATTTTGAGCTCATGGGAAGTTCATATTCCCACTCCTCTATCCAAATTGAAATCAAGGACAGTCCTAATAGCTCAAACAACCCTTTCAATCTTAGCAATTGGATCAAAACTATAAGCCTATGCTCGGTCCAATTGCCAAAGGGGGAGATATACTCCCCCTAATTCATTTGAATCTTGACAAAACCATAGTCAATTGAGTGAGAGGGAGTCATAGGAACCATTTTACAAGTGATCCTAAGCTTCATAGAGGGAGATTCAATTTGCATCTTCTCAGCTTTTCTTAAGTAAAAATAGGGGAGGTCCATTGAATTGCCAACTTTCTCTGCACTCAGACTCCACTCAATTTCTTCTTCAAGCTTTATAAGAGGATCAAGTCGAGTGTACCCATACTCTTTCCCAAGCTTCAAAGGCAGAGGAGGAGTTCCTTAGACCAAAACGGAGCTCAAGCTAAGGAAGAGGTGACCCATAGAAAGATCCACTCAACCTCAGCCTCTCAAACTTTCACCAAAGCTTAATCTCAACTAGACGAAGCTTCTCCAAGGGAATCAGCAATGGTGATCACCTTCAGTGAGATTAGCCATTTTTTGATCACTAAACTCAATGCGGTGTGGAGCTTTATGAAAGAAATGTTAATGGCATAAGATCTTGACCGTTAGATGTGATCTAGGATGCATGTTGATGGTGTGGGTTTAGTTTCATCCCAATTCTAGCTCAATCGAGCTCGGATCAAGGCCTAGAACATGGACGGTCTCCATGTCTCACAAAAGTTTGCATGGAAGGATCTCGGCCTCCATCTGCACTTTGAATGGACAGTCAAGATTAAAACATGCTTTATATTTTTTTATCCCCTCTAATCCACGGCTTTAATTTTAGTCATCTGATCCTTGATCAGACGATTGAGGAGAAAGTGTGTAGCACCACCGCCACGCGGTGATATGATGTGACATTTGAAATTACCAATCAGAGCATGTCGCATGTAAAGGGATGACGTGTCAGCTGCTTGTGTGGCACCCATAAGGATTAAGGATTTAATTATGGTTTAAATAATTCTAATTAATTACCTAAGCTTCTAAAATTCATGTCTCAACATAGAAAAATCAAAAATATGAAATAAATTACATTAGAAAGGTAATTGAACATAGAATATTCTAAAATTGATTTTGGTTAATTTTGAATAGTGTCATTCTCTAATTTTGAGTTTTATTAGGAATATTAATTTGCTTATTACCCTTTAATTTATCTAGTAATTATTCCCAAACTTCTTGAGTACATCTTGGGGTATGACTTCTACCTCCCCTAATTTTCTTAAGATTTATTGATGGCTTAATTGGGGAAATTACTAATTCATTTTGTAATTATCCCCTTTATGTAATTAAGGTTAATTAAGAGTTTGATTAGTGATTTAATCCTTTGTTGAAGTTGATTAAGGTCTATTTCAGTGAATAGGAGGTTTAGGGAATAATTTGGACCATTTCCTTAAGCTATTCCTTAAACCCCCTTTTCTTCCTTAATCCTCTCTTAATTAAAAGGTTAATTTACTAATTTAATTCTTAATTAATTTCTTAAAATTCTAAAACTTCCTAGAACTCAATTAATCTACCTAGGGTAGATGCTTAGGTGTTCGAGAGCCTAAGTACAATTAAGGAAATCAAAATTCAACTCATATGTGTGAGGTGTGTTTTGAAATTACTTAAGTTAAACCTCTTAGCCTAATTAATCATTAATCATGAGCCAAATAGCATTAGGCTCTTTTATTCCTAGGTGCATTATAAATTTAAATTCCTTATGAGATTTTATGTCATCTCATTTGCTCATAATTATTTGATTAACTATGCTAAAGTGGTATAGGTAAGGGGTAATTAACATGCTTAATTCATACCTTAACCTAATTAAAATATAAAATAAATCTAATCAACTAAAAATATCAAACACATGTGGGAATGGGTGAGGAACAACAAAGTCAATTCACATTTTTCAAATTAAATTAAACTCAAAATACAATAAAAATCACATTAAACAAACTTTGATTTACTTTATGCTTTCTTATTTCATAAGATTATCTTTAGGAATTAATTAAGGTGAATGTGTTTACATGCTTTCAGTACTTTAGTTCTTTCCCAATATATTAAATATGTGTAGTTTCATACATTCATGCTTTCAAAAATAAAATTTAAAATAAAAATATTTCCTTTATGTCAAATTGCATGTGTTGGCTAAAGTATGAATATGAGTGGCGTTTATCACTATTAATCTAAATTATTTTCAAAATATATAAATCAGTTATCAAAATTGAAAGTGTGTTACTTATATCTAACTTATAATTTTGCATATGAGTAAAATATAAGGATGTGCTTAGTGTAGGTTTTTCCTTCTCCTCTCTTTTAGTATAGTTTTGAATAGGATTTGACAAAATGTATAGTTCATTTGAAAAGAATCTAACACTTGCCTAATTCCATATCATATTTATTCCTATGCTATTACTTAAGAAGGATACTTATACTTGTACATATTAATTGTATAAATAAAAATAAATAAACTGACACAAACTTTTGCATTCTTTCTTTTCCATTCATTTCTTTTGTACACATGCTTGTATTTAAGGAAAGTGGTATAGTAGTCTGGACAACCCTGGGGTTGCGAGGCTTTAAGTAGCCCTAAGTAGATCTTGTACCTTACACCCCTAGTTAACAATGGTGTCGTACTCACTTATGTCTTTCACACATTCATATGTGTATGTGAAAATTTGATAAGAAACTCTTTTGCTACTTAATGAAAATCATGCATCATAAATATTCAAATATTCTTAAATGAACTACTTAGCATGCATCATAAAGTGTGCTAAACATTCCCATTTGTATGTATATATATGTTTAGGACTCATTCATAAGAATGTTATACATGTTGGGAAAGAAATGAAGTGATGTATGTTTTGTGAATTTAGTTTATTTTACTTAATCTTAAAATGCCTTTCTTTTTGAATAGGTTTGTTTAGAATTCATCTAAACTTAGGATTAATTAAAACATATAATAAAACAATCACTAAATAGAACTAAAACATGAATCTACTTTGGAAATTACTTAGGCTAGGGAAGGAAAGAGAAGTTCTCTTCTCTTTCCCTCTCCTTATAACCTAGTAATTAATTGTAAGATTCACTTGAACCCAATCAAAACATAAAATAAAATCAACCCAAAGCAACTAAACAGCTTAAATGAAACCCTCCTCTAAGTTGAACATTCTTCACACTTAGTAAATTCTAACTTAAAGTCATAGCTAAGCATACCACATAAACCTCTAAAGCACACACATTAGGCTAAGTCACCACTTCTAGCTTTAGGTTAGGGCGGTGCATGATTTGATGCTTGCTTTTATTTTATTATATATGTTTTAGTCTGGATGATTAGAATGTATGTGCGTAGAATGAATGATAGGATTATTTAGTCTAATTATTATTTTATGCAAAGGATTGTGCTTAAGGGGTGCTGTGATAAATAGAAATATAAATGCTTTCATTGTGCAGGAGCTAATACCCCTAAGCATAATCCAATAGGCCAGATGAAGTTAGTCACCCATGTGTGGGGTGATAAGTCCAATACAAATGGTTGGGATTTTGTATGATTTGTTTAGCTAATCTCTATTTTGTAGGTGTTAGCTAGATTTACTTTTTAGTTTTCATGTAATTTTTGCAATTAGGATTTTGGAATGATTATTATGGGGATTAGGATGAGCATTGGCCATAAGATTATATATTATGTAACATGTGAAGCCTTTGGTGCAACCATCTTCCAACTATCCAATAAACGGAACTAAAGAAGAAAGAAAAAAAAGAGGAAGAAAGAAGAAAACAATGAAGAAATGAAGCTTGAAGACCCCCATAATAATGAGTTCCTTGCTTAATTATATTTAATTCATTTGTAATCTGGGATATATAAGGGTAGAGCTCAGCTACCCAATTTGTTTTTGGGTTTGTGCAGTGGTGCCTGACCACAATGGTCTCTTATTATTTTGTGATTAGCTTTATAAATTGATTGATGATTTGTTTAGCTTGTGCATTAAGTGGCATCCTTCTGGTTTCTTCCTTGCTTTATGTATGGCCTGGATGTGGATTAGGCTCTTAGAAAAAAATAAATCTTCTATCAAATTTAACAATTCAAAATTAAAAATAAAGAACTCATAACCTCACTTAAAGCTTAGGTTAAAAATCAAGATAAAAGAACTAGCAATCCCTTAGTTGGATGAGCATTTCTTTCATAATATCATGCGCAAATGCATATTATTTTTACTCTTGATTAGAGGGCTTCCACCTTTGCCAGAGAAACTTGGCTTGACCTTTGAGAGCCATGGTAGAAACACACCACCTCCCTTCTCACTAATTTTGGCCAATAATCTCATTTCTCATGCATTAGCCATATGAATCCTATTAGCCTAAGTCAAAATAATTATCTAAAAATAAAAATAAAGTGTAATATGATTTGCATTAGATTTAGGTCATTTTAAGTATACCCTTACATGATCTAGTCACTTTAGGGAGTGAGTTTAAGGACTTAGTCTTTTTCTAAATAAATAATAACCTAGCTATCTTGCATAAAGCATATGACTTGGCTACATGAATTTAAAACTATAGGAGGAGTTAATTGGAGGCCACCCCTAGGCAATTGTAAGTCCAAACAGTCATGTGGTTTGTCCTCTCTTATGGAGGGAAACCAAATACTCATTTTTCCTTAGATTTAGGTTGTCCTTTTGGCCTTCGCCAAAGCTCCCAAGATTTAGGTTCTGAGGTTGGTTCTTCCTTTTGTAGGCCATAAGCTTAAATCATCACCTCTTAGGTATTTCTTTAATCTTGTGTTATGGAATCATAAGTCCTAAACTTCTAATGAAAAACTCAACTCAAATAAATTAAGCTAATTTCAAAAATGTAAAGCCCATTCATATGATAGTTTGAGATAATCATTAGGTTTCCTAGCATCCTGAGCATCTCCAACTTATCTTCCTTTGTCTTCGATAATAACTCCCTCTCTTTGATCAATCTCATTTGATCTTCCAAAATGAACTAATCAATTGATAGTCCCTTTATTGAAATCTTTTAGATAATGATCATTTACCTTAATGAGTATTTCTAAAGTATCATTCCTTACGATATATAACTATGGGAGCTTGCCCGTAGAACTTAACAACCTAATTTTAAAATAAAGCCTACTTACTTTTCCATGTATAAAGTAGGGAAGATCTCTGGTACATGCACCCATTATCCTTAGGAGTCCTTGTTGGTGATTAGGTCCAGTATGGTGGTGACTTCTATCTTTTGAGATAGTACATCTCTCTATATTGCCTCACCTCAATAAGAATATCTGCTGATCTACGTGGTATCAAAATTGTATAAAAAGAAAGAGATGTATATTTCCATCCTCATTTTATCCCGCATAGAATGAAGATGGAAGTATATATCTTATTCTTTAGAAATCTCATCATATGAAAATTTTTCTCCACACCCTCACGGGGTTAGCTCTCCAGTAGTAGGGGAGGTCAAATGAGTCTCTATTCATGAACATGATCAGTCGGTCATGATCATTGTTCCTATGCTTGATGTTATTGTAAACTTATCCCATTGAGAAGAAGGAAATCCTAGGGTATGATTGGTCCAACCTAGAAGAAGAGAAGGTTACCTTTCATCCTAATGAAGATGATTTGTTGGAAGACTCAGTAGAGGTGCATATGGTTAATAAAGGTTCCCTCCCGATCCATGGTTTAGAAGTTGTTCAAAAATGACTGATATTAACACCTCCTTAACAACTCAAACAAAAAGGATGAGCATTGATAAGATAAAGAGCCTCAAAAGATTTGCTAGTGATACTTCAGTACTTTCAAGCTCATCCTACCATTGTGGAGATCAATTTGAGTTCTCATGTCTTGGATCAATGAGTTCACCTAAAATAACACTAAAATTTGTATAGAAATATGGGATAGTACCTCATCAAGAGAAAGATATTAAACTCATGGTTGAACAATAAATGAGAAAGAATCAGCTTCAGGTGGTTCATCGATTCAAAAAACCCTACCAAGGAATTTGATGCTATCTAATATTAATTTTGTCTCCTTCTTTCAAGAGTTTTGATGAACCCTCCGACATCTTCATAATGTAATCTTTGGTGGTAGCACAATTGTTCCATCTTTTATCATTTAGCATAGCCTTTGATTTACAAAAAAGTCATAAGTTCTGAATACTTTCGCTGAGTTGGAGGAACTCTTTATTAAAATGTTTGTTGGAGCTCAAAGGATAACTATGGACGATCTCATTGTAACACAACAACACCCCGATGAGTCCCTCATTAATTATATTCTTAGATGGCACAATTTGAGTATGAAATGCAAACCACAGTTGTCAGAATAGCACGACATTGAAATTCTACTAAAGAATATTCATGAGATAATTGCCTTCATGCTTAAAGGCTTCATTGTGGGCTCCAAAAATTTGCCACCAACCACTCGATGAAAAGATTATGATTAAAGTGTTGGTTAAATTTTCAGAAGGTGGATGGAATAGTAGATAAAACACTAGCTAGAGATTTTGCCTTCATTTTGTGAGGACTTTAGATCTGGCTCTAAGTTTCTTATAAACATAGTTAATTACCTCTCAATCTTTAGAGAACTTTTGATTAAGGTAGTCATTAGATCTAAAAAAGCATATAGTAGTAGCATGTGAAGTTTCATAATTTAGATTTGTGAGATTCATCATTATTTAACTTAAAGTGATTGGTTGGGGGAAAGATGACGTGCCCGATCTAGATCCCATGGTTGTCATCACAATTTGTGATCCCTAGTCTTGGTTAGAGGAGGTAACAACCCTCACAAGAAATATCATTGTCAGTAGTCATGGGTTGCATCATCCAAGAAATCTTGTAGACCTAGAGTGGTGTTTGTTTAAAGAGATAGGCTTAAGTATGCCTTAGCTAGCAGAGGGATTTTTTCCCTATCAAGTATACTTATAGTTCATAACTCAAAGGACAAAGCCATTAAACACACTTTGACCATGATATAATGGGGTTTGGACCACGTAAAGGACTCATTCTATATCAAATGGAACTTCTTTTAGCTAAGAACACGTCCTTCTTTCATGAGATTGAGAATAAATATTATGTACTTGATTTGACTTTAGCTCCTTTGTGGAGGGTTTTCTTAATTTGTCACCTATAAATAATTGTGAAGGTGGATTGAGTTTTAGCTTTAAGTTCCTTAAAATTGAATTTCACTTAGAAATTTATAGCCCAATGATATTTTAAATTCTGCCTTTAGATTGATATTCAATCTAAGTTAATTTGCTTTGAAATTATAATAATATTTTGATAAAAGTATCCCCTATAGTTAAAATTTTCATTTAACACGACCATCATCGGGATAGTTAATTGATTGAATCAAATATTTTTGAGAACTTTAGATCCTGTCAACTCTGTTTAGCTCGTTACAAAGAATCAGATCTATTGTCACATGATAAAATTAGCTTCTCAGGTATTTTACTAATTTGAAATTCTTTGAATAGATTTTTAAGTTTTGTTAACCTGGACCCAATCTTAAGACTAAATTGGGAAGCAACCCATGACATCCTCATATTTAAGTTTAGCATTGATAGTGTGGGTCCATAGATTTTTCTTTCAATTCAATTGTTCATATGAATAATTTAATATATATTGATATCAACAATTTGATAGGAATTTTGGAACATTTTAATTCAATTAGGAGTTTATCTTATGATACATGCATATCAAGTTAAATTCATCGAGATATTTATATAGTTTTTTAAAAAAATATCCAAGTTAAATTTAATAAATACCTTATGAAGCATGTGAGGTTTATTTAGAACTAAAATTAACACAATATGTTCCTTTATACAATATGTTGTGAATCCGGTGGCGTAAGGTGTTTCAGCTCCTGTTCAATTATTTTATTTTGACTTATGTTTTCATTTCAAATTCAACTTAAGTTACTTTAAAGTTCAATCATTCTCTTATTTATTTTCATTCAAGTCATTTGTTCTTGTCAATCATGATGATATTTTGGCGACTGCTCGTCCCTTTGAGAATCGTGAATGCTTTGACCACCCTCACGCTC
Organism: Cymbidium sinense; assembly: GCA_021442155.1. Classification (NCBI taxonomy): domain Eukaryota; kingdom Viridiplantae; phylum Streptophyta; class Magnoliopsida; order Asparagales; family Orchidaceae; genus Cymbidium; species Cymbidium sinense. The sequence goes on along the minus strand of CM038217.1, from coordinate 154,937,939 downwards.
TTCATAGTGGCTCTTGCGACAGTGATTGATCTTCAATCCCACCATGCTCTTCTAAGCATAGTGGGGTCTTCAAATATCTATTTAAAATAAAATATACATACATATATTTTTGAATGTTGATTTAAATTAAATTTATTATTTTTATTTAAGTTGAGTTTAAGCTTATTATTATGTCAATCCAAATTTCGGCAGCCTTTTGACGTCATCCCCGCATAAGGGGCTGCATTGGGGACTGCTTTGACCTACCTACCACACTCTTTTAAGCATAGCGTACGGTGTCTTGCGACACCACGGTCATGATCAATCTACCATGCTCTTCTGAGTGCAGAGGGGTCTTCAAACTCATCAGCTCTACTAAGCATAATGACATCTTGAAATATCTGCATGAAAAGAGCATATATATATATATATATATATATATATATATATATATATATATATCTGTGTGTGTTCTTTCATCTCTCTTCATTTCTTTTGTTGTTTATAATTCCACTACCAAAATCTCTGGCTTCCTTTCGCTAACCAATGTAGTCCTTTTTTTACCTTAAAAAGTTTTGCAGTTGATGGCATTTCATCTTGCTTGGTATCAAGTGATTCCCATGGAATGGGAGCATAACCACCAAATAAGCTCTAGAATTCTCCAGCATCAAAATCACCAACAAATTTTCCATCCTCGGTTCCACCTTACATTCCACCATGATTCTCTTTATGTGAACAACCTCAAAGCTTTAGCCCTATATGGTAGAATTACAATAAAGAAAATTTTGATTATTTGTCAAGATAAATACTTCATGATGGTTCAGGAGGGTGAAAGGGGACTTCTTTAACATGGATAGCATGATCCCCTTGCTGGCCAACAATGTAATTGGGTATGCTCCATTGCCATCACATTGTAACTCTGAAGTGAAAGCCCCTTCAACGGATATGATGCAGGGTTTAAAATAGGACAAAAACTTCTGTGTTTCATTTCCTTGAACCTCCTTATAGTGCACATCATGAGATCCTAATGCTGTATCTAGCTCAAGGGCTTTATCTGATGCAATAGCGGAGTCAACCTCTTCAACATCCTTCCCCACCCAGTAATTTATATCATGCTGATAATTTCCACCTTTAAGCATAGTCATATTCAAGAATATATATGCACTTCCAGATAAGAACTTTATGTGGGAGGATTTATGAATCATGACCGGCTTGAGATTTTCAATGTGTCAAATTTCTAAACTTGGCTTAGCTTCAGCTTCACGGAAGGCGTCGGCCTTGGTGGCGGAGTAGAATGTTTTGGCAATGATTAGTTGGTGAGGAGCCTAGAAGTAGCTCCAGCGGCCATGGACATAATCAGCTCAAAAGATGACAACGGTGTATGGCTTCATGCATAGGAACATCAGAGCGGGGAGCTTCAGTGGCGAGTGGTGGAAGGAAGAAGTGAGTTACATTCTCTCTGGATGAAAGACCAGCCAATGCTTCAATTTTTTGTTTTGCATGAATAGAAGCTGAGAGAGAAGAGGTGGTCTTGAGGAGTTCGGCTCAGAGACAGAGATAGATGAGAGAATTGGCTATTAGAACTCCAGCTCACTTTTTGATTGGCCCAAATGAGCGGAGACTACAATATATATTATTATTTTTTTAAATCACATGAAGGAGTATGGGAAGGCATAGCTGGAAGCTTGATATTGATTGCATTGGGAGGTGGCAGCATGGGAATGTGCGACTGTGAGTTCCAAGGTGTTGATTAGGTGCAATTAGAAGATAATCAAATAGATTATCTCGAAATGCATGTTAATTTTGACAAAATTTTAAGCGTGATAATTTTAATTAAATTGGATATCTATCCTAAAAAATTTTGACATTCGGGATGCAACAACAAAAATAGTTTTGGGATCGGAGGCCGTTTGGTTCTAGTCGGCATTGAATCGGGTCAATTTCAGCTCAAAATTGTGCATTGTCACTTCTGACAGCTCGATATTCGAACAGACTCATTCAAATTGAGCGCAAATAGTCTCATCATTGGAGATCATTTCGACTAGTTTTGATGGTGTCGAGTGCATTTCAACTTTGATTTATGCGTCGTTGTATATGAAACCTGTCAAATTTGGCTTGTGAGCTCAACTCAACTTATGTAGTAGACATTGAGGTCAAGAAAGGGCTTCACCATCAAAACATTTGAGAAGCTAATCAACAAGGCTAGTCTACAAGGAGAGGCCAAATAGTTGCCTTTTCAAGATGAATCATCAAAGCCAAAGCCGTAGAAAGCCTTTGAAAAGAAGCCAGGGGCAGTAGCAGTATTGGATAAGGGGAAGCAACCGACCAGAGATTAGTATGAGAGAACTCGAGCTCTATAACTTTCGCTTCCACCACCAAGCCTAGAAAGCCAGAGGAAGTGCGCAGGAGTAATGATCCTAACCTTTGCCCCTACCACTACATGCTAGGCCATACTTTGGATGATTGCTTTACATTTAAGGACTAGCTTGAGCATAGCTACAAGTCAAGTGCTATAGTTATCCCTAATGAATATCTAGTGGAACAACCATCCAATTCTATTAGGGTAATCCTTGGGGATATATGTGAACCTCTCAAAACAAAAGAAGATTGAGATATCTCCTTATCCCGAACCTCTAAAAAATTATTTCAAAATCTAAGAAACTTTCTTTGCAGGCACTTGAAGCAGCTCAAACCTCCAACATCAAAGAAGCTTTGTAAGTTGCCAAAGATAACTTAAAGAAAGTGGAAGCTCAGCAGCAGCAGCCCATACTAGCCCGGGATAGCCAAGTAGCGCAACCCGACCTAGTCCAACCTCCATTCCACCGTTGTAGCTACTATTTTTTCACACTTCTCGCTATTCTTCTAGTAGGCATTTTGTATCGTGGATGGGTATCAAATCCCTCACCCCACTTACTTTACTAGATTTCTACTATGTACCTCCTTCTAAATCTAAGAAATTGATTAATAAAGCTAGTTTGAGTTATATTTTTGTCACTGCTGATGGGTTGTATGACTCTACTCTTTTAGAAAACTCTTCAAGTCTAAATAATTATAACAACTCAAATGATTCTCTTTTTTATTTGGAAATGGATTTTCCTTTTCTAAATACTATGGGTTCATCTCTTAAGATGGACTTGGAATCATTGAGTGTCCTATAAGAGAAGCTGTAGGTATGCTTATGTAGAATCTTTCCTAATGTCTGAGATCACCGAAGTTAACCTCCGCAATGTCAAGCTTCTACCTCTTAGCACAGCACCTCAAGATAAGGGAAAATAAATCATTGGTCTTAATGAGCAAGATGCCCCTCCATAGGATGCTCCACCCATGGATATGCTTATGGAGGATTAGCCCAGAGTTGATTACAATGTCCTCACTCACTTAAGAAAGTTTCCAAGTAAACTAAGAATATATGATGCCCTTATTTTATCCAAAGAGATGAGGGAATCATTAATCAAAGCTCTTCTTGAACTAGAAATATGCTTAGCTCAGCTAATGGCTATTAGAGAGGAGACAAATTATTCAAGAGAATCCCAGAGAGTCACATTCATCGATGAAGACCTTCTTGGGGACATGGAGCAGTCCTCACATTACATGAATATACCTGATTTAGATTTTCTAGGGTTTTAGTTGATATAGGTGCATCGGTGAACATTATGAGCTTGAAACCCCTTGCCTACTTAAGGACCGACATCTCTAAGCTCTGAGGAGATTAAATGATATTGAGAGGATTCAATGAACAAGATGAGAGGGCTTTAGACTCCACAGTGTTACCTTCAAAAATAGGTGACTGGAAGACTGAAGCCAAGTTCAATATAATTTATTTGAATACATTATTCAATGCTTTGCTCGGTAGGCATTGCATACACTAGAACAAGATGATTCCATCCTCCCTTCATCAGTGCATTAAGTTTCGAAGAGAGGAATCGAATACTGTGTCAAAGGAGATAAAAACCATTTTTAGTTAGATATGTCGAGATGTATGAGGAAGTGACCTACTATCTTCCTCAAAATTAAAACACCATTTTCTCACAAATTTGGCCAAAATTCAAACACAAAAGAAAAAGAAAAAGAAGAAAAAGGAAAAAAAAAGAAAAGAAGAAAGAAAGTACAAATGAGCGAGAAAGGGACACTAAGGAAGAAGTAGACTAGCATGTTACTTTCCACCCACAATTTGTTCCACCATACAGACATATGTGTAAGATGACTCAACCTCCACCAAGCAAAAGTAGAGGTAGATACAGAGGTAGTTCCATAGGTGGAAGACCCCCTAGTTGGCAGTCAGCCAATAGGGGCCATGTTCTACTTCACAGGAGTACCCTGATATTCACATAGACTTAGAATCTAGCTCGGAGGATGAGTCTCATGTGATTAGCACACCAGCCAACCCCTCTCAGCGGGTTTCATTGGAGATGACACTCAAGCAAGATAGTGATGAAGATCAGGCCTCCAAGCTAAGCACAAATGCATTTGAATCAGTTGGGAACTTTATCTCTAACCTCACTTTCTACTCAAAACATTGAATGTTTAGTAGTTAAAGAAGTCCCTAGGACTTCCATGAATGTAAAGCCAAAGAGATTCCTATTAGGATTATCATCCTCAAGTTCAGAAGCTAATGTAAAACTTGAGAATAACTTATATAAAGATTTAATGAAATTACCTTTTGATTGGTACTCGCCTTGTGTTAAAAATCTTGCAAAGAAAGTTTTGATTTCTTATACATGGTCCAGGCATAGGTCAGAGAATTTTGAGAAGCTGTGGAATAATAAAGGTAGGGATGCATAATTAAGATAAGGACTAGGATTCAGTTCAATGGGTCCAATCGATGATGATGGTTACTGCTTAGTTTTCACCAATCATCTAGAGTTTGATAGGTTCTTCTCAAACCACACTAACTCTTATGAGATTGTGTGTTTAGAAATTGTAGATGATCCTATTGATTTTCAAATCAAAGATGCACCTCCATAATTTGAAGAAGAAATCCATTCAACTATCGACAAACTCAAAGAAATGAACCTCAGGATAGAAGAAAATCCACTCCTCACTCACATTAGTTTTCTGTTGAATGAAGAAGAAACCAATGACTTAGTTAGGTTATTGACTGAGTTTAAGGACTACTTTACATACAGCTATGAAGAGATGCCCATTATCTTCTGACGTAGTAGTCCACAAACTAGCAATGACAGATATAGCTAACCCTATCAATAAGATCCTAGGCATGCGATTAGAAATCAAACAATAGGTCATTTCAAGTCAAGAAATTGATCGATCTTTGGTTTCATCTGAGAGAAGAAAAATATCCTACACAGTTGGATGTCATGCCATTTAAGAAAAAGAATGGCCAAATTCATATATATGTTGATTTTAGAGACTTAAATAAGGCATGTCCTAAAGATGAATTTCCACTTCCTATACTAGAATTAATGGTGGGCATCACCTCATCTCACATAGTAGTCTCCTTTATGGATGGGTCATCTAGCTACAACCAAATCAAGATGGCCCCCGAGGATGAAAGAAACACTAATTTTTGTTATAAGGTCATGCCTTTCTTTAAAATGTTGCTACATACCAGTATCAGATATTGAACTCATTCATCATCAAGTTGAATGCAATGTTGATGATCTAGTAGTCAAAAGAAAAGGAAGATCATCTCTTCTTGAGAGTAGTTTTCTAATGGTTAAGATAATTTAATCTCAAGATGAACCCAAAGTGTGCATTGGAGCTTGGAAAGTTCCTTGGGTTTGTTGTTTGATACCAGGGAATAGAGATAGACCCAAAAAAGATCAAAGTCATCTTAGAAATGCCACCCCCTAAAACTTTAACTCAACTCAGATCATTCCAAGGGCGGTTGGCGTATCTAAGGCGCTTTATCTCTAATCTATCGGGAAGATGCAAGCCATTTCCAGCACTTATCAAAAAGGACACTAAGTTCAAGTGGGATGATAAGTACTAGCATGCTTTTGAAGACATCAATAATATTTGGTGAAGCCGCCAGTTCTAGCAACCCCTATCTCGGGCAAGCCACTTATCCTCTACACTACTGCATTGGATGACTCCCTTGGTGCTTTGTTGGCCCAAACCAATGACGAGGGGAAGGAGAATGCACTCTTCTACCTCAACCATCGTCTGACCCTTGCTAAAGCAAACTATCAACCTATTGAGAAATATTACCTACCTCTCATCTTCACATCCTAAAAATTATGACACTATATGCTTTCTCATAAGGTAAACTTGATTTCAAGAATCAATCCATTACAGTATCTCATGACACGGTCAACGCTATATGGACAGTTGGCATGTTGGTCCATGATTCTCTCATAATTTGATATTACATTACCCTTTGCGTTAAAGGGAGCACTAGCATTTTAGCAATATACCACTTCTGATTCCCGCTTAGTAATAATCTCCCCGATGAATAAATCATGAACTTAGGGGCGGTTGAAAATCACCATTGGGAGATGTATTTTGATGGTGCGACTTCCTTTCATAAAGGAGAAGAACCATGATCTACTCTTCCAGGAAAGGCAGGGGTAGGAATAGTTATTTTAACTCCAGACTGTAATGTGATGAGATCCTCATACTATCTCTCCAATCTATGCACTAATAATGAAGCAGAGTATGAGGCTTTGATTGGTCAGGAGTTAGCTATTATAGTGTGCGTCAAAAGCATCAACATCTATAGGGATTCTCGGTTGGTCATCAAGATTGTTGGTCTATAAAGTTCTAAAGCCTAATATTCATCACTACCATGAGTACACCATGAAGCTATTGGCCCAAATTCCTGAGGTCACAATCTACAAGGTTCCTCAAGGAGAGAACCCAGTAGTAAATGCTTTGGCTAAACTTGCCAAGGGTGGCATGTCAGAAGATGAATTCATTTCAATAAGGGTCCAAAATAGACAAGTCTATCCCTTATTGATGTTGAACTCATCGAGACTTTCTCTTGAAGGAGGTTGTCGTTGTTATAAGATGAGGAGGATTGGGTAACCATTCATAGATTACTTGAACATAGAAAACTACCTCAAGAGAAATCACAAGCCCATCGATGAAGAGAGCTCTCTCTTATGCTCGTGGATGGGTATGCAGTCTTTTGATAAAATGTGGTTATCTTGTTTAGACAAATGAAGCCCATAAGATCATGACCAAGGTACATTTGGTCTATATGGGCGCATCAATGGTCCAAAGATGAAAGTAAAGATCGAGACTAGGATACTATTGGCCTTGATCATGACTACATGAACATAGCTAGAGATGTCATCATGTCATGTACATGTGGTCTTACATCAACCACCCAACATTCTACATCCTACATTGGCCTCATGGCCATTTAGTGTTGAGATGCGACATAGTGGATCCTATCGATACTCCTTCTTCCAAGAGTCATCGATTCATCCTAGCTGCCACCGACTACTTTTCCAAGTAGGTAGAGGCAATCCCACTCAGAGAGGTCATAGCTCAGCATGTGCTCCAACTTTTTAGGAACCATATCATATATAGTTTAAGGTGCATCGATAAATTATATTTGATTAATGGTACTACATTCAAAAGCACCAAGATCAATAGCTTCGCCAGGAGACGTAGTATATATTAGAGATATTCCACCATCTACTATCCCAGGGCAAATTTCCTAGTAGAAGTATTCAACAAAACTCTCATCCAGATACTGAAGAAGACACTCGACGATAATAAGAGACAGTGGCATGAGCAGCTGGTTGATGCTTTATGGGCATACTGTACCACATACATAATTCCAACTCAATCTACCCCGTTCTTCTTAGTGTATGGGTCCAAAGCCATTCTACCCTTAGAAGTGCAACTCCAAACACTAAGTATAACAATGAGCAGTAAAATCACTACAGAGAAGAATGCCAAGTTGTGATTAGAATAGCTCGAAGGTTTGAAAGAGAGACACCTACAAGCATGCCAAAATCTCGAGTTATATAAAGCCAAGATGATTCAAGCTCGCAACAAGCTGGTCCGCCCTAGAACTTATCAAATAGGAGGGATTATTTTAGTTCTAAGGAGACTAATTATTACTCGTCGAAAGATAGGAGGCAAGTTTGAACCCACTTGGGAAGACCCTTTTGTCATAGAGAAGGCCTACCAAAGAGGATCTTATCAACTTATTGATTGTAAAAGGGACACCCGATGCTTCCAATTAATTGGCTCTGTTTGAAGAAATATTACCCATAAAATCATGTTTGGAAATAATTATCATCAAAAATTATATTTCAATTCATCAAAATATTCTCTTCATTCGAAATGTTGTTTGCTTGTTTGTGAATTCATCATTACATGTTTAGGGTTAGTGTAACAGAACCCAAGAGGCTTCCTATCCCTCTTTCATAACATAAACATAAATTAAACATGATTCCCCATTGCTATTAGAATAAGTGTGAGAGAACCCAACAGGCGTCCTATTTTGAGTAGCATGACTAACTTAAGTGTAAGATAACCCAAGCGGCATCCTTTCTTAGTAAGATCACAATTGTCATTTGTGGCACCATTTAATCAACTTTTAATCATATTTTAGGATAGGTGTAAGAGAACCCAAGTGGCATCTTGTCTTATTGAAACACAAATACAAACACAAAAATATATCTTTTATCTCGAGAAATTTTGATGTGGGAGTAAGTCCCCTATGGCACTCACTCATTAACTACTCTAGGTCGGGCTGACATGCTACCTTATTAATATGTCACCCCAGTGATCATTTATCTGGTGGATGTGAGTCCCCATGCTTTCTTCTTGACTTGACCATTACAAACCAATGAGCACCTTGTTAGTTTGGTAGGTCAACTATGCAGCCAGTAAGCTACCTCATGGTGATTCTATTAAAGAGAATGTAAGCCTACACGCTTTCTTCTTGGACTAGCCATCATACACTGACTAGGTCGAGTATATTTGAGGCTTAAGATAAGTCCCCCAGTGGCTCCTTTCCTCTTGATTTCTTTTGAGTTGATGTAAGTCCCCCAGTGGCATTCCCTCAGTAGTTTCACTGTAAGAGGATGTGAGTCCATGCTTTCTTCCTAGGCTGATTATTGTAAACCGACAAGTACTTTAGGTTGGTTGATATTCGCTATGATGACAATGACTCACCTAGTGGATACACCACCCTTGGTAGATGTGAGTCCCCACACTTTGTCCTTGAGTTGGCCACCAAATACCTATAGATATTATCTTCTTTAGGGTTTTAGTTAAAGCCCTTAGTGGCCCCTCCCCTGCGGGCACTCTACTTGGATTACATCCTTTACGACCCCATTTGGACACTACCTAGGTTACTTTTGAATTGGACAGTCCCCCTTTCTTAGTAGTCACCCATGTGGTTAGAGAATTTATTCAGTGGATGCACATATTCTCCCTTGAACTAGTAAATCTGAGATAGGTCTAGGCTGATATAAGCTCCTTCTCAGTATGATCCCTTGCAAGCCAACAAGGTCCACGACAAATAAACAAATAAATTTATTCACTTATGGATTAGAAATTCAAGCCCCCAGTAGCCCCTTTCCCAAGCAGGCATCCTATCTTTAGGGCAGTGTCAGCAGAACTCCCTATTTACTACACTTGAATTGAGATAAGTCCCCGGGTCAGCACTCTCTCTCTAGTCTCCCTTAGGTTGGGTTCAATCTATTTTTCCATAAACAGGTTGCCCCAATAGTCATTCCGCTTTGGAAGATGTAAGTCTACTATGCATTCTTTCTAGCATGACTGTCGCAAACCGACACGCGGCACTTGGTCGGGTTGACATGTTACTTTACTAAAGTGTCACCCCACTGGTCTTTTATTCAGGAAAGATGTGAGTCACTGTGCTTTCTTTGATGAATTGACCATTGCAAACTAAAATACACCCCTTTGGTTGGATAGTTCTCCTCTCGATCGGGAAACTACTCCCTTTGGATCGATAAATTTGAAGTAGGTTAAGGACATGGACCGGTAATCCATCGAACGATGGGATCCATCAAATATAACTAAAAATATGAAATTAATTTTGACTATTTTTGAGCTGATTTATGACCCCCAATGGCATTCACTTAGTAGTCAGCCTAAGGTTGGGTTCAATCCATTGCTTTGCCAACAGATCACCCCAGCGATTGATCCCTACTTTGGAAGATATAAGTCTACAATGCTTTCTTCCTAGTACAACCACCGCACAAAAAAAAACCCCTTTGGTTGGATAGCCTTGTCATGTGATAGGTAGACTACCCCTTTGGATTGGTAAATCTAAAATTGGCCAAGGCCAACATGGCCCCTACTGATTATCCATCGCAAACTGATAGGGTCCATCTCAAAATCCAAAATTTTAAAATCTAAAACAAAATCAACCAACCTCGCCCAATGGAATTAAATCAAACAAATTAAATCAATCATCTTTTCCTCAGTGAGATGCAAATATTTCCAATCTCCTTAGTGGAGTCAATTCAATCCAACTCGAACTTGCTCCCTTAGTGGAAGATTCACATCTTTTATCCCCGGTGGATTCCAAATTTTAATCCACCAATGGATTTCACAACCTCCCATCCCCCAATGGATGACTTCAACCTGCTTCCCTAGTAAAAGGTTCACATACTCCATCCCTAGTGGATTCCTCCGTTGCTCTATTATGCTCTTGACATAAGTAGAGTCGCATTGCACTAAGATCTTGATTCCTTCTACACCTCGAGTTTAGGAGTAGATCATTTATGTTAGTGTTTTGATCGTTCGACATTGTAGATCATCTTGATCAACATAAATCGTGGGTACTGTCGGTCACTATTGAGCATCTTTGTTGACCTCACTTTTGGAGTGAGCTCTCAACTTCTCCATCTTAGGCACTAAACACTAAGAGTTCCTTAGTCTTAAGACACTTCTAGTAATTAGGTGAACACATAATCTAACCCTAGAGACTTAGAAGAGTTAGCTATATGAATAGGTTATGCCTTATGGGTTTTAGGAAGACTTGCCTACCCCATAGCTTAAACCTAAATCCTTACTTCCTTCTTTCAAGTCAAATTTTAAACTCAAATTTTAAATCAATTCTAACTCAATTCATCTTCTTAAATCTTAAATCAAATCCAAAACCTTTTCTAAGCCCTTTGATTTCATCTAATGGACTTAGTTCAAATCAAATCTTAAATCAATTCCAACTCAATTAATTATCTCAAATCATAAATCAATTCCAAAACTCAAATCATTAATCAATTCCAAATAATTGAAACTCATTATCAATTCAAATCCAAAAATCTTTCCCCCGCCCTTTTGATCTCATCTTATGGACTTAGCTCAAATCAAATCCAAATCAATCCAAACTCAAAAGATTTTTTCATAACCCATTTATATTCTCATTTATATTCATAAATATAAATGGAATATAAATTCAAATAACCAAAATAAAATTCAAAACTCAAGTCCAAATCTAACCTAAATCCAATCTATACCCTTTTAAGTCAAATTTTTAAACTTAGTTAAATCATTCTCAAATCAATCCAAACCTTTGATTTTCTCTTCAAACAATCACCTCTTCAATCCTGCTAATGGAGGGCTTCCACCCTTGGTAGAAAAAATGACTTGACCTTTGAGAGCCATGGTGGAAACATACCTCATTCTTTTTGATTTTGGCCCATAATCAATCTTCTCATGCATTAGGCATATGAAATCTCATAGCCTGTGTCAAATAAAAATGTTCAAAAATGAAAAATAAAATTTAATAAAATTTGAATTATATTAAGTCATTTATTCATGTCCTTCATGATCCAGTCTCTTAGGAAGTGTGTTTAAGGACTTAGTCTCTTTTCTAAATAAACTACAGCTTAACTTTCTTGCAAAACATAAGACTTGCCTATATGCATTTAAAATTGTAGGAGGAGTTAGTTGGCGGTCACCCCCAGGCGGTTGTAAGTCCAACAGTCTGGTGATTTATTCTCTCTTGTGAAGATAAACTATATACTCATTTTTGTCTTAGATTTAGGTCATGCATTGGCTCTCGCCAAAGCTCCCTAGATTTAGGATACAAGGTTGCTATTTTCCTTTGTGGGCTACAAGCATAAATCCTCACCTCTTAGGCATTTTCATGATCTTATGTTGTGGAATTGTAAGCCCTAGATTTCTAATAAAAATTCAACTCGAACATATAATCCTTCTCAAATTTCAAAAATATAAAACCCAACCATAGAATAATTTGGGATGCTCTAGATTCTTAGTATCATGAGCATCCCCTACTCATTTCTCTTTTGGTTTAAATAATAACTCCCTCTTTTTGATCAATCCCACTTGATTTTCTAAAAATAACCAATTTATTGATAGTCCTATCTTTGAAATTTTTGGAGACAATGTTCATTTACCTTAATCAAGAGTATTCTTAAGGAATCTCATTCCTTAAGATGTAATTAACTATATGGGCTTACCTCCATAGGGAACTTAACGAATCGATTTAAAATAAACCTTACTTTACTTTTTCATGTAAAGTAGGAGAAAGATCTCTTGTACATTCGAAGACCCATTGTCCTTAGGAGTCCTCATTAGGTGATTAGGTTCATTGTAGGATGGTAACTTCTATCTCTCGAGATAGTACATCATTCCTCAATGTCGCACCCGATCACCCTAATGAATACATCTATAGATCTACGTGATGTCCCAACATATACAACACATTTTATTTTTCAAATTCCCAAGTTTGAGAAATAAAATACCACAAGTAATTTCTAAGAAATTTGACCTTACATATAGAATACAAGGTGAAACAAGAGGTGAAGCCTATTCTACCCCGATCCTTAGGTAAAGTGGTCTTAGCCCAACATATGGTGTGCAACTTCTTACTCTCTCCACTATGATAAAAGAAATTTGATGTTAGGGAATTAATCTTCCTAATAACACCCTTAGGGAAAGCAACGATCTGAACCAGTATGAAAGGAGGATATTGATGGAGAATCTAATGAGTTGAAGCCGCTAAAGGAAAGAAGTTTACTCTTCCAACCAACCATTCAATTAAAGATCTTGTCAAGTAAAGAGTTGAAATGAATAACCTTTAAAGGACCAGATACCAGAAGAAGCCCCAAATAAATAATAGGAAAATTGGCCAAATTAACATTAAGATCTCTAAAGAATTTCTCAGCCAACCTAACTTCCCTCGAGAAATAGATTAGAGATTTATCACCATTAACCGAAAGACCCATGGATGAATCCATAAATTCAAAAGTAGATTTAAGAAAGTCCACAGTCGAGACATTAGCCTTCCCCATGGCCAATAAGTCATCTACAAATAAATGGTGAGAAACTCCACAGTCTCCAGAGTAGAGAGGGTTTTACCTGAGGAGATTAACTTCTCTATCCAAAAAGCAGAAGAAGGAATCCATAGCCACAAAAAAGGGAGACAAGAGACACCCCTATCTTAACCCATTTGAGGATTGAAAAAAAGCCCTTGATCTCACCATTGAAGATAATAGAAAAGGGAACCTCAATAATGTAGGCTTCAATCATCTATAAGAAAGAGAGTGGGAAGCCTTTTAGCCTGTGCTTATGCTAAAATGATTTTTGATTGAGCATATCGAAGGCTTTCTTCAGTCAAACATCGCTATAAACCTCTCCTCAGAGTTAGAGGGATTGAAGTCATTACTAATTTCATGAGCAAGAGTAACATTTTTTGCAATGTCCCTATTCTTGATGAATGCGGATTGAGACTTGTGAACTATGGAAGGAAGCACCTTGCTTAACCTATTAGCCAATACCTTGGAAATAATTTTATAGAAAGTGTTGAGCAGAGATCAGTCTAAAGTCCGTGATCACATTAGAATGCTTAATCTAAGGAATAAGAGTAATAAGGCTATGCTTAAAGAGACCCAGCAACTTCCTTGTGCGGAAGAAAAAGTGGGCTGCTTTTAGGAATTGGCCACCAATAATGTCCCAGCAAGAGGCAAAGAATTTAGCATTGAAACTGTCAGGCCCAGGGGATTTGTTCTCATTGATATTATGAAGAATAAAATAATTTCAGCATATGTAATCTCAGAATCCAATTCTTTGATTTGCTCCGTGAAAGAGAAACCCCAACTAGAATGTCATGAGAATCTAGAGAAGAGACATGTCCATAATTAAACAAATAAGAGTATAAGTTATCTTTTCGGCAATAACATGGGGATTCGATAGAATACTGTTGGAAGACTGAAGATAACGAATGGAATTGGAGTTTTTCCTATCTTTGATAAAATAATAAAGAAACTTCATGTCATTAATCGAGTTAGTTAACCAGTGGGCCTTAGCCCTCTGCCTCACCCACATGTGTTTCTTAAGAAGATCATTATACTTATCTTTCATATCTTTGACAACTTTAACTAGGATGGTATTAACAGGATCTCTATCAAGCTCCAAAGAATATCATGCTCCTTTTTATGATCAGCTAATTGGACTCTAATGGATGAAGAATCTCAAACTTATTTAAGTATAGATCTAGTCATCTGAAGTTTCTTGGATAACACTTAGAGAGGGTCCCCAGAAATAAAACTCGACCAAGCATTCTGAACAGCCTCCAGGAAATTATCAAATTTAGTCCAATAATTCCTAAACATAAAATGAGATCTAATCAGAGAAGGTTCAGAAAGGTGGGTGATGAAGGGATAATGATCAGATGATAGGGGGCTTGCAACATTATAGAAGGAAGAGGGGAATTGATCCAACTAGAAAGAGTTACATAGCACCCTATCAATTCGAGTGAAGATAGGGTTGTCAATATGTTGGTTCGACCAAGTGTATAAGAAACATGTACTAGGAAGATCCAATAAACCATAATCCAGCACACAGTCCTTGAAGTCCATAATATGATTTAAAGGGATTAGGTTCCCACCACTTTTCTCATTGATATAGAGGACGCTGTTAAAGTCTCCCATAAGAACCCAAGGGGAAGATAAAGATGAAGCAATACTCCTCAAAGAGTTCCATAAAAGAAAACGGTCTTTAGCATCATTATGGGCATAGATCCAAGTGATGTAGAAAGAAGGAGAACCAGGAAGGGTGATCTCACCAAGAATAAACTGAGGAGACCTGTCCAGTGGCTTAAAATTGATCTCCTTATACGATCCTCATTATAACAATCAAAGTTGTGGTAAAGGGATTCTCGAGAAAGATTGGTTTCAAAGAGGTAAAGGATGTCAAGCTTGTTATCCTTGATAAGCCTAACACAATCAGCTAGTTTGCCTGTAGCCAATAGATCCCGCATATTCCAACACCCAATAGAAGCATTAATCATTGAGAATTGGAGGAGCTTGAAGGCTTCTTGCCCTTCTTATTTTGATTGTGCTTTCAACTAGTATTCTACTGGGACTGAACCGCTTTGGCCTGGATCGAATCTTAAGAACATTTTCCAGGGGAAGAAAAGCTCTCAGAGTTTTTGGTGTAGAAACGATTCGGGGAAGTAGCAGCTGATCGAGTCAACACCCCATAGGAAGAGGAAGAGGCGATAATGTTATTAGTTGGGAGGTTATTAAGCAAGACAGTAGTTGAAGGGTCAATAGCTTCTTCTTGGGAAGGAGAATTAATAAGTAACTGATTCAAGTCACTGATGGTTGATGTGGATAGGGGGAGGGAGGGATCTTGCTCAGGAATCTCAATTGAGGAAGGGTTTGGAATGTCTATCTCTAGTAGAGAAGATATATTAGAGGGATCGGGTTATATAATTGTCGGTCGGTTGGGAGGAACCAAGTTCTTGGGTAGTGGATGGGAGGTCTGCTCCTGCTCCTTCCGTTTCCCCAAGCACCAACCGTACTAGAGGGATTAAGAGGACAGGAAGAATGCTCGTGAGAAAAGGTACAACATTTTTGGCAAGCTGCAAGTTTCCAATCATAAAGAATTTCTTGATTGAATTTGAAGTCATTAAGGTTGATGGAGACGAATTGAGGAAGTGGTGATGAGGTGCTAATTTGAACACAGATTCATGCAAAAGAAATTTTAGACTTAGTGGTAGTAAGATTGTCCACAACTAAAGGAATCCCCACTTTGCTAGCTATCTTGGAGAACCCAACTTCGTTCCAGCAACAGAGAGGGAAATTAGGTAATTTAATCCACAAGAGAATCTCAGATACATGTTCCTTAGATGGCCTAAAATTATAAGTCCATTTTTGAAAAATAAATGACCTTCCACTAAGAAAATAAGGTCCCTTCCTAGACCATATCAAAATCCTCTTCACAAACAAATTTGAATAGAAAAAAGTTCCCTTCTAAGGTATGTAATTCAATGCCTCCCTTAAACTACCACTTTTTTCCTAACCGCCGAGAGCAGGAACCATAGAAAGGCCTCTTCCCATTGGCATGACCAACAAGATATAATTGCCACTCTTTCACTAAAGTTCATCTCTTCTTCCAAAAAGTTCACCTCGTTAGACTTAGAAGGGATGAAGGAAAGGGATAAGGATTTGCTCTTCTCGTTCTGGGAGGTTAGAAGATCCTTCTAGTTGCGAGAGTTAGGAAGATTAGGGTTCTGAAGGAGAGAACCCTTAGGAGTCGTCCCAAGAATGGAGCCGGTAAGATAATAGGACAAGAGAAGAGGAAAGTTAGTCGAATTATAGGGATTGAGCTCCATTGAGACTGACCAAACCACCATGTAAGGAGAAGAGAGAAGGGAGGCCCCGAGAGGGACAGAGGCCAAAGAGGGAAGAGCTAGCAAGAAGGAAACGAAGGAAAACGAACCTGGTTGAAGAAGAAATCCAAGAGAATCACCTTGAACACCAAGGGGAACAGCCAAAACCCTAGAGCTCATCTGCAGGAGATACTATTATCTTTCAGGTTTCCTCTTCGAAGCTAACATCGATTTTGTTTTGTTTATGTTTATAATAGTGGTATTTCACTCCATTTATGATATCAAATCTTTTATTGGACTCTTTTAAAGATGTGAGACATAGATCTTTTTTTGGATAAGTTAAAACTCTAGCAAAGTGAATTTATTGATCTATGTGATAGAGATATCTTTCCTTAACTATAATGGTAAGAAAATATATATATATATATATATATATATATATATATATTAGCAATCCTTATTTTATTTTATAAAGAGGTGACGTTTATTTGTTAAAAAAATTAATTTTATATTTTATTATTTATCAAAACATGTTGAAAATCTGCAACGGCGATAATATGATGTAGTTTTTTTATTAATTGAATAGCAAAAAAATTTCGTATGTTTATTTTTTTGTTAACCTATTTTATTTATTACATTTAACTTATTTCTAATTAACATTCTCTGAAATAAAAAATTAACAAAATCAACAGATCAACTTACTCTAGTCTCATTCGACATTATTATAATAATATTTAAGAATTTTAAAATTTACTTATACACAAAAAAATTAAATCAATTTATTAAAATTAGTGTTTGGTGGTCTGTTAGGAGACCAAATAATTAACCTTAGTCAGAATAAAATAGTTGTACAGACTCAGAGTGCCTTCAAAAATTTATGGACCATCCAAATGAAGTTGGGAGGTGGGAAGGTGAGGATAGGTAAAGGTTAGAAAAAATACATCTAACTTTAAGTGAAGATGGCACATTATTAAATAGTTACCATTTTTTAACATATAGATATTTTAATTAAATTTTTATCTTCTGAACTTATAATATAAATTTCATAAATTATATGAAAATAAGGTAAATATAAATTTTCAAAATATTTAATATTACAATTGAATTTAAATCAAGATCTAATTAACTTTTACCATAAAAAGTTAATAAATTATTTTACTATATATAATATTATAAGTAATCTTAGTCAAAATAAAATGATTGTATAGACACTAGCGTGATGAGGTTTCGCATAGAAATGGTATCACTGCCCTAAACATACATAGACATATATATAAAGACATACATACATATTTCTACGATCAATTGATATCTCCACTAATAAAATTTTCTTATATATTTAAGATCCTCAAAACAATCGAAATGACAAATAAAATAAAATAAAAAACTTAGTTACCACACACATATAAGGCAAACAATAAAAAATAAATGACCACAAAACAAATCTCCGATCATCATTTGTTCATAGTATGTTTCACTTCTCTCTTGTGCATCACGAGCTGCTCTTTTCTCTGAAAGAAATTGCCACAACGTTCGCATGCGAACTTGTAGTTTATGTACTGTATAATGGCACTTCATTTATGTTGTTAAGTCTCCTATAAATATTGTGGTCTTTGACGCAAGCGAGACAAAGGATCCCATCTTTTTGTATAAGAGAAGACGATTTGGAAGAAGACGCCATTTTCCACCTGGACGAGTGAAATAAAATGATTAGTGTAAAAATAATAGAGAATAACATCACAAATTTTCTAATTTCTTCCTACACAAAAATTAAATTATTGTTAATTGAAAATGTTGATCGAAAGCTTTATAGTTTTAGCTTATCAGTATTTTTTTTGCAGTGTTTAATTAAATATATAGCTTTAAATAACAGTTTAGTCCCACTTTCATCATACTCACAATAGCTCAAATAACAAAAAAATTTTGAATTAAAAAAAACTAATTCATGCAAAACTAAATACACACTACTGAAGCTCAAATCATTAATGTTCACTTTAATCTATTTGGAAAATTCACAATTAAATAAAGTAGCATTGTGTGAAGATTAAACAAAATGAAATAAAAGTTAAAGAGCATAATGAGAACAGTCAACAGAGACCAACAAAACAGACAAACAAAACTTCCATTTTCACCATTAAAAGCTCGTCAATAAAATCATTTTACGTGAATAATTTGAATTCACTGCCTAAAACATAGACGAAGGGAGCTCTCAGCAAACAAAGCATTGGCTGGTTTTCAGCATTGTGTGAAGATTAAACAACACTCACTGCGTGTTTACGTACCAGTAACGAGCGGCTCGCCTGTGATCCAGAAATGACGAGGAGAGATTACAGCGGTGAAGAAGCGAGCGTTGGGCACTTTGCCCTATATATAGAGATAGGTCATCGTTAGCCATACGAAAGCGCCGCTCCGTCCGAGGAGCTCTTCATTTGGGCACGCGAGGTTTAGCTGTTCGATGAAGGATTCCTCAAAGGATATTGCCAGCTCGTAAACAGTTTGAAGAAATGCCCGGTCTCATTGGCAGTCGGGATTGCAGGGATACTTTAAGCAGGTGATACAATCCTGTTTTTTACGATTATATATCTTGTAAATCTTAAAATAATATATAATAATCACATAAATTAATCAAACATAATATGAGTTAAATTTTTTAAAATTATAAGGATGCTATGCAAAGTAATGTTAACTTAATAAATTAAATAAGATTAATAAACCAAATATAAGATAGCATATCTATTCTTTTTATTTTCTAGGTGAACTAAATTGGATTGTTATTTAACTTCTTTAGTATTTGCTTTTTTCACTTTGAAATTTTGGGGTTGATCTTAATTCTATGCTAAATGATATTAATTTTTTATTTTTTCTACTCATTTAGTCCCCAATAAAAATATTGCTCACTATTTTCAATTTCATGATTTTTTTTAATATTTTAGTCACTTATATAATTGCATTACTTGAATTTTATAATTTCTTTTATATAAGGTAGTTCAATTAATCATTTACCTTTCCTAAAAATTAATTTTGTCCTTTATTTTTATCCAAACATATAAATTTGACTCTTTTCAAAATTGAGGTTGGGTTCGCCCTTGTTTGAAACCCTCGTTCTTCTCGCCCTTCTACTTCATTATAACCATCGAGGAATAGTGAATATTTTTTAGACTTAATAAGCTTTAATTGATATAATTAGTGAATGTTTTTTAACAAGTTATTCGTGAATAAGCTCTATTAAAGTTTAATTAAAACTCATTTATTTTATTAAATGATCAATTTAATAATAGCTCAATCTGAATCTAGCTCGTGAATAAATTTGAACTGTTTGATTAAAATATTTTTAAATGAGTTCAAACAAATAAATTTCTAAAACTTAAAACGAGCTACCGTCGTTGTACGCGCTTAATTCCCTTCCTATATTGCCTTTCTGTTTGAAGACGCACCTCCCACCAGTTAGCTTTATCGGGGAATCCCACCTCCAATCGGTCACAGTTCTCTAGCAGTGGTTGCGGCTTCGCGCTCATTCACCGTCTGTGAATAGTATCAATCTAGACCAAAATTCTAGAATTTCTCCATTGATCCATGACTCCACCTCTGCCCTCGTCTTCTCGGAGGAAACATGCCTCCATTTCCTCTCACATTGCAAATCCATGTCGTCACCAAATGAGGGATATTGTGTCCATTGCCCAATCATCAAGCTAGGCCTTGACAGACACCTTCTTATCTGCAACAACCTTCTATCTCTCTACTCAAAACATGGACAGGCAAACGTTGCCCGCAAACAGTTTGAGGAAATGCCGTATACAAATGTCGTCTCATGGACTGCAGCTATATCAGCCTTGGTTCAGAGTGGCAATGATGAGGGGGCAGTGTGTCTCTACCAGCAAATGATGCTTGCTGGTTTGGTCCCCAACCATTTCACATTATCCAGAATCATGCGTTGTGCTGCATCTGTAAGGGATTTTGATCTAGGAAGGAGCCATCATACCGTTATTCTTAAACGTGGTTTCAGATCAAATTCTGTTTTGGGAGTGGTCTTCTAGATTGCTACTCCAAGTGTGGTTTGTTCGCTGATACTTTCCTGGTATTTGAACTTATGACTGATAGAGATATTGTCTCATGGACGACAATGATTTCTGCATTGGTGCAAGCTGAGAATTGGAACAAGACTTTTTGTCTCTACATATCCATGCTCAGAGATGGAGTCTTCCCAAATCAGTTCACTTTCACCAAGCTTCTCATAGCTTGTTGCAATCTCGAGTGTCGCCATGGTGAACTAGTTCATGCTCATATGGTCCTTCTTGGGATTGATCTCAACCTTGCACTGCACTTGTCAATATGTATTCTAAATGCAACAACATGATCAATGCCACGAAAACCCTGCACCTGACAGCTGACTTCGATGTAATGATATGGACTAGTTCATCTTTTTTCTTTTCTTTTCATTTTTTTTTTGTTAACAGATGTGGTATATTTATAATAATTCAGAGTAATTCAATGCAATTTAGTATTATTAGGTGATCAAATGTTCAATCCGGTGATAGGAAATAATGTGGATAATTTTATGGGGTTGAGTTTGAGCATTCATCCTGGCCCCTCAAAATATATATATTTATCGAAGTATATTTCATTTTTGGAGGTGGTGCAATGCCATACCCTTCAAAAGCTTAATGATGACCCCCTAAATTCTCTTTTGAATAAGATAGCACTGGAACTTAAAAGTAAGTTAGTTATTCCCTATAATGTCAAAGTTTCCTCAATTATTCAAAGGGCCAAGCTAAATGACTAACATTTTTTTGCAGAAATATTAACGTCGGAACTGATCATAATCATATCAAAAAAATTACTACTTCTCAAGGTACATTCTCTGCCTCTTCTGGCATTGCTTAGCTACTTCTTATTTCAAAGAATTATTTAATTCAGCCGCTGAAAATATCAACTCTCATATCAGCATTTCATCGAGAAACACTATTTCACCCCATTTGTGGCAAATCTCCTTTACCCCTGTCTCTAATGAGAATTAAAAACATTGTTTTCTTTGCTCTTAAAGCCTCTTCCTGAGGTCCTATGGCTTCACTTTTGAATTTTATATTAATTCATGGATGTTATTAATGCTCAAGTTTGTGTGGCTGTTGATGCCTAAGTTTCCACAAATAATATTATCCTTGCTAGGAAAATATAACATGAATATCATCTATAAAGAAAAAGATGCTTTTTTCTGTGTTAAACTAAAATTAAAAAGACTTTTAACATAGTAAATAGAGAATTTCTTCTTCAAAGGATGATCCTTAAAGGTTTTCCCTCTTTGTTGAATGTGTTAAAGCCTACATCACGGATATGCATTAAGGGTAGTCTTAAAGGATACTTTAGCTCATTATTGGCCTTAGATAAGAGTACCCCTTATCTCCATGTCTTATGTATCATTATTGATGTAGTCTTGCATTTTTGAAGAGAAAATTATTTCTGTATCATTTGAAGGTATCTTGAGGGGCAACTCTCATATTTCCCATTTACTATATGATGATGATCTCCTCACTTTTGGTAAGGCTAACATTCACAATTTGGAAGCTCTCAAAACCATTATCTCTTAATTTTATAAGTGTTAAGGGATTAATATTAATTATGAGAAGAGCTTTATCATATTCTCTCCAACAGTGCAACTTTTGGATTTATCTATCATAAATGTCCTATATCTTCAAATTCAAATATATGTGAATCCCATTACTGTTAAAAGAGCTTCATTTATCAGATTTTCAATCTCTTTAGCCTAAGTTCATTCCAATTCAAATTAATTGCAACCAATTCATTCATTCAATCAATTGATTCTTGAATACACTTTGATCACCTATTCAAGCTAATTTGATTAAACCAACCAAATTAACCCACTTATCCCAAATTGACCTAAAAGGTCAAATTGAACTAAAATCCATTATAATCCAAATCAATTCAAACTAATACCTACAATCACTCTCAAATGATCAATCATGTATAAACCAACTTTTAACCTGACTTTTGGAGTGAGGATTGTTCATTCCAATCCTAAGTTTAGGATTATTATAGACACTTAGGTTTCCTTAGTGCTAGGACACTTCTAGTGATTAAGGGAACACTAAACTCAGGCTTAGAGACTTGTAGAGACTTGTAGGGTATAACCTTAGGACGAGTAGGCTCAGCTTACCCTAAGGCCTAAACTGACACTCATACCCGTCAATCACTTAAACCTAAATCAAATGAATGAAACCTCAACCTCAAGCCAATCAATTGAATGTGATTAAATTTGATTTCCAATCCAAGCTCCAAGCCAATTTGACTTCTTAACTCAACTTAACCCACTTCAATCATATAACTCCATTCAAACCAACCCAAGAAAACTAAGCTCAATTCAATTCTCTCAATTGTTCTAATAATCCAATGGATCATTTCAAACTATTCCAACACCTGCAATAAAGCCAACTAAACCAATTAGACTTAAGTGACCCAAGTTAGCCTATTTGACCTGAAAGGTTCAAATGAGTCAAAACTCAATCGAACTCAAATCAATTGTAGCCAAAGCCACCAATCAATTTCAAATTCATCATTAAATATACTCCAACCATCTATAGCCTCAATTGGTCCAAATTGATGTGACTAAACCACTTAACCCAAAGTGACCTAAAGATCCAATTAGACCAAACTTCAATCAAACTACAATGGATCAAATCAAGTAATCAAATCTCTTCATTGATGATTGTAGGCCATTATTGAACACTCCACTATAATTAACTGGATCTAGCCAAGCCAATTTGGCCCAGTAACCAAAGTTCACCTAAAGTGACCTAAAATGCCAAATTGCACCAAATTATGTTCTAAGCCAAATTAATTATAACCGATGACTCCTATCAACCACAAATTGAGTATTGAACATGACTCAACCACTAATTAAACCTAATCAAGCCAATTTGGCCTCTTAACCCAAGTTGACCCAATTTGATCTAAAGGGTCAAATTAACCTTAATCAAATTCTAAACCAAATTTATTAAAACCAATGCATCTAACCAATCACTAATTAAATATTAAACATGATCCAACCTTCAATTGGACCTAATTTGGTCAACCCAACCCAATTGGCCTACTTAGCCTAATTTGACCTAAAGGGTCAAATTGAACTAAATCACTCTATAATTCAAATCAATTCAAATTAACTCTTCCAATCAATTACAAGTGACCAATTGAACATAGACCTAACACATGCTCAAGCCAATTTGGCCAATTTGGTCAAATTGGTCAACATGTCCCATTTGGCCTAAATGAAATCATATGAACTAAATCTAAATCTAACTCAAAATGAACCAAACCAATTGCACTAATTCATTCTAAATGAGCAATTGAACATAACCAAACTCTCACTTTAACCCAATTTGGTTAAAATAATCAATTTAGCCCAACATGACTCATTTGATCTACATTAGTCAAATTTAGTTAAACCCATGTTGACCTCACTTTTGGAGTGAGTTCTCATCCCCCTCTTCTTAGACCTAAGAGTCTTCTAGATACTAAGACTTCCCTAGTCATAAGACACTTCTAGCAATTAGGTAAAGCACTTAACCTAAGCTTAAAGACTTAGAAGGGTTAACCATAAGATTAGGCCATGCCTTAGAACTTAGGGACATCCACCTACCCTATAGCCTAAACCCAATCCATGTTCACCTTCTTAAGCCAAAGCCAAACCTCAGATTCAAGTCAAATACCAAATTCAAATCCAAACTCCAAACCAAATAATTGTAACCCATGATCAAATCCAAAATCAAAAATCAAACTAAGTCTTATGAGTTTATCTTATGGATTTAGCCTGAGACAAATTCAAATCAATCCAAACTCAAGTGATTTTCTCACATATCAAGTCAACCCTTATATTAATTTATCAAACTTATAATCAAATTCAATTCCAAAATCAAATCCAAACCAAGATCAAATCCAAACATAAGTCCTTTGAATCAATTTCATGAACTTAGCCAAAACTCTCACTTAAATCAATCCAAAATCAATTGATTTTCTCATAATCAATTTATATCTTCAATCATCTCCTTGAATATAAGTCAAAACTACATTCAAATAATTAAAATTAAATCAAACTAAATCAAATTAAATAAAACCTTTCCTAAGCCATATGAGTTGACCTTTATGAGCATAGCCAAATCTTAATCCAAATCACTTCCAATTCAATTGATTTTCTCATGAATCAATCATATCTTTAATCATTTTCACAAATATAAATAAAATATACATTTAAATCATCAAAACTAAATGAAAATCTGAATCTAAACCCTTTAAGCCAATTTCATTCAAATTCAAACCGAATCTAAACCCTTTAAGCCAATTTCATGGACTTAGCCAAATTCCATTAAAATTCAAACCAAATTCAATTGATTTTCTCATAAATCAATCATACCTTCAATCACCATTCCAAATATAAATGAAATCTACAATCATCAAGCCAAATCAAAATCAACCCAAGTCAAACCCAACTTAACCCATTTTGACTTGAAATATTCAAATGAACCAAAACTCATTTGGACCCAAATTACAATTGAATTTATATATCAATCTCAAATCCATATATAAACTCAACTAAATCAAACTCAACCCAAAATCAAGCCCAACTAAACCCAATTGGCTCATTTGACCCAAAGTGACTAATTTGACCTATTTGAACCAAAATCCAATTTAAGTCGATCAAAAATGAATTAAGCCAAACCAAACTTCATGGCATGATTGTTGATCATCCTAAGTTGATCCATTATCATAAATTAGGTCAAACCAAGTCAACCTAGCCCTTTGACCAAGTCAACCCTTTAACCCATATGAACATAAACTAGCCAAATTGCAACCTAAGCCAAATCTCTTGAAACCAATGATTCATACCACCCAAAATTAACACTTGAACATGACTTGACCTTCAATTGAGTCAAACCTAACCCAATTGGCCCTCTTGACCCAAGTTGACCCAAATTGACCTACATAGCCAAAATGGGTCAAATCAAAATCTAAATCAAATTGATTGTAATCAATGGCTCAAGTTCATTCCAAATTGATTGTTGAACTTGACCAAAGCCTCAATTGAGCCCAATTGACTCACTAGACCCAAATCACATATTGACCCAACTTGACCTAAAGAGCCAAACCAATCCAATCAAATCTAAATTGAACTCGACCAAAGCTCTCAACATATCTCAAATGATCAACGAAACCCAAACTAAGTCATGACTCAAGCCAATTTGGTCAATTGGGTCAAATTGGTTAACTTGACCCATTTGACCCAAATGAACTCAAATGAACCAAAACTAAATCTAAACCAAATTGAACCAAACTAATGACACAAATACACTTCAAATGATCATATGAACTTGATCCAACCCTTAGTTTGACCCAATTTGACCAATTGGTCAACTTGACCTAACCTAACCCAATTTGACCTAAGTGAATCAAATTGAGCTAAATCAAACCAAATGAACTCCAAATCACTTGAAATTTGGGCTAACCCACTTTTGACTCATTTCAAATCTGCCCAAATCAAATCCAATGATAAATGACCATCTTACCCTTGGGATAGGGGTATCACATGAGGCAAATCACCCATGTAAATGGTCATTTCCATTCCTTGACCACTTAGCACCCTCCCATTAGTCCAGGCTCTAGGACATGAACCTCCCAAGGGTGGTTGGGTTAATGACTATGGAGGTGAAATCACCTCCTCCCCATTGAAGCATTTAAAACCACCAAGGACATCCCTTCTTGTAGCCACCTCCACACCTCACCCAACCAAACCAAGCTACCTCATCCACTCAGGACCTCACAACCTCACAGGGTGGCCAAATGATTGAGAAGCTAACTCCAAGTCATGGGGGGTATACACCTTCACTCAATCCGACACACTTGCATTTCTCAAAGACCTAGCTACCCAAGATGAGCCACCAAAGACATCCCAAGCTCCCAAGCCCATTCTTGATTTTCTTCAACCCGAAATAGGGGAACATCCCATTGATTCCATTTGCTTGTTTTTGCAATTAACTTTCCACACACCTTCATTGGAGCCAGGTAAGATTGAATCACCTCTCGAGCTTCCCGATGGTCGGAGGGTGGACTTCGATCAACACTAACCACCTACGCCTCGTGAGTTGACCTTCCGAGCTATCCACTTCAAATTGGAGCTTGTGCTTAACAACAACATCTCATCTTTACTAGACGAAGCTTCCTCAATCAGATTTGACACTGATCATGAGCTCCAATGAGGTATGCCATTGAAACTGAGCTTAGAGTAAAAATGAGTTGGAGCTTTCTGAAGAAAACTTACAGCTCACGAGATCTTGCCGTTATATCCCTTTGGATCCTTCTTGCAAAGGTGTGGGATAGATTTGAGATCGATCTGAGCTCGGGTGAGCTCAAATCGATCGAAGGAAGGCAGACGGTGTCCATCTTCCATCAATTGATAAAGGAAGAATCATGCACCGTCCATTTTGCATGATTGGAATGGACGGTCGTGATTAAATCTGATAGAATTATCCATTTTAATCCTTTAACATCGTAGGATTAATCGTGGTCGTCCGATCTTGAATCAAATGGCGAATCATCACATCGCTTCGGCGGTGATGATAATTAAATAGCCAATCCCGCGTGGAAATCACACCGTGTTAGTGCGCTACGTGGTGATGACGGGATTAAGAGGTTAATTAGGATTAATTAATATATTTTAATGGATAAAACTTCCTAAAATCATAACTAATTATAGAAAATCATAAAAATATAAATAAATATTCATTTTAAAGGTATTTTAGAAGAGAATTTATTAAAAATATTCTTAATTAATTTTGAATGTTAATTAGAGCTTAATTAAGGTTTAATTCAGAAATTAGTTAGTTGTTACTCTTTAATTACTAAAGTAATTAATCTCAAACTTTGTGGTTAATTTAACGGGATGACCTCTACCTCTCATAATTGCTTAATTAATTGGGAAAATTGACTAATTAAGCTTTAATTATCCTCTTAAGTTAATTAATCATTAATTAATCACATGAACAGTAGAATGTCAATTAATTAAGTGGTTAATCACTATCCAATAATGAATGAACCTATGGGAATGGGATTGAGGCCTCCTCCCCAATTTGTTTTCCTAAATTCATTTCATTAATCAAATTAATTAGGGCTTAATTAATTAATTAAATTACTTAATTAATTAAATTGAAATCATAATCATACCATAACTTAATTGATGAGATCTTGGGTAGACCTTTAGGTGTTCAACAACCTAAAGAAATCCAAAGGAAATTATAATTAGCCCATATGTGTGGGGGAGTTATAAAAGTACTTAATCAAGTTCCATAACTTAATTAACCATTAATTATGAGCCAATTGTATTAGGCCTCTTTCATTTCTTAGGGTCATTGCTATTTTAATTTCCAATGTATGTGCATATTATGTTGGCTCATAATTATTTGAGTAATTATGTTAAGGTAACATAGGTAAGGGTAATTAATTGATTTAATTAAGAATACATACCCATATTTGTTAAATGAGAATTCAAACCCCAAAATCAAAACAAAACCATATATCCAAACATACAAGCAAGCTCCATTTAACATACCTAAATTTGTTAAGTGTGAGTCTCACTTCCAAAATAATATCAAACAACAAACATCAAACATATATTTGAACTCTATTTGGCATACCTAAATTTGTCAAATAAAGAGTTCCCCTTCTCAAAAATTAAATCAAACAAATATTTTGAGCTCCATTTAACAAAGAGTTCCTGGGCATACTTGGGGTAGTGGATTGGCGCATGGGGTGTGAGCCTGCACTTGTTGTTTTATTTTCTGTTGAATGAAAAATGTATGTTGGGACACCATGTAGATCCGCAGATGTACTCATTAGGGTGATTGGGTGCGACATTGAGGAATGATGTTCTATCTTGAGAGATAGAAGTCACCATCCTACAATATACCTAATCTAATAAGGACTCATAAGGATAATGGGTCTTCGAATGTACCAGAGATCTTTCCCCTACTTTACATGGAAAAGTAAATTAGGTTTATTTTAAATCGAGTTCGTTAAGTTCCCTATGGAGGCAAGCCTCCATAGTTAATTACATCCTAAGAATGAGATTCCTTAAGAATACTCTCGATTAAGATAAATGATCATTGTCTCCAAAGATTTCAAAGATAGGACTATCAACAAATTGGTTATTTTTGAAAAATCAAGTGCGATTGATCAAAAGGAGGGAGCTATTATTGAAACCAAAGGGAGATGAGTAGGGGATGTTCATGATACTAGAAAACTTAGTGAGCATCCCAAACTATCTTATGGTTGGGCTTTATATGTTTGAAATTTGAGAGAAATTATATGTTTGAGTTGAATTTTTATTAGAAATCTAGGGCTTACAATTCCATGATCATGGAAATGCCTAAGAGGTGAGGATTTTGCTTGCAGTGGAAACATCAATCTCAGATCATAAATCTAAGGAGCTTTAGCGAGGGCCAAGGCATGACCTAAATCTAAGGTGAAATGTGGGTATGATTTATCTCCACAGAGAGAATAAACCACATTGGACTAGGGGTGGTCGCCAACTACCTCCTCATACAATTTAAAATACATGTAGGAATGTCTTATGCTTTGCAAGATTGCTAAGCTATTATTTATTTAGAAAGAGATTAAGTCATTAAACACACTCCCTAAGAGACTAGATCATAAAGGGCATGAATAATGACCTAAATATAATGCAAATTTTGTTAAATTTTATTTTTGATTTTTGGACATTTTTATTTGACACAGGCTATGGGATTTCATATGCCTAATGCATGAGAAATTGGTTATAAGACAAAATTAGAAAGAAGGAGGTGTATTTTCACCATGACTCACAAAGGTCAAGCCATTTTCTCTGGCAAAGGTGGAAGCCCTCCATTAGCAAGAGTGAAATAACATGATTTTATGCATGATGTGAGACATACAATATCCAGCTAAGGGGTTGCTAACTCTTTTATTATCTTGATTTATGTCCTAAGCTTTAGGTGAAGTTATGAGTTATTTAATTTAATTTTGAGTTGATTAATTTGATAGAAAATTTATTTTTCCCTAAGAGCCTAATCCGGGCCATTCATCAATGAAGAAACTAGAAAGATCCCATCATTGATCATAAACAAACATCAATCAATTTATAAAATTAGTGCAAAAGAATAAGAGGTGATGTGGTGGGACCATACACAAAAAGAAGAATGGGTAGCCGAGCTCTACCCTTATACAACCCATATTACAAATGAATGATTACAACTAAAAGGAATTCATGTTATGGGCATCTTCATTCTTCATTCTTCATTTCTTCAGTTCTTCCTTTCTTCATTTCTTTCTTTCTCCACTTCTTTCTTATTTTTGATTTTGACTTGGGATGCAGTTTGCTCCAAGGCTTCGCATGGTATATAAGACATGGTCTTATAATTAATATTCACCTTAATCCCCCCCCCCCCCATAACATTTATTCCAAGTTTCAATTACAAAATTTACATCAAAAGGAAAAGATAAATCTAACTAAACCTACAAAATAGAGATTAACTAAACATACCTGTGGTGTTTATTTCTCAAACCCTTAGGAATTTGAAAAATAAAAATATGTGTAGTAATATATTGTTGGGATACCACGTAGATCTGTAGATGTACTCATTAGTGATCAGGTGCGACATTGAGGAATGATGTACTATCTCGAGAGATAGAAGTCACCATCCTACAATGGACTTAATCATCTAATAAGGACTCATAAGGATAATGGGTCTTCCAATGTACCAGAGATCTTTTCCCTACTTTACATGAAAATGTAAAGCGGTTTATTTTAAACTGGGTTCATTAAGTTCCCTATGGAGGCAAGCCCTGATAGTTAATTACATCTTAAGGAATGAGATTCCTTAAGAATACTCTCGATTAAGGTAAGTGATTGTTGTCTCCAAAGATTTCAAAGATAGAACTATCAATCAATTGATTATTTTTGGAAAATCAAGTGAGCTTGATCAAAAGAAGGGAGTTATTATTGAAACCAAAGGGACATGAGTAGGATGCTCATGATACTAGGATACCTAGTGAGCATCCCAAACTATCCTATAGTTGGACTTTATATTTTTGAAATTTAAAGAGGATTATATGTTTGAGTTAAATTTTTATTAGAAATCTAGGGCTTATAATTCCATAATACAAGGTCATGGAAATGCCTAAGAGGTGAGAATTTATGCTTGTAGCAAAGGAAAAAAATCAACCTCGAATCCTGAATCTATGGAGCTTTGGCGAGAGCTAAGGTACAACCTAAATCTAAGGTAAAAATGGGCATATGGTTTATCTCCACAAGAGAGAATAAACCACCCGACCGTTGGACTTACAACCGCCTAGGGGTGGTCGCCAACTAACTCCTCCTATGATTTTAAATACATGTAGGCAAGTCTCATGCTTTGCAAGATAGCTAAGATGTTGTTTATTTAGAAAGGAGACTAAGTCCTTAAACTCATTCCCTAAGAGACTAGATCATGAAGGGCATGAACTCATGACTTAATATAATGCAAAAAATTTTAAGTTTTATTTTGAATTTTGGACATTTTTATTTGACATGGCTATAGGATTCATATGCCTAATGCATGAAATTGGTTATAGGCCCAAATCAAGAAGGAGGTGTGTTTTCCTCCATGGCTCTCAAAGGTCATGCCATTTTCTCTGGTGAATGTGGAAGCCCTCCGTTAGCAAGAGTGAAGTAATATGTTTTATGCATGATGTGAGACATACAACATCCAACAAAAGGGTTGCTAAATTTTTTATTATCTTGATTTATGTCCTAGACTTTAGGTGAGGTTATGAGTTATTTAATTTTAATTATGAGTTGATTAATTGGATAGAAATTTTATTTTTCTCTAAGAGCCTAATCGCATCCAGGCCATTCATCAATCAATGAAAAAGTAGTGAAATAAATCAATTTATAAACTTAGCAAAAGAATAAGAGGCCTTCGTGGTCGGGCTCCACCGCACAAACCAAAAAAAAAAATGTGGGTAGCCAAGCTCTACCTTATACAATCTAGATTACAAAATGAATAATTATAATTAAAAGGAATTCATGTTATGGGGATCTTCATTCTTCATTCCTTTCTTCATTTCTTTCTTTCTTCACTTCTTTCCTCCATTTGATTTGTCTTGAGATGTGGTTTGCTCCAAGGCTTCACATGGTACATAAGATACTTATGACTAATGTTCACCTTAATTCTCCCATAACATTCATTCCAAATCTTAATTATAAAATTTACATTAAAATGGGAAAGATAAATCTAACTAAACCTATAAAATAGAGATTAGCTAAACATACCATACAACCCAAGCAGTTATAGGAATAATTTAGACTTAGCACCCCACACATGGGTAACCAAGTCCACCTATCCTAGTTTGGATCATGCTTAGGGGTATAAGCAACCTGCATAGCAAAAGCATTTGCATTTTTATTACTTATTGCGCAATCTCCTGGAAGATATATGATTACTAGATTGTCCTATCATCCATCCATGCACCTTAACATCTAATATAAAATATTACATCACAAAATAAAATTAGGCATCAAACCATGCACTACCCTAACATAGAGCTAGAAATGGTGACTTAGCCTAATGTGTGCCATTTAAGGCTTGTGTGGCATGTCTTAGCTGGGCTTTAAGGTTGGAATAAGTGTGAAAGATTCAACTTAGAGGGTGGTTTTATTTTAAGTGATTTAGTTGATTTGTCAATTTTATTTGATGATTTGATTTGGTTTAAATGAACCTACATTTAGTTAGTAAATGTTGTAAAGAGAAGAGAACTTCTATTTCATTCCTATCTTAAGTAATTTCTAAGGTAGATTCATTAATGATTTTTCTTTAGTGAATATTTTATTTTGTGTTTTAATTAATCCTAAGTTTCGATTTGATCTAAATAGCCCTATTCAATAAGAAAGGACATCTTAGGATTAGTTAAGGTGAATTGCCATCACATAACACACAACTATTTATTTCTTTTAACCATATATACCATGCATATGAATAATCCTATGCATACCTATACATGCAATGCAAATTTTAGCACACCTTGATGATGAATGCTAAGAGATATGATTTGAAAATTTAGATATTTCATGAATGCATGTCTTTATTATGTAAAAAAGAGGATTCTTTATCCATTAACATAATGCACATTCACATATATAAAAGACATAAGTGAGTGACACCATTATTTTCTACACCAAGGGCGTAAGGATCAAGACCTACTTAGGGATACTTAAAGCCTCGCACCCCCGGGATGTCCAGACTAATATGCCACTTTTCTTAAATACATGAAAATGTATAAAAAGAAATAAATTGATGAAGAATCATGCAAAAGATTTTGTGTTTGATTTAGTTGTATAATTTACATGTGTAAATATGAGGATCCTTCTTAAATCATAACATAAGAATGCATAGGAATATATGTAAGCAAGTGTTATGTTCTTTTCCTATTCAAATCCATGTTAAGAGAAGAGAAGAAAACAACATAAAATATCTTATGCTATAATCACATGCAAGCTTATAAGTACTTATAAGTAGCATTACTTCATTCATAATCTTTAATTTATAGATTTTGGAAATATTTTTTGGTTTAATAATGATAATAGCCACCCATATTTCTAACTTTAGCCAACACATGCAATTTGACATAACGGGAAACATTTTTATTTAATTGATTTTTCAAAAGAGATGAATGCATGATTTCACATGGTAAACAACATTTAGCATGCTTGGAAAGAAATAAAGTGATGTAAGCATATGACTTCATTCACCCTAATTAATTCCTAAAGGCAATCCTATAAAATAAGATTATTTAAAGTGAATCAAAATTCTTTAAGGAGACTTTTATTTTTTAATTTGATTTGACTTAGGAAATGTTAAAAGAGTTTGTTGGTCCTAACCCATTTCCTCCATGTGTGAATTGGTTTAGTTTAATTTTAGTACAATTAGGTTGATTTTATATTTTATTTAGGTTAAGGTGTGAATTAAATCCATTAATTATCCCTTACCTACACCACTTTAACATAATTAAACAAGTAATTATGAGCCAATGTATGATATGCAACCAATGAAATTTAAATCAGCAATGCACCTAAGAAATAAAGGAGCCTAATGCAATTGGCTCACAATTATTGATTAATTAAGCTAAAGGGTTTAATTAAGTACTTTCATAATCATCCATGTAGTTTGATTATAATTTCTTTGAAGCTTCTTAGGTTATTGAACACCTAAGAATCTACCCAAGAAGAGATTGATTAACTCTAGATTAATTTTAAAGTTTGATTAGACTAATTAAGTAGATCATTAGTGGATTAATCCTTAATTATATTTGGATTAAGGAAGAAAGGGGGTTTGGAGAATAACTTAGGAAAAATATCCCAAACCCATTCCATAAACCTCCTCCTTACTTAAACAGTGTTCAATTATCTCAATCAAGGGATTAAATCACTATTCATATGCTTAATTACTCTTAATTACATAAAGGGGTGATTAGGGGTTCATTAATTAATTTCTATAATTAACTGATTAATAAATTCCAAGAAAATAAAGGGAGGTAGAAGTCCTCCTAAACATGTCTGAAAATTTTGGAATTAATTAATTAAGTAATTAAAGTGATTAAAATTTTTTAATTAAACCCTAAATAAGAAAATTCATTATTTAAAATCAATTAAAAATAATTTTATTTGATTCCCCTCTGAAATACCTTTAAAATGAGCCCTCATTTATATTTTTTGGATTTTTTTACATTTCATTATAATTTTATAAAGTTTGTGTGATTAATGGATAATTAAAATAGACTAATTAATTAACTAATCCCGTTGGGGCCACATAGACTGCTGACGCGATGCGATTTGCACGTGACTGCAATGAGATTGGTTATTTAAGTTGTCACATCCGTCGTGTCATTTTGGCGAGCGGGCTCCACGGCTCGTCAATCAGGATGGCCATGATTAATTTCCCATGGTTCTAAAGGGTTTAAACAAAGATCTAAGTGTGACTAAATCATAACCGTCCATTCCAATCATGCGGACGATGTGTGATCTATTTCCTCCCGAGCAGCGAGAGATAGAAGCTGTCCATCGATCGTCGCTCGATCTGAGCTCACCCAAGCTCAGATGGAATTCAAATTCACTCCACACCTTTGGAGGGGCACAAGCAAGAGATTCAATGGCTAAGATCTAATGGGATTACAATTTCCTTCACAAAGGACCAAGCAATTTTTAACTTAGGATTAGTTTTGAGCAATACCTCGCCGAAGGATATCACCAGCACTTCCAATTGAGAAGGTAGCTTTGTCTAGTAGACGAAGCCCTGTTGAAGGTATCAAGTGTTGATTGAAGTGGATGGCTCGGCTGACCAAGCTCCCCTTCAATGGTGATCGGGCTTGATCAAGGTGAGGCTTCCCGTGGCTTGGAGACTTGGGAAACACCTTGGTTGAGCTTGAAGAGGTGCCTTGATGGTGCTTGCAAGTTTAATTTGGGTTTTGTGGAGAATTGGATGAGTTGGAGTTGGCTTAGGCCTCCCCTACTTTAGTTTTGAAGAAAATCGAGAAGGAGAAAATGGGAGGAGCTTGGGAATGCTTGTCAAGGCTTGGGGAAGCTTGCTTTTGATTCCTAGAGCTCAATCAATTGCAATGCATGTGAGTTGAGTGGGAATGAGGGGGAGTATATCTCCCTCTCCTTGGATCAGATGGCGAGAATAGTTTTGCCATTTTAGCTCAATAGTTTTGCCATTTTAGCCCAAACAATTGTGAGCCAATAAATGATATGCAACCACATGGAATTTAAATCAGCAATCCACCTATGAAATAAAGGGTCCTAATGCAATTGACTGATTGATTAAATAAAATTTAAAATATTTATGCATTCATCATACACATGTAGTTTGATTATAATTTTTTTGAAGTCTCTTAGGTTATTAAACACCTAAGAATCTACCCAAGAATTAAGTAATTAAATTCTAGAGTGATTTAGTTTTGAGTTTGATGAATTGAATTAGTTAATGAGGTGATTAAGCCATTAATTAATTTGCAAGTTTATTAAGTGTTTATCCAAATGAAATAAACTTAAGAGAAAAGATTGGAAAAGAAATCTTAATCTCATTCCCTAAGTCCATTCACTATTCCATGATGATTAGCAAGCTTAATTAATGAATTTATCAATGTTTAATAGGTTAATTAATAATTTAATTAATTAGGGAAGTGATTCAGGGTGAAACAAGCAATTCCCTTAATTAATCTAATAATAAATTCCAATAAAATCATGGGAGGCAGAGATCATCCCACTAATTAATCCTAGGAAGTTTAGAATTAATTATTGAACTAATTAATGAGTAATTAACCTAGTTAAAATTCTAATTAAACCCAAATTAGGTTAAAATCGCTATTCAAAATTAATTAAATTTAATTTTATATTATTCTCTTTTGAATTATCTCTAAAATGAACTTGAGTTTTTTATTTTTTTTGGTTCAATAAGTTATGAATTTTAGAATTTTTAGCATTAAAATGAATTAATTCTAATTAATTAATCCCATATAACAGTGGCGTGCATAATGTACATGCTTTCCACGTGGGTGGGATAAGTTATTTAAGTTGTCACATCCGTTGCCGAGTCAGCTGGTAGTGGGCCTGCTTTCTCCAAGGGCCGTCATGATAAATCTCACAATTTAGGCTTAAATTAAAGGGAGATCTATCATGATTTAATCACAACCGTCCATTCCAATCATGCGAAATGGGCGATTGAGTATTCTCCTTCAAGCGATGAGAGATGGATGCGTCATCGATCAGATCAAGCTCAGAGCTTGGATGGAGTTCAAACTCACCCCACACCGGAAGCACAAGCGTATCCATGATCAGATCTCAAAAGATTATATTTCCGTAAGGACCAAGCAATTTTATCCTAAGATTGATTTTGAGCAAATCCTCATGGAGCTATCCGGTATGTTGTTAAGAGATGAAGCCCATTGAAGGTATCAAGTCTTGATTTAAAGTGGATGGGGTTGAGCTCCCCAAATGAAGCTTTGATCAAAGTCCTCTCCTTGGCTTGGTGACTTGGGAAATAACTTGATTGAGCTCATGAATTCTCTTGATGGCTTGCAAGTTTAATTTAGTTTTGGTGGAAAATTAGATGAGTTTGAATTGGGATGGACCTCCCCTATTTTGGCTTTGAGCAAAATCGAGAATGAGAAATCAAGGGAGCTTGGAAATGGCCTTGGGAAGCTTAAGGATGCTTGGTTTCGATTCCTAGAGCTCAATCAAATTCAGTTTGTCTGGTTTGAGTGGGAATGAGGGGGAGTATATCTCCCCCTCCTTGGATCGGATGGTGAAGAATGGTTTTGTCATTTTAGCTCAATTGTTGAGAATGGTTGATCGATTTAGGCTTTTAGGCACCCCATGTGGGTGGTTTTAGGCAGAGGAGTGGAGAGGAGTGAGTGCCCTTGTGCTAGGTGAGTGTATTGGGTGATCCAAGTGCTCAATTCCCATTAGACGGGTTGGTTTTACCTTGGGTTGGGTCATGGCCGACCCAAGCCCATTGGGTCATGTTCACCACCCTTCTTTGTGTCCAAGTGGACCACTAGAAGGATGCCAAGTGGCCTTGAGAAAGAATTGGCCAAATTCCAAATGAATTTGTCCATAGGATACCCTTTGACCTAAGGGTAAAATGGTCATTTGGCATTGATTTTGATTTGGATAGATTTGGAATAATTCAAAAATAAGTTGGGCCACATTTCAAGTGATTTGGAGTTTATTTGATTCGAATTGGTTCAATTTGACTCATTTAGGTCAAATGGGTCAATTTGGGTTAGGTTGGGGTCAAACCACTAGGTCAAGTTCAAATGATCATTTGGATCCTATGAGTATCATTGGTTTGGTTCAATTTGATTTATATTTGGTTTTGATTCATTTAGGTTCATTTAGGTCAAATGGGTCAAGTTGACCATTTTGACCCATTTAACCCAATTCGGTTAGGTCATGGGTTGGTTTAGGCTTGGTTGATCATTTGAAATGTATTGATTTCAATCAATTTTAATTTGGTTTGATTTCAAGTTGATTTGATCTTTTAGGTCAAGTTGGGTTCATGGTTAATTGGGCTAAATTTGGCCTAGTTGGCCAATTGAAGCTTTGGTCAAGTTCAACAATCAATTTAGACTGAATTTGACCCATTGGTTGCAATCAATTTAGCTTAGATCAATATTTGACCCATTTTGATTTTTTAGGTCAACTTGGGTCAACTTAGGTCAAGTGGCCAATTAGTCTTGGTTTGGCTCAATTGATGGCTTGGTCAAGTTCAATCATTGATTATGGATTAGTTTAGATCAATGGTTTCAATCAATTTGGCATATGATGGATTTTGGCTAGTTTGAGTTTCATTTGGGCTAAATGTTGACTTGGTCAAAGGCTAGGTTTGACTTAGTTTGACAATTTGAGTAATTGATCATCATAGGATGATTGCTGCTCACAATGTGAGGCTTAGATGGGCTTAGTTCAATCTAATTTTGGTTGGATTAGAATTTGGCTTAAAAGGTCCTTTAGGTCACTTTGGGTCAAGTGAGCCTAAGTAGGTCAATTGGCTTGATCAAAGCTTGATTCAAGTTTGATTGAACTCATATATGAACTTATGATATAAAATAAATCCAATTGCAAGTGATTTGGAGTCAAATGAGTTTTGATTCATTTGACAATTTCAAATCAAAAGAGTGAACATGGATTTGACTTGGGTTAGTTTGATTTTAGTTTGGTGATTGTAGTTCATGTTTATATTTGGGTATGTGATTGAAGGAATGATGGTTTGAAGAGAAAATTCAAGAGTTTGAATTGATTTGAGAATGGTTTGGCTAAGTTCAAGGTTGACTTGAAAGAGTATAAGTTGGATTTAAGTTGGATTTGAATTTGAGTTTTGAATTTAGTTTTGGTTATTTGAATTTATATTTTATTTATATTTGTGAATATAAATGGGTTATGAGAAAATATTTTTTAGTTTGGAGTGATTTGAATATAATTTAAGCTAAGTCTATAAGATAAAATCTAAAAGGCTTGGGAAAGATTTTGGATTTAGAATTGATCATTGGTTTCAATCATTTGATTTGGAATTGATTTATGATTTTAGAAAATCAATTGAGTTGGAATTGATTTAAGATTTGATTTTAAATTGGTTTGAAGTAGGGAAGCAAGGATAGAGTTTAAGCTATAGGGTAGGCAAGTCTTCCTAATACCCCTAAGGCACAACCTATTCCTATGGCTAACTCTTCTAAGTCTCTAGGGTTAGGTTAAGTGTTCACCTAATCACTAGAAGTGTCTTAAGACTAAGAAACTCTTAGTGTTCAGAGGAGGCCTTATGTCTAGGATGGGGAAGTTGAAAGCTCACTCCAAAAGTGAGGTGAACAAAGGGCACCCAATAGGTGCGGTGTGACTGACAAGGTACACCTCACGTATTGGTGTTGATCAAGACAATCAAAAATGTTGAACGATCATAAGCACCAACAGAAATGATATAATCCCAAACTTAAGGTGCATAAGGAATCAAGATCTTAGTGCAATACGACTCTACTTATGTCAAAAATATAATAGAGCAAAGGAGGAATCCACTAGGGATGGAGTATGTGAACCTTCCACTAGGGAAATGGGTTCAAGTCATCCACTGGGGGATTAGAAGTTGTGAAATTCACTGGGGATTAGAATGTGAAACCTCCTAAAGGAGCAGGTTTAAATTGGATTGAATTGATTCCACTAGAGAAATTGGAAAATTTTGGATCTCATTGAGGAGAAGCTGATTGATTTGATTTGTTTAATCTAACTCCACTGGGGGAGGAAGGTTGGTTTTGCATCTGGCTGAGGAGAAGTTGATTAATTTGATTGTTTAATTTGACTCCACTAGGGGAGGTTAGATTTTGTTTTAGATTTTAAATTTTGAATTTTGAGAAGGACCCTGTCGGTTTGCGATGGACCGTACTGAGTAGGGGATATGTTGGCCTTGGCCTACTTCAGATTTATCAATCCAAAGGGGTAGTCTACCAACCACATAGTAGGACTATCTAACCGAAGGGGTTGTCTTTCGATATGCAGCAGTTATACTAGGAATAAAGCATAGTAGACTTATATCATCTAAAGTAGGGATCAGTCACTAGGCTAATATGTTGGTGAGGCAACGGATCGAACACAACCTTAGGCTGACTACTGAGTGAATGTCGTTGGGGACTTAAATCAGCTCAAAGATAGTCAAAATTAATTTTATTTTAATCTTATTTGATGAATCCCATCAGTTTGTGATGGACTGCACTGTGTAGGGGTCGTGTCGGCTTTGACCTAACTTCAGATTTACTGATCTAAAGGGAGTAGCTTTCCGACAGGGGAGAACTATCCAACCAAAGGGGTGCCTTTTGGTTTGCAGTGACCAATTTAAGGAAGAAAGCATGGGGACTCACATCTTTTTTGAATAAAAGAACACTGTGGCGATACATTAGCAAGGTAACATGTCAACCCGACTTAGGGCTGCCCGTCAATTTGCGACAGTCATGCTAGAAATAATGCATAGTAGACTTACATCTCTTAGAGAGAAATGACTGCCGGGGCAACCTGTTTATGGAAATAGATTGAACCCGACCTAAGGAAGACTACGGAGAGAGTGCTGACCCGGTCCTAAAGATAGGATGCATGCAAGGGAAAGGGGCCGCTAAGGGCTTGAATTCCTAATCCATAAGCGAATAGATTTTTTTTTCATTGTTTGTTTATCGTGGACCCTGTTGATTTGTGAGGGATCATACTGAGAAGGAGCTTATATTAGCCTAAACCTATCTCATATGTACTGGTCCAAGGGAGAATCTGTGCATCCGCTGAACAAATTCTCCAACCACAGGGGTGGCTACTATGAAAGGGAGACTATCCAATCCAAGAGTAACCCAGGTAGTGTTTAAATGGGGTCGCAAATATGTGATCCATGTAGAGTGCTTGCAAGGGAGGGGCCACTAAGGGCTTTATCCAAAACCCTGAAGAAGATAATGCCTAAAGGTATTCGGTGGCCAACTCATGGATAAAGCAGGGGACTCATATCTGCCAAGAGTGATGTATCCACCGGGTGAGTCACTATCAGCGTAGCAAACATCAACCAACCTAAAGTGCCCATCGGTTTGAGACAATCAACCTAGAAAGAAAGCATCAGAGACTCACATCCTCATACAGTGAACTGAGATAGTCTATCTTCAGCTCGATAGGTGTTATCTGACCTAGGGCGACTACTGATTGAATTTCATTGGGGGACTTAAATCAAATTAAGAGTAGTCAAGAGGAAATGAACCATTGGGGACTTATCCTAAATCTCAAATATATTCAACCTAGTCAGTGCATGATGGCTAGTTCAAGAAGAAAATATGTATGCTTACATCCTCTTAAATGAAGTCAACATGAGGTAGCTTACTGGCTGCGTAGTGAGATCTACCAAACTAACAAGGCACTCATCGGTTTACAATGGTCAAGTCAAGAAGAAAGCATGGGGACTCACATCCGCCGGACGAATGAACACTGGGGTGACATACTAGCAAGGTAGCATGTCAGTCCAACCTAGAGCATCTAATGAGTGAGTGCCATGGGGGCTTGCTCCCACATCAAAAAAGCCCAAGATAAAAGATATGTATTTGTGTTTGTGTTTTCGAAGGAGGAATAGGATGCCTCTCGGGTTCTCTTACACCTACACATCGTGTGAATGAAAATAAAAATAATGTTTGAATGAAGAGAATATTTTGATGAATTGGGATAAATTTTGATGATTATTTATATGATTTATCAAATAGATATATTTAGAAATGCTTTACTCAATAACAATCAATTTGATAAGATCCTCCTTGGTAGGCCTTCTCATGAGGGCCTTCCCAAGTGGGTTCAAACTTGCCTCCCATCTTTTGATGGGCAACAATTGATCTCTTTAGAAATAAAATAAGCTCTCCTACTTGAAAAGCTCTAGGGCAGACCAGTTTGTTATGAGCATGAATCATCTTGGCTTTGTATAACTCGAGGTTCTGGCACACCCATAGGTGTCTCTCCTCCAAACCTTCAAGCTCTTCTAACCACAACATCGCATTATGCTCTATAGTGATTTTACTACCCATTGCTATAGCAACTTCTAATGGTAGAAACGCCCTACATTAAGAAGAATGGGGTAGATTGGGTTGGAGTTTTGTATGTGTGTGGTATGCACAAGGCTTCAACTATTTACTCATGCCTTGCCGCTTGTTGTCATCAGTGTCTTCTTTAGTATGTGGATGAGAGTTTTTTTGTAGAATACTTCTGAGGCCCTTGGATAGTAGATGGAGGAATATCTCTAATCTATGCTATGTCTCATGGCGAAGCGGTTGGTCTTAAAGCTTTTGAGTGCAATACCATTATTGGATATATTCATTGAGACACCCCAAACCTATATACGATATAGTTCTTGAAAAATTGGAGCACATGCTGAGCTGTGACCTCTCTTAGTGGGATTGCCTCCACCCTCTTGGAAAAGTAGTCGGTGGCAGCTAAGATGAACCGATGACGCATGGAAGAAGGAGGATCGATATGACCCACTATGTCGGTACCCCAGCACTCAAATGGCCATGAGATGTAGAATGTTGGGTGGTTGATGCAAGACCACACCATGTACCTGACACTGATGGCATCTCCTAACTATGCTCATGCAGTATGTGATCATCGAAGGCCAGTAGTATCCTAGTCTCTTAAATTTTTCTTTCATCTACGGACTGGATTGATGCGCTCCGCATATACCTGAATGTACCTTGGTCACGATCTTACGAGCTTCATGTTTGTCTAAACAATGTAACCATGTTTGATCGACCGTTGGTACAAGGTGTCATCCATGAGAGTGTAGGAGAGAGCTCTCTGCTTCATCTGATGGGCTTTCAATTTCTCTTGAGGTAGTTTGCATCTAGTGAAGTAATCTATGAATGGATTTCCTCCAATCTAGCTCCTCATCTTTTTCGGCAATGACAACCTCCCCTTCAAGAGAAAGTCTCTCGATGAGTTCAGCATCAATAAG
The DNA here is from genome assembly GCA_021442155.1 of Cymbidium sinense. NCBI lineage: Eukaryota > Viridiplantae > Streptophyta > Magnoliopsida > Asparagales > Orchidaceae > Cymbidium > Cymbidium sinense. The sequence continues at coordinate 154,895,354 of CM038217.1, read as the reverse complement.
GAATAGGACTTGTCTATTTTGTACATTAATGGAATGGACTCATCTTCCAGACATGCCAATTCCTTGGCGAGTTTTGCCAAAGCATCTGCTATTGCATTCTCTCCTTGAGGGACTTTATAGATGGTGACCTTAGGGATTTGGGCTAAAAGCTTCATGGTGTACTCATGGTTTTAGAATCTTATAGGACCTAGTAATCTGGTTGATGACCAACTGAGAATCCCCGTAGATGTTGATACTTTTGACACACACTGTAATAGCTAACTCGAGACTCTCAATCAAAGCCTCATACTCGACTTTATTGTTGGTGCATGGATTGGAGAGATAGTATGAGAATCTCATCACATCACAGTCTGGAGTTAAAAGGATGATTCTTACCCCTGCCTTTCTTGGAAGAGAAGATCGTGGTTCTTCTTTTTTTTTTTGAAAGGAAGCCGCACCATCAAAATACATCTCCCAATGGTGGCTGTCAATCTCCCCTAAGTTCATGATTTGTTCATCAGGAGATCATCACTAAGCAGGGAATCAATTGGAAGTGGGTGTGTTGCTAAGAAATCCGCTAGTGCCTATCCTTTCACCGCACGAAGGGGTACAAATGTAATATCAAACTGTGAGAGAATCATGGACCAACGTACATCAGATAACATTATTGGTGTCATGAGATAATGCAGTGGATTGATTCTTAAAATTAAGTCCACCTTATGAGAAAGCATATAGTGTCATAGCTTTTGGGATGCAAAGATTAAAGCTAGGTAATGCTCCTCAATAGGTGGGTAGTTTGCTTCAGCTGGGATAAGATGGCGGAGATAGTAGAGCGCTCTCCTTCCCCTTATTGTTTGAGCTAACAACGCAATGGAGTCATCACTACCGTGTAGAGGATAAGTGGCTTTCGGAATAGGGGTTGCTAGGCACTTCAAATATTGTTTGATGTTTTCAAAAGCATGCTAACTTATCATCCCACTTGAACTTGGAGTCCTTTTTGACAAGCGCTGAAAATGGCTTGCATCTCCCCGACTTGGAAAGATTTGAGTTAGGTTAGACTTTTAGGGGGTGTCATTTCTAAGATAGCTTTGATCTTTTCTAGGTCTATCTCTATTCCTGTGTCGGACAACATATATGACCTCACTTTGAGTGAGCTCTCCAACTTCTCCATCTTGAACAAAATCCTAGACATTAGAAGTTCTTTAGTCTTAAGACACGTGATTGGGTGAACAACACTTAACCTAACCCTAGAGACTTAGAGACTTAGCCATAAGGAATAGGTATGCCTTATATTAGGAAAACTTGCCTTTAGATCCAAATCCTTGCTTTCTTCTTTCAAGTCAAACTTCAAACTCAAATCAACTTCATATTCAAATCAAATTTCAAACTCAAATCAACTTCAAATTCAAATCAACTCTAAATTCAAATCAACTTCAAACTCAAATCAATTTCAACTTAATTGACTTTCTCAAATTCAAATAAACTCCAAATCAAACTTTTAATCAATTCTAACCCAATTAATTTTCTCAAATCTCCAATCAATTCCATAATCCAAATCTTGAATCAATTCCAAATGATTGAAGTCCATGATCAATTCTAAATCCAAAATCCTTCCTAAGCCCTTTGATTGCATCTTATGGACTTAGCCCAAATCAAATTCAAAAGATTTTCTCATGACCCATTTATATTTTCATTTATATTCACAAATATAAATGAAATATAAATTCAAATAACCAAAACTAAATTCAAAACTTAAAATCCAAATCTAACCTAAATTCAACTTATACCCTTTCAAGTCAAATCCTTGAACTTAACTAAACCAAATTCAAATCACTCAAAGTTCAAAAAATTTTCTCATAACCCATTTATATCTTCATGTATATTCATAAATATAAATAAAATATAAAATCAAATAACCAAAACTAAATTCAAAAGTCAAACCCAAATCTAACCTAAATATAATCTATACCCTTTCAATTCAAATTCTTGAACTTAGCCAAATCAATCTCAAACCAATCCAAACCTTTGGATTTTCTCTTCAAACAATCAATCCTTCAATCATAATCCCAAATATAAACATAAACTTCAATCATCAAACCAAAATCAAACTAACCCAAGTTAAACCCATGTTCACCCTTTTGACTTGAAATTATCAAATGAATTAAAATCCATTTGCTCTAAATCACTTGCAATTGGATTTATATTTCAATCATAAGTCCATATGCAAGTTCAACCAAACTTGGATCAAGCCTTGATCAAGCCAATTGAGCCACTTAGGCTTACTTGACCCAAAGTGACCTAAAGCACCTTTTTGAGCCAAATTCTAATCCAATCCAAATTGGATTGAACTAAGCCCATCTAAGCCTCACATTGTGAGCAACAATCATCCTAAGATGATCAATCATCCAAATTGGGTCAAACCAAGTCAAACTTAGCCTTTGACCAAGTCAACACTTAGCCCAAATGAAACCTAAACTAGCCAAAATCCACCATAGGCCAAATTGACTGAAATTATTGATCTAAACTAATCCATAATCAATGATTGAACATGACCAAGTCATCATTTAAGCCAAACCTAGCCTAATTGGCCACTTGAACCAAGTTGACCCAAATTGACCTAAAAGTTAAAATGGGTCAAATCTTGATCTAAGCCAAATTGATTGCAACCAATCAGTCAAATTAATTCTAAATCACTTGTTGAACTTGACCAAAGCCTCAATTGGCCAACTATACCTAACCTAGTCTAATTGACCATGAACCCAACTTGACTTAAAATGTCAAATCAACTTGAAATCAATCCAAACCAAAATTGATTGAAACCAAAGCTTGCAATACATTTCAAATGATCAACCAAACCTAAACTAACCCATGACCTAACCCAATTGAGTCAAATGGGTCAAATTGGTCAACTTGACCCATTTGACATATGTGAACTCAAATGAATCAAATATAATTCAAATTAAATCAAACCAATGACACCCATAGGCTACAAATGATCATTTGAACTTGACATATCCCATGGTTTGACCCAATTTGACCAATTAGTCAACTTGAGCCAAGTCATATTAAATAAATTGCAAATTCATTAAAAATTAGCACAACCCATTTTTCAATCATCTCAAATCTATCCAAATCATAATCAAGGCCAAATGACCATTCTACCCCTAGGTCAAAGGGTAATCTATGGCCAAATTCACTTAGAATTTGGCCAATTCTTTCTCATGGCCACTTGGCATCCTCCTAGTGGATCATTTAGACACCAAGGCGGTGATGCACATGACCTAATGGGTTTGGGTCAGCCATGACCCAACCCAAGGCCAAACAACCCCTCCAATAGAATTTCTCCACTTGGATCACCTCCTACACTCACATAGCACATGTGCACTTCCTCCATTCCACTATTCTACCAAAACCAAACCACATGGAGCTCCTAATAGCCTAAAAAACCCATTAAATCTCCTTAATTTGATCAAAATAGCAAGATTACTCTCGGTCACCTGATCCAAGGAATGGGAGATATACTCCCCCTCATTCCCACTCAAACCACCTTTCTTTCATTTGATTGAGCTCAGAGGATCAAAGGCAAGCTTTTCCAAGTTTCCAAAAGCCATTTCCAAGCCTTTGGAAATTCTTCTTCTCAGTTTTCTTCATAGCCAAAATACCCTAAGGAAATTCCAACTTGCCAATTTTCAACCAAACCTCAATTCACTTTGCAAGCACCATCAAGGAAGCAAGTCGAGCTCACCCAAAGCTTTTCCCAAGTTTCCAAGCCACGGGAAGGGGGAGTTCGATCAAAGCCGCAAGACATTGAGGGGGAGCTTGATCAATTGAAAGATGCACTTCAAATTGAAGCTTAAAACCTTCTACCTCCTCCATTGGAAGCGCCGGTGATAGCCTCCGGTGAGGTATGACTCAAAACCAATCCTCCATTAAAAATTGATTGGTCTTTTATGAAGGGAATTGTCATCCCATTGAAGTTCAACCATTTGATGTTCTTCTCTACACCTCTTGATGGTGTGGGGTGAATCTCAGCCTAATCCGAGCTCAAGTGAGCTCGGATCAATCCATGGAGGATCGCTCCATCTTTTGCAACTTAGGCAGGGATGAATCATGGGTCATCCATCCCATGTGTTCTGGATGGATGACCTGATTAAAACACATTAGATCCTCTATTTTAATCCTTTGAAACCATGGGATTAACCCTGGCCATCCAATCCTTGATCGGATGGCCCAGGGGAAAGCAAGTTGCACCGCCAGCTGATGAATCACATAATGTGACAACTTAAATAACGTCGTTCGTTTGTGGAAAGCATTATTAGACCCATTCTAATATAAAATTAAGTTTAATTGATTTTGAAAAGTAGATTTCACTCAATTTAGGTTTTATTGGGAATGTAATTATGTTAATTACTCCTTAATTACTTCAGCAATTAATTCCAAACTTCCTAGGGTTGATTAGTGGGATGACCTCTGCCTCCCATGATTTTCTTGGAATTTATTATTGGATTAATTAGGAGAATTATTTGATTCACCCCTAATCACTCCCTTAATTAATTAAGAGATTAATTAACCTATTAAATAGTGATGAATCTATGAATTAAGTTTACTAATCACTATGAAATAGTGAATTGACTTAGGGAATGAGATTATGATTCCTTTTCCAATCTCTTCTCCCTAAGTTCACTCCATTTGGAAAACATTTAATCAAGTTATAATTAATGGCTTAATTACTCCTTTAATAAATTCAATTAATTAAAATTCAAAATGAAATCATTCCAAAACTTAATCATCCTATTCTTGGGTAGATCCTTAGGTGTTCAAAAGCCTAAGGTAAGTTTAAGAAAATCATATCCATCTCACATGTGTGGGAAAGTTATGAAAGTACTTAATTAAACTCTTTAGCTTAATTAATCAATAATTGTGAGCCAATTGCATTAGGCCCTTTATTTCTTAGGTGCATTGATGATTTAAATTCCATGTGATTGCATATCATATGTTAGCTCATAATTGTTTGAATAATTATGTTAAAGTGGTGTAGGTAAGGGGTAATTAATGGATTTAATTCACACCTTAACCTAAATAAAACATAAAATCAATCTAACTATTCTAAAATTAAACTAAATTGATTCGCACATGAGGGAAATGGGTTAGACTAGCAAACTCTTTTCACATTCCCTAATTCAAATCAAATCTAAAAATAAAAACCTCTTCAAAGAATTTTGATTCACTTTGAATAATTTTATCTTATAGGATTATCCTTAGGAATTAATTAGGGTGAATGAAGTCATATACTTACATCATTTTATTCCTTTCCAAGCATGTTAAATGTTGTTTACCATATGAAATCATGCATTCATATCTTTGAAAAATTAAAATAAAAAAATGTTTCCTTTATGTCAAATTGCATGTTTTAGCTAAAGTAAGAATATGAGTGGCTATTATCATTATTAAATCAAAAACTATTTTCAAAACTTATAAATCAAAGATTACAAATGAGGTGATGCTACTTATGAGTACTTATAAGCTTGCATGTGATTATAGTACAAGATGTGTGTTATGTAATTTTCTTCTCTTCTCTTAACATGGATTTAGATAGGATTTGCAAAGTGTATAGTTCATTTAAAAAGAACACAACAATTGCCTAAATCTATTCCTTTGCACTTTTATGTTATGACTTAAGAAGGACCTTCACATTTACACATGTAAATTACATAACCAAATCAAACAAAAATTATTTGCATGATTCTTCATCCATTTGGTTTCTTTTTATGCACATGTATTTAAGAAAAGTGGTATATTAGTAACATCCCGGGGTTATGAGGCTTTAAGTAGCCCCAAGTACTTACACCCCTGGTGTAGAAAATAATAGTGTCATACTCACTTATATGTGCATTTGATTAATGGATAAAAGAATCCCTCTTTTCTACTTAATAAAAAAACATGCATTCATGGAATATCCAAATTTCCCTAAATAACATCTCTTTGCATTCATCATTAAGGTGTGCTAAGAGTTTGCGTTACACATATAGATATGCTTAGGATTTATGCATATGCATGATATACATGTTGGAAAGAAATAAATGGTTGTGTGTTATTTGATAGTAATTCACCTTAATTAATCCTAAGATGCCTTTCTTATTGAATAGGTTTATTTAGAGCAAATCTAAACTTAGGGTTAATTAAAACACATAATAAAACATTCACTAAAGAAAATCATTAATGAATCTACCTTAGAAATTACTTAAGGTAGGGATGAAAGAGAAGTTCTCTTTTTTTTCTCTTTACAACACTTAGTAATTAAATATAGGTTCATTCAAACCAAATCAAATCATCAAATAAAATTGACAAATCAACTAAATCACTTAAAATGAAACCACCCTCTAAGTTGGATCCTTTCACACTTAGAAAATTCCAACCGTAAAGCCTAGCTAAGACATGCCACACAAGCCTTAAATGGCACACACATTAGGCTAAGTCACCATTTCTAGTTCTACGTTAGGACGGTGCATGGTTTGATGCCTGATTTTATTTTATGATGTAATGTTTTTAGATTAGATGTTATGGTGTATGTGCGTAGACTGAATGATAGGGTGACCTTAGCCTAATCATGTCTTGGATTGTTCTTAAGGGACACTATAATAAAAATATAAATTCTTTTACTATGCAGGTTGCTTATACCCATAAGCATAATCCAAAACTAGGACATGTGGACTTGGTTACCCATGTGTGGGGTGCTAAGTCTAAATTATTCATATAACTGCTTGGGTTGTGTGGTATGTTTAGCTAATCTCAATTTTGCAGGTTTAGTTAGATTTACTTTTCCCATTTTCATGTAATTTTTGCAAATAGGATTTGGAATTAATGTTATGGGGGAGTGGAGGTGAATATTAGTCATAAGACCATGTCTTATGCACCATGTGAAGCCTTTGGAGCAACCACATTCTAACCAAGCCAAAAGGAAGAAAGGAAAGAAGCAAATAAAAATGAAGAATGAAGAATGAAGACCCCATAACATAAATTCCCTTTAATTGTAATTATTCATTTGTAATCTAGGTTGTATAATGGTAGAGCTTGGTTGCCCACATTTATTTTGGGTTTGTGCGAGGAGCCCGACCACAAAGGCTTTTTTATTCTTTTTGCTAGCTTTATAAAATTGTTCGATGTTTGTTTAACTTATGCATTAAAATGGCATGATTTTCCTAGTTTCTTCATTGTTTGATGAATGGCATTGATGCAATTAGGCTCCTAGGAAAAAATAAATTTTCTATCTAATTAATCAACTCAAAATTAAAATTAAATAACTCATAACCTCACCTAAAGCTTACGACATAAATCAAGATAATAAAAGAATTAGCAACCCCTTAGCTGGATGTTGTATATTTCACATCATGCATAAAATTATCTTGTTTCACTCTTGCTTATGGAGGGCTTCTACCTTTGCTAGAGAAAATGGCTTGACCTTTGAGAGCCATGGTGGAAACACACCTCCTTCTTGCTGATTTTAGGCATATGAATCCCCTAGCCTGTATCAAATTAAAATTTCCAAAAATTAAAACTTAACCAAATTTGCATTAGATTAAGACATGAGTTCATACCCTACATGATCTAGTCTCTTAGGGAGTGAGTTTAAGGACTTAGTCTTCTTTCTAAATAAATAACAGCCTAGCTATTTTGCAAAAGCATAAGACTTGCTTACATGTATTTAAAATTGTAGGAGGAGTTAGTTGACGACCACCGTTGTAAGCCCAACAGTTGAGTAGTTTATTGTCTCTTGTGGAGGTAAACCATATTCCCATTTTTGCCTTAGATTTAGGTCATTCTTTGGCCCACGCCAAAGCTCCCTAGATTTAGGATCTGAGGTTGTTGTTTCCTTTGCGCTAGCATAAATCCTCACCTCTTAGGCATTTCCATGATCTTGTATCATGGAATTGTAAGTCCTAGATTTCTAATAAAAATTCAACTCAAATATATAATTTTTCTCAAATTCAAAAATATAAAGCCCAACCATAGGATAGTTTGGGATGCTAGGTTTCTAGCATGTGAGCATCACTTATCTCCCTTTGGTTTTGATAATAACTCTCTTGATCAATCCCATTTGATCTTCCAAAATAACCAATTGATTGATAGTCTACCTTTGAAATCTTTGGAGATAATGATCATTTACCTTAATGAGAGTATTCTTAAGGAATCTCATTCCTTTAAGATGTAATTAACTATGGGGCTTGCCTCGAACTTAACAAACTCGATTTAAATAAACCCTACATTACTTTTCCATATAAAGTAGGAGAAAAATCTTTGGTATATTCGAAGACCCATTGTCCTTAGGAGTCCTTATTAGGTGATTAGGCCCATTGTAGGATGGTGACTTCTCGAGATAGTATATCATTCTATAATGTCGCACGTGATCACCCTAATAAGAACATCTGTGAATCTACGTGATGTCCAAATAATATACACAAACTAACTTATTTTTATTCTTCAAATTCCCCTAGAGAGTTTGAGGAATAGAAATAAACACCATAAAATCCAAGGAACTTCCCTAAAGCTACTCCGAATGCACACTTCAGGGGGTTCATTTTGAGATTGAATTATCTTAACCATTCAAAAACTACTCTCAAGTCAAAGAGATGGTCTTCCTTTTCTTTGCATTTGAATACTAGATCATCAACATAACATTAAACTTGATGATGAATGTGTTCGTTGAAGATCTGAGTCATGGCCCGTTGGAATGTAGCACCCGCATTTTTAAGGTCGAAAGGCATGACCTTATAATAATAGATTTTGATTGGGGTTCAAAAAGAAGTGTTTTATTCATCCTGGAGCCATCTTAATTTGGTTGTAGCTAGATGACCCATTCATAAAGAGAAAACTACATGAGATGAGGCAATATCCACCATTAACTCTTGGTATAGAAAGTAGAAATTCATCTTAGGACATGTCTTATTTAAGTCCCTGAAATCGATGCATATGCAAATTTGGCCATTCTCTTTATTAACTGGCATGACAATGGCTAACCAGGTAGGGTATTTTTCTTCCCTGACAAAACTAGCATCAATCAATTTCTTGACTTCAGAAATGACCTGTTGTTCGATTTCTAATCGCATGTGTCTAGGAGCTTACTTGACAGGGTTAGCATTAGGGTCTAATGTTGGTTTGGGGACTGCTACATCAGGGGATAATCGGCATCTCTTCATAGGTCCATGTAAAGCAATCCTTAAACTCGGTCAATAGCATAACTAAGTCATTGGTTTCTTCTTCATTCAGTAGAGAACTGATGAATGTAGGGCATGGATCTTCTTCTACCTCGAGGTTGATTCCTTTGAGTTAGTTGATAGTTGAATGGATTTCCTCTTCAAATTCTGGAGGTGCATCTTTGATTTAAAGATCATTTGGATCATATGAAGTTTCTAAACACACTTCGTAATAAAATTTAGTGTGGTTTGAGAAAATCTATCAGGTTCTAGAATGATTGGTTACAACTAAGTAGTAACTATCATCATTCTCAGACCCATCGAGTAGTCCTGGTCTTGATTATACATCCCTTTATTGTTCCACCTTCTCAAAATACTGACTGCTTGGACCATCATGTATAAGGAATCAAACCTTTCTTTGCAAGATTATGAACACAAAGCGAGTACCAATCCAAAGGTAATTCTAATAAATCTTTATATGAATTATCCTCAAGTTTTACTTTAGCTTCTAGACTTAAGGATGATGATCCCAATAAGAATATCTTCTGCTTGACATCCATGGAAGATATGGGGACTTCCTTAACTTCTAAACTTTAACTTTTTGAGAAGAAAGTGAGGTTAGAGCTAAAGTTCTCAACTCTTTTACATAAATGATTGACATTCATGCTTTGCTTGGAGGCAGTCTTCATCCCAAGTGTCACCTCCAAACTTCTTTGGTATACTATCACATGAGAGACACATCTTCGAGTTGGATTCCAAGACTATTTGTACTCAACTGAACATGTGGTGCAACAAGTCTTCCACCTCTATATGTACCTCCTCATGGAGGTTGAGTCATCCTACCCATATGTCTGTATGGTGGAACGAACTGTGGGTGGAATGTAACATGCAATTTTACTTCTTCCTTGGTGTCCTTTCTCGCTCACTTATACTTTCCTTTTTCTTTTCTGTTTCTTTTTCTTTCTCTTTTTCTTCTTTTTCTTTTTTTTTTGTATTTGAATTTTGACCAAGTTTATGAGAATAGACATTTTGATTTATAGTAGGTTGCATCTTCATATATCTCAACCTCTTTAATTGAAAATGGCTTTGCATCTCCTTTGACACAGTATTCGATTCCATCTCTTCGAAACTTGATGCACTGATGAAGGGAGGATGGAATCATCTTCTTTTAGTGTATCCAAGGCCTACCAAGTAAAATGAATGATGTATTTGAATCAATTATATAGAACTTGACTTCAGTCTTCCAGTCGCCTATTTCCAAAGGTACACTATGGAGCTGTGGAGAAAAATTCCTATAGGTGGAGTCGCCTTTCAAATCTGTTGGTGAGAAATGAAAGAGGACAAGACATATAGAAATTCAACTTTTTAGGACACCACACAAATTCATAAATGTACTTATTCAGGTGATCGAGTATGTCATCAAGGAAATAGTGTACTATCTCGAGAGATAGAACTCACTACCCTTTAATGGACCTAATCACCTCAATAAGGACTCCTAAGGACGACGGGTATGCATATGTACCAGAGATTCTTCTCCTACTTTACATGGAAAAGTAAAATAGGTTTATTTTAAATTGGGTTCATTAAGTTCCTTATAGGGGTGAGCCTCCATAGTTAATTACATCTTAAGGGACGAGATCCCTTAGGAAAACTCGATTAAGGTAAATGATCATCGTCTTTGAGATTTCAATAGGAAGGACTATCAATTGGTTGGTTTATTTTTGAAAGACCAAATTAGATTGATCAAATGAGGGAGTTATTATCGAAGCCAAAATGGAAGATAAGTAGAGATACCCATGATGCTAGGAAATCTGAGCATCTGAAACTATCCTATGGTTGGGCTTTACATTTTTGAAACTGATTTAGTTTGTTTGAGTTGAATTTTTTATTAGAAATTTAGGACTTATGATTCCTTAACAAAGATTAAGAAAATGCCAAGGTGAGAATTATGCTTATGGCACAGGGAGAAGCAACCTAACCTAAATCTAGGGAGCTTCTAAGCACAACCTAAATCTAAGGCAAAATGGGTATTTGGTTTGCCTCCATAAGAGGACAAATCACCCACGACTTGGACTTACAATCGCTTGGGGGTGGTGCCAACTAACTCCTCCTATGATTTTAAATACATGTAGAAAAGTCTTTATGCTTATGCAAGATAACTAGATTGTTATTTATTTAGAAAGAGACTAAGTCCTTAAACTCACTCCCTAAAGAGACTAGATCATGTAAAGGGACATGCTTCAAATGTTTTAAATCTAATGCAATTCAAATTTCATTTTATTTTCATTTTGGACAATTATTTTGACTTATAATAGGATTCATATATAATGCATGAGAAATAAAGTTGGCCAAACTCAGAATGGAGAGGTGAGTTTCCACCATGGCTCTCAAAGGTCAAGCCAAGTTTCTCTGAAAAAGATGGAAGCCCTCCAATCAAGAGTGAAATAAGATGCATTTGTGCATGATATTACAAAGAAATGTTCATACAGCTAAGAGGTTGCTAATTCTTTTATCTTGATTTTAAACTTAAGCTTTAGGTGAGGTTATGTGTTATTTGAATTTTATTTTGAGTTGTTAAGTTGGATAAAAAATTTATTTTTCCTTAAAAAGCTAATCCACATCCATGCCATACATGAAGCAAGGAAGAAACTAGGAAAAGCATGCCACTTAATGAAAAAGATAAACAAATCATCAACCAATTTATAAAGCAAATCACAAAAAGAATAAAATGCCGTTGTGGTCGGGCACAACCACATAAACTAAAAAATATCAAATGTGGGTAGCTGAGCTCTACCCTTATACAACTCGGATTACAAATAAATTAAATTACAATTAAGCAAGGAATTCATTGTTATGGGGGTCTTCAAGCTTTATCTTTTCTTTCTTCTTCTTCTTTCTTCTTTCTTCTTCTTTGGTTCATTTCTTTTGGATGGTTGGAAAGTGGATGCTACAAGGCTTCACATGGTGCATAAAATATGATCTTATGACCAATGCTCATCCTAATCCCCATAACAATCATTCCAAAATCCTAATTGCATAAATTTACATGATAAGGAAGAGTGAATATCTAACTAACATCTGCAAAATAAAGATTAGCTAAAACAAACCACACAAATCCCAAGCATGTATATTGAACTTATCACCCCACACATGGGTGACTAAGTCCACTTGGCCTATTGGATTATGCTTAGGGGTATAAAGCACATGCAAGCAAAAGCATTTATATTTTTATTTATGATAGCGCCCCTTAAGCACAATCCCTGCAGAAAAGAATAGTTAGACTAAGAACATCTTACCATTCATTCTACGAGCATACACCCTAACATCTAGTCTAAAATATATCAAAAAACAAAACAAAATATCAAACCATGCACCACCCTAACCTAAAGCTAGAAGTGGTGACTTAGGCTAATGTGTGTGCTTTGAAGGCTTGTGTGGTATGCTTAGCTATGGCTTTAGGTTCAAATTTTCTAAGTATGAGGACATGTTCAACTTAGAGGAGGGTTTCATTTAAGTTGTTTAATTATTTTGGGTTGATTTTATTTCATGTTTTGATTTGGTTTAAGTGGATCCTACAATTAATTACAAAGTTATGAAGAGATGGAAAAAAGAAGAGAACTTCTCTTTCCTTCCCTAACCTAAGTAATTTCTAAAATAGATTCAAATTTTAGTTTTATTTAGGTGAATGTTTTTGATTAAATCTTTTAATTAATCCTAAGTTTAGATAAACTCTAAACAAACCTATTCAAAAAGAAAGGCATTTTAAGATTAAATAAAATGAATCAAAATTCACATAACACACATTACTTCATTTCTTTCCCAACATATATAACATGCATATGGATGGACCCTAAGCATATCTATACATACAAATGAGAGTATTTAACACACTTTATGATGCATGCTAAGTAATCCATTTAAGAAAATTTAGAAGTTGAATATGCATGATTTTTCTTAAGAAAAAGAGTTTTCCTTATCCAAATTTTCACATACACACATGAAAGTAAGAAAGGCATAAGTGAGTACAATGCCATTGTTAACCAGAGGTGTAAGGTACAAGACCTACTTAGGGCTACTTAAAGCCTCACAATCTCGGGTTGTCCAGACTAATATACCACTTTCCTTAAATACAAATATGTGTATAAAAGAAATGAAATAGAAAAGGAGAATGCAAAAGTTGTTTAATGGATTCATTTTATTTTATGCAATTTATGTATGCAAGTATAGGTAACCCTTCTTAGGTGATAACATAGAGATGAATAAGATATGGGATTAGGTGAGTATTAGGTTCTTTTCAAATGAACCATACACCAAATTCCTATTCAAAACTATACAAACATTAGAAAGAAAGGAAACCTATGCTAAGCATGCCTTTATAATCTATCACATGCAAACTCATAATTAAAATATAAGTAGCATACTTTCATATTTGGTATTTGATTCATATGTTTTGAAAATAATTTGGATTTAGTAGTGATAATAGCCATTCATATTTCTACTTTAGCCAACACATACAAATTTGACATAAAGAAAAAAAATTCATTTTAAAATTTGAATTTTAAAATTATGAATGCATGAAATCACATGACATACAACTTAACATGTTGGGGAAAGATTCAAAGTAATGAAAGCATGTAAACAAGTTTACTTCACTTAAATCCTAAAGACATTCTTATAGAATAGGAAAGTTTAAAATAAATCAAAGTGAATTCAAAGTGATTTTTTGTTTAGTTTGAGTTTGATTTAATTTTGAAAAGGTGAGATGAGTTTTTTGTTCCTAACCTATTCCCACATGTGTTTGATATTTTTGTTTAATTTTTAGATAATTAGATCCATTTTTAGGTGTTAATTAGGTTAAGGTATGAATTAACTTAATTAACCCTTACCTACACCACATTAGAAGAATTAACCAAATAGTTACGAGCCAATGAGATGACATAAAACTCACGAATTTAAATTTGCAATGCACCTAAAAAGAAAAAAAGGCCTAATGCAATTTGGCTCACAATTAAAAGTAAATTAAGCTAAGAGGTTTAGCTTAAGTAATTTCAAAACACTCTTTCATACTTATGAATTGGGTTTTTTATTTTCTTCATTAAACTTAGGCTATTAAATACCTAAGCATCTACCCAAAGTTGATTTAGTAAGTTCTAGAACTTTTTATAATTTTTAGAAATTAATTATGGGGATAATTAATGAATTAACTCTTAATTAAGAGGATATTAAGGAGAGAAGAGCGAGCTTAGGGAATAACTTAAAGGAAATGCCCCAAAATTTTTTCATAAACCTCTAGATCTTAATTAATCATAGATTAAAATCACTAATCACACCCTAATTTTCCATAATTACATAAGAAGGGTAATTAAGAAATTCATATGCAATTCTTCTAATCAAGCCTTCAATAAATCCCAAAAAAATTAGGGGCAGAAGTCATCCCCTAAAATATACCCAAGAAATTTGGGATTAATCAGAGGCTTAATTAAAAAGTAATTAGCAAAATGAAGTTTCCAATAAAACCCAAATTTAGAGAAAAAAATATAATTTAAAACCCATTGAAATTAATTTTAAAATATTCTAGGTTGAATTATCTTTTCGTAGTATTTTATTTCAAAGTTTTTGAATTTTCTAGAGGAGTTATGAATTTTGGAAGATCACAATTAAGAAATTAATTAACATTTTAATTAACTCTAACTAATCCTCGCGTGCAACGGCGACCAGCTTTAAACACATTGCATCATGTGAGGGATTTACTTAAATGTCAAATCCTGGCGGTGCACGCAGTTTGATCTCTGCCATCTGATCAAAGATCAGATGGCCAGAGATCTCCCTGCAGTTTAAAAATAGATAACATATATCTAAATGTGCAAAATTATCTCAGTCGTCCATCCAAAATGCATGGATGGACGGCTGAGATCTTCCAAGTTCTTCCCCTTGATCAACTGAGACCATCCATGATCAAGGGCAAGATCCAAGCTCGATATAGCTCAGATTCAAATCAAACTCAACCCACACCATCTAAAACTAAGAGTGGCAAATCCGATAAAAAATCCATGGGATTGAAATTTTTTCACAAAGCTCCACACACCATATTGAGTTTAATGGTCAAAATCCCATACCTCACCCATTTCGATTCCTTGGAGCTTCATCCGGTTGAGATGTTTTTTAGCACTTGAGGTTGAGTGGATCTTCTATGGGTCACCTCCTCCTTAGCTTGCTTGCGGCCTTGATTCACTCTTCCTTGCTGGGAACTCCAAAGGAAGCTTGGGACTCAACTTAGCTCCTTGATGCAAGAGCAATTGAATGGAGTGAGTGAAAGAGTTCAAAATGGATTGAGCTCCCCTATTTTCACTATTCAAAAACTAAGAAATGGGGAAATGGCAAGAGCTCTAGGAGGCTAGGGATCACTCTCTGATGGCTCGTAAGTCTCTCTAGTACTCAATCAAATTGAGGAATGATGGATTTGAGTTTGTTTAGGGGAGTATATCTCCCCCCTTGAAGGATCGGACGTCCATCAATGCACTTATCATTTTGATCCAATTGATCATAGGCATTGGGTTGTTTGATTAGTTAAGAGTGTGCACATGGTCGGTTTGAGCCAAGGAGTGGATTGCCAACCTCCCATGTGCTTGAATTTGAGTGGGAAGGGGATTTTGAATTTTGCATTTTGACACATGGGGTCGGTTTGGTCTAGGGACCAATTGGGCTGACCCAAACCCATTGGGTTGGGTGCACCACTCACTAGGTCCCCTTGAGCTTTTAGGAAAGCCTCAAGTGAATGTGAAGAGGGTATGACCAAGTTACCCATGGATTAAGACAAAATTTGTTCTATGCCCTAGGAGTAGAATGTTCATTTTATTAATTTTTTCACTTTGGGTATGTTGGGTACAATAGCTAGGTTTGGGTTCAAGTTTGTGACCCATTTGATAGCAAAATTCATTTGATAGGTTTGGTTCATTTTGATATTTGGGTCAACTCAAGTTGACCAACGTGTCAAATTGGGTCAAACAAAGGGTTGGGTCAAGTTCATATGACCATTTGAAATGTTTTGGTGGCTTTGGTTTGGTTCAATTTTGATTATTTTTGAATTTGGCTCATATGACTTCTTTTAGGTCAAATGGGTCAAGTTGACCTATTTGACCCATTTGACCTATCTGAGGTGTAGGTAGTAGTCATGGAGTGGATTGGCATCTTTGTTTCTAATCAATTTTGGTTAAGTTCAAATTTGGCTCAATATGACCCCTTCATGTCATGTTGTGTCTAAAGTCAATTGGGCTAGGTTAGGTCTAGTTGGTCAATTAAGGCTTTAGTCAAGTTCCACAAGTGATTTGGAATGGACTTGACCCATTAGTTTCAATAAATTTGGCTTAGATTAAGTTTTGACATATTTTAAGTTTTTAGGTCAAAATGGGTCAACTTGGATAAAGTGGCCAATCGCTAGGTTAAGTTAGCTCAAGTATAGGTCATGAGTGAACTTAGATCAATGGTTTCAATCAATTTGTCCCCTATGATGGAATTTGGTTATGTTAGGTTTTATTTTGGGCTAAGTGTTGACTTGGTTTGACCCAATTAGATTGATTGATCATCACATGATGATTGTTGATCATGATGAAAGGCAAATATGAGTTTGATTCAATCCAATTTGGTTAGGAATAGAATTTAGATTATAAGGGTACTTTAGGTCACTTTGGGTCAAGTGAGCCTAAGTGGGTTTGGTCAAAGCTTGATTTGAAGTTGCTTGATCTTGTATATGGACTCATGATTGAAATATAAGTCCATTTACAAGTGGCTTGAAGTCAAATAGGTTTAGATCCATTTAACAATTTCATATTCAAAGGAAGAATATGAAAGGGTTTTGGGTTTGATTTTGGAACTAGGTTTTGATTGTTTGATTGGAGTTTGGAATTATATATGAGCTCATGATTGTAGGGTTGATTGAATCATGAGAGAAAATCAAGAGTTTGGCTTGATTTGAAATTGATTTGGCTAAGTTCAAGATTTTGACTCGAAAGGCTTAGATTATATTTTGAGTAGATTTGAGTGTGATTTTTGAAATTGGTTTTGATTATTTGAATTTATATTTCATTTATATATGTGAATATAAATGAGAATATAAATTGGTCATTAGAAAATTTCAAGGATTTGAAGTGGTTTAATCATGATTTGGGCTAAGTCCATTAAGAAGGATTTAAAGGACTTAGGAAAATTTGGAGTAGGGGCTTGAATTTTTGAATTTGGTTTGTTTATATTTAATTTATATATGTGAATATAAATGAGAATATAAAAGAATTATGAGAAAATATCATGACTTTGATATGATTTGATGATGATTTAGGCTAAGTTCATTAATGGAGAATTAATGACTTAGGAAATTTTTAAATTGAGAATTTAATTTTTGGGTTTGATTTGATTGATTTATATTTATATTTCATTTATATATGTGAATATAAATGAGAATATAAATGAGTTAAAAGAAAATCCCATGAGTTTGAAATGGTTTGATCATGATTTAAGCTAAGTCCATTAATGGAAAATTAAGGGACTTAAGGAGAATTTCAAAGATTTTAAATTTGGAATTTATTTTGTGGGGTTCATTTCATTTATTTATATTTATATTTTATTTATATATGTGAATATAAATAAGAATATAAATGAGTTTCTCATGAGTTTGAATTGATTTGATCAAAGTTTAGCTCAAATTAATATGAAGAAAATTTCATTATTGGTTGAATTTTGAGTTTATTTAATTTGAATTTATATATTGAATATAAATATAAATGATATAAATGAATTATGAGAAAATCTTAAAATTAAATGAGAATATATATTTTGATTAAGTCCTTAAGGGAAAATTAAGTTCTTAGGCAAAATTTGAACTTAGGAATTTTTTTTGATGGATTTTGATCATGGGTTTCAATCATAGATTTCAATCATGGATTTCAATCATGGAGTTCAATCATGGAGTTTGATCATGGAATTGATTTATGGAAAATCAAATAGAATTGATTTGGAGTTTGACTTGAAGGAGGGAAAGTGAGGAATGGTTTAAACTAAGGGTAGGTAATTTTCCTAACACCCCAAGGCATGACCTATTCCTGGCTAACTCTTCTCTTCTAAGTCTGCTATGGTTGAGTGTCCACCTAATCACTAGATGTGTCTTAAGACTAGGGAACTCTTAAGATCTAAGAGGAGTCCTATGTCTAAGATGGGTTGAGAGCTCATTTTTTGGAATAACCAATATGTATATTTTGATTAATTTCAGTGTTCTGAATGCTATGGTGAAGTCCGTTTGTTGATCAGAGATCGTTTCAAGCAATTCTGGTGATATCTAGTGTTTTTCAGCTTTAATTTACATGATATCACATTCGAAGCCCATCGAATTTATCCTGTGAGCTCAATTCAACTTATGACGAATGCATGGAGGTCAACATTGCATTGCCTCCCTGCTGTTCATCCTCTAGACCAAATGCCATCGCAAAGTTCATTGGAGTTGATCAAACTCGATGTTTTAGTTCGTCGAAGCTAGGGGAATTGTAGATAGAGTTAATTTGATTTGGTTTAAGAGTGGGCCGAGCTGGAAGGAGCTAGTCTCACCTCAAGTACAATAAGCTGCTTGTGGAGTAATCGTGGTAATCTGAGGAAGGTATTTGTAAAGTTTGAATGGGAGAGGAGGTGTATACCCTCCTCCCCATGTGACCCAACCAAAGAGGTTGGTTTAGGCCATGGCAGCCGGCCAACTAGTGGGATCAATGGCAATGGGGACCGATGAAGTGGAGATCCCTAGTGGTTGTGAGAGTTTGAGTGAGAGGGACAAGTCCCTGGGATGAACCAAGGGTCACCCAAGGTGAGAGAGACCTCACCAGACAATGTCGAGTCCAACTTTGGGTGCACAAGTAGGGGAGCTCAAAGCATGCTAAAGTGGAGGGAGGAGTTGGACATTTTTATTTTGGAATTTTGTTTTATTTAGAACACTTGGTTCACTTGGTTTGGCTCCAAGGTTCACCTTGGGTTGCCCACTTGGGTCAAAGGAGACCAAAGATTGTCATGCCAAGTTTGATTAGGTTTGACTCAATTTGATCCATATAAGTCAATTTGGGTTTAAATGGCAAGTAACCAAATTAGGTCAAGAGTTAGGTTATGTTCAATTGATCATTTGGAGTGTATTGGTACAAAACAATTGATTACATTTATAGTTGATTTAGATTTAACTAATATGAATTCATTTAGGCCAAATGAGTCAAGTTAATCAATTTGATCAAATTATGTTGGATGAAGGGTATGCTTGATTGATTATTTGTTGATTGTTGGTGTTAGTTTGAATTGATTTGGATTATGATAGATTTTGGTTAAATTTGAACATTTAGGTCAATTTGGGCTAAGTGAGTTAATTGTGTTGGTTTTATCAAATTGTCTTAAATTGGTGATCAAAGTGTGTTCAAGAATCATGATTGATTGAATGAATTGGTTGCAATAAATTTGGAGAATGAATTTGAACCAATTTGATTCTCAACGGTTAGGTGGTCACTTTGATTTGATCCAATTGATTATAATTGAGTTGTCAAGGATGATCAACAATCACTATAGAAGAGCTTCGATGAGTTGGTTTAGTCCAATTCGGATTGAATTAAAGTTTGAACCAAGTTATATTTTATGTTTAATTAGATCAAGTGAACCAATTGGGTTGAATTGGTATCAATTAGGTGTTGAGAAGGTTCAATGATGAATTTATAGTTGAATGATGGCTTTGAATACAATCAGTTTGAATTATATTTGATTTTGCCTCATTTAGACCCTTTAGGTCAAATGGGTCAACTTGGATTAATTAGGTCAATTGGCTTGATCCAAGGGATTGGAATGAATTGGAATGATTGATTAAATATTTGGTGCAATCATGAGGCTTGAGTTAGGTTAATTTGGTTTGAAACAAGTTGAATCAAGTCCATGGAGTTCAAATGGGCTAAGTTAGGTTAAGGGCCAAGTTGATTTGGTTTGGCCTAATTAGATTAGAGTCAAGGCTCAATCAAGCACAATCAAGATTCAAATAGACTTGAATAACTTAGGTTTCAGTTGGGGTTGAGTTGATTTTGGGTTTTAGCCCCTTTGAATCCAAATGGGTTATTGTGGTGTTTATTTTTGGATGTATATGGGGGGGGGGGGGGGGGACACCATGCGACAGAAGATACTTATTGAGGTGATTGGGTATGACATTGAGATACAGTGTACTATTTTGAAAGATAGAGACACCGCCCTTCATGGACTTAATCACTCCTTCTTGTGAAAAATACCCCTTCTAGCTGATTTAGCCCATAACCTATTTTTCAACATGCATTTAGGCATAAGAAATTCTATGGACTTTGTCAAAATGAAGTGCCAAAATTAAAAAAAAAAGACTAAGTCATCACCCATACCACTAATACTCTAGTCTCTTAGGGAGTGAGTTTAAGTACCTTAGTTTCTTTCTAAATAATAATAGCCTAATCATCTTGCAAAGTCATATGACTTGCCTACATGGCTTTAAAGTGTATGAGGAGTTAGCTGGCTGCCACTCTATACGGTTATAAGTCTAGCAATCGAGTGATTTACTCTCTCTTATGGAGGTAAACCATATACCCATTTTTGCTTAGATTTCGAACATGCTTTAGCCCTCACTAAAAATCTCTAGAGTTAGGATCTAAGGTTGATGTTTCTTCAGGCTACAAGTATAAATCCTCACCTCTTAGGCATTTCCACTATCTTATATTGTGGGATTATAAGTCCAAGCTTTCTAATAAAAATTCAACTCAAACAAATCATCCTCCTCAATTTCAAACATATAAAGCCTAACCATAAGATAGATTGGGATGCTCACTAGATTTTCTAGTATCATGAGCATTCCCTACTCCTCACCTTTTGGCTTTAATAATAAGTCTCTCCTTTTTTATCTACCCCATTTGATTCTCTAATATAGTCTATTTATTGATAATACTATCTTTGAAATCTTTGGAGACAATAATTGTCTATATTAATCGAGAGTATTCTAAGGAATTCACTTTCCTTATAATATAATTAACTATGGGGGCTTGCCCCTATAGAGAACTTTATAACCTGGATTAAATAAACCCTACTTTATTTATCCATATAAAGAAGGGAAAAAATCTCTGGTATATTCGAATACCCATCATGCCTTAAGAGTCCTTATTAGATGATTAGGTACATTATAGGGTGGTGATGTCTTTCTTTCTTTGCACCATTCTTTAATGTCATACTCTTACTTTAATAACTGCATCGCTCGATCTGTGGTGTCTTCCATACACATATTCAAAAATAAACACCACAATCCCTAAGGCATAACCTAATCCTGTGATTAACTCTTCTAAGTCTCTAATCTTAGGTTAAGTGTTCACTTAATCTCTAGAAGTGTTTTATCACTATGGAAGTCTTATTGTCTATAAGACTTCTAAGTTTAAGATGAGGAGATTGAGAACTCACTCTATAAGTGAGGTCAACAGTTGTTCAATAGGGTCTCATCTCCACTGGACGAAGATACCTCAAGCGTGCGAGCCGCCAGTCTTAGCTCCGGTGAGGTAAATTCATGAAAATCGAGCTTTAGGCAAAGTTGCATTGGAGCTTTATGAATAAAATTTACATGTGAGCCAATCTTAGCTGTTGGATCGTTGTGGATCCCCCGCACAAAGGTGTGGGTTATTTTAGAGTGAATCCGAGCTCGGGTGAGCTTAGATCGAACGATCGATGGTGAACGAGCACCATCGTTCATCATTCACGAACTGATAGATCACACATCGTTCATTTCACATGATTGAAATGGATGGTCATGATTAGATCACGCTAGATCAATCGACTAATCCTTCTTTAACTGTTGGTTTGATCGTGGCCGTCCGATCTTAGATAGGATGGCTCACGAGAAACTGCATCTCGCCGCCATTCGAGTCAGCCACGATTGTGACTATTTAAATAGACAATGCAAGAGCCATGTGGAAAAGGCCGTCACAAGATGCCATGTGGCTTTAAGGCTTAATTAAGGCTAATTAGCTAGTTTTTAAGGCTGAAACTTTCATAATTCATAACAAATTATAGAAAAATCTAAAAATACAAATAAAGGCTCATTTTAAAGATATTCCAGAGAAAATTAGCCTTAATTAATTTTGAACAATAATTTAGGCTTAATTAAGATTTAATTTAATTAAGTTAATTAACTAATTAATTAATTAATAACCATAAACTTTCTGAGATTGTTTGAGGGGATAACCTCTACCTTCCCTATTTTTCTTTGGATTTATTGGTTAATTAATTGAGAAAATTGATTGATTAAGGCCTAATTTCCTTATTAATTTAATTAAGTGATAATTAACCATATGAATAGTAACTTGCTTAATTAATTGGGGTCATTTATTACTATGAGGAGGCTTGGGGAATTGAATTGGGGTTTCTATCCCTAATCTTTTCTCTAAATTTCCTTCACTTTTTCATGAGAAATTAAGGTTATTAATTAATTAATTACCTAATTAGTTTAATTAAAATTTAAAACACATGTGAACCTAAATAATTGAGGGTAGATCTTTAGGTGTTCAATAGTCTAAAGAGATTTATTGAAATTATGATTTACTCATATATGTGGGGAAATCATAAAAGTAATTAAGTTTCTTAATCTTAATTAACTATTAATTGTGAGCCAATTGCATTAAGCCCTTTCATTTCATTGGACCATTGGTAATTTACTTTTCAATTCATTTACAAATTGTATTGGCTCATAATTATTTGGATAATTACTTTAAAGTAACATAGGTTAGGGTTAATTAATTAATTAATTCATATCTTAACTAAATTAACCTAATTACTTTTTATTAAATCAAATTAACTTACAAATATGGGATGAGAATAGGATTAGAAAACCTCTTCGTCTATATTCATTAAATCAAATTAAACATCAAATTAAAAATGACATTAAAAAAACTTTAATTTGCCTTAAATAATTTTATTTGATATGATTGTCCTTAAGAAGTAATTTGATTGAATGAAATCATATGTTTATGTTAGTTATTCCTCTCCAATCATATTAAATGTTGTATGTCATTTGATTAATGCATTCATCTTTTGTAAAATTAATTAAATCAAATGGATTCCTTTATGTAAAGCTTGCATGTGTTGATTTAATTTAATATATGTGTATATTATAACTATTAAATCCAAATGTATTTTTTCAAAGCTTATAAATGAATGATTACATATGCTATGAATGCTGTTATAAATATATAGGAAATCTATGTGATTATACCTTAAGTGTATGTGTTGAAGCTTTCTCTTCTCTGATTCATGTGTAGCTTTACATGCATTTGAATGTTAATAGGTATATAGTCCGGACATCTTAGGAATACGAGGCTTTAGTTAGCCCCAAGGAGGTCATTTGATTACCTCACTTCCATGGTTAATAGCGATAAGTACTTATTTGATTTCATTTACATGTATTTTTACAGAATTTACATGCATAAATGTTTCAATGAAGTAAAAATATAATCTTTGCAGGGTTTTACTTTCTTTACTTTCTATAAATCCATATGTATTTTGGAAAAATAAAAAATTATTCTGAACATCCCGGGAATACGAGGCTTTAAGTAGCCCTAGGGAGGTCATTTGATTACCTCACTTCCTTGGTTAGCAATGACATGTACTGGCTTATGTTTCTTATGCATGTGTGTGTGTGTGTATTTAATTATGGAATTAGAACCCCTTTTCTTTTATCAAAAACACATGCATTTGCAATTGTTCAAGTGATTAATTTAAATGATCATGTGATGAAGCTCTCTTTCTAATTTATGTATGCAAATTTACATATGTTTAAATGCAAATGGTATATAGTATGGACATCCTAGGAATATGAGGCTCTAGCTAGCCCTAAGGAGGTCATTTGCTTACCTCACTTCCTTGGTTAATAATGACACATACCTATTTAATTTCATCCCTATGTATTTTTGTATAAGAATTTAGATAGAGCTTTAAATTAATATGACAGAATAATTCAATCAAACAAAAAATATTAAACTTTAAATGTACATACTCACATCCATCATTAAATCATGCTAAAACATATTGTATGTGTAGGTATACTTAGGACTTAATTATATGCATGTTACATGTGATGGAAAGGAATGAGTTAACATGTGTCATGTGATAGTAATTCAATCAAATTAATCTTAAGATGCCTTTCATATTGAATATAATTATTTGAACTGAACATAAACTTAAGATTAATTTAAAATGTGTAATAAGCCTTTCATTAAAGAGAACTAATTAATTAACATGCTTTAGAAGTGACTAAAGATAGGGATGAAAGAGAGTAATCCTCTCGTTCTCTTCTCTTTATAATACTTAGTTATTAATTGTGATCATATGAAACAAAAAAACACTAAGTAAAATTTTCAAATCAATTAAACCACTTAAAGTGAAATCAACCTCTTATGATTAAATAGCCCTTTCACATTTAGGAAATCATAACCTTAATGCCTAGTTAGGATATACCAAATAAGCCTTAACACATATATTAGAACTAAGTCATCACTTTTAGCTTTATGTTAGGGTGGTGCATAGTATGATGTATGTTTTATTTTGTGTTGTATTATTTTAGACTGGGTGTTAGGGTGTATTTTTAGTAGACTGGATGTTAGGCCGATATTAGTCTGATCATATTTTCTATAGGGGATTATGCTTAAGGGATTCTTAAAATAAATATAAATTCTCTTTTTTGCAGGTTGCTTAAACCCCTAAGCATAATCCAAGCTATGATAGGTGGGCTTGGTTACCCATGTGCAGGATGCTAAGTCTAAATTATAAACATAACTGCTTGGGATTGTATGTGTGTTTAGCTAACACTTATTTTATAGGTGTAGTTAGATTTACTTTTCCTATTTTCAATGCAATTTTGTATTAGGAAGTAAGATTAGTGTTATGGGGTTTAAGATGAGCATTGGCTAGAAGGCTTTGTCCTGGGGTGATGCCTTGAAGCTTACCAAATCAAGTGAAGAAATGAAGACATGAAGACATGAAGAATGAAGATTTGAAGACCCCCATAACATTTATTCATTTGTAAATTATAATTATTCTTTCATATTCTATGTTGTATAAGGGTAGAGCTCGGCTACCTATTTTCTCTTTTTAGATTGTATATGACAACATTGGCTTCTTATTCTTTTGGTATCTATAAAATTATTTGATGTTATGCTTGTGCATTAGAAATTACATTCTTCTTCATAGTTTCTTTATGATTGATGTTTGTTGTATGACCTATATACGATTAGGATTTTAGGGAAAAATAAATTTTTACCCAACTACAACTCATAACTAAAGTTTTAAATAACTCATAACCTCACATAAAGCCTAGGCATTAAATCAATATAATTAAAATATTTAGCAACCCCTTAGCAAAATATTGTATGGCTCACATCATGCATGCATATTACTTCACTCTTGCTAAGAGAGGATTTCCATTTTATGATAGGGGAAAACTTGACCTTTGAGGTTCTCCTTCGTGGAGGAAAAAACCTCTTTCCCACTAATTCAGCCCATAATCCATTTTCATCATGCATTTAGGCATAAGAAATCCTATGGCCTTTATCAAAATGAAGTGTCAAAAAATCAAATAAAATTTGAAAATATTTCTCTTTATATTAAGTCATTACTTATACCATAAATACTCTAGTCTCTTAAGAAATGGGTTTAAGGACTTTAGTCTATTTCTAAATTAATAATAGTCTAACTAATCTTGCAAACTTATATGACTTGCCTACATGATTTTAAAGCATAGGAGGAGTTAGTGGCTACCACTCTAGGTGGTTATAAGTCCATCAGTCGAGTGGTTCACTCTCTATTGTGGAGATAAATCTTATGCTCATCTTCACTTAGATTTATGTCGTGGTTTGGCTCTTACTAAAGCTCCATAGATTTAGGATCTGAGGTAGCTATTTCCTTCGGGCTATAAGTATAAATCCTCACCTCTTAGGCATTTCTAACCTTATTTTGGTGGATTATAAGCCCTAGTAATCTAATAAAACCCTAATCTAATAAAATTTCAACTATAACAAAATAAATCTCTTCACTTTCAAAATTATAAAGCCTAACCATATGATAGATTGGAATGCTCATTAGGTTTCTAGTATTATGAGCATTCCCTCATTTCCTTTGGCTTGATAAGTTTTCTCCTTAATCTTTCCCATTTGATTTTCCAAACATGACTAATTTATTGATAGTCTTATCCTTGAAATCTTTGGAGATAATTTCTTTTTAATGAGTATTCCTAAGGAACTCATCTTCTTTAGGATGTAATTAACTATAGAGGCTTTCCTCCATAGGAAACTTTAGAACCCGGTTTAATATAAACCTATTTTATTCATCCATGTTAAGCAGAGAAAAAATATTTGGTACATTTGAAGACCCATCATGCCTTAGGAGTCCTTATTAGGTGATTAAGTCTATTAGAGGGTGATGTATCTATCTTTCAAGATAGTATATCATACCTCAATATCATACATAATCACTTCAATAAGTACCTCCTCAAATCTGCGTGGTGTCCCCCATATACATCCAAAAATAAACACCATAAACATATATTTAAAAAATTGATCAGCAGTAAGAGACAGACACCATCCACCTTTCGCCGCTCGATCTGAACTTGCCTAAATTCATTCGATGGTGAAATTAACTTTAAATCGATCAGAGAATGAATCTAATGGAATCTTATGGTGGGATTCACATGAAATTAAAATTCACTTCTAAAAAGACTAGAAATTCTATGCATTTTTATAATTGGACAAAATTTTCCTCATCAGAGCTTAAGACTGGCGGTCTACGGACTAAGGTAGCTTCATTTTGAAGAGGTGAAGCCTTGTTGAGAAGCTCATGTGTTGCCTCCCCGTTGTTCATCCTCTGGACCAAATGTCATCATAAAGCTCATCGGAGTTGATCAAACTCGATGTTTTGGTGATCTAATTGATTAATATTTGATTTATTTTGGTTCATCAAAGCTAGGGAAAGGTGTAGGAAGAGTGAATTTGATTTGGTTAAAGTTGGAAGTGGAGGCTTGAGCTGAGGAAGGAGCTCTTCTCGTCGGTGGTCTAGTGCATAAGAAGCTTTGTGGATGCTTGGGGACTAGTCGGGGTCATCTGAGGAAGCTCATTGTGAAGTTTGAATGGGGAGAGGAGGTGTATACCCTTCTCCCCATGTGAACTAAGCAAAGAGGTTGGTTCAGGCCATGGCAGCCTACTGATTAGTGGGAGTGGCCGAAAATGGCAAGGGACTGATGAGGTGGAGGTCTCCAAGTGGTTGTGAGAGTTTGGTGGCTAATAGTGAGAGGGACAAGTCCCTTGGGCTGAACCAAGGGTCGAACAAGGTGAGAGAGACCTCACCTTGTACAATGGCTGAGTACAATAGCTTTGGGCCAGGTCTAGTCAGCATGGGGGAGCTCAAAGAATGCTAAAGTGGAGGGAGGAGTTAGACATTTTTATTTTGGATTTTTGTTTTATTTAGAAACTTGGTTCACTTGGTTTGGCCTGAACTAGGTTCACCTTGGGTTGGGTCCACTTCGGCTGGTCAAAGGGGACTTAAGAATAAAGTCATGCCAAGTTTGATTGAGTTTTGACTCTATTTGGTTGGGTTTGACTTAATTTGATCAACATAGGTTAATTTGGGTTCAATTGGGCTAAGTTGACCAATTGACCAAATTGGGTCAAGAGGACACTTGGGTTATGTTCAATTGATCATTTGGAGTGTATTGGTGCAATTGATTTGATTCAATTTAGAGTTGATTTAGATTTGACTCATATGAATTTATTTAGGCCAAATGAGTCAATTTAATCAATTTGATGAAATTGGGTTAGATGAAGGGTTGGTCTATGCTTGATTGATCATTTGGGAGTGATTGTAGGTGTTAGTTTGAATTGATTTAGATTATGATAGATTTTGGTTTAATTTGATCCTTTAGGTCAATTTAGGCTTGGTTTAGTCAAATTTTCTTAAATTGGTGATCAAAGTGTGTTTAAGAATCAATTTATGATTGATTGAATGAATTGGCTACAATCAATTTGGGTTAGAATATGATTTGACCCAATTTGATCCTCAACTTGGGCTAGGTGGTCATTTTGGTTTGATTTGATCTAATTGATTGCAACTGAATAATCAAGGATGATCAACAATCACTATGGAAGAGTTTGGATGAGTTGGTTTAGCCAATTTGGGTTGAATTGAAGTTTGAACCAAGTTAATCATTTATGTTCAATTGGATCAAGTGAACCAATTGGGTTGAATTTGTATCAATTAGGTGTTGAGATGGGTTCAATGATGAATTTAGAGTTGATTGATGGCTTTGAATGCAATCAATTTGAATTATATTTGATTTTGCCTCATTTAGACCCTTTAGGTCAAATGGGTCGACTTGGTTTAATTAGGTCATTTTGGCTTGATCCAAGGGATTGGAATGAATTAGAATGATTGATTAAATATTTGGTGCAATCATGAGGCTTGAAATAGGTTAATTTGGTTTGAATCAAGCCCATGGAGTTCAAATGGGATAAGTTAGGTCAAGGGCCAAGTTGATTTGGTTTGGCCTAATTAAATTGGAGTCAAGGCTCAATCAAGCTCGATTAAGATTCAAATGGACTTGAATGAGTTGGGTTTCAATTGGGGTTGAGTTGATTTTGGGTTTTATCCCCATTGAATCCAAATGGGTTATGTTGGGTTAACTTAGTTACTTAACCCAATTGAACTGTGATAGATCGTGTCGAGCCTGGGTCAAATTGGTTTTAGCTTGAGGTTTGATTGACAATCATTTGATTTAGGTTGGTCAATTGGTTTGGTAGAGGATTCAATTGGGGTTATGGTAGATAGAACTTTACCAATCTTAAGTTAAAGCCTAGTCCTAAGGTTAGATCTTCTAAGTCTCTAAGCTTGAGGTGAGTGTTCTCTTAAGCACTAAGAGTGTCTTAGCACTAGGGAAGTCTTAGTTCCTAGATGGATTCTAGGTCTAAGAAAGAGATAGTCAACCTCACTCCAAAGTGAGGTCAACACATTGCATCTTAGGATAAAGAAGTTCAAGGATGTTCACATCATCTACTATTATCTACTGCTACTACGGGTTGCAATGTTGTCTATATACCTAATGCAAAAAAGACAATTATAAAAGGAGATTTTATAAGTGTCCTATAAACAAAATACAAAATAACTGCAAGTTCTTTAGATGGGCTGACCAATAATAGGACGCAACTTTGGATGATGAGCATACATGGAGAGCACAATTAGAGAGAAAGATATTTGAGAGATTTGACCGTTTGAAGCAAAAGCTTAGTATCATATTGACATTGCTTATATAATTTAAATTTTTATGATATTCAATGCAGTATGATGCATACTCCTCTTGTGAGATATGAACTTTTGGCCATGTATGATCATTCGAGATTGTCTTTTTGTATTTCATTTGATGTTATTTTTCAAAAAGATAGGAAAATCAAATTAAATGATTACATAGTTTATGAATTATAAAATGGATTTCCAAGAAGTTATTAATAGAATTTAATTATTTATTATTTATATTGAAATATTATTCAACATTTACTTAACTCTTTCTTTATCCGCTATCAAGATTTTTGAATTGTACAATAATCTTTTATTTATATTTTCACATCTTTAAATATCATTTTTTTCATCCTTATAATGTTAAAAAGCTTTGGCTCATAAAATGTTTGTTTAATTTAATTACTTATTATATACTATTTAAAAACATATATAAGATGTATAAATTGTATCAAAAGTATGGTTTTGAATTATATTTTCAAAAATAGGTTTGTCTCATGTTTTTAATCTTATGTCCCTATTGGTGCATCCTCAATGACATCAAATCGTTCATTCCTAGAAAGTAAAGGTATCCAAATATAAGAAATAAAAAAGAATAAATGTACTAAAATTCTTTATAAATGATAAAAATTAGGGAGACAGATGGATAGATAGATAGATAGAGAGAGAGAGAGAGAGAGAGAGAGAGAGAGAGAGAGAGAGAGAGAGAGAGAGAGAGATAATAACTCTCTGATACTGAAACTTTTCAGATCAAAAATATCATCATCCTCACTTTTTAAGAGTGTAATTTAAAAGTGAAATTTTCCTTTTTAAGCATAGGAAAATATTGCAGCCCAAATTTTATAAAAAAAACTTTGTCAAAGTCATGCTTGCTTGTAATTTCGTCGATCTTTTATTGTGGAAAATAATGTATCGTAATTTAGATTTACTATATCTAAAGCATCAAGTTGAATCGTCATAAAAAACTATCATAATGCATTATCATATGAGTTTATTTATTTTAATTTATCAAAAAAAAAATTCTCTACTATGCATGAAATGGTAAAACAATTTTAGACTATAAAAGGAGAAACATTATATTTTTCTATAATCAATAATATGAAAGTTAAATAAATTTTTTTAGTTCACCATTCTCTTTAGTTGTTCCTTCTACTTTGATTAATTAGATCATTTTGTATAACCTATGCTCATATTAAAGAATAATCGGTTTCCAATCACTATAAGAAGTAGGTACATCAAACATTTGAAATGTTCATTGCTAGATTTCAAAATTGAAAGATATATCTTAGAAAATATGATAATTATCATATAGCATATCACGAAATGAAGGTTTTTTTATTTTTATTTTAAAATATTTTGGTGTCTTCTTCTTCTTTTTTAATGATGCTTAAATTTTGCTACCTAAAATACGTTAAAATTTAATCAAAGCTTTTGCTCTAACCTAAACCTTCTCAAACCCATTTCAATAGACTAAACTAAAAGAAACCTTTGCACTCGAAAGATCTCCTCATGATTATATTTAAATGATGAGAATTTATTATTGAAAACTTCTGGCCATAATAGACCATTATAGGTAATTGATTTCATCTATGGGAATACTCTTTAACAAAATTCTAATAGATAATGAGTATTTAATGAATGTTGTGACAATATGAATTCTAGAGTTATTGTCCTTAAATAAAAAGAAGTTATTTTTGATAGGTTAATGTTATATATTTATTGAAAAATGATATAAAAAACTTTAGGCTCTATTACTTTTCCATTACAATTCAATAATTTTAAAACCAAGACAAAGTTACATGCAATAGATGCATAGTTGCAAGCACATCATCTTAAGCATTTTGAGGATGACTTTAGCTTCATGAGTATGAAATAGAACCTTCCACTTTATATCAATGTATTCAGGGCAGAACCAATTCATTTTTTTGGGTGGGCAATATTTTAAATAATTAAATAATAATCATAATAAGCATAATTAAATAAATAAAATTATATAATATTTTTAATTTTAGAAAAATACAAACAATTAGTAAGATAAAATCATCAAATTTATAAGAGAAAATTATAAATAGATAAAAAATGTGAAAATTATAGCCTATAATTTATAGTTTACTCACCTTCTTAAGATTAAATATATAAATTAGTTTTGCCCAAAATTTATAGATTAAATTATTTGATGACTACAAAAGTTAATAAAATATCAAAATCCTCTTTATCCATTTTTGAAATACTAAGTACAAAATAATTTTCTTAAAAAAAATTATATGAAGTCGATCAATTTAAGTAATTTATGAATTTAATTAACATTAATATTAATTAATATGTGCTAATTAAATATTTTTTAAAAAATTGTAATATTAATATATAAATATAAATATAATTTATAAGAGGTGATATGACACTTAAAATGGCCGATCGGCCGAGGCGGTTGCCCGTCGTCAAGCTCTCAAAATCGTCCTTGACTTTGGTCAACAAATTTCGACAATATCTCTAAATCGTCGCCGTCATCATCGTCCAATTGTCCATTTTCTTTCTCAAACAATCATCATAATCGATGGAAGATCTTTTGACTCACGAAGGATACATGGTGGAAGCTTTTTTATTGGGCTAGGCCAGTGGTTTTCCTCTTTTTTGAGGTTTTCCGCGTAAAATTCGGGTTTTATTATTCTCTTTAAATACACGTATTGTGTTGGACTCTCCAAGAAGCTAAAGGCGTAAACTTTTACTCTATGGTTTTCGCGCAATGGTTTGGCCATTGGGAAAACCTTCAATCTTTCGTCAACACCTGGTTATGACCATGGTATACTTGTCGTAACAATGACCTCAGCTCCACTCCCATCACTTTCGACCAATCGAACCAAGGGCCCTCTTCACGATAGTGACCACCATCGGTGAAGGATGGCAATCTCTTTAGAAGATGTTGCAGAATGGAAGAATCTCAAAATGAGATGATCCACTTTTAAACAACACCACTACTAAAAACACATCTCCCCAAGATCGATCGTTGGCGGGAGGTCAAAATGCTAATCTCCTTGATGTGAAGTTCCTCCGGAGAGGATGATCTTTGATCTCGGACGCCAAGTTCTACTCATCCATCCGCGTAGCTCAAGCTAATCCACCATCATTCTTGTAGTAGCGCACATTCTCCTGACCCACGTCATGTTATACGTCTGCGGCGGCTTAATGCAGATGAATTTCACCTTCAAGATGAAATTCATCTTCCCCTCACGCGCTATGAGGAATCCTCACCTTTAGGCATTCTTCAACATCTATTCGTGGGTTTCAAGCTTAGAACATTGATTCTACATGAAGATTACATGAACACATCGACCATTCTGGGACATCATGCATATCCGAGCTCGACGCTTGCTTTGTCAGTCTTTCCGTTACCCTCAGGGACAAGCTGCGCGCGGTTCTACTCCCTTCAAGGGAATCCATCCATACCTTTGAACTTGCCAAGATTTTTGTAGAGCAGTTCATTGCAATCAAAGGATCATTAAAGATTCCTCCCATCTCTCTCGGCATTCATCAAAATGAGGGTGAATCACTTAAAGAATACTTCAGAGATTCTCGAGCTCACCAAATACAGGGTAGAATACGAATTACTAAGAGGAGTTTTCCTTGGGGCTCGTCTGGCCTTTCTACTCATCATGCATCTGGTCATTTCGTATCTTAACACTTGTGGAAAAGATTTCTGGATGAGGCTATTAATGCCCAGAAAATAATTTGAACAATCCACGAAAAATAAGAGTGCTCTAGGAAACGATCAACAATCCCATCGAAGAAGCAACAAGGCGTCATGATTTCCCCTCCCAGCGTGAACGCGGAATACACCTCTGAACACATCTGTTAACCTCCTAATGGCTATTGAGATGAAGAAAATATCAAGTGGCCGCATCCAGAAACCAAATTGAAATCGGGGGCAATATTGTCACTTCCATGGTCATGGACATACTTCTTGAGGCATGCAAACAACTCAAGAGAAATTGAGAGGCTCATTCACAAGGATATCAATTTGTGCCCAACCAACTCAAACAAACATAGCTCCAAGCGGGGCAACGGGACAATCATCACGAAACAACATAATATAGTTGCCAAATAGTTGGAGAAATTGAAAGCGATTGCTGGGCCACTACTATCTAATCAAATCTTCATCAGCCTTTGAAGAGCGAGTTAAAAAAATCTAGTATTAATCATCCCATCACTTTTAATAACTTCGGACTTGGAAGGAGTCAAGTTCACATCAAGATCCTCTTTCATCGGTCGGGGATTGGTGACCCATGTTATATTGTTAAGAGAATTTTGATTGATAAAGTTAGTTGATGTTTTATTTTACTCCACCTTTCTTAGCATGGGTGCAGTTAAGGAAAAACTTCAACTTGGACCGTTATATGGGTTTGATAATCATGCAGTGGAGGGACAATCACCCTTCCGTTGTTCTCGAGAATTTCCTCAACAAGTCACTCACTCAGTTCAATTCATAGTGGTCAAGTCAAATTCAGCATACAACGCTATATTTGGAAGACCCCTCCATCAATCTTGGTCTTTGTCACTTGACCTCATCTTAAGATAAAATTTCAAACTCCCATTGGGGTTGGAGTGGTCTATGGAAATCAACAAATAACACAATCATATTACCTCAAACAAGCTCAACCACGCCCTTCGGTGACCTTCAACATCAAGAATTTTAATCTTCAAGATAAAGAAGCACCTCAGAGGGTTTTGCCTGTAAAAGACCTGCTCCCCACTTCGTTATCAGATGACCAACCGTCAAGCTATGACCAACAATCCAGAGGAAAAAATATTCCTTAAAACTTGGAACATGGAGGGTCTCTGAAAAGTGTTATATGTAATCATTGGTGTATAAATATTGTAATCTTTAATTTATCCCGTTTGTCCTTTCCTCTCCACCTCTTGTCCTTTGTTAACTCTCTCTAAAAATGTATCTCGTCCCTTTTGTTAAGTTATCTTGTGACAATATTGTATCACCAACATTATTAAAGTAATGAGTTTATGGTTTTTTCTCACAAGCTTGTTTCTTCTTCATTTAATCCTCCCACTTGAGAAATATACAACTCACATTGTATCTGTCCATGATCAATCCCAGGGGACTTGATGGACCTCTTCCAGAGGTTAACGTCATGAGGTTTCGACAAACAACCTGGATAGGTCAAAATCTTAGGATTCAATTGACCTCTTCCATGAGTTAACGTCATCGAGCAAACACGACAATACAGGATAGGTCAAAAGGTCGCGGTGGACTTACGACCTCTTCCATAGTTGCGTCATGGTAACTCGACAAACAACCTCGGATAGGTCAAAATCCGGTGATTCGACCTCTTCCATACGAGGTTGCGTCGCCGGGTAACACTCGACAAACAACACCGGATAGGTCAAAATCAGCGGATTCAATTCGACCTCTTCCATACGGTTAATGCGTCGCCGAGTCACCGACAAACAACTCGGATGGGTCAAAAATCTCGGCAGTTCAATTCAACCTCTTCCATACGAGGTTAGCGTCGCCGGGTAACACTCTAACCGCCAACCGGATAGGTCAAAATCCCTGGCGGATTCAATTTCCTCTTCCATACGGTTGCGTCATCGAGTCGCGGCTGGGACAAACAACCTCGGATGTGGAGGTAGATTGATTGACCTGCCGCCATGCGTCGCCGAGTACGCTCGACAAACAACCCGGATGGTCAAAATCCTCGGTGATTCAATTCGCCGCCACGCCGACTACGCCGCTGCTGGCCGCCACTACCCTGCGCCAACAACTCGCCGGCCACCACTATCGCTGGTCATCTCGCTAACTACCGACGCTCGCATTTCGATTACTGCCGCCACAAGCTGCCATACCTCTGCTACCGCTAACCATCATATCGACACTGCCGGTACTACTATCACCATCGTATTCGAGATCACCACCATCATCGCTGGTTATCTCGCCACCACCGCCGCTACCGCCATCGCCGATTGCCAACCCCGCCTCGGTTATCGTGATCATCCAAACCCGGCCGGTCCGATGAGGTCATTAACACCTCTCGAGGAAAACTGAGCTTGCCGTATGAATTACGGGTCTTGATCGCTTCCAAACTCGCCGGTCACGAGGTTAACAACACCTCTTTCGAGGGAAAATCGAGCCTTGCGTATGAACTACGGGTCTTGATCGCCTCCAAACCCAATCGGTCCGACGAGGTTGACACCTCTTCGAGGGAAAATCGAGCTTGCATATGAACTATTCTTGAGCCTCCATCCCCCGAAGTTAACACCTCTTCGAGGGAAAACTGGAGCCTTGCCAAAACTACGTCTTGATCGCCGATCCAGTCGGTCCGACGAGGTTATACCTCTTTCGAGGGAAAGAGCTCTTGTATGAACTACGGGTTTTGATCCCATCCGCCGACCGACGGTTAGTTAACACCTCTTTCGAGGAAAATTGAGCTCTGATGAACTACGGGTCTGATCCAACGACCTTTCTCTCAAGAAGAAGAGAATGTTTCTCTCAGCCCAATATTTATACCCCTTCTAGGCAAAGGGTAAAACCGCCAAAACCCAAAATCATTATTCATTCCACGCCATCGCTCAACGCTTCGCGCTCACAGACACTCATGGCCACTGACTGAACCGCTGGCCCACGGTCGTGACTGCTTCATGGAGCAATCACGGCCATACCAGATGGCTGGCGCCATCGGGAAATATTCGCCATACATCAAGTGGTTCATTGAATCCGCTGCGGTCGCGACTGCTCCCCATGGGCGCCAACTCATGTTCAAGATGCATTCGAATAACCGGCCGGCCATGCCAACTGCCGGCCATGGGCCGTGAACTGCCGCACGCATAATGGCCCTCGTATTCTCAAGGATTCGCCAGTAGCCATTGACGCCGACCAAGCAACCTCATCCAACCCGCTCCTGCTTCACAAGCGATCCAATATTCGTCAAGAACCCGCATTATCCCATTTCATCCATTCCAAGACTGCTGAGGCACAAACCATTCATGCGGCCTCAAGGAAGTTCCGCTCACACCTGGGATGGGTCCGTAAGCTCGAAATCTCACACCCGTGTATACCTACACGCATTTGCGTCCCTGCATTAGCTTCCGTAGTCATAATCTTGTGCTCCTATGAAGATCTGTTCTCTCAAAATGTGTAGTTAATGGACCCTCAAATTTCATTGAAGAATTTGTTATTTTCAAATATTTGACAAATATTTTTGACGAGATAATGTCATCCAAAAATAGTAAACGACATGACACTTAAAATATTAGTCTGAGCACGAATCTTGATGTTAAAAGCAAGTCGATCCGGTTGAAACCAGATCAAGCTCTCAAAATATCCTGAAACTTTGGGATATCGTTAAATCCTTAAATAGCTCTCAAATATGAAGTATTTATAAATCGGCCTCGAATGGTTCCAACAAGTCAAAGATCTTACAGACTTCATTTGAGCATTAAAATGCATGAAATACATCATTTGATCAAAGGGATCATTTTGAGCCGTCCATGAAGGGTGGTAGGTTTTGCATGTATTTAGAGACGCCACTCCTCCACCTATAAAAGCCTCATTCCTCATATGAGGGGAGGCAAGGAGAAGGAGGGCAAACAAGAGAGAGGAGAGAGCTCTAAAGATCCTCCAAGCACAATCGCGCCACTGACGGTTGCCAACCACCGCTACCGCCGCCACCGGGATCCTCACCAACTTCCAATAACATCGCCGAATTTCGCCGCCCACTTTGTCGCCAACATCGCCGTTATCTTCGCCGATCAACTCGCCAACTTTGTCGCCAACGCTGTCATTACAAGAATCGTTGTCCACTTCTCACATACACGTAATCCCAGATCGGAAAATCTTGTACTCAAAAGATACATAGTGGAAGTTTTTATTGGCTAGCCCCGTGGTTTTTCTCTTTTTGAGATTTTCCACGTAAAAAATTGAGTTTTATTATTCGCTTTAAATATCTCAGATGATTTGACTCTCCAAAGCTAAACTTTACTCTACCGCAACTGGTTTTCTAGCACGCAACAAGAGGAATATAACTAACAATATAAAAAAAATTTAAAAAAATTTATGATTTAAAATTTTAAAAAAAATAAAAAAAATATAGATTATAACTAGATTACATGAGTTAAAAATATTGATTACATGAGATTACAATAAGCTAAAATTAAATTCATTTTAAGATGTGTATATAATACTATATGCTAATATTCATTTCAAAATTATTCTTAAGGTGGAATTATTTTGAGGATGCAAAATTATAAACTTGTCCATCTAATTGAATAAAATTAATATTTTTAAGCTGAGCAAATGTGCAAATTATAAAATTCTTCATCCCATTACATAAAATTAATATTTTCAAATGCCCACCCTCTGCATCACTTGGGTCCGCCCCTAAATGTATTAAGTACACTAATGGGGGAGAAAATGATTATAACCTTTTTATTTCTATGAATATGATTGATATTTGTGAAGATGCTAAATATTTTTTCTCAAAGAAAAGCTAATCTATTTAGCAACCCCTTTATTTGGTTTTGATTTGAAGTAAGCTCCTCTGCATTCTATCCTTCTATCATCAATGCAAGAAAAAGAAAAAAATTTCTCAAAGATGAGCTCAAGAATTGATGATCCACATATTATAAAAAGATAATGTTTCTACCCTTCCATTCCATATGATCATACTTTATTATAGCTCTTTTGACAATTCAATTGAAGATCTATCAAAATTCTGCCCTTCCAAGAGAAAATTTAAATTTAAATTATAAAAGATTTCTTTATTTTGAAAAAAAATTCATATTTTGAACATTGACCCTTATTACACGACTTTAAAAATTGATATTATATATTACTCTGATTCCAATGCATTATCATTGAGATCTTTCTTCTATTAACATATTCGGAATTTTTTATTCTTTTTTTTTTTGTGAAGATATGTACATGCAACATATAGAGAGAAATAAAGAAAATACAATTTTATTCTATGTTATACTGATATGATGTTGTATTTCAACATAGAAAGACTCAGATCATATAAAAATTAGCTCTATACAAAGTAATTAAAAACACATTTTTGAAAAATGAAATTTCATCTACATTGCATTTTATTGAGAATGTTGAGAAGATTAGTTTTTCTTTTGATGAATTAAAATGAGTGCTAAGTACATTTGAGTCACATGTATTTGTAGTGTATGTATTTGCGTGTATAATTTTGAGAGCAATTCCTCTCATTATTTTCATGTAAAAGGTCATTTTCTTTATTTCATGTTGTTCGCTTTTGACCTTGTAGCAAATTTAAAAACTGTGTTACATTTGATAAACTCTAGGTTAATGTTGTATATTTACCTACTCCAAATTATTCTCCATGTCAAAGACGAAGTTGGTTTGGCTTGCTAATCAGTTTTCATAAAAAACGTAACAATAATAAAATATTATTAATTTATTTTTCCAAATTAAAATGATGAAAGTAAAAAAAATACTCATAATTTAAAACTATTCATATTACAGGTTTCTTTTATAAAAAAGATTAAAATAATTGAAAACTAATTGCTTTGACATGCTTTTTTTAAAAAGATTAAGATATTCAATTTAAAAAAGCGATGGTGTAAACCAAATTGAAGGGGCCAGTTTGGCATTGAATTGGAGTTAAGAAAATAGTGAAAGCAGTTATTATGAAGATGAAAAATCCAGCATCACGATCAGTTTCCTCTTGCGACATGTACTCCCAATGATCAGTAAAGTATATGCAGTTTGGTCTGATTCCAGGAGCAACTGTGTGATGCACAACGAAGGTATTATTACAGCCAATGAACAATGAGCAATCCCCCAAGTCCTTAATGGAGATCCATTGAGAGGAGGAACAAGAAGAAGTATCAGTAGTTGGTACAAACCTAAAAATAGAGATCCCAGTAGTCTTCGTTGTAAGACTTTTATCAATCTCGTTCTCAATACACTCATTCTCCCTCTTGACCTTTAGAAGAGTTCCCAACAAAAAGGTAATATAGTTCTTGGTTTCAGAAAATGTCACTTCTGAGTCTTTTGACGCCTTGCATATCAATTTAACATCTTGTCCATTAAGGTCAAATGTCAGTACTGCTGACAAATGTGTGATGGCGTAGAACCTTTGTTCTTCTTCGTTAAAATATACATCGTCAAACTCCTCCCACTCATTCATGTAGTGGTTAGATGGTAATCGTGGGCCTAGAACCCAAGTCCGATCAATAGGCCTTTTGAAGGCCAAAAGTTTTGGATAGCCATAGATAACAACAGCAGTTCCGAACGGATCTACAGAGGAGATAACAATCTTTCGAAAATATACTTCGTGGAACATTTTCGTGCTTGGGCAGAAGGATGGATAAATTTCATTACTGTAGAACTCTGTAGAGCCGTCTGCACCATATTCAGGCTTTATTCTATGGAATTCTTCTTCTGGAATTGTGAAGAGAGATGGGAGGGATATTTCAGCTTTTGTGAGCGGATTGAAAAGGTACGGTTGCAGATCTGTTTTATCAAGTGTCACAAGCCATCCATCTTTGGAGCCGATGAAACGATGGCCTGAGATGTGACTACTGAGGGAGGAGAAGCAGCGATGGTAGTCATCGCGGCCGCCTTCTTCGATGATAAGATCACGGAAGATGAGTGTGTCGGAGGCCTGTCCAGCATCATTGGGAAGTAGCAACCATGGAGAGGGAGCCAAGCGGAGTCTATGAGCGCTATTAGCAAGAGCATAATTCCACGAGGTGCATATGATGGAGCAGCGGAGAAAATCGACAACGGGCAAGTGCGATGAGATGCAATGTAGGAGATCCGCCGGAAGATTAGACCATGCCATGTAATGTAAATTATGCTTTTCCGCCAGATCACTATTTCATAACCATCCTTTCATGCTAATTTTATAAATTGATTGATGTTTTATCTATGATTATGTTATTAGGATGGCATAATTTTTCTAGTTTCTTAATTGCTTAATGGTTGTTGAATGGCCTAGATGCGATTAGACTCTAAAGGAAAAATAAATTATCTATCCAGTTAATCAACTCAAAATTAAATTAAATTAATCATAACCTCACCTAAAAATCCTAGGATATAAATCAAGATAATAAAAGATTTAGCAACCGCTTAGCTCGATGTTGTATGTCTCAAATCATGCATAAAACATATTGCTTCACTCTTGCTAATGGAGGGCTTCCACCCTTGAAAAATAGCTTTAGAATCATGGTGGAAACACACCTCCTTTTCTGATTTTGGCCATAATCAATCTTCTCTAGAATTATGCATATGAAATCCTAGTCTGTGTCAAATAAAAATGTCCAAAAATGAAAATTAAAACTTCACAAAATTTGCATTAGATTAACTCATTTATTCATGTCCTTCATGATCTAGTCTCTTAGGGAGTGTGTTTAAGGACTTAGTCTTCTTTCTAAATAAACAACAGCTTAGCTTTCTTACAAAGCATAAGACTTGCCTACATGTATTTAAAATCATAGGAGGAGTTACTTGGCGGCCACCCCTAGGCGGTTGTAAGTCCAACAGTTGGGTGATTTATTCTCTCTTATAGAGATAAACCATATACCCATTTTTGCCTTAGATTTAGGTCATGCATTGGCCCTCACCAAAGTTCCCTAGATTTGAGATATGAGGTTGTTTTCCTTAGTGGGCTACATGAATAAATTCTCACCTCTTAAGTGTTTCGACGATCTTGTGTTGTGAAATTGTAAGCCCTAGATTTCTAATAAAAATTCAACTCAAATATATAATCCTTCTCAATTTTTAAAAATATAAAGCCCAACCATATGATAGTTTGGGATGCTCACTAGGACTCCTAGTATCATGAGCATCCCCTACTCATCTCTCTTTTGGTTTTAATAATAACTCCCTCCTTTTGATCAATCCCTTTTATTTTTCAAAAATAACTAATTTGTTGATAGTCCTATCTTTGAAATTTTTTGAGACAACAGTCATTTTTCTTAATCGAGAGTATTCTTAAGGAATCTCATTCCTTAAGATGTAATTAACTATGGGGGTTTGCCTCCATAGAGAACTTAACGAACCCAATTTAAAATAAACCCTACTTTACTTTTCCATGTAAAGTAGGGGAAAGATCTCTGGTGCATTCAAAGGCCCATTGTCCTTAAGTGTCCTCATTAGGTGATTAGGTCCATTGTAGGAGGGCGACTTCTGTCTCTCGAGATAGTATATCATTCCTCAATGTCACACCTTATCACCCTAATGAGTACGTGGTGTCCCAACATATACAATACATTTTATTTACAAATTCCCAAGTTTGAGAAATAAAACACCACAGATTTTTCTATGACTCTATTGGGGAAGGTCCTTCTCTCCATCTTTGGTAAATGATTGTTGTCTTCAAATATTGATAGTGGATTTGTATTTTATATAAATCTGAGACTATCCTTCTTTCCTTTGGCACTTAGTTTATTTTATTCTTAAGCTAAGCTAACCAACATCATTTAGGTTTTAGGACCTCACTCCGTGTAGGTCTTAAAACCTCTATTGGGCTCCCTAGTAGGTGAAAATAAAATTTAATAAAAATATATTATTGAAAAAAACTTTGTCAAACCTCCATGGTAAGGTAAGGATCATTCTACAAATAAGAAAAATAAATCCTTCATAAAAATTTCACTTTTCAGAAGCACTTTCCA
Source organism: Cymbidium sinense (assembly GCA_021442155.1). NCBI lineage: Eukaryota > Viridiplantae > Streptophyta > Magnoliopsida > Asparagales > Orchidaceae > Cymbidium > Cymbidium sinense. The sequence continues at coordinate 154,853,205 of CM038217.1, read as the reverse complement.
AAAAGTTCAATAATTGTACAAAAAATTTCATAGCTCAACCACATCTAATAGTCTTCAAGATTGTTATATGTAGGATCGTTTTCAAAATAAAAAAAGTTAAAATCATCTTTCAAAAAGCACAAATGAACATCCTCATTCAATATACCCAAATTTATTGAATAAAGATTTCATTTCCAAATAAAATCAAAATCATCTTTGAAAAGCACCAATAAAGATCCTCATTCAATATACTCAAATTTATTGAAAGAAGATTTCATTTCAAAATAAAATCAAAATCATCTTTCAAAAAGCACATATATTTGAATGAAGAGACTAAAATCATGTCATAAAAATTGAAATTCCATTACAATATATCTCACATATGTGGAAGTTGGAATTTCTATCTTTTTAAAAAAGTACAAATTTGAAAATAAGCCTCTTCATTCAGTATACCCAAGTATGTTGGATGGAGGTTTTATTTTCAAATAAAATTACGCCTTTTGAAATACCACTCAACACATCCCACATGTGCTAAGTTAGAATTTCCTTCTTTTCAAAAAGCAATAATCACACACAAAAAATTCATCTTTGAAAAATATAATATAATTGACTTCCATTTTACATGCCCAAATTTGTTAAATGGAAATCTACTTTGGAAAAATCTTAAGAATCAAAATGCATTGGAATTCCATTTGACACACCTAGATTTATCAAATGAGAGTTTCATTTTTCAAAAAGAAAATTGAAAAAATAAATTGGATTCCATTTAACACACCATGCTTGTTAAATAGAAATATCTCCTTTCAAAGAAGTAACACAAAATCAAAATCAAAAAAAAAATCAAACACATTTGGATTCTTTATTTAGCATACACAAATTTGCTAAGTAAAGATCCGCTTTCCAAAACCATAAAAATTAAACACATTTGGATAGTTTATTTAGCACATCCAAATTTTCTAAGTAGAGATCCTCTTTTCAAAATCACCAAAAAAAATCAAACACATTTGGATTCTTTATTTAACACATCTAAATTTGCTAAGTAAAGATCCACTTTTCAAAATCACAAAAATCAAACTCATTTTGATTCTTTATTTAGCATACCCAAATTTTCTAAGTAAAGATCATCTTTTCAAAATCACAAAAATTAAACACATTTGGATTTTTATTTAGCATACACATATTTGCTAAGTAAATATCCCATTTTTCAAAATCAAAACAAAACAAAAACATTTGGACTTTATTAAGCATATACAAATTTGCTAAGTAAAAATTTCATTTCCAAATTTACACATGATTCACATTATGGGAAAACAAGCAAAAGAAGAAAATTATTTTCAAACAACTCATTTAGCATACCCAAATTTGTTAAATGAGCAATCCCAAACAAAATCAATTGACCCGCTATTTTAACATTCTCAAATTTATTAAATAAAGGGTCCCCGAACATAAAATCAAATTCAAATATAAACCAATGGAAGCATCAAAAAATCTCTACAAAATACTTGAACCCATTTTCAACATTCAAAAATTTGTTGAAAATGGATTCTAAACTCTAAATCTCTTCTCCAATTCATTCAAAATTTCTCTCCTAAATCCAAAGAACCCCACTTAACATATTCAAATTGTTGAGTGTGGGTTCAAATTCTAAATCAAATTCAAAAATGAATAGAATATCAAAATAGAAAATCGATTTGATTTTGTTTCTCTGCAGAGTTCGATTCAATCTCGGTAAGCTTTATTTCCAGTTTAGTTCAATCTAAATGGATGCTTAGAAATTTGTGTTTACTTTCCCCTTTGGGATGGATTTGGCCTTGATCGCCACCCCACGAGATTTTGCTCATCTGATACACTTTGGCTGAGGATTCGAGGGGGCCAGGATCACTTGTGAGGGGGTAATCCTCACCATCGTCAGTAGAAATGTGGTGACTGGACAGAAGTCAGTCATCCATGTGGAGATGCCATTAGATTCTAAATTTCCCACACTGAAGAGGAAGACAATGGAGGTTCCCGTAATAGCCATAGCTCCAGTGCCAGTACGTTCAGTTGTTCCTATTACAGCCCCAGTACGGGCTAGTACCCACTCACTGTCTTCCTCCAAGGGGAAGGCTACCCTGGCTTCATGGATAGTCTCCCCTACCTTTGAGATAGGGTCTAATTTTTGCACTACTCCACCCAGCAGAACTCAACACCAATAGATGCCACAAGATCAAGTGACATCATATGCACATAGCCAAAGAGATGAAGGCAGTCTCTCAGGTTGTAGTAGAGGAGTCACCCAAGGTAGTTTCTCCTCTTATTACACAGAACAAGTACCATCCTCTTTCCAGATCTGATGGAGAGGAAGATGTTTGGAGGATTACAGTGTCACCTCCACCTACAGTTCACTACGAGGCACCTACTAGAGATAGGAGGAGTTCGTATACCGGCCTCAGGACAGTTCTTCATCGAGTTGGTGGAGCTTAAGAACGGTCTGAGTCTGATGCCCAATTTGATTTACGATCGATTATTTCTCGCAGCGTGGGCGAGCATATCCATTAGGAGAGGATCAGAGAGGCTCGTGTATCAGTGCATGTTACTAGTAAAGAGAGGTGAAGGTAAGCTAAGCAATCAGTAGCCTCTGGCCTCATAGATTACTCCAATTCGCGCACCACACCATTCACATTGACAGTATTCTATTGACTGGTACCACACATCATAAGAAGAGAGCTCCTTCACAGAGGTAGTCGGTGTTGTCTCTGCCACACTATTCCACTCCACGTCCGCCATCGCCAGTACAAGTTTCATTTTCCATAGTTCCATTTAAAGCCATAAAGGTAGCATCAGGGGAAAAAAGGCCCACTGGTGATCCAACTAAGGCCAAGATATCACATTTCATCTACACCGCCGAGGTGAGGTCGAGCTCTCCTGCCGACCTACTTCTCAAGTAGTGGTGAAGAGGGAGTGGCGACCTCGTAGCATCGTAGTCATGCCATCACCACCACTACCTCAACAGATCATGGGCTTAGTAGCAGCACAGGGAGAAGGAGATAGTTCCATTGCATGAGCATGTATCCTCTAGTGAGCGTAGCCCTCTGTTGACCTCATTTTTATAATGAGCTCTCAACCCCTCCATCTTAGACATAGGACTCCTCTTAGACTTTAAGAGTTCCTTAGTCTTAAGGCATATCTAGTGATTATGTGGACACTCAACCAAGACCTAGATACTTAGAAGAGTTAGTCATAGGAATAAGTCATGCCTTCGGGGTGTTAGGAAAATTTTCCTACCCTATAGCTTGAACCACTTTCCTTGCTTCCTTCCTTCAAGTCAAACTCCAAATCAAATCAATAGCAAATCCAGATCAATCTTATTTGATTTTCCCCAAACTCACATCAATACCACATGATTGAAATCCATGATTGAAACCCCTAATTGAAATCCACGATTGAAGCTCATGATTGAAATTCCAAAAATTTCTTAAGTCCTTAATTCCCTCTTAAGGACTTAGCCTAGATCATGATCAAACCACTCCAAATTCATAAAATTTTCTCATAACTCATTTATATTCTCATTTATATTCACATATATAAATGAAATATAAATTGAAATTAATCAAATCAAATCCATGATTGAAATTCCAAATTCCAAATATTTGTTAAGTCCTCAATTTCCCCTATTAAGGACTTAGCCTAAATCATGATCAAATCACTCCAAACTCATGAAATTTTCTCATAACTCATTTATATTCATATATATAAATGAAATATAAATTCAAATCAATCAAACCAAATTCATAAATTCAAATCCAAACTCCAAATATTTCCTAAGTCATTTTGATTTTCTCTTAAGGACTTAGCCTAGCATGAAATTTTCTAATGGCCCATTTATATTCTCATTTATATTCACATATATAAATGAAATATAAATTTAAACAACCAAAACCTACTCCAAAAATCAAACTCAAATTCAATCAAAATCCAACCTAAGCCCTTCAAGCCAAAATCTTGAACTTAGCCAAATCAATTTCAAATCAAGTCAAACTCTTGATTTTCCTTAATAATTCAATCAATCCTTCAATCATGAATCCAAATATAAATACAAACTCCAATCACTTAACCAAAAATCAATTCAAAAATTAAGCCAAAATCCATTTCATGTTCACCCTTTGAACTTGAAATTGTCAAATGAATCAAAACCCATTTGACTTCAAACTGCTTGCAAATGGATTTATATTTCAATCATAAGTCTATATACAAGTTCAATCCAACTAAATCAAGCATTGACCAAGCCATTTGACCCACTTAGGCTCATTTGACCCAAAGTGACCTAAAGTACCCTTACGAGCCAAATTATGATCCTAATCAAATTAGATTGAATCAAACTCACCTAAGCCTCTCATCATGATCAATAATCATCATGAGATGATCAATCAATCAAATTGGGTCAAACCAAGTCAAACCTAAGAGTTGACCAAGTCAACACTTAGCCAAAATGAAACCCAACATAGCCAAAATCTATCATAGGCCAAATTGAATGAAACCATTGAGCTAAGTTCATTCATGACCAATGTTTGAACTTGACCAAGTCAACATTTGAGCCTAACCTAGCCCAATTGGCCACTTGACCTAAGTTGACCCAACTTGACCTAAAAAGTCAAAATATGTCAAAACTTGATCTAAGCTAAATTGATTGAAACCAATGGGTCAAGTTAATTCTAAATCACTTGTTGAACTTAACCAAAGCCTCAATTGACCAACTAGACCTAGCCTAGCCCAATTGACCTTGAACCTAACTTGACCTAAATGGGTCATATTGAGCCAAATTCAAACTTAACCAAAATTGATTGGAAAAAAAGATACTAATCTACTTTATATGGCTAACCAAACCTAAACCTGCCCATGACCTAGCTCAAATAGGTCAAATGAGTTAAATCGGTCAACTTGACCTATTTGATCTAAATGAAGTTATATGAACAAAATTCAAACCTAAACCAAATTGAATCAAACCAAAGCCACCAAAATATTTCAAATGGTCATATGAACTTGTCCCAACCCTTGGTTTGACCCAATTTAATCACTTGGTTAACTTGACCCAAGTTGACCCATTTTAACCTAAATGGGTCAACACGAGCCAAACAATACCAAATGAACTCCAAATCCAATGAAACTTGGTCAAACTTATTTTCTCAACATACCAAACATACCCAAATTCAAAAATTAGCTAAATGACCATTTTACCCCTAGTCCATAAAGTAAATTTTGACCAATTCCACTTGGAATTTGGTCAAATCCTCTTCATACCTACTTGATACTCTCCTAAAAGATCGAGTGAACACTAGGGAGGGTGGTGCACCCAACCCAACGGGTTTGGGTCAGGACAACTTGACCCAATGGCCAAATCGACCACCCCCCTTGAAATAGCCACATGGGAATCATGCCTCCACTTATTTTGAGCACATGTGAAGTTCATATTCCCACTCCTCTGTCCAAATTGAACTCAAGGACAGTCCTAACAGCTCAAACAACCCTTTCAATCTTGGCAATTGGATCAAAAAAGTAAGCCTATGCTCGACGGTCCAATTGCCAAAGGGGGAGATATACTCCCCCTAATTCATTTAAATCTTGATAAAGCCACAGTCAATTGAGTGAGAGGGAGTCATAGGAGCCATTTTGCAAGTGATCCTAAGCTTCCTAGAGGTAGATTCAATTTGCATCTTCTCAGCTTTTCTTTAGTAAAAATAGGGGAGGTCCATTGAATTGCCAACTTTCTCCACACTCAAACTCCACTCAATTTCTTCTTCAAGCTTTATAAGAGGATCAAGTCGAATGCACCCATAATCTTTTTCAAGCTTGATCAAAGTCCTCCTTCCCGTGGCTTGGTGACTTGGGAAACAACTTGATTGAGCTCGATGAAGTCTCTTGATGGTGCTTGCAAGTTTAATTTAGTTTTGGTGGAAAATTAGATGAGTTTGAATTGGGATGGACCTCCCCTATTTTGGCTTTGAGCAAAATCGAGAATGAGAAATCAAGGGAGCTTGGAAATGGCCTTGGGAAGCTTAAGGATGCTTGGTTTTGATTCCTAGAGCTCAATCAAATTCACTTTGTCTGGTTTGAGTGGGAATGAGGGGGAGTATATCTCCCCCTCCTTAGATCGAACGGTGAAGAATGGTTTTGTCATTTTAGCTCAATTGTTGAGAATGGTTGATCGATTTAGGCTGTTAGGCACCCCATGTGGGTGGTTTTAGAGGAGTGGAGAGGAGTGAGTGCCCATGTGCTAGGTGAGTGTATTGGGTGATCCAAGTGCTCAATTCCCATTGGAGGGGTTGGTTTTGCCTTGGGTTGGGTCATGGACGACCCAAGCCCATTGGGTCATGTTCACCACCCTCCTTTGTGTCCAAGTGGACCACTAGAAGGATGCCAAGTGGCCTTGAGAAAGAATTGGTCAAATTCCAAGTGAATTTGTCCATAGGATACCCTTTGACCTAAGGGTAAAATGGTCATTTGGCATTGATTTTGATTTGGAAAGATTTGGAATAATTCAAAAATAGGTTGGGCCACATTTCAAGTGATTTGGAGTTTATTTGATTCGAATTGGTTCAATTTGACTCATTTAGGTCAAATGGGTCAATTTGGGTTAGGTTGACCAATTGGTCAAATTGGGTCAAACCATGGGCTTGGTCAAGTTCAAATGATCATTTGGATCCAATGAGTATCATTGGTTTGGTTCAATTTGATATATATTTGGTTTTGATTCATTTAGGTTCATTTAGGTCAAATGAGTTAAGTTGACCATTATGACCCATTTGACCCAATTGGGTTAGGTCATGGGTTGGTTTAGGCTTGGTTGATCATTTGAAATGTATTGCAAGCTTTGATTTCAATCAATTTTAATTTGGTTTTATTTCAAGTTGATTTGACCTTTTAGGTCAAGTTGGGTTCATGGTTAATTGGGCTAAATTTGGCCTAGTTGGCAACAATTGAAGCTTTGGTCAAGTTCAACAATTTAGATGAATTTGCTCCAATAAATCAATTTAGCTTAGATCAAGATTTGACCCATTTTGACTTTTTAGGTCAACTTGGGTCAACTTAGGTCAAGTGGCCAATTAGTCTTGGTTTGGCTCAATTGATGGTTTGGGTTCATTCATTATGGATTAGTTTAGATCAATGGTTTCAATCAATTTGGCATATGATGGATTTTGGCTAGTTTGGGTTTCATTTGGGCTAAATATTGACTTGGTCAAAGGCTAGGTTTGACTTAGTTTGATCTAATTTGAGTAATTGATCATCCTAGGATGATTTCTCATCATAATGTGAGGCTTAGATGGGCTTAGTTCAATCCAATTTAGGTTGGATTAGAATTTGGCTTAAAAGATCCTTTAGGTCACTTTTGGTCAAGTGAGCCTAAGTAGGTCAATTATCTTGATCAAAGCTTGATTCAAGTTTGATTGAACTCATATATGGACTAATGATGGAAAAATGAATCCAATTGCAAGTGATTTGGAGTCAAATGGGTTTTGATTCATTTAATATTTTCAAATCAAAAGAGTGAACATGGATTTGACTTGGGTTAGTTTGATTTTGGTTTGGTGATTGTAGTTCATGTTTATATTTGGGTATGTCATTGAAGGAATGATGGTTTGAAGAGGAAATTCAAGAGTTTGAATTGATTTGAGAATGGTTTGGCTAAGTTCAAGGTTGACTTGAAAGAGTATAAGTTGGATTTAAGTTGGATTTGAATTTGAGTTTTGAATTTAGTTTTGGTTATTTGAATTTATATTTCATTTATATTTGTGAATATAAATGAGAATATAAATGGGTTATGAGAAAATATTTTTGAGTTTGGAGTGATTTGAATTTAATTTAAGCTAAGTCTATAAGATGAAATTAAAAGGGCTTAGGAAAGATTTTGGATTTGGAATTGATCATTGGTTTCAATCATTTGATTTGGAATTGATTTATGATTTTAGAAAATCAATTGAGTTGGAATTTATTTAATATTTGATTTTAAATGGGTTTGAAATAGGGAAGCAAGGATAGAGTTTAAGCTATAGGGTAGGCAAGTCTTCCTAATACCCCTAATGCACAACCTATTTCTATGGCTAACTCTTCTAAGTCTCTAGGGTTAGGTTAAGTGTTCACCTAATCACTAGAAGTGTCTTAAGACTAAGGAACTCTTAGTGTCCAGAGGAGGCCTTATGTCTAGGATGGGGAAGTTGAAAGCTCACTCCAAAAGTGAGGTGAACAAAGGGCACCCAATAGGTGCGGTGTGATTGACAAGGTACACCACACGTATTTGTGTTGATCGAGACGATCAACAACGCCGAACGATCACAAGAACCAACAGAAATGATCTACTCCTAAACTTAAGGTGCATAAGAAATCAAGATCTTAGTGCAATATGACTCTACTTATGTCAAAAATATAATAGAGCAAAGGAGGAATCCACTAGGGAAGGAGTATGTGAACCTTCCACTAGGGAAATGGGTTCAAGTCATCCACTGGGGGATTAGAAGTTGTGAAATTCACTGGGGATTAGAATGTGAAACCTCCACTAAAGGAGTAGGTTTAAATTGGATTGAATTGATTCCACTAGAGAAATTGGAAAAATTTGGATCTCATTGAGGAGAAGCTGATTGATTTGATTTTGTTTAATCTAACTCCACTGGAGGAAGGTTGGTTTTGCATCTGGCTGAGGAGAAGTTGATTAATTTGATTGTTTAATTTGACTCCACTAGGGGAGGTTAGATTTTGTTTTAGATTTTAAATTTTGAATTTTGGGAAGGACTCTGTCGGTTTGCGATGGACCGCACTGAGTAGGGGATATGTTGGCCTTGGCCTACTTCAGATTTATCAATCCAAAGGGGTAGTCTACCAACCACATAGTAGGACTATCCAACCGAAGGGGTTGCCTTTCGATATGCAGCAGTTGTACTAGGAATAAAGCATAGTAGACTTATATCCTCTAAAGTAGGGATCAATCACTAGGGTAATCTGTTGGCGAGGCAACGGATCGAACACAACCTTAGGTTGACTACTGAGTGAATGTCATTGGGGGACTTAAATCAGCTCAAAGATAGTCAAAATTAATTTTATTTTAATCTTATTTGATGAATCCCATCAGTTTGTGATGGACTGCACTGCGTAGGGGTCGTGTCGGCTTTGACCTCACTTCAGATTTACTGATCTAAAGGGAGTAGCTTTCCGACCGATTGGAGAACAATCCAACCAAAGGGGTGCCTTCTGGTTTGTAATGACCAATTTAAGAAAGAAAGCATGGGGACTCACATCTTTTCTGAATAAAAGAACACTGGGGCAATACATTAGCAAGGTAACATGTCAACCTGACATAGGGCTGCCCATCGATTTGCGACAGTCATGCTAGAAATAATGCGTAGTAGACTTACATCTCTTAGAAAGAAATGACTGCCGGGACAACCTGTTTATAGTGAAACAGATTGAACCCGACCTAAGGAAGACTACGGAGAGAGTGTTGACCCGGTCCTAAAGATAGGATGCCTGCATGGGAAAGGGGTCGTTAAGGGCTTGAATTCCTAATCCATAGATTTTTTTATTTCATTATTTGTTTATCATGGACCCTGTTGATTTGTGAGGGATCACACTGAGAAGGAGCTTTTATTAGCCTAGACCTATCTCATATTTACTGGTCCAAGGGAGAATCTGTGCATCTGCTGAACAAATTCTCCAACCACAGGGGTGGCTACTATGAAAAGGAGACTGTCCAATCCAAGAGTAACCTAGGTAGTGTTTAAATGGGGTCGCAAAAGATGTGATCCATGCAGAGGGCTTTATATGAAGAAGATACTTAAAGGTAAGAACTCATATTCAGAAAGCACTGGACTGAGTGATAGAGAGTCACCATCAACCAACCTAGAAAGCATCAGGAAATGTGAATTTTCTCGCCGATAATCAATTCAGACTACTCGATTGAATTTCACTGGGGGACTTAAATCAAATTAAGAGTAGTCAAGAGGGAAATGAACCACTGGGGGACTTATCCTAAATCTCAAATATATTCAACCTAGTCAGTGCATGATGGCTAGTTCAAGAAGAAAATATGTATGCTTACATCCTCTTAAATGAAGTCAACATGAGGTAGCTTACTAGCTGTGCAGTGAGATCTACCAAACTAACAAGGCACTCATCAGTTTATAATGGTCAAGTCAAGAAGAAAGCATGGGGACTCACATCCACGGATGAATGAACATGGGGTGATATACTAGCAAGGTAGCATGTCAGTCCAACCTAGAGCATCTAATGAGTGAGTGCCATGGGGGCTTGCTCCCACATTAAAAATAGCCCTAGATAAAAGATATGTATTTGTGTTTATGTTTTCGAAGGAGGAATAGGATGCCTCTCGAGTTCTCTTACACCTACCCTAAACACATCGTGACAGAATCATGAATAAGAAAATAATGTTTCAAATGAAGAGAATATTTTGATGATAATTATTTTCAAATATGATTTTATAGGTAGTATTTCTTCAAATAGATCCTATTAATTAGAAGCATCGATGTTCCTCTTTACAATCAATAATTTGATAAGATCCTCCTTGGTAGGCCTTCTCTATGACAAAAGGGCCTTCCCAAGTGGGTTCAAACTTGCCTCCCATCTTTCGATGGGCAACAATTGGTCTCTTTAGAAATAAAATAAGCTCTCTTACTTGAAAAGCTCTAGGGCAGACCAGTTTGTTATGAGCATGAATCATCTTGGCTTTGTATAACTCGAGGTTCTGGCACACCCATAGGCATCTCTCCTCCAAACCTTCAAGCTCTTCTAACCGCAATGTCGCATTATGCTCTATAGTGATTTTACTACCCATTGCTATCCTTAGTGATGGGAGCTCAACTTCTAATGGTAGAACAGCTTCGGACCCGTACATTAAGAAGAATGGGGTAGATTGGGTTGGAGTTCTGTATGTGGTGTGGTATGCCCACAAACTTTCATGCCACATGCCATTATCATCGAAAGTGTCTTCTTTAGTATCTGGATGAGAGTTTTATTGAATGCTTCTGTGAGGCCATTTTCCCTGGGATAGTAGATGGTGGAATATCTCCAATCTATGCTATGTCTCCTAGAGAAGCTGTTGGTCTTGAAGCTTTTGAATGCAATACCATTATTGGATATATTCATTGAGACACCCCAAACCTATATACGATATGGTTCTTGAAAATTGGAGCACATGCTGAGCTGTGACCTCTCTTAGTGGGATTGCCTCTGCCCTCTTGGAAAAGTAGTCGGTGGCAGCTAAGATGAACCGATGACTCATGGAAGAAGGAGGATCGATATGACCCACTATGTCGGTACCCCAACACTCAAATGGCCATGAGGCTAATATAAGATGTAGAATGTTGGGTGGCTGATGCAAGACCACACCATGTACCTGACACTGATGGCATCTCCTAGCTATGCTCATGCAGTCTGTGATCATCGAAGGCCACTAGTATCCTAGTCTCTTAAATTTTTCTTTCATCTATAGACTGGATTGATGCGCTCCGCATATACCTGAATGTACCTTGGTCATGATCTTACGAGCTTCATGTTTGTCTAAACAACGTAACCATGTTTGATCGAAAGACCGTTGGTACAAGGTGTCATCCATGAGAGTATAGGAGAGAGCTCTCTGCTTCATCTTATGGGCTCTCAATTTCTCTTGAGGTAGTTTGCATCTAGTGAAGTAATCTATGAATGGTTGCCTCCAATCTAGCACCTCATCTTTTTTTGGCAATGACAACCTCCCCTTCAAGAGAAAGTCTCTCGATGAGTTCAATGTCAATAAGGAATAGGACTTGTCTATTTTGTACCCTTAATGGAATGGAATCATCTTCCGGACATGCCAATTCCTTGGTGAGTTTTGCCAAAGCATCTGTTATTGTATTCTCTCCTTGAGGGACTTTATAGATGGTGACCTTAGGGATTTGGGCTAAAAGCTTCATGGTGTACTCATGACAATGACGAAGCTTAAGTTTTAGAACCTTATAGGACCCAGTATTCTAGTTGATGACCAACTGAGAATCCCCGTAGATGTTGATGCTTTTGACACACACTATAATAGCTAACTCGAGATCGTCAATCAAAGCCTCATACTCGACTTTGTTGTTGGTGCATGGATTGGAGAGATAGTATGAGAATCTCATCACATCACAGTCTGGAGTTAAAAGGATGACTCTTACCCCTACCTTTCATGGAAGAGAAGATCGTGGTTCTTTTTTTTTAAAGGAAGCCACACCATCAAAATACATCTCCCAATGGTGGTTGTCAATCTCCCCTAAGTTCATGATTTGTTCATCAGGGAGATCATCACTAAGCGGGGAATCAACTGGAAGTAGGTGTGCTGCTAAGAAATCCACTAGTGCCTATCCTTTCACCGCACGAAGTGGTACAAATGTAATATCAAATTGTGAGAGAATCATGGACCAACGTGCCAACCATCCAGATAACATTGGTCGTGTCATGAGATAATGCGGTGGATTGATTCTTAAAATCAAGTCCACCTTATGAGAAAGCATATAGTGTCATAACTTTTGGGATGCAAAGATTAAAGCTAGGTAATGCTCCTCAATAGGTGGGTAGTTTGCTTCAGCTGAGATAAGATGAAGACTGAGATAGTAGAGAGCGCTCTCCTTCCCTTCACTATTAGTTTGAGCCAACAAGGGAGTCATCTACTGCGAGCAGGGAGATAAGTGGCTTGATAATAGGGGTTGCTAGAACTAGCGGCTTCACCAAATATTGTTTGATTTCTTCAAAAGCATGCTAACTTATCATCCCACTTGAACTTGGCATCCTTTTTGAAAAGTGCTGAAAATGGCTTGCATCTCCCCGACTTGGAAAGATTTGAGTTAGGTTAGACTTTTAGGGGGTGTCATTTCTAAGATTGCTTTGATATTTTTTGGGTCTATCTCTATTCCCTGTGGACAACAAACATGTTGACCTCACTTTTGGAGTGAGCTCTCAACTTCTCCATCTTAGATATAGGACTCCTCTAGACATTAAGAGTTCTTTAGTCTTAAGACACTTCTAGTGATTAGGTGAACACTTAACCTAACCCTAGAGACTTAGAAGACTTAGCCATAAGGAATAGGTTATGCCTTAGGGTATTAGGAAAACTTGCCTACCCTTTAGATTGAACCAAATCTTGCTTTCTTCTTTCAAGTCAAACTTCAAATTCAAATCAACTTCAAACTCAAATCAAACTTCAAACTCAAATCAACTTCAATTTCAAATCAACTCCAAGTTCAAATCAACTTTAAACTCAAATCAATTTCAACTTAATTGATTTTCTCAAATTCAAATCAACTCCAAATCAAACTTTTAATCAATTCTAACCCAATTAATTTTCTCAAATCTCCAATCAATTCCATAATTCAAATCTTGAATCAATTCCAAATGATTGAAGTCCATGATCAATTCTAAATCCAAAATCCTTCTAAGCCCTTTGATTGCATCTTATGGACTTAGCCCAAATCAAATTCAAATCACTCCAAATTCAAAAGATTTTCTCATGACCCATTTATATTTTCATTTATATTCACAAATATAAATGAAATATAAATTCAAATAACCAAAACTAAATTCAAAACTTAAAATCCAAATCTAACCTAAATTCAACGTATACCCTTTCAAGTCAAATCCTTGAACTTAACTAAACCAAATTTAAATCACTCAAAGTTCAAAAATTTTTCTCATAACCCATTTATATCTTCATGTATATTCACAAATATAAATAAAATATAAAATCAAATAACCAAAACTAAATTCAAAAGTCAAACCCAAATCTAACCTAAATCCAACCTATACCCTTTCAATTCAAATTCTTGAACTTAGCCAAATCATTCTCAAACCAATCCAAACCTTTGGATTTTCTCTTCAAACAATCAATCCTTCAATCATAAACCCAAATATAAACATAAACTTCAATCATCAAACCAAAATAAAACTAACCCAAGTTAAACCCATGTTCACCCTTTTGACTTGAAATTATCAAATGAATCAAAATCCATTTGACTCTAAATCACTTGAAATTGGATTTATATTTCAATCATAAGTCCATATGTAAGTTCAACCAAACTTGGATCAAGCCTTGATCAAGCCAATTGAGCCACTTAGGCTTACTTGACCTAAAGTGACCTGAAGCACCTTTTTGAGCCAAATTCTAATCCAATCCAAATTGGATTGAACTAAGCCCATCAAAGGCTCACATTGTGAGCAAAAATCATCCTAAGATGATCAATCATCCAAATTGGGTCAAACCAAGTCAAACTTAGCCTTTGACCAAGTCAACACTTAGCCCAAATGAAACCTAAACTAGCCAAAATCCACCATAGGCCAAATTGACTGAAACCATTGATCTAAACTAATCCATAATCAATGATTGAACATGGCCAAGTCATCATTTAAGCCAAACCTAGCCTAATTGACCACTTGACCCAAGTTGACCCAAATTGACCTAAAGAGTTAAAATGGGTCAAATCTTGATCTAAGCTAAATTGATTGCAACCAATGGGTCAAATTAATTCTAAATCACTTGTTGAACTTGACCAAAGCCTCAATTGGCCAACTAGACCTAACCTAGTCCAATTGACCATAAACCCAACTTGACCTTAAAGGTCAAATAAACTTGAAATCAATCCAAACCAAAATTGATTGAAACCAAAGCTTGTAATATATTTCAAATGATCAGCCAAGCCTAAACTAACTCATGACCTAACCCAATTGAGTCAAATGGGTCAAATTGGTCAACTTGACCCATTTGACATAAGTGAACTCAAATGAACCAAAATCAAATATAATTCAAATTAAACCAAACCAATGACACCCATAGGCTACAAATGATCATTTGAACTTGACATATCCCATGGTTTGACCAATTAGTCAACTTGAGCCAAGTCATAAATAAACTACATTAAAAATTGGCACAACCCATTTTTCAATCATCTCAAATCTGTCCAAATCATAATCAAGGCAAAATGACCATTCTGTCCCTAGGTCAAAAGGGTAATCTATGGCCAAATTCACTTAGAATTTGGCCAATTCTTTCTTATGGCCACTTGGCATCCTCCTAGTGGGCCATTTAGACACCAAGGTGATGCAGATGCACATGACTTTTGGGGTGACCCAACCCAAGGCCAAACCTAACCCCTCCAATAGAATTTCTCCACTTGGATCACCTCCTACACTCACATAGCACATGTGCACTTCCTCCATTCCACTCTTCTGCCAAAACCGAACCACATGGAGCTCCTAACAGCCTAAACAACCCATTCAATCTCCTTAATTTGATCAAAATAGCAAGATTGCTCTCGGTCACTTGATCCAAGGAATGGGAGATATACTCCCCCTCATTCCCACTCAAACCACCTTTCTTTCATTCGATTGAGCTCAGAGGATCAAAGGCAAGCTTTTCCAAGTTTCCAAAAGCCATTTCCAAGCCTTTGGAAATTCTTCTTCTCATTTTTCTTCATAGCCAAAATACCCTAAGGAAATTCCAACTTGCTCAATTTTCAACCAAACCTCAATTCACTTTGCAAGCACCATCAAGGAAGCAAGTCGAGCTCACCCAAAGCTTTTCCCAAGTTTCCAAGCCACGGGAAGGGGGAGTTCGATCAAAGCCGCAAGACATTGAGGGGGAGCTTGATCAATTGAAATATGCACTTCAAATTGAAGCTTGAAACCTTCAACAGAGCTTCATCTCCACTACATGAAGCTACCTCCTCCGTTGGAAGCGTAGGTGATAGCCTCCGGTGAGGTATGACTCAAAACCAATCCTCCATTAAAAATTGATTGGCCTTTTATGAAGGCAATTGTCATCCAATTGAAGTTCAACCATTTGATGTTCTTCTCTACACCTCTTGATGGTGTGGGGTGAATCCTAACTGAGCTCAAGTGAGGGATCACCATGGAGGACCCCTCCTTTCTTCAGCAGTGAATGGATGGGTCGCCCATCCCATGTGTTCTAGATGGATGACCCTGATTAAAACACGTTAGATCCTCTATTTTAATCCTTTGAAACCATGGGATTAACCCTGGCTGTCCGATCCTTGATCGGATGGCCCAGGGGAAAGTAAGTTGCACCGCCAACTGATGCGTCGCGTAATGTGACAACTTAAATAACCAATCCCACGTACACGTGAAAGCACACGCTGCGAACCCACGTGGCAATGATTAGTTATTTGATTAGGTTATTAATTAACCATTAATCATAGAAACTTCATAAATTCATAACTAAATATAGAAAAATCCAAAAAAAAAATGCAAACTCAAGTTTATTTTAAAGATAATTAAAATGGGAATAATATAAAATTAAGTTTAATTGATTTTGAAAATTAGATTTCACTCAATTTGGGTTTTATTGGGAATGTAATTATGTTAATTACTCCTTGATTACTACCACAATTAATTCCAAACTTCCTAAGGTTGATTAGTGGGATGACCTCTGCCTCCCATGATTTTCTTGGAATTTATTATTGGATTAATTAGGGGAATTGTTTGATTCACCACTAATCACTCCCTTAATTAATTAAGAGATTAATTAACCTATTAAATAGTGATGAATCTATGAATTAAGTTTATTAATCACTATGAAATAGTGAATTGACTTAGGGAATGGGATGACCTCTGCCTCCCACATGTGTTTGATATTTTTGTTTAATTTTTAGATAATTAGATCCATTTTTAGGTGTTAATTAGGTTAAGGTATGAATTAAGTAGCTTAATTAACCCTTACCTACACCACGTTAGAAGAATTAGCCAAATAGTTATGAGCCAATGAGAAGACATAAAAACTCACAATGAATTTAAATTTGCAATGCACCTAAAAAGAAAAAAGGCTAATGCAATTTGGCTCACAATTAAAAGTAAATTAAGCTAAGAGGTTTAGCTTAAATAATTTCAAAACACTCTTTCATACTTATGAATTGGGTTTTTGTTTTCTTAATTGAACTTAGGCTATTAAACAGTTAAGCATCTACCTAAAGTATATTCATTAAGTTCTAGAACTTTTTAGAATTTTTAGAAATTAGTTATGAGAATAATAAATGAATTAACCCTTAATTAAGAGGAGATTAAGAAGAGAAGAGCGGGTTTAGGGAATAACTTAAAGGAAATGCCCCAAAATTATTTCATAAACCTCTACTTACTGGATCTGACCTTACTTAACCTTAATCAAAGATTAAAATCACTAATCACACCCTAATTTTCCATAATTACATAAGAAGGGTAATTAAGAAATTCATATGCAATTCTTCTAATCAAGCCTTCAATAAATCCCAAAAAAATTGGGTAAGTCATCCTAAAATATACCTAAGAAATTTGGGATTAATTAGAGGTTTAATTAAAAAGTAATTAGAAAAATGAAGTTTCCAATAAAACCCAAATTTAGAGAAAAAATATAATTTAAAACCAATTGAAATTAATTTTAAAATATTCTAGGTTGAATTATCTTTTCGTAGGATTTTTTTTCACATTTTTTGAATTTTTTAGAGGGAGTTATGAATTTTGGAAGATCCCTAAATTAATAGAAATTAATTAAGGCATTTTATTTAACTCTAACTAATCCTATGGCTCACGGCGTGACGCATAATGGTGGTGACCAACGTGCTTTAAACACATCGCATCATGAGGGATTTACTTAAACGTCAAATCCTAAACGGATAGTGGTGCGGTTTGATCTCTACCATCTGATCAAAGATCAAATGGCTAGAGATCTCCCTGCTGTTTAAAAATATATAACATATATCTAAATGTGCAAAATTATCTTGGTTGTCCATCCAAAATGTGGATGGAAGGTGAGATCTTCCAAGTTCTTCCTTTGATCAACTGAGACCATCCATGATCAAGGGGAAGATCCAAGCTCGATATAGCTCAGATTCAAATCAAACTCAACCCACACCATCTAAAACTAAAGAGCGGCAAATCCAACGATCAAAAATCCATGGGATTTAAATTTGTTTTCACAAAGCTCCACGCCATATTGAGTTTAATGGTCAAAAAATCCCATACCTCACCGGCGCTCGATTCCCTTGGATAAGCTTCATCTGGTTGAGATGAAGCCTTGCTGAAGTTTTGCACTTGAGGTTGAGTGGATCTTCCTATAGGTCACCTCCTCCTTAGCTTGCTTGCGGCCTTGATCGAATTCAGCTCTTCCTTTGTGGGAACTCCAAAGGAAGCTTGGGTACACTCAACTTAGCTCCTTGATAAGGTATGCAAGAGCAATTGAATGGAAATTGAGTGAAGAGGAAGTTCAAAAATGGATTGAGCTCCCCTATTTTTACTATTCAAAAACTGAGAAATGGGGAAATGGCAAGAGCTCTAGGAGGCTAGGGATCATTCTCTGATGGCTTGTAAGTCTCTATAGTACTCAATCGAATTGAGGAATGATGGATTTGAGTTTGTTTAGGGGGAGTATATCTCCCCCTTGAAGGATCAGACGGCCATCAATGCACTTATCATTTTGATTGAATTGATCATAGGCAGTGGTTTTTTGATTAGTTAAGAGTGTGCACATGGTTGGTTTGAGCCAAGGAGTGGATTGCCAACCTCCCATGTGCTTGAATTTGAGTGGGAAGGGGATTTTGAATTTTGCATTTTGACACATGGGTAAGGTTTGGTCTAGGGACCAATTGGGCTGACCCAAACCCATTGGGTTGGGTGCACCACTCTTCACTAGGTCCCCTTGAGCTTTTAGGAAAGCCTCAAGTGAATGTGAAGAGGGTATGACCAAATTACCCATGGATTAAGCCAAAATTTGTTCTATGCCCTAGGGGTAGAATGATCATTTTATTAATTTTTCATTTTGGGTATGTTGGGTATGTGGAGAAACTAGGCTTGGCCAAGTTTCATGAGATTTGGAGTTCATTTGATCGGATTTGGCTCATGTTGACCCATTTAGGTGAAAATGGGTCAACTTGATTCAAGTTGACCAACATGTCAAATTGGGTCAAACAAAGGGTTCGGTCAAGTTCATATGACCATTTGAAATGTTTTTGTGGCTTTGGTTTGGTTCAATTTTGATTAGTTTTGAATTTGGCTCATATGATTTCATTTAGGTCAAATGGGTCAAGTTGACCTATTTGACCCATTTGACCTAGAGATAGGTCAAGGGTATGTTTAGGTTTGGTTAATATGGAGTGATTGCATCTTTGTTTCTAATCAATTTGGGTTAAGTTCAATTTGCTCAACATGACCCCTTCATGTGTGTCTAAGGTCAATTGGGCTAGGTTAGGTCTAGTTGGTCAATTAAGGCTTTGGTCAAGTTTCACAAGTGATTTGGAATGGACTTGACCATTGGTTTCAATAAAATTGGCTTAGATTAAGTTTTGACACATTTTAACTTTTTAGGTCAAAATGGGTCAACTTAGATAAAGTGGCCAATTGGGCTAGGTTAGGCTCAAAAGTTAGCTTGGTCAAGTTCAAACATAGGTCATGAGTGAACAAGATCAATGGTTTCAATCAATTTGTCCCCTATGATGGAATTTGCTATGTTAGGTTTCATTTTGGGCTAAGTGTTGACTTGGTTTGACCCAATTATTGATTGATCATCACATTATGATTGTTGATCATGATGAAAGGCAAATATGAGTTTGGTTCAATCCAATTTGGTTAGGAATAGAATTTAGATTATAAGGGTACTTTAGGTCACTTTGGGTCAAGTGAGCCTAAGTGGGTCAAATGGCTTGGTCAAAGCTTGATTTGAAGTTGGTTGATCTTGTATATGGACTCATGATTGAAATATAAGTCCATTTACAAGTGGCTTGAAGTCAAATGGGTTTAGATCCATTTAATAATTTCATATTCAAAGGAAGAATATGAAAGGGTTTTGGGTTTGATTTTGGAACTAGGTTTTGATTGTTTGATTGGAGTTTGGAATTATATATGAGCTCATGATTGTAGGGTTGATTGAATCATGAGAGAAAATCAAGAGTTTGGCTTGATTTGAAATTGATTTGGCTAAGTTCAAGATTTTGACTTCAAAGGCTTAGATTATATTTTGAGTTGATTTGAGTGTGATTTTTGAAATTGGTTTTGATTGTTTGAATTTATATTTCATTTATATATGTGAATATAAATGAGAATATAAATTGTTCATTAGAAAATTTCAAGGATTTGAAGTGGTTTAATCATGATTTAGGCTAAGTCCATTAAGAAGGATTTAAAGGACTTAGGAAAATTTGGAGTAGGGATTTGAATTTTTGAATTTGGTTTGATTGATTTATATTTATATTTAATTTATATATGTGAATATAAATGAGAATATAAAAGAATTATGAGAAAATATCATGACTTTGATATGGTTTGATGATGATTTAAGCTAAGTTCATTAATGGAGAATTAATGACTTAGGAAATTTTTAAATTAAGAATTTAATTTTTGGGTTTGATTTGATTGATTTATATTTATATTTCATTTATATATGTGAATATAAATGAGAATATAAATGAGTTCTAAGAAAATCCCATGAGTTTGAAATGGTTTGATCATGATTTAGGCTAAGTCCATTAATGGAAAATTAAGGGACTTAAGGAGAATTTCAAGGATTTTAAATTTGGAATTTAATTTGTGGGTTTCATTTGATTTGTTTATATTTATATTTCATTTATATATGTGAATATAAATAAGAATATAAATGAGTTTTGAGAAAATCTCATGAGTTTGAATTGATTTGATCAAAGTTTAGGCTAAGTCCATTAATGGAAAATTAAGGGACTTAAGAAAATTTCATGAATTGATTTGGAATTTTGAGTTTAGTTTAATTGGTTTGAATTTATATTTCATTTATATATGTGAATATAAATGAGAATATAAATGAATTATGAGAAAATCTTAAAATTAAATGAGAATATATATTTTGATTAAGTCCTTAGGCAAAATTTGAACTTAATTTTTTTTTTTTGATGGATTTTGATCATGGGTTTCAATCATAGATTTCAATCATGGATTTCAATCATGGAGTTCAATCATGGAGTTTGATCATGGAATTGATTTGAGTTTGGAGAAAATAAAATAGAATTGATTTGGAGTTTGACTTGAAGGAGGGAAAGTGAGGAATGGTTTAAGATAAGGGTAGGTAATTTTCCTAACACCCCTAAGGCAAGACCTATTCCTATGGCTAACTCTTCTAAGTCTTCTAGGGCTAGGTTGAGTGTCCACCTAATCACTAGATGTGTCTTAAGACTAGGGAACTCTTAAGATCTAAGAGGAGTCCTATGTCTAAGATGGAGGGGTCGAGAGCTCATTTTTTGGAATAACCAATATGTATATTTTGATTAATTTTGATGTTCTGAATGTGATGGTGAAGTCTGTTTGTTCATTAGAGATTGTTTCAAGCAATTACGGTGATATATAGTGTTTTTCAGCTTTAATTTACATGATATCACATCTGAAGCCCATCGAATTTATCCCGTGAGCTCAATTCAACTTATGACGCATGCATGGAGGTCAACAGTGCATTGCCTCCTGCTGTTCATCCTCTAGACCAAATGCCATCGCAAAGCTCATCGGAGTTGATCAAACTCGATGTTTTAGTTCGTCGAAGCTAGGGGAAGTGTAGAAAGAGTTAATTTGATTTGGTTTAAGTTGGATGGAGTGGAGGCTCGAGCTGAGGAAGGAGCTAGTCTCACTGAGGTCGGGTGTACAATAAGCTTGGGATGCTTGGGGAGTAATCGTGGTAATCTGAGGAAGGTCTTTGTAAAGTTTGAATGGGAGAGGAGGTGTATACCCTCCTCCCCATGTGACCCAACCAAAGAGGTTGGTTTAGGCCATGGCAGCCGACCAACTAGTAGGGTGGCAAAATGGCATGGGACTGATGAAGTGGAGATCCCTAGTGGTTGTGAGAGTTTGGCGGCCAGTAGTGAGAGGGACAAGTCCCTTGGGATGAACCAAGGGTCACCCAAGGTGAGAGAGACCTCACCTTGACAATGGTTGAGTCCAACAGCTTTGGGCCAGGTCTAGTCAGCATGGGGGAGCTCAAAGCATGCTAAAGTGGAGGGAGGAGTTGGACATTTTTATTTTGGAATTTTGTTTTATTTAGAACACTTGGTTCACTTGGTTTGGCCTGAACAGTTCACCTTGGGTTGGGTCCACTTGGGCTGGTCAAAGGAGACCAAAGATTAAGTCATGCCAAGTTTGATTAGGTTTGACTCAATTTGATCCATATAAGTCAATTTGGGTTCAATTGGGCTAAGTTGACAAATTAACCAAATTAGGTCAAGAGGATGTTTAGGTTATGTTCAATTGATCATTTGGAGTGTATTGGTACAATTGATTTGATTCAGTTTATAGTTGATTTAGATTTAACTTATATGAATTCATTTAGGCCAAATGAGTCAAGTTAATCAATTTGATCAAATTATGTTGGATGAAGGGTTGTTTTATGCTTGATTGATTATTTGGGAGTGATTGTTGGTGTTAGTTTGAATTGATTTGGATTATGATAGATTTTGGTTAAATTTGAACATTTAGGTCAATTTGGGCTAAGTGAGTTAATTGTGTTGGTTTTATCAAATTATCTTAAATTGGTGATCAAAGTGTGTTCAAGAATCAATTTATGATTGATTGAATGAATTGGTTGCAATCAATTTGGATTGGAATGAGATTTGAACCAATTTGATTCTCAACTTAGGTTAGGTGGTCATACTGGTTTGATTTGATCCAATTGATTATAATTGAGTAGTCAAGGATGATCAACAATCACTATAGAAGAGCTTGGATGAGTTGGTTTAGTCCAATTTGGGTTGAATTAAAGTTTGAACCAAGTTATCATTTATGTTTAATTAGATCAAGTGAACCAATTGGCTTGAATTGGTATCAATTAGGTGTTGAGAAGGTTCAATGATGAATTTAGAGTTGAATACAATCAGTTTGAATTATATTTGATTTTGCCTCATTTAGACCCTTTAGGTCAAATGGGTTAACTTGGGTTAATTAGGCCAATTAGCTTGATCCAAGGGATTAGAATGATTGATTAAATATTTGGTGCAATCATGAGGCTTGAATTAGGTTAATTTGGTTTGAAACAAGTTGAATAAAGTTTATGGAGCTCAAAATGGGCTAAGTTAGGTTAAGGGCCAAGTTTATTTGGTTTGGCCTAATTAGATTAGAGTCAAGGCTCAATCAAGCACATTCAAGATTCAAATAGACTTGAATAACTTAGGTTTCAGTTGGGGTTGAGTTGATTTTGGGTTTTAGCCCCCTTGAATCTAAATGGTTTATTGTGGTGTTTATTTTTGGATGTATATGGGGGGACACCATGCAGATTGTAGAAGATACTTATTGAGGTGATCGGGTATGACATTGAGGTATGGTGTACTATTTTGAAAGATAGAGACACCGCCCTTCATGGACTTAATCACTCCTTCTTGTGAAAAATACCCCTTCTAGCTGATTTAGCCCATGATCTATTTTTCAACATGCATTTAGGCATAAGAAATCCTATGGACTTTGTCAAAATGAAGTGCCAAAAATTAAATAAAATTTAAAAAGATTTGCATTAGACTAAGTCATTACTCATACCACTTATACTCTAGTCTCTTAGGGAGTGAGTTTAAGTACCTTAGTTTCTTTCTAAATAATAATAACCTAATCATCTTGCAAAGTCATATGACTTGCCTACATGGCTTTAAAGTGTATGAGGAGTTAGCTGGCTGCCACTCTATGCGGTTATAAGTCCAGCAGTCGGGTGGTTTACTCTCTCTTATGGAGGTAAACAATATACTCATTTTTGCTTAGATTTAGGACATGCTTTAACCCTCACTAAAACTCTCTAGAGTTAGGATCTAAGGTTGATATTTTCTTCAGGCTACAAGTATAAATCCTCACCTCTTAGGCATTTCCACAATCTTGTATTGTGGGATTATAAGTCCAAGCTTTCTAATAAAAATTCAACTCAAACAAATCATCCTCCTCAATTTCAAACATATAAAACCCAACCATAGGATAGATTGAGATGCTCACTAGATTTTCTAGTATCATGAGCATTCCCTACTCCTCACCTTTTGGCTTTAATAATAAGTCTCTCCTTTTTTATCTACCCCATTTGATTCTCTAATATAGCCTATTTATTGATAATACTATCTTTGAAATCTTTGTAGATAATAATTGCCTATATTAATCGAGAGTATTCCTAAGGAATTCACTTTCCTTTTAATATAATTAACTATGGGGGCTTGCCCCTATAGAGAACTTTATAACCCAGATTAAATAAACCTTACTTTAATTATCCATATAAAGAAGGGAAAAAATCTCTGGTATATTCGAATACCCATCATGCCTTAAGAGTCCTTATTAGATGATTAGGTCCATTATAGGGTGGTGAAGTCTATCTTTCGAGATGGTGCACCATTCCTTAATGTCATACTCGATTACCTTAATAACTACACTATCAGATCTGCGTGGTGTCCTCCATACACATATTCAAAAATAAACACCAAAATCCCTAAGGCATAACCTAATCCTGTGATTAACTCTTCTAAGTCTCTAATCTTAAGTTAAGTGTTCACTTAATCTCTAGAAGTGTCTTATGACTAAGAAAGTCTTATTATCTATAAGACTTCTAAGTTTAAGATGAGGAGATTGAGAACTCACTCCAAAAGTGAGCTCAACAGCTGTTCAACAGGGTCTCATCTCCACTGGACGAAGATACCTCAAGCGTGCGAGCCTCCAGTCTTAGCTCCGGTGAGGTAAATTCATGAAAATTGAGCTTTAGCAAAGTTGCATTAGAGCTTTATGAGTAAAATTTACATGTGATCCAATCTTAGCTATTGCATCATTGTGGATCCCCCGCACAAAGGTGTGGGTTATTTTAGAGTGAATTCGAGCTCGGGTGAGCTTAAATTGAACGATCGATGGTGAACGAGCACCATCGTTCATCATTCATGAGTTGATAGATCACGCACCATTTATTTCACATGATTGAAATGGATGGTCATGATTAGATCACGCTAGATCAATCGAATAATCCTTCTTTAACTGTTGGTTTGATCGTGGCCATCCGATCTTAGATACGATGGCTCACGAGAAACTGCATCTCGCCGCCATTCGAGTCAGCCATGATTGTGACTATTTAAATAGCCAATCCTGCAGCGTCATGTGGAAAGTGCGTCGCGTCAGCACGCCATGTGGCGCC
Organism: Cymbidium sinense; assembly: GCA_021442155.1. Lineage (NCBI taxonomy): Eukaryota > Viridiplantae > Streptophyta > Magnoliopsida > Asparagales > Orchidaceae > Cymbidium > Cymbidium sinense. The sequence continues at coordinate 154,828,115 of CM038217.1, read as the reverse complement.
GATGAGATTAAGGCTTAATTAAGGCTAATTTGCTAGTTTTAAGGCTAAAACTTTCATAATTCATAATAAATTATATAAAAATCTAAAAAATACAAATAAAAGCTCATTTTAAAGATATTCCAGAGAAAATTAGCCTTAATTAATTTTGAACAATAATTTAGGCTTAATTAAGATTTAATTAAAAAGTTAATTACCCTAATTACTCCCTAATTAATTAACTAATAAACCATAAACTTTCTGAGATTGTTTAAGGGGATAACCTCTACCTCCCCTATTTTTCTTTGGATTTATTGGTTAATTAATTGAGAAAATTGATTGATTAAGCCCTAATTACCTTCTTAATTTAATTAAGTGATAATTAACCATATGAATAGTAACTTGCTTAATTAATTGGGTCATTTATCACTGTTTAATAGTGAGGAGGCTTAGGGAATTGAATTGGGGTTTCTATCCTAATCTTTTCTCTAAATTTCCTTCACTTTTTCACGAGAAATTAATTAAGGATTAATGGATTAATTAATTACTTAATTAGTTTAATTAAAATTTAAAATACATGTGAACCTAAATAATTGAGGGGTAGATCTTTAGGTGTTCAATAGTCTAAAGAGATTTATTGAAATTATGATTTACCCATATGTGGGAAATCATAAAAGTAATTAAGTTTCTTAATCTTAATTAACTATTAATTGTGAGCCAATTGCATTAGGCCCTTTCATTTCATTGGACCATTGCTAATTTACTTTTCAATTCATTTGCAAATTATATTGGCTCATAATTATTTGGATAATTACTTTAAAGTAACATAGGTAAGGGTTAATTAATTAATTAATTCATATCTTAACTTAATTAACCTAATTACTTTTTATTAAATCAAATTAACTTACAAATATGGGATGAGATTAGGATTAACAAACCTCTTCCTCTATATTCCTTAAATCAAATTAAACATCAAATTAAAAATGACATTAAAAAACTTTAATTTTCCTTAAATAATTTTATTTGATATGATTGTCCTTAAGAAGTAATTTGATTGAATGAAATCATATGTTTATGTTTAGTTATTCCTCTCCAATCATATTAAATGTTGTATGTCATTTGATTAATGCATTCATCTTTTGTAAAATTAATTAAATCAAATGGATTCCTTTATGTCAAGCTTGCATGTGTTGATTTAATTTAATATATGTGTGGCTATTATCACTATTAAATCCAAATGTATTTTTTCAAAGCTTATAAATGAATGATTACATATGCTATGAATGCTATTATAAATATATAGAAATCTATGTGATTATACCTTAAGTGTATGTATTGAAGCTTTCTCTTCTTTGATTCATGTGTAGCTTTACATGCATTTGAATGTTAATAGGTATATAGTCCGGACATCTCAGGAATACGAGGCTTTAGTTAGCCCCAAGTAGGTCATTTGATTACCTCACTTCCATGGTTAATAGCGATAAGTACTTATTTGATTTCATTTACATGTATTTTTACATTAGAATTTGAATAAGAACTTTAATCCACATGCATAAATGTTTCAATCAAGTAAAAATATAATCTTTGTAGGGTTTTACTTTCTTTACTTTCTATACATCCATATGTATTTTAGAAAAATAAAAATTTAGTCTGAACATCCCGAGAATACGAGGCTTTAAGTAGCCCTAGGGAGGTCATTTGATTACCTCACTTCCCTAGTTAACAATGACATGTATTGGCTTATGTTTCTTATACATGTGTGTGTGTGTATTTAATTATGGAATTAGAACCCCTTTTCTTTTATCAAAAATACATGCATTTGCAATTGTTCAAGTGATTAAATTAAATGATCATGTGATTTGAAGCTCTCTTTCTTATAATTTATGTATGCAAATTTACATATGTTTAAATGCAAATGGTATATAGTATGGACATCCTAGGAATATGAGGCTCTAGCTAGCCCTAAGGAGGTCATTTGATTACCTCACTTCCTTGGTTAATAATGACACATACCTATTTAATTTCATCCCTATGTATTTTTGTATAAGAATTTAGATAGAGCTTTAAATTAATATGACAGAATAATTCAATCAAACAAAAAAATATTAAACTTTAAATGTACATACTCACATCCATCATTAAATCATGCTAAAACATATTGTATGTGCAGGTATACTTAGGACTTAATTATATGCATGTTACATATGATGGAAAGGAATAAATTAACATGTGTCATGTGATAGTAATTCAATCAAATTAATTTTAAGATGCCTATTGTATTGAATATAATTATTTGAGCTGAACATAAACTTAAGATTAATTTAAAATGTGTAATAAGCCTTTCATTAAAGAGAACTAATTAATTAACATGCTTTAGAAGTGACTTAAGATAGGGATGAAAGAGAGTAATCCTCTCGTTTTCTTCTCTTTATAACACTTAGTTATTAAGTGTGATCATATGAAATAAAAAAAACACTAAGTAAAATTTTCAAATCAATTAAACCACTTAAAGTGAAATCAACCTCTTATGATTAAATAACCCTTTCATATTTAGAAAATCATAACCTTAATGCCTAGTTAGGATATACCAAACAAGCCTTAACACATATATTAGAACTAAGTCATCACTTCTAGCTTTATGTTAGGGCGGTGCATAGTATGATGTATGTTTTATTTTGTGATGTATTATTTTAGACTGGGTGTTAGGGTGTATTTTTCGTAGACTGGATGTTAGGCCGATATTAGTCTGATCATGTTTTTTGTAGGGGATTATGCTTAAGGGGTGCTTAAAATAAATATAAATGCTCTTTTTTGCAGGTTGCTTAAACACCTAAGCATAATCCAAGCTATGACAAGTGGTCTTGGTTACCCATGTGCAGGATGCTAAGTCCAAATTATAAACATAACTGCTTGGGATTGTATGTGTATTTAGCTAACACTTATTTTATAGGTGTAGTTAGATTTATTTTTTCTATTTTCAATGCAATTTTGTATTAGGAATTAAGATTAGTGTTATGGGGTTTAGGATGAGCATTGGCTAGAAGGCTTTGTCCTGGGGTGATGCCTTGAAGCTTAGCAAATCAAGTGAAGAAATGAAGACATGAAGACATGAAGAATGAAGATTTGAAGACCCCATAGCATTTATTCATTTGTAAATTATAATTATTCTTTCATATTCCATGTTGTATAAGGGTAGAGCTCGGCTACCTATTTTCTCTTTTCAGATTGTATGACCACATTGGCTTCTTATTCTTTTGCGGTATCTATAAAATTATTTGATGTTATGTTTAGCTTGTGCATTAGAAATTACATTCTTCTTCATAGTTTCTTTATGATTGATGTTTGTTGTATGACCTGTATATGATTAGGATTTTAGGAAAAATAAATTTTTACCCAACTACAACTCATAACTAAAGTTTTAAATAACTCATAACCTCACATAAAGCCTAGGCATTAAATCAAGATAATTAAAATATTTAGCAACCCCTTAGCAAAATATTGTATGGCTCACATCATGCATGCATATTACTTCACTCTTGCTAAGAGAGGATTTCCATCCTTATGATAGGGGAAAACTTGACCTTTGAGGTTCTCCTTCGTGGAGGAAAACACCTCTTTCCCACTAATTCAGCCCATAATCCATTTTCATCATGCATTTAGGCTTAAAAAATCATATGGTGTTTATCAAAATGAAGTGTAAAAAAATCAAATAAAATTTGAAAATTTTCTCATTATATTAAGTCATTACTTATACCACTCATACTCTAGTCTCTTAAGAAATTGGTTTAAGGACTTTAGTCTATTTCTAAATTAATAATAGTCTAACTAATCTTGCAAACTTATATGACTTGCCTACATGATTTTAAAGCGTAAGAGGAGTTAGTGGCTACCACTCTAGGTGGTTATAAGTCCAGCAGTCTAGTGGTTCACTCTCTATTGTGGAGATAAATCTTATGCTCATCTTCACTTAGATTTATGTCACGCTTTGCTCTTACTAAAGCTCTCTAGATTTAGGATCTGAGGTAGCTATTTCCTTCAGGCTATAAGTATAAATCCTCACCTCTTAGGCATTTCCCTAACCTTATTTTGGTGGATTATAAGCCCTAGTAATCTAATAAAATTTCAACTATAACAAAATAAATCTCTTCACTTTCAAAATTATAAAGCCTAACCATATGATAGATTGGAATGCTCACTAGGTTTTCTAGTATTATGAGCATTCCCTACTCATTTCCTTTGGCTTCGATAATAAGTTTTCTCCTTAATCTTTCCCATTTGATTTTCCAAACATGACTAATTTATTGATAGTCTTATCCTTGAAATCTTTGGAGACAATAATTATCTATTTTAATCGAGAGTATTCCTAAGGAACTCATCTTCTTTAGGATGTAATTAACTATAGAGGCTTTCCTCCATAGGAAACTTTAGAACCGGTTTAATATAAACCTTATTTTATTCATCCATGTTAAGCAGAGAAAAAATTTCTGGTACATTTGAAGACCCATCATGCCTTAGGAGTCCTTATTAGGTGATTAGGTCTATTAGAGGGTGATGTCTCTATCTTTCAAGATAGTATATCATACCTCAATATCATACATAATCACTTCAATAAGTACCTCCTCAAATCTGCGTGGTGTCCTCCATATACATCCAAAAATAAACACCATAAATATATATTTAAAAAATTGATCAGCAGTAAGAGACGAACACCATCCGCCTTTCACCGCTCAATCCAAACTTGCCCGATTTCATTTGATGGTGAAATTAACTTTAAATCGATCAGAGAATGAATCTAATGGAATCTTATGGTGGGATTCACATGAAATTAAAATTCACTTCTAAAAAGACTAGAAATTCTATGCATTTTTAAAGTTGGACAAAATTTGCCTCATCGAGCTTAAGACTGGCGGTCTACGGACTAAGGTAGCTTCATTTTGAAGAGGTGAAGCCTTGTTGAGAAGCTCATGTGTTGCCTCCCCGCTGTTCATCTTCTAGACCAAATGTCATCATAAAGCTCATCTAAGTTGATCAAACTCGATGTTTTGGTGATCTAATTGATTAATATTTGATTTATTTTGGTTCGTCAAAGCTAGGGAAAGGTGTAGGAAGAGTGAATTTGATTTGGTTAAAGTTGGATGGAGTGGATGCTCGAGCTGAGGAAGGAGCCCTTCTCGTCGGTGGTCTGGTGCATAAGAAGCTTTGTGGATGCTTGGGGACTAGTCGGGGTCATCTAAGGAAGGTCATTGTGAAGTTTGAATGGGGAGAGGAGGTGTATACCCTCCTCCCCATGTGAACTAAGCAAAGAGGTTGGTTCAGGCCATGACAGCCTACTGATTAGTGGGAGTGGCCAAAAATGGCATGGGACTGATGAGGTGGAGGTCTCCTAGTGGTTGTGAGAGTTTGGTGGCTAGTAGTGAGAGGGACAAGTCCCTTGGGCTGAACCAAGGGTCGGACAAGGTGAGAGAGACCTCACCTTGTACAATGGCTGAGTACAATAGCTTTGGGCCAGGTCTAGTCAGCATGGGGGAGCTCAAAGAATGCTAAAGTGGAAAGAGGAGTTAGACATTTTTATTTTAGATTTTTGTTTTATTTAGAACAATTGGTTCACTTGGTTTGGCCTGAACTATGTTCGCCTTGGGTTGTGTCCACTTGGGATGGTCAAAGGGGACCTAAGAATATAGTCATGCCAAGTTTGATTGGGTTTTGACTCGATTTGGTTGGGTTTGACTTAATTTGATCCACATAGGTTAATTTGGGTTCAATTGGGCTAAGTTGACCAATTGACCAAATTGGGTCAAGAGGACACTTGGGTTATGTTCAATTGATCATTTGGAGTGTATTGGTGTAATTGATTTGATTCAATTTAGAGTTGATTTAGATTTGACTCATATGAATTTATTTTGGCCAAATGAGTGAAGTTAATCAATTTGATGAAATTGGATTAGATGAAGGGTTGGTTTATGCTTGATTGATCATTTGGGAGTGATTGTAGGTGTTAGTTTGAATTGATTTAGATTATGATAGATTTTGGTTTAATTTGATCCTTTAGGTCAATTTAGGCTAAGTGAGTTAATTAGGTTGGTTTAGTCAAATTTTCTTAAATTGGTGATCAAAGTGTGTTTAAGAATCAATTTATGATTGATTGAATGAATTGGCTACAATCAATTTGGGTTAGAATATTTGACCCAATTTGATCCTCAACTTGGGTTGGGTGGTCATTTTGGTTTGATTTGATCTAATTGATGGCAACTGAATAATCAAGGTTGATCAACAATCACTATGGAATAGTTTGGATGAGTTGGTTTAGTCCAATTTGGGTTATTTATGTTCAATTGGATCAAGTGAACCAATTGGGTTGAATTTGTATCAATTAGGTGTTGAGAGGGGTTCAATGATGAATTTAGAGTTGATTGATGGCTTTGAATGCAATCAATTTGAATTATATTTGATTTTGCCTCATTTAGACCCTTTAGGTCAAATGAATTTGGTTTAATTAGGTCATTTTGGCTTGATCCAAGGGATTGGAATGAATTAGAATGATTGATTAAATATTTGGTGCAATCATGAGGCTTGAAATAGGTTAATTTGGTTTGAATCAAGTCCATGGAGTTCAAATGGGCTAAGTTAGGTCAAGGGCCAAGTTGATTTGGTTTGGCCTAATTAGATTGGAGTCAAGGCTCAATCAAGCTCAATTAAGATTCAAATGGACTTGAATGAGTTGGGTTTGAATTTGGTTTGAGTTGATTTTGGGTTTTAGCCCCATTGAATCCAAATGGGTTATGTTGGGTTAACTTAGTTACTTAACCCAATTGAACCGTGATGGATCGTGTCGAGCCGGTCAAATTGGTTTTAGCTTGAGGTTTGATTGACAATCATTTGATTTAGGTTGGTCAATTGGTTTGGTAGAGGATTCAATTGGGGTTAAGGTAGATAGTACTTTACCAATCTTAAGTTAGAGCCTAGTCCTAAGGTTAGATCTTCTAAGTATCTAAGCTTGAGGTGAGTGTTCTCTTAAGCACTAAGAGTGTCTTAGCACTAGGGAAGTCTTAGTTCCTAGATGGATTCTAGGTCTAAGAAAGAGATAGTCAACCTCACTCCAAAGTGAGGTCAACGCATTGCATCTTAGGATAAAGAAGTTCAAGGATGTCACATCATCTACTATTATCTCCGCTACTACGGGTTGCAATGTTGTCTATATACCTAATGCAAAAAAAAGACAATTATAAAAGGAGATTTTATAAGTGTCCTATAAACAAAAATACAAAATAATCCGCAAGTTCTTTAGATGGGCTGACCAATAATAGGACGCAACTTTGGATGATGAGCATACATGGAGAACACAATTAGAGAGAAAGATATTTGAGAGATTTGACCGTTTGAAGCAAAAGCTTAGTATCATATTGACATTGCTTATTACAATTATAATTTAAATTTTTATGATATTCAATGTAGTATGATGCATACTCCTCTTGTGAGATATGAACTTTTGGCCATGTATGATCATTCGAGATTGTCTTTTTGTATTTCATTTGATGTTATTTTTCAAAAAGATAGGAAAATCAAATTAAATGATTACATAGTTTATGAATTATAAAATGGATTTCCAAGAAGTTATTAATAGAATTTAATTATTTATTATTTATATTGAAATATTATTCAACATTTACTTAACTCTTTCTTTATCTGCTATCAAGATTTGTGAATTGTATAATAATCTTTTATTTATATTTTCACATCTTTAAATATCATTTTTTTCATCCTTATAATGTTAAAAATCTTTGGTTCATAAAATGTTTGTTTAATTTAATTACTTATTATATACTATTTATAAACATATATAAGATGTATAAATTGTATCAAAAGTATGGTTTTGAATTATATTTTCAAAAATAGGTTTGTCTCATGTTCATATTCTTATGTCCCTATTGGTGCATCCTCAATGACATCAAATCGTTCATTCCTAGAAAGTAAAGGTATCCAAATATAAGAAAGAAAAATGTACTAAAATTCTTTATAAATGATAAAAATTAGGAGAGATGGATAGATAGATAGATAGATGATAGATAGATAGATAGAGAGAGAGAGATAGATAGAGAGAGAGAGAGAGATAATAACTCTCCGACACTGAAACTTTTCACATCGAAAATATCATCATCACTCACTTTTTATGAGTGTAATTTAAAAGTGAAATTTTCCTTTTTAAGCATAGGAAAATATTGCAGCCCAAATTTTTTAAAAAAAAAAACTTTGTCAAAGTCATGCTTGCTTGTAATTTCGTCGATCTTTTATTGTGGAATATAATGTATCGTAATTTAGATTTACTATATCTAAAGCATCAAATGGAATCGGCATAAAAAACTATCATAATGCATTATCATACGAGTTTATTTATTTTAATTTATCAAAAAAAAATTTTTTTTTCTCTACTATCCATGAAATGGTAAAACAATTTTAGACTATAAAATGTGAAACATTATATTTTTCTATAATCAATAATATGAAAGTTAAATAATTTTTTTAGTTGTTCCTTCTACTTTGATTAATTAGATCATTTTGTATAACCTATGCTCAAATTAAAGAATAATGGGTTTCCAATCAGCATAAGAAGTAGGTACATCAAAATTTTGAAATGTTCATTGCTATATTTGAAAATTGAAAGATACATCTTAGAAAATATGATAATTATCATATAGCATATCACGAAATGAAGATTTTTTTTTATTTTTTTTTGAATATTTTGGTGTCTTTTTTTAATGATGCTTTAATTTTGCTACCTAAAATACATTAAAATTTAATCAAAGCTTTTGCTCTAACCTAAACCTTCTCAAACCCATTTCAATGATTCAGGCTTTATTCTATGGAATTCTTCTTCTGGAATTGTGAAGAGAGATGGGAGGGATATTTCAGCTTTTGTGAGCGGATTGAAAAGGTGCGGTTGCAGATCTGTTTTATCAAGTGTCACAAGCCATCCATCTTTGGAGCCGATGCAACGACGGCCTGAGATGTGACTACTGAGGGAGAAGCAGCGATGGTAGTCATCCGCCTTCTTCGATGGTAAGATCACGGAAGATGAGTGTCGGAGGCCTCTCCAGCATCGTTGGGAAAGTAGCAACCATGGAGAGGGAGCGTGAGCGCTATTAGCAAGAGCATAATTCCACGAGGTGCATATGATGGAGCAGCGGAGAAAATCGACAACGGGCAAGTGCGATGAGATGCAATGTAGGAGATCCGCCGGAAGATTAGACCATGCCATGTAATGTAAATTATGCTTTTCCGCTAATCAATGTCCAACGTTTCTAGCTCTACAACGCTTATATGGTTTTGAAATTTCTAAATTTCACGGAGATGCTTCAAACCCTAACCGCACATTCAAACCTATTTTAAACTAAAATTAGGAAATTAAACTAATTTTAACAAATCTAAATATATACTAAATTATGCGGACATGGCACATTTCTTGTGGGAGCTTGAAATAGATCACGTTCAGTTTTGCCACTCAATTATTATTATTATTTTTTGCAAATTTTAAAATTCCTTTGAAAATTGATTGATTTTATTTTATAAGGATATCTTTAATTTATAAGAAAATAACTCTATTTCTTATTCTTGATCAAATCATTAAAACCAAATATATAAAAAAGTTTTACTTTAGGAGAATTAAACATCCAGAATTAAAGTGAACAAGACACCTGGAATTTTTTACTAAAACCAAAAAAAAAAAACCACTTTATGAAAAGCTTCCACAATCTGTTTAAAAGAGTCGATACAAGATAAATATGGAAAAAATCATAACAACGATCATGCCAGAATTGTTCTTTTAGATTTTAACTTAATATGACACTTAATGAGGAAACATTGATGTAGAAGTTTGAGGATCTTCAAGCTTGGGAGTTTTTCTTCCTTTAGAGTTTTCTTCTTGTTTGATTCTTCCTTCTTCCTCGGACTTTCTCTCTTCCTTTCTTGACTTTTCCGCTTTTCCCCTGACTCTTCCGCTTTTCCTTTTTCTTCTTCTTCCTCTTCTTCCTTGCTTGACTCTTCCTGACTTCCGCTTCTTTCCTCCTCTTCTTCATTTCACTTCACTCTGCTCCCTTCTGAGAATGAATTAGAGGGAGCATTCTGTAATTCACGATAACCTCGACACGCAGAATTCCTTCGATCATTTGATGTGAGCATTTGATGCCCAAATGAAGTCAATGAGATCTTAGGCTCGTAGATCCGCTCGGAGAGATTTATAAACACCCATATTTGAGAGTTTGAGATTTAATTGATGTCCCAAAGATTCCAATGATATTTCAAGTCATCTGATGATTTTCCAAAATCATATCGCTATCAAGATTTTGAAGTAATGATATTTTGAACCATCAATTCAAAATATGCATTATGAATAATAATAAAATTTTGTGTGTTTATTATTAATCTAAAGTGATGCTTTAGATTTCATCGATCTTTTATTGTGAAAAATAGTGTGTCGTGGTTTAAATTTACTAAATTTAAAACATTTATGTGGAGTCGACATTAAAAATATCATAATACATAATCATGCGAGTTTATTTATTTTTCTCTCTCCTTGCAATTTTAAAATATAAATTGAGAAACATAATAATTTCCGTAGCGTGCTCTTTTTTGTTTTTCGATCCAAATTTGTTGGTTTGTCTATGTGTTTTTTTTTTTTTTTTTTGAAAGAAGCAGATTTTACAACACAAAAAAAGGGAAAATGAGATCGAGTCAATGAACTCAAAAGGGAAAAGCCAACAAACATTTATGGCCAAAAAAGAAATTCAACCTAAGCCTGATAAATAAAACACTAATCTTCATGACCTAATCGCCATCTAAGAATCCAAAATAAAGGCAACAAAGATCGAGATTCATCAAAGATGCAAACCCGGACCAAAAGGATAGAAGGTTGCAAAAGCACCAGATGAAGAATACCGGAACAAGAATTCGTCACAGCCGAGGATCAACCCCTAAAGCCAAAATCATCAAGTGGAAACCAAAAATCCACTAAAAAATCGCATGAATTATCATAAGCAACCAATAGTAAGAAGGATTCAAAATTCTTCCACTGCTCCAAAGTAATCGAGAAGAACCTTGATTTTAAATTTCCACCTCCTCAACTTAAAAGCAATCTAGGATTTGATTTGGGAAATCAAACCAGAAATGGGGAGAGCGTCACGAAGTTGATACCTTCGATTTCGTTCCTTCCAAATATAAAATACTATCATAGCAATGATTAGATAACTTAAAATCTTCATGGCTTTATGTTCCAAGAAGAGGAGCAAGCATGGCAAGGTCAAGGAAAAAGAGTTGGGCAAAAGATGCGATCAAAACCATGGAAAAAGGATACAAAAAAAAAAGATGAGCATGAGTTTCTCTCTAAAAACAACAATTAATAGCCCAAACCCTTAAAAAAATGTTAGTCTTAAGAACTCCCAGGAAAGCCATCCAACAAAAATGGTTTGACTCATTCCTTTAAACCATATTTCCATCCCAACTAACTCTTGACTATTAAAATATAGTTTAATTGTTAATGAGATACTTATACCTTCCATAGTATAGTCACCCTCCAACGAAATGGGAACTCTCCAAATTTTGTCAAAGCATAAAAGAGATCTAATTCTCAACCCTTCTGGAAGATTCCATTTCCCATTAAAAAGGATAACCTCAATAAGGAATTTAAAATAGAACAATCGATCCTTTAATCTCCAAATGAGAGTGACATTCACATCAAAAAATAGAAAAGGTGGAATTAGCCCCGCAATTTATCTCTAAACCTAACAGCATGAGTCTTCAGATCCTTCCAAAGAGAAGAGGAGCTAATGGGGTATTTATTCCAAAGAGAGTCATTAAAGTGTCAATAAAGCCAAGATTTGTTATTTTGAGTAATGTTGACCTCACTTTTGGAGTGAGCTCTCAACTTCTCCATCTTAGACATGGACCACTCAAACACTAAGAGTTCCTTTCAAGACACTAAGAATTAGTAAACACTTAACCCAGAGACTTAGAAGAGTTAGCCATAGGAATAGGTTATGCCTTTGGGGTTTTAGGAAGACTTGCTTACCCCATAGCTTAAACCTAAATCCTTACTTCGTTTAGATGAGTTAGCCATAGGAATAGGTTTTTTAGGGTTTTAGGAAGACTACCCCATTTTTAAACCTAAATCCTTACTGCTCTTTCAAGTCAAACTCAAATCTTAAATCTTAATATCTACCATCTTCAAATATTAAATCAAATCCAAAACCTTTTCTAAGCCCTTTGAGTTCAAATCAAATCTTAAATCAATTCCACATCAATTGATTTTCTCAAATCATAAATCAATTCCAAAACTCAAATCATGAATCAATTCCAAATAATTGAAACCCAATTATCAATTCAAATCCAAAAATCTTTCCTAAGCCCTTTTGATCTCATCTTATGGACTTAGCTCAAATCAAATCCAAATCAATCCAAAATCAAAGATTTCATAACCTATTTATATTCATATTCACAAATATAAATGAAATATAAATTCAAATAACCAAAACTAAATTCAAAACTCAAATCCAAATCTATCATAAATCCAACATATACCCTTTCAAGTCAAATTTTTGAACTTAGCCAAATCATTCTAAAATCAATCAAAACCTTTGGATTTTCTCTTCAAACAATCACTTCTTCAATCACATACCCAAATATAAACATAAACTACAATCATCAAACCAAAATCAAACTAACTCAAATCAAAGCCATATTTATCCTTTGAACTTGGAATTGTCAGATGAATCAAAACCCATTTGACTCCAAATAACTTGCAATTAGATTTATATTTCAATCATAAGTCCATATTGAGTTCAACAAAACTTGAATTAAGCCTTGATCAAGCCAATTGATTCACTTAAGCTCACTTGACCCAAAGTGACCAAAAGCACCTTTTTGAGCCAAATTCTAATCCAACCCAAATTGGATTGAACTAAGCCCATCTAAGCCTCACATTGTGATCAACAATCATCCTAGGATGATCAATCACTCAAATTGGGTCAAACCAAAGTCAAACCTAGCCTTTGACCAAGTCAACACTTAGCCCAAATGAAACATAAACAAGCCAAAATCCACCATATGCCAAATTGATTGAAACCATTGATTTAAACTAATTCATAACCAATGATTGAACTTGACCAAGCCATCAATTGAGCCAAAACAAGCCTAATTGGCCACTTGACCTAAGTTGACCCAAGTTGACCTAAAAAGTCAAATCTTCATCTATGCCAAATTGATTGCAACTAATGGGTCAAATTCATTCTAAATTGATTGAACTTCAAAAGCTTCAATAAATCAATTCCAACCCAGCCAATTGACCATGAACTCAACTAACTAGGTCAAATCAACTTGAAATCAAACCAAACCAAAATTGATTGAAACCAAAGCTTGCAATACATTTCAAATGATCAACCAAGCCTAAATCAACCTATGACCATACCCAATTGGGTCAAATGAGTCAAATTGGTTAACTGAGCCATCCACTTCAAATCAAGGCTTGATACCTTCAATAGGGCTTTGTCTCTACTAGACAAAGCTACCTCCTCCATTGGAAGCACCGGTAAAAGCCTCCGGTGAGGTATTGCTCAAAATCGATCCTAAGATAAAAATTGCTTGGTCCTTTTTGAAAGGAATTGTAATCCCATTATATCTTGGCTATTGGATTCATTGCTTATGCCTCCACGAAGGTCTGGTGTGAGTTTGAATTCCATCCGAGCTTGGTGAGTTGGATCGTGACCAGACATCCATCTCGGGAGGAGACAAATCACACACCACCCATTCTGCGTGATTGGAACGGACGATTGTGATTAAATCACGTCGATCTCCCTTTAATTTAAGCATAAACCATGGGATTAATCACGGCCATCCTATCTTAGATTAGATGGCCATTGGAAAGCGTCCCGAATGATGATGACAACTTAAATAACCTATCCCATCATGCCACGGAAAGCGCCATCACATCATTCTGTCACCACATTAATGGGAGGGTTAATTAGCTAATTAATCCAATTTTGATCATGGAACTTCTAAAATTCATAACTAATTAAAAAAAAAAAAAAATATCAAACTTAAGTTCATTTTGAAGATAATTCAAGAGAATAATATAAAATTAAAATTAATTGATTTTGAATAAAATTTCACTCAATTTGGTTTTATTAAATAATTAGGTTAACACTTTAATTACTTCAGTTAATTCCAAACTTCTACATTGATTAGTGGGATGACCTCTGCCTCCCATGATTTTCTTGGAATTTATTGTTGATTTAATTTGGAAAATTGCTTAGTTCATCCTTAATCCCTCTCTTAACTAAATAAATGATTAATTAACCTATTAAATAGTGATAAACTCATTAATTAAGTTTGTTAATCATCATGAAATAGTGAATGGACTTAGTGAACGAGATTAAGATTTTTTTCCAAATATTTTCCCCTAAGTTTATTTCATTTGGATAAAGACTTAATTAATTTGCAAAATTGATTAATGACTTAATCACTTCATTAAATGGATTAATTAACCAAATTCAAATCAAATCATTCCAAAACTTAATATCTTAAATTCTTGGTAGATTCTTAGGTGTTCAATAACCTAAGAGAATTTCAAAGGAAATCATAATCAAACTATATGTGTAGGATGGTTATGAAAGTACTTAATTAAACCCTTAGCTCAATTAATCAATAATTGTGAGCTAATTGCATTATGCCCCTTTATTTCTTAGGTGCATTGCTGATTTAAATTCCATGTGGTCGCATATCATATGTTGGCTCATAATTATTTGTTTAATTAGGTTAAAGTGGGATAGGTAATGGGTAATTAATGGATTTAACTCATACCTTAACCTAAACAAAATATAAAATCAATATAATTGTTCTAAGTCAAATCCAATTCACACAAGGGGGAAATGGGTTAGGACCAACAAACTCTTTTCACATTTTCCAAGTCAAATCAAATTCAAAAATAAAAATCTCTGTAAAGAATTTTGCTTCACTTTGAATAATCTTATCTTATAGGATTGTCTTTAGGAATTAATTAGGGTGAATGAAGTCATATGCTTACATCACTTTATTTCTTTCCAAGCATGCTAAATATTGTTTTCCATATGAAAGCATGCATTCATCTCTTTTGAAAAATCAGTTAAATAAAATGTTTCCTTCTTATGTCGAATTGCATGTTTTGGCTAAAGTTAAGAATATGAGTGGCTATTATCACTATTAAATCAAAAAAATATTTTCAAAACCTATAAATCAAATATTATGAATGGAGTGATGCTACTTAAAAGTACTTATAAGCTTGTGATTATAGCATAAGATGTGTTTTATGTTATCTTCTTCTCTTCTCTTAACATGGATTGAATAAGATTTACAAAGTGTATAGTTCATTTGAAAAGACCACAACACTTGCTTAAATATATTCCTAAAAATTTCTATGTTATGACTTAAGAAGGATCCTTTCATTTACACATGTAAATTATATAACCAAATTAAACAAACAAAAATCTTTTGCATAACTCTTCATCCATTTGTTTCTTTTTGTACATCTACATGTATTTAAGAAAAGTGGTATATTAGTGATCCGCCAGGTTTTAAGTAGCCCTAAGTAAGTCTTGTACCTTACGCCCCTGGTGTAGAAAATAATGATGTTGTACTCACTTATGTCTTTTATACATGTGAATGTGCATTATGTTAATGGATAAAGAATCTCTCTTTTCTACATAATAAAGACATGCATTCATGGAATATCCAAATTTCCAAAGCATATCTCTTAGCATTCATCATCAAGGTGTGCTAAAATTTGCATTGCATGTATAAGTATGCTTTGGATTTATTCATATGCATGGTATATATGGTGGAAAGAAATAAATGGTTCTGTGTTATGTGATAGTAATTCACCTTAATTAATCCTAAGATGCATTTCTTAATGAATAGGACTATTTAAAGTAAATCTAAACTTAGGGTTAATTAAAACACATAATAAAACATTCATTAAAGAAAAATCATTAATGAATCTACCTTAGAAATTACTTAAGGTAGGGATGAAAGAGAAGTTCTCTTCTCTTTTCTTCTCTTTAAAACATTGATTAATTAAGTGTAGGTTCATTCAAACCAAATCAAATCATCAACTAAAAGTACCAAATCAACTAAATCACTTAAATGAAACCACCCTATAATTTGATTCCTTCATACTTAGAAAATTTTAACCTTAAAGCCTAGTTAAGACATGCCACACAAGCCTTAAATGGAACACACATTAGGCTAAGTCACCATTCTAGCTCTATGGTGATGCATGGTTTGATACTGATTTTATTTTGTAATGTAATATTTTACCGGATGTTAGTGCATGTGCATAGACTGGATGATAGGATGATCTTAGTCTAATCATATCTTCTGCAGGGAATTATGCTTGAGGGGCACTATAATCAAAATATAAATGTTTTTACTGTGCAGGTTGCTTATACCCCTAAGCATGATCCAAACTAGGATAGGTAGACTTACCCATGTGTGCTAAGTCCAAATTATTCATATGCCGGTTGTGAGGTATGTTTAGCTAATCTCTATTTTGCAGGTTTAGTTAGATTTATCTTTCCCATTTTGATATAAATTTTGTAATTGAAATTTGGAATGAATGTTATGGAGGATTAAGGTAAACATTGGTCTTATGTACTATGTGAAGCATTGGAGCAAACTACATCCCAAATCAAATCAAAAGGAAGAAAGAAATGAAGAAGAAGTGAAGAAGAAAAGAAATGAAGAATGAAGACCCCATAACATGAATTCCCTTTTTATTGTCATTATTCATTAGTAATCAGGTTGTATAAGGGTAGAGCTCGGCTACCCATTTTCCTTTTCCGGTGGAGCCCGACCACATCAACCTCTTATTCTTTCATGCTAATTTTATAAATTGATTGATGTTTTATTTATGATTGTGTAATTATGATGGCATGATTTTCTAATTTCTTAATTGCTTAATGGTTGTTGAATGGCTTGGATGCAATTAGACTCTTAGGAAAAAATAAAATTTTTATCTAGTTAATCAACTCAAAATTAAATTAGATAACTCATAACCTCACCTAAAAAGCCTAGGATATAAATCAAGATAATAAAAGATTTTGCAACCCCTATGTTGTCGTCATGCATAAAAAACATATTGCTTCACTCTTGCTAATGGAGGGCTTCCAATCTTGCTAGAGAAAATGGCTTGACCTTTGAGAGCCATGGTGTAAACATACCTTCTTCTTTCTAATTTTGGCCCATAATCAATCTTCTCAGAAATTAGGCATACAAAATCCCATAGCCAGTGTCAAATAAAAATGTCCAAAAATGAAAATTAAAACTTAACAAAATTTACATTAGATTAACTCATTTATTCATGCCCTTCATGATCTAGTCTCTTAGGGAGTGTGTTTAAGGACTTAGTCTACTTTCTAAATAAATAGCAGCTTAGCTTTCTTGCAAAGCATAAGACTTGCCTACATATATTTAAAATTATATGAAGAGTTATGCCACCCTAAGGTTGTAAGTCCAATGGGTGGTTTATTCTCTCTTGCCTTAGATTTAAGTCATGCCTCACCCAAAGCTCTTTAGATCTAAGATTGTTATTTTTCTTTATCTGCAAAATCTTCACCTCTTAAGCATTTCCACGATCTTGTGTTGTGGAATTGTAAGCGCCAGATTTCTAATAAAAATTTAACTCAAACATATAATCCTTCTCAAATTTTAAAAATATAAAGCCCAACCATAAGATAGTTTCGGATGCTCACTAGGACTCCTAGTATCATGAGCATCCCCTACTCATCTCTCTTTTGGTTTTAATAATAACTCCCTCCTTTTGATCAATCCCCTTTATTTTTCAAAAATAACTAATTTGTTGATAGTCCTATCTTTGAAATCTTTGGAGACAATGATCATTTTTCTTAATCGAGAGTATTCTTAAGGAATCTCATTCCTTAAGATGTAATTAACTATAGGGGCTTACCTCCATAGGGAACTTAATGAACCCAATTTAAAATAAACTCTACTTTACTTTTCTATGTAAAGTAGGGGAAAGACATCCGGTACATTCAAAGGCACATTGTCCTTAGGAGTCATCATTAAGTGATTATGTTCATTATAGGATGGTGACTTCTATCTCTCGAGATAGTACATCATTCCTCAATATCGCACCTGATCACCCTAATGAGTACATCTGTGGATCTACGTGGTGTCCTAACATATATAACACATTTTATTTTGAAATTTCCAAGTTTGAGAAATAAAATACCACGATTTTCTAACGACTCTGCTTGGGAAGGTTCCTCTCTCCATTTTTGGTAAATGATTGTTGTCTTCAAATATTGATAGTGGATTTGTATTTTATATAAATCCAAGACTATCCTTCTTTCCATTGACACTTAGTTTATTTAATTGTTAAGCTAAGCTAGCCAACATCATTTAGGTTTTAGGACCTCACTCCGTGTATGTCTTAAAACCTCTATTGGGTTCCCTAATAGGTAAAAATAAAACTTAATAAAAATAGATTAATAAAAAAGACCTTGTTGAACCTCCATGGTAAGGTAAGGATCATTCTACAAATAAGAAAAATAAATCCTTCATAAAAATTTCACTTTCAAAAGAACTTTCCAAAAAGTTCAAAAATTGCACAAACAATTTCATAACTCAACCTCATCTAACAATCTTCAAGATTATTATATGCAGGATCACTTCAAAATTAACAAGTTAAGAATCATCTTTCAAAAAGCACAAATGAACATCCTTATTCAATATACCCAAATTTATTGAATGAATATTTCATTTCCAAATAAAATCAAAATCATCTTTCAAAAGCACCAATGAACATCCTCATTCAATATACTCAAATTTATTGAATGAAGATTTCATTTTGAAATAAAATCAAAATCATCTTTCAAAAAGCACATATTTGAAAATGAATATCCTCATTCAATATATCCAAATTTATTGAATGAAGACTTCATTTCTGAATAAAATCATGTCATAAAAATTGAAATTCCATTTTAATCTCACATATGTTGAAGTTGGAATTTCTATCATTTTAAAAAGTACAAATTTAAAAATAAGCCTTTTTCATTCAATATATCTAAGTATGTTGGATGGAGGTTTTATTTTCAAATAAAATTACACCATTTGAAATACCACTCAACACATCCCACATGTGCTAAGTTAGAATTTCCTTCTTTTCAAAAAGCAATAATCACACACAAAAATTTCATCTTTGAAAAATATAATATAATTGACTTCTATTTTACATGCCCAAATTTGTTAAATGGAAATCTACTTTGCAAAAATCATAAGAATCAAAATGCATTGGAATTCCATTTAACACACCTAGATTTGTCAAATGAGAGTTTCATTTTTCAAAAGAAAATTGAAAAAACAAATTGGATTCCATTTAACACACCATGCTTGTTAAACAGAAATCTCTTCTTTCAAAGAAGTAACACAAAATCAAAATCAAAAAAAAAAATCAAACACATTTGGATTCTTTATTTAGCATACCCAAATTTGTAAAGATCCTCTTCCAAAATCAGAAAAATTAAACACATTTGCATTCTTTATTTAGCACATCCAAATTTCTAAGCAGAGATTCTCTTTTCAAAATCACCAAAAAAAATCAAACACATTTGGATTCTTTATTTAGCACATCCAAATTTTCTAAGTAAAGATCCTCTTTTCAAAATCACAAAAATCAAACACATTTGGATTCTTTATTTAGCACATCCAAATTTGCTAAGTAAAGATCCTCTTTCAAAATCATAAAAATCAAACACATTTGGATTCTTTATTTAGCATACCCAAATTTGCTAAGTAAAGATCCTCTTTTCAAAATCACAAAAATTAAACACATTTGGATTTTTATTTAGCATACACAAATTTGCTAAGTAAAGATCCCATTTTTCAAAATCAAAACAAAACAAAAACATTTGGAATTTATTTAGCATATACAAATTTTCTAAGTAAAATTCCATTTCCAATTTCACACATGATTCACATCATGGAAAACAAGCAAAAGAAAAAAATTGTTTTCAAACAACTCATTTAGCATACCCAAATTTGTTAAATGAGGAATCCCAAACAAAATCAATTGACCCCTATTTTAACATACTCAAATTTGATAAATAAAGGGTCCCCAAACATAAAATCAAATTCAAATATAAACTAATGGAAGCATCAAAAATCTCTTCAAAATACTTGAACCTATTTTCAACATTCACAAATTTGTTGAAAATGCATTCTAAACTCAAATCCCTTCTCCAATTCATTCAAAATCTCTCTTCTAAATCCAAAGAACCCCACTTAACATATTCAAATTATTGAGTGTGGGTTCAAATTCTAAATCAAATTTAAAAATCAACAGAATATCAAAAATAGAAAAATCTGATTTGAGTTTGTTTCCAACAATTGCAGAGTTCTAATTCAACCTCAGTCAGCTTTCTCTCCAGTTCAGTTCAGTCCAAATGGATGCTCAAAAATATGTGTTTACTTTCCCCTTTGGGATGCATTTGGCCTTGGATCGGGCCAGCCTCCCATAGACTGATTTTGCTCATCTGATACACTTTGGCCAAGGATTCGAGCGGGCCAGGATCACTTGTGAGGAGGCAACCCTCACCACCATTAGTAGGAATGTGGTGACTGGGAAGAAGCCAATCATCCATGTGGAGATTCCATCAGATTCTAAATTTCCCTCGTTGAAGAGGAAGATGGTGGAGGTTCCCGCAATAGCCACAACTCGTGCGTGCCGAGTATTCCCTAATATGGGCTAGTACCCACTCATTGGCTTCCAAGGGAAGGCTACCCCGCTTTAGGATAGTCCCTACCTTTGAGATAGGGTGCCTGCTCCACCCAACAACAACTCATGTAATATGCAAGATCAAGAGGCATCATGTGCGCATAGCCAAAGATATGGAGGCAGTCTCTCAGGTTGCAGTAGAGGAGTCACCCAAGGGAGTTTCTCCTCTTATTACACAGAATAAGTACCATCCTCTTTTCGAACCTGATGGAGAGAAAGATGTTAGGAGGATTACAGTGTCACCTCCACTTACAGTTTACTATGAGGCACCTACCAGAGATAGAAGGAGGTCGTATGCTGACCTCAGGACAGTTCTGTGTCGAGTTGGTGGAGCTTACGAACGGTGAGAGTCTAGTGCCCAATTTGATTTACGATCGATTATTTCTCATAGTGTAGGCGAGCATATCCATTAGGAGAGGATCAGAGAGGATGGTGTATCAGTGCATGTTACTAGCAAAGAGAGGTGAAGGTACGATAGGCAATGATAGGAAATCAGCAGCATTCACCCTCGTAGATTACCTTGATCGACGTGCTACCCACACCGATCACACTGACATTATTCTATTGACTGGTACCACACATCACAAGAAGAGAGCTCCTGCACAAAGGTAGTCGGTGTTGTCTCTGCCACACCGTTCCACTCCACGTCATCCATCGCCAATACAGGTTTCATTTTCCATAGTTCCATCGAAAGCCATAAAGGTAGCATCAGGGAAAAGAAGGCCCCACTGGTAATCCACCTACGACCAAGAGATCACATTTCATCTACACCGCCGACTGAGGTGAGGTCGAGCTCTCCTACTCAACCTCCTACTTCAGTTGCGGTGAAGAGGGAGTGACGACCTCCCAGCATCGTAGTTGTGCCATCACTACCACCACCTCAACAGATCATGGGAATCGCAGCAACACAGGGAGAAGGAGATAGTTCCATTGCCCCCATGGTGATAGATCCTCCAGACACCCATGGCGGCTGATGAGCATGTATCCTCTAGTGAGCATAGCCCTTTGTTGACCTCATTTTTAGAATGAGCTCTCAACCTCTCCATCTTAGACATAGGACTCCTCTTAGTCTTTAAGAGTTCCTTAGTCTTAAGACACATCTAGTGATTATGTGGACACTCAACCTATCCCTAGAGACTTAGAAGAGTTAGTCAGGAATAAGTCATGCCTTAGGGGTGTTAGGAAAATTTGCCTACCCTATAGCTTGAACCACTTTCCTTGCTTCCTTCCTTCAAGTAAAACTCCAAATAAAATCAATAGCAAATTCAATTCAATCTTATTTGATTTTCCCAAAACTCACATCAATACCACATGATTGAAATCCATGATTGAAACCCCTGATTGAAATCCATGATTGAAATTCCAAATATTTCCTAAGTCCTTAATTCTCTCTTAAGGACTTAGCCTAGATCATGATCAAACCACTCCAAATTCATGAAATTTTCTCATAACTTATTTATATTCTCATTTATATAAAATGAAATACAAAATTAATCAAATCAAATCCATGATTGAAATTCCAAATTCCAAATATTTGCTAAGTCATTAATTTCCCCTCTTAAGGACTTAGCCTAAATCATGATCAAATCACAACAAACTCATGAAACTTTCTCATAACTCACTTATATTCTCATTTATATTCACATATATAAATGAAATATAAATTCAAATCAATCAAACCAAATTCAAAAATTCAAATCCAAACTCCAAATATTTTCTAAGTCACTTTGATTTTCTCTTAAGGACTTAGCCTAGATCATGTTCAAATCACTTCAAACTCATGAAATTTTCTAATAACCCATTTATATTTTCATTTAAATTCACATATATAAATGAAATATATATTCAAACAACCAAAACCAACTCCAAAAATCAAACTCAAATTCAATCAAAATCCAACCTAAGCCTTTCAAGCCAAAATCTTGAACTTAGCCAAATCAAATTCAAATCAAGTCAAACTCTTTATTTTCCTTCATGATTCAATCAATCCTTCAATCATGAATCCAAATATAAATACAAACTCTAATCACTTAACCAAAACTCAATTCAAAAATTAAGCCAAAATCCATTTCATGTTCACCCTTTGAACTTGAAATTGTCAAATGAATCAAAACTCATTTGACTTCAAACTACATGCAAATGGATTTATATTTCAATCTAAGTCCATATACAAGTTCAATAAAACTAGATAAAGCTTTGACCAAGCCATTTGACCCACTTATGCCCAAAGTGACCTAAAGTATCCTTATGAGACAAATTATGATCCTAACCAAATTGGATTGAATCAAACTCACCTAAGCCTCTCATCATGATCAACAATCATCATGAAATGATCAATCAATCAAATTAGGTCAAACCAAATCAAACCTAAGAGTTGACCAAGTCAAAAAATGAAACCCAACATAGCCAAAATCTACCATAGGCCAAATTGATTGAAACTAGATCTAAGTTAAGTTCATTCATGACCAATGTTTGAACTTGACCAAGTCAACATTTGAGCCTAACCTAGCCTGGCCACTTGACCCAAGTTGACCCAACATGACCTAAAAAGTCAAAATGTGTCAAAACTTGATCTAAGCCAAATTGATTGAAACCAATGAGTCAAGTTCATTCTAAATCACTTGTTGAACTTGACCAAAGCTTCAATTGACCAACTAGACCTAACCTAGCCCAATTGACCTTGAACCCAACTTGACATAAATGGGTCATATTGAGCCAAATTCAAAAGAAAGAAATGAAGAATGAAGATCCCCATAACATGAATTCCTTTTAATTATAATTATTCCTTTTGTAATCTAGGTTGTATAAGGGTAGAGCTTGGCTACCGACATTTTTTTTCGGGTTCGTGCGGTGGAGTCCAACCACGAAGGCCTCCTATTCTTTTAAGCTAAGTTTATAAATTGATTTATTTCCTTACTTTCTTCATTGATTGATGAATGTCCTGGATGCGATTAGGCTATTAGAGAAAAATAAAATTTCTATCCAATTAATCAACTCATAATTTAAATTAAATAACTCATAACCTCACCTAAAGTCTAGGACATAAATCAAGATAATAAAAAATTTAGCAACCCTTTTGCTGGATGTTGTATGTCTCACATCATGCATAAAACATATTACTTCACTCTTGCTAACGGAGGGCTTCCACATTCTCCAGAGAAAATGGCATGACCTTGGAGAGCCATGGAGGAAACACACCTTCTTTCTGATTTGGGCCTATAACCAATTTCTCATGCATTAGGCATATGAATCCTCTAGCCCGTGTCAAATAAATATCCAAAATTCAAAATAAAACTTAAAAAAATTTGCATTAGATTAAGTCATGAGTTCATGCCCTTCATGATCTAGTCTCTTAGGGAATGAGTTTAAGGACTTAGTCTCCTTTCTAAATAAACAATAGCTTAGCTATCTTGCAAAGCATGAGACTTTCCTACACGTATTTAAAATTATAGGAGGAGTTAGTTGGCGGCCACCCCTAGGCAGTTGTAAGTCCAACGATCGGGTGGTTTATTCTCTCTTGTGGAGATAAACCATATGCCCATTTTTATCTTAGATATAGGTTGTACCTTGGCTCTCGCCAAAGCTCCACAGATTCAGGATTCGAGGTTGTTATTTTTCCTTTACGGGCTACAAGCATAAATTCTCACCTCTTAGGAATTTCTATAACCTTGTATTATGGAATTATAAGCCCTAGATTTCTTATAAAAATTTAACTCAAACATATAATCCTCTTTAAATTTCAAAAATATAAAGCCCAACTATAAGATAGTTTTGGATGCTCACTAGGTATCCTAGTATCATGAGCATCCCCTACTCATGTCCCTTTGGTTTCAATACTAACTCCCTTCTTTTGATCAAGCTCACTTGATTTTTCAAAAATAACCAATTGATTGATAGTCCTATCTTTGAAATCTTTGGAGACAACAATCATTTACCTTAATCGAGAATATTCTTAAGGATCCTTGATATGTAATCAACTATCGAAGCTTGCCTCCATAGGGAACTTAACATACCCAATTTAAAATAAACCCTGCTTTACATTTTCATGTAAAGTAGGGGAAAGATCTCTGGTACATTGGAAGACCCATTATCCTTATGAGTCCTTATTAGATGATTACGTCCACTGTAAGATGGTGACTTCTATCTCTAGATAGTACATCATTCCTCAATGTCGCACTCGATCACCCTAATGAGTACATCTACAGATCTACGTGGTGTCCCAACAATATATTACTACACATATTTTTATTTTTTAAATTTCTAAGGGTTTGAGAAATAAACACCATAGGTATGTTTAGTTAATCTTTGTTTTGCAGGTTTAGTTAGATTTATCTTTTCCTTTTTGATGTAAATTTTGTAATTGAAACTTGAAATAAATGTTATGGGGGGGGATTAAGGTGAATATTAATTATAAGACCATATCTTATATACCATGCGAAGCCTTGGAGCAAACTACATCGCAAGTCAAAATCAAAAAGAAGAAAGAAGTGGAGAAAGAAAGAAATGAAGGAAAGAAGAACTGAAAAAATGAAGAATGAAGAATGAAGACGCCCATAACATGAATTCCTTTTAGTTGTAATCATTCATTTGTAATCTGGGTTGTATAAGGGTAGAGCTCGGCTACCCATTCTTCTTTTCAGGTTTATGCGATGGAGCCCGACCACATCAGTCTATTATTCTTTTGCACTAATTTTATAAATTGATTGATATTTTATTTATGATTATGCAGTTAGGATGACATGATCTTTCTAGTTTCTTCATTGTTTAACGAATGACCTAGATGCGATTAGGCTCTTAGGAAAAAATAAATTATCTATCCAATTAATCAACTCAAAATTAAATTAAATAACTCATAACTTCACCTAAAGCTTAGGACATAAATCAAGATAAAAAAAAGGGTTAGCAACCCCTTAGCTGGATATTGTAAGTCTCACATCATGCATAAAATTATGTTGTTTCACTCTTGCTAATGGAGGGCTTCCACCTTTGCTAGAGAAAATGGCTTGACCTTTGAGAGCCATGGTGGAAATACACCTCCTTCTTTTTAATTTTGGCCTATAACAAATTTATCATGCATTAGGCATATGAAAACCCATAGCCTGTGTAAAATAAAAATATCCAAAAATCAAAAATAAAATTTTATAAAATTTGCATTAGATTTAGGTCATTATTCATGCCCTTCATGATCTAGTCTCTTAGGGAGTGTGTTTAATGACTTAGTCTCCTTTCTAAATAAAAAATATCTTAGCAATCTTGCAAAGCATAAGACTTTCCTACATGTATTTAAAATTATATGAGGAGTTAGTTGGCGACCACCCCTAGGCGGTTGTAAGTCCAACAATCGGGTGGTTTATTCTCTCTTATGGAGATAAACCATATACCCATTTTCACCTTAGATTTAGGTCATGCCTTGGCCCTCGCTAAAGCTCCTTAGATTTATGATCTGAGATTGATGTTTCCCTTGCTACAAGAAAAATCCTCACCTCTTAGGCATTTCCATGATCTCGTGTTATGGAATTGTAAGCCCTAGATTTCTAATAAAAATTCAACTCAAACATATAATTTCTCTCAAATTTCAAACATATAAAGCCCAACCATAAGATAGTTTGGGATGTTCACTAAGTTTTCAAGTATCATGAACATCCCCTACTCATCTCTCTTTGGTTTCAAAAATAACTCCCTCCTTTTGATCAACCGCACTTGATTTTTCAAAAATAACCAATTTGTTTATAGTCTTATCTTTAAAATTTTTGGAGACAATGATCATTTATCTTAATCGAGAGTATTCTTAAGGAATCTCATTCCTTAGGATGTAATTAACTATGGAGTCTTGCCTCCATAGGAAACTTAACGAACTCAGTTTAAAATAAACCCTAATTTACTTTTTCATGTAAAGTAGAGGAAAGATCTTTCTACATTCGAAGACCCATTATCCTTATGAGTCCTTATTAGGTGATTAGGTACATTGTAGGATGGTGACTTCTATCTCTCAAGATAGAACATCATTCCTCAATGTCACACCCAATCACCCTAATGAGTACATCTGCGGATCTACATGGTGTCCTAACAAACATTTTTCATTCAATAGAAAATAAAACACCGCAGCACCTGCCATGCTGCCGCCCACCGGAACTCTTTGTTAAATGGAGCTCAAAATATTTTGTTTGAACTTTAGATGAGATCTTGGGTAGACCTTTAGGTGTTTAAATTAAGGAAATAAAGGAAATTATATAATAGGTGTGGGGAGTTAAAAATAACTTATCATAACCATTATGAGCCATTGCATATGTATTTCTTTCATTTTTTAAGGTTGCTACATAATATTATGTTGGCTCATAATTATTTGAGTAATTATGTTAAGGTAACATAGGTAAGGGTAATTAATTGATTTAATTAAGAATACATACCCATATTTGTTAAATGAGAATTCAAACCCCAAAATCAAAACAAAACAATATATCAATTTAGGTATGCCAAATAGAGTTCAAATATATGTTTGATGTTTGTTGTTTGATATTATTTTGGAAGTGAGACTCACACTTAACAAATTTAGGTATGTTAAATGGAGCTTGCTTGTATGTTTGGATATATTGTTTTGTTTTGATTTTGGGGTTTGAATTCTCATTTAACAAATATGGGTATGTATTCTTAATTAAATCAATTAATTACTTACCTTATTTTAACATAATTACTCAAATAATTATGAGCCAACATAATATGCACATACATTGGAAATTAAAGTAGCAATGACCTTAAAAAATGAAAGAGGCCTAATGCAATTGGCTCATAATTAATGGTTAATTAAGTTATGGAACTTGATTAAGTACTTTTATAACTCCCCCACACATATGGGCTAATTATAATTTCCTTTGGATTTCCTTAGGTTGTTAAACACCTAAAGGTCTACCCAAGATCTCATCAATTAAGTTACGGTATGATTATGATTTCAATTTAATTAATTAAGTAATTTAATTAATTAATTATGCCCTAATTAATTTGATTAATGAAATAAATTTAGGGAAACAAATTGGGGAGGAGGCCTCAATTCCATTCCCATAGGTTCATTCATTATTGGATAGTGATTAACCACTTAATTGACATTCTACTGCTCATGTGATTAATGACAATTAACTTAAGAGGGATAATTAAAGCTTTAATTAGTCAATTTTCCCAATTAAGCAATTATGAGAGGTAGAGGTCATCCCATTAAATTAACCCACAAAGTTTGAGATTAATTCCTTTAGTAATTAAAGAGTAATTAAACTAACTAATTTCTAAATTAAACTTTAATTAAGCTCTAATTACCATTCAAATTAATTAAGAATATTTTAATAAATTCTCTTCTAAAATACCTTTAAAATGAATATTTATTTATATTTTTATGATTTTCTATAATTAGTTATGATTTTAGGCAGTTTTAGCCATTAAAATATATTAATTAATCCTAATTAACCTCTTAATCCCGCCATCGCCACGTAGCGCACTAACACAGTGTGATTTCCATGCGGTGCCGTGGGATTGGCTATTTAACTTATCACCATCAATGCTAAGTCAGTTGGCGACAGGATGTGCTTTCTCGTACGCCAGTTGATTCAAGATCGGACGACCATGATTAATCCTATGATGTTAAAGGATTAAAATGGATAATTCTATCAGATTTAATCACGACCGCCCATTCCAATCATGCGATATGGATGGTGCATGATTCTTCCATTATTAATTGATGGAAGATGGACATTGTTCCTTTCGATCGACTGAAGCTCACCTTCGATCAATCTCAAATCTATCCCACACCTTTGCAAAAGGATCCAAAGGGATATAACGGCCAAGATCTTGCGAGATGTAAGTTTTCTTTAGAAAGTTCCAACTCATTTTTACTCTAAGCTTAGTTTCAGTGGCATACCTCATTGGAGCTCATGATCAGTGTCAAATCTGATTGAGGAAGCTTCGTCTAGTAAAGACAAGATGTTATTGTTAAGCACAAGCTCCAATTTGAAGTGGATAGCTTAGAAGGTCAACTCACGAGGCGTAGGTGGTCAGTGTTGATCGAAGTCCACCCTCCGGACATCAGGAAGCTCAAGAGGATTCAATGACCCCAATGAAGAAAGAATTGAATGTAGAATCAGGGATGTCATCTGAGGGAAAAAAAAAATGCAATATCAAGAAAATAAGTGTTCAAGTCATCCACTGGGGGATGAGAGGTTATGAAATCTATTGGGGGATTAAAATTTGGAATCCACCGGGGATAAAAGATGTGAATCTTCTACTAAGGGAGCAAGTTCGAGTTGGATTGAATTGACTCCACTAAGGAGATTGGAAATATTTGCATCTCATTGAGGAAAAGATGATTGATTTAATTTGTTTGATTTTATTCCATTGGGCGAGGTTGGTTGATTTTGTTTTAGATTTTAAAATTTTGGATTTTGGATGGTTGCGATGGATCGCACTGAGTAGGGGCCATGTTGGCCTTGGCCAATTTTAGATTTACCAATCTAAGGGGGTAGTCTACCAACCACATGGCAAGGCTATCCAACCAAAGGGGTTTTTTTTTGCTGTGCGGTGGTTGTACTAGGAAGAAAACATTGTAGACTTATATCTTCCAAAGTAGGGATCAGTTGCTGGGGTGATCTGTTGGCGAAGCAATGGATTAAACCCAATCTTAGGCTGACTACTAAGTGAATGTCATTGGGGGACTTAAATCAGCTCAAAAATAGTCAAAATTAATTCTATATTTTTAATTATATTTGATGGATCCCATCCACGATGGATCACCGAGTATGGTGCCTTAACTTACTTCAAATTTGCCGATCCAAAGGGAGTAGTTTCCCGACCGAGGGGAGAACTATCCAACCAAAGGGGTGCCTTTTAGTTTGCAGTGGTCAATTCATCGAAGAAAGCATAGTGACTCACATCTTTCCTGAATAAAAGATCGACATTAGAAAGTAGCATGTCAACCATGCGGCCGCCAAGCCATGACAATCATGCTAGAAAGAATGTGTAGACTTACATCTTCCAAAGTGGAACATTTGCAACCTGTTTATGGAAAAATAGATTGAACCCGACCTAAGGGAGACTAGAGAGAGAGTGCTGACCCGGGGACTTATCTCAATTCAAGTGTAGTAAATAGGGAGTTTTACTGACACTGCCCTAAAGATAGGATACCTGTGTGGGAAAGAGGCTACTGGGGGCTTGAATTTCTAATCCATAAGTGAATAAATTTGTTTGTTTGTTTATCGTGGACCCTGTTGTCTTGCGAGGGATCATACTGAGAAGGAGCTTATATCAGTCTAGACCTATCTCAGATTTACTAGTTCAAGGGAGAATATGTGCATCCGCTAAATAATTTCGTAACCACAGGGGTGACTACTAGGAAAGGGGGACTGTCTAATCCAAAAGTAACCCGGGTAGTGTCCAAATGGGGTCGCAAAGGACGTAATCCAACTAGAGTGCATGTAGGGGAGGGGCCACTAAGAGCTTTAACCAAAACCCTAAAGAAGATAATATCTATAGGTATTCGGTGGCCAACTCAAGGAGAAAGTGCGGGGACTCACATCTGCCAAGAGTGGTGTATCCACTAGGTGAGTCACTGTCAGCATAGCGGACATCAACCAACCTAAAGTACTTGTTAGTTTACAATAATCATCCTGGAAAGAAAGCATCGGGGCTCACATCCTCTTACAACGAAACTACTGAGGGAATGCCACTAAGGGACTTACATCAACACAAAAGAAATTGAGAGGAAAGGAGCCACTAGGGGACTTTTCTTAAGCCTCAAATATACTCGACCTAGTCAGTGTATGATGGCTAGTCCAAGAAGAAAGCGTGTAGGCTTACATTCTCTTTAATAAAATCACCATGAGGTAGCATACTCATTGTGTAGTAGACCTACCAAACTAACAAGGTGCTCATTGGTTTGTAATAGTCAAGTCAAGAAGAAAGCGTGGGGACTCACATCCACCAGACAAATGACCACTGGGGTGACATATTAATAAGGTAGCATGTCAGCCCGACCTAGAGCAGTTAATGAGTGAGTGACACAGGGGGCTTACTCCCACATCAAAATTTCTCTAGATAAAAGATATATTTTTGTGTTAATATTTGTGTTTCAATAAGACAAATGCCACTTGGGTTCTCTTACTCCTATCCTAAAATATGATTAAAAGTTGATTAAATGGAGCCATGAATGACAGTTGTGATCCTACTAAGAAAGGATGCTGCTTGGGTTATCTTACACTTAAGTTAGTCATGCTAGTCAAAATAGGATGCCTCTTGGGTTCTCTCACACTTATTCTAGTAGTAATGGGGAATCATGTTTAATTTATGTTCGTGTTATGAAAAGGGATAGGAAGCCTCTTGGGTTCTCTTACACCAATCTTAAACACGTAATAATGAATTCATAAACAAGCAAATGACGCTTCGAATGAAGAGAATATTTTGATGAATTGGAATATAATTTTTGATGATAATTATTTCCAAACATGATTTTATGGGTAATATTTCTTCAAATATAGCCAATTAATTGGAAGCATCGGGTGTCCCTTTTATAATTAATAAGTTGATAAGATCCTTTTTTTGTAGGCCTTCTCTGTGACAAAAGGGTCTTCCCAAGTGGGTTCAAACTTGCCTCCTATCTTTCGGTGAGCAAGAATTGGTCTCCTTAAAACTAAAACAAGCCCTCCTATTTGAAAAGTTCTAGGGTGGACCAGCTTGTTGTGAACTTGAATCATCTTGGCTTTGTATAACTCAAGGTTTTGGCATGCTTGTAAGTGTCTCTCTTTCAAGCCTTTGAGCTATTCTAATCGCAACTTGGCATTATGCTCTGTAGTGATTTTACTACTCATTGCTATCCTTAGTGTTTGGAGTTCCACTTCTAAGGGTAGAACGACTTTGGACCCATACACTAAGAAGAACGGGGTAGATTGAGTTGCAAGATGTGGTATGCAGATGCCCATAAAGCTTCAACCACCGCTCACGCCGCTTGTTATCATCGAAAGTGTCTTCGATCCGGATGAGAGTTTTATTGAATGCCTCTACTAGGCAATTCGCCCTGAGATAGTAGATGGTGGAATATCTACAATCTATAATATATCTTCTGGCGAAGCTGTTGATCTTGGTACTTTTGAATGGTAGTACCATTATCAAATATAATTTATCAAGGCACCTCGAACTATATATGATATGGTTTCTAAAAAGTTGGAGCACATGTTGAGCTGTGAACTCTCTAAGTGGGATTGCCTCTACCTACTTGGAAAAGTAGTTGGTGGCAGTTAGGATGAATCGATGACTCTTGGAAGAAGGAGTATGGTTGATGTAGGACCACACCGTGTACATGACATTGGTGACATCTCCTAGCTATGTTCATGTAGTCTATGATCATTGAAGGCCAATAGTATCCTAGTCTCTTGATCTTTACTTTCATCTTTGGACCAGATTGATGTGCTCCATATAGACCTAAATGTACCTCGGTCATGATCTTACGAGCTTCATGTTTGTCTAAACAGTATAACCACATTTTATCAAAAGACTGTCAGTACAAGGTGCCATCCACGAGAGCATAAGAGAGAGCTCTCTGCTTCATCTGATGGGCTTGTGATTTCTCTTGAGGTAGTTTTCCTATGTTCAACTAATCTATGAATGGTTACCTCCAATCCAGCTCCTCATCTTTATTGACAACGACAACATCCCATTCAAGAGAAAGTCTCTCGACGAGTTTCACATCAATAAGGGATATGACTTGTCTATTTTGGACCCTTATTGAAATAGAATTATTTTCTAGACATGCCAATTCCTTGGCAAGTTTAGCCAAAGCATCTGCTACTGGGTTCTCTCCTTGAGGAACCTTGTAGATTGTGACCTCGGATTTGGGCCAATAGCTTCATGGTGTACTCATGGTAGTGATGAAGCTTAGGCTTTAGAACTTTATAGGATCCAACAATCAGGTTGATGACCAGTTGAGAATCCCTAAAAATGTTGATGCTTTGGACGCACACTATAATAGCTAACTCTAGACCAACTATCAAAGCCTCATACTCTGCTTCATTCTTGGTGCATAGATTAGAGAGATAGTATGAGAATCTCATCACATCATAGTCTGGAGATAAAATAACTATTCCAACCCCTGCCTTTCCTGGAAGAGTTGATCGTGATTCTTCTCCTTTGTGAAAGGAAGCCACACCATCAAAATACATCTCCCAATGGTGATTGTCAACCTCCCCTAAGTTCATGATTTGTTCATCAAGGAGATTATTACTAAGCGGGGAATCAGCAAGAAGTGGGTATACTGCTAAGAAATCTGCTAGTGCCAATCCTTTTAACGCATGGTGGGGTACAAATGTAATATCAAATTACAAGAGAATCATGGACCAACATGCCAACTGTCCAAATAACGTTGACCGTGCCATGAGATACTCTAATGGATTGATTCTTGAAATCAAGTTTACCTTATGAGAAAGCATAGAGTGTCATAGTTTTTAGGATGTGAAGATGAGAGCTAGGCAATATTTCTCAATAGGTGGATAGTTTGCTTTAACAAGGATCAGATGATGGTTGAGGTAGTAGAGTGCATTCTCCTTCCCCTCATCATTAGTTTGGGCCAACAAAGCGCCAAGTTAGTCATCCAATGCAGCAGTGTAGAGGAAAAGTGGTTTGCCTAAGATAGGGGCTGCTAGAATTGGCGGCTTCACCAAATACTGTTTGATATCTTCAAAAGCATGCTAGTACTTATCATCCCACTTGAACTTAGTGTCCTTTTTGATAAGTGCTGAAAATGGCTTGCATCTTCCCGATAGATTGGAGATAAAGCATCTTAGATATGCCAACCACCCTTGGAATGATCTGAGTTGAGTTAAACTTTTAGGGGGTGGCATTTCTAAGATGACTTTGATCTTTTTTGGGTCTATCTCTATTCCCTGGTATCAAACAACAAACCCAAGGAACTTTCGTGAAGCTGCTCTGAATGCACACTTCAAGGGGTTCATCTTGAGATTAAATTATCTTAACCGTTAGAAACCTACTCTCAAATCGAAGAGATGATCTTCCTTTTCTTTTCTTTTGACTACTAGATCATCAACATTGCATTCAACTTGATGATGAATGAGTTCGTTGAAGATCTGAGTCATGGCCCACTGGTATGTAGCACCGACATTTTTAAGGCCGAAAGGCATGACCTTATAACAAAAATTAGTGTTTCTTTCATCCTCGGGGGCCATCTTGATTTGGTTGTAGCTAGATGACCCATCCATAAAGGAGACTACTACATGAGATGAGGCGATGCCCACCATTAATTTTGGTATAGGAAGTGGAAATTCATCTTTAGGACATGCCTTATTTAAGTCTCTAAATTCAACGTATATATGAATTTGGCCATTCTTTTTCTTAAATGGCATGACACTGGCTAACTAGGTAGGATATTTTTCTTCTCTGATGTTACCATCATCGATCAATTTCTTGACTTCAGAAATGACCTATTATTCGATTTTAAATCGCATGCGTCTAGGAGCTTGCTTGATAGGGTTAGCATTATGGTCTATTGCTAGTTTGTGGACTACTACGTCAGAAGATAATCTGGGCATCTCTTCATAGCTGTATGCAAAATAGTCCTTAAACTCAGTTAATAACCTAACTAAGTCATTGGTTTCTTCTTCATTCAACAGAAAACAAATGTGAGTGGGGAGTGGATTTTCTTCTGTCCTAAGGTTCATTTCATTGAGTTTGTCGATAGTTGAATGGATTTCTTCTTCAAATTATGGAGGTGCATCTTTGATTTGAAAATCCTTAGGATCATCTGAAGTTTCTAAACATGCAATCTCATAAGAGTTAGTGTGGTTTGAAAAGAACCTATCAAACTCAAGATGATTGGTGACAACTAAGAAGTAACCATCATCATCGATTGTACCCATTGAACTGAATCCTAGTCCTTATCTTGATTATGCATCCCTACTTTTATTATTCCACAGCTTCTCAAAATTCTCTGACCCGTGCCTAGACCATGTATAAGAAATCAAAACTTTCTTTGCAAGATTTTTAACACAAGGCGAGTACGAATCAAAAGGTAATTTCATTAAATCTTTATATAAATTATTCTCAAGTTTTACATCAGCTTCTGAACTTGAGGATGATAATCCTAATAGGAATCTCTTTGGCTTGACATTCATGGAAGACCTAGGGGCTTCTTTAACTACTAAACCTTCAATATTTTGAGTAGAAAGTGAGGTTAGAGATAAAGTTCCCAACTGCTGCCTAATAGTTTTACATAAACTAATTCAAATACATTTGTGCTTTGCTTGGAGGCCTGATCTTCATCACTATCTTGCTTGAGTGTCATCTCCAATGAAACCCGCAAGAGGGGTTAGTGTGCTAATCACATGAGACTCATCCTCCGAGTTAGATTCTAAGTTTATGTGAATATCAGGGTACTCCTGTGAAGTAGAACATGGCCCCTATTGGCTGACTGCCAACCAAGGGGTCTTCCACCTTTGGAACTACCTCTGTATCTACCTCTACTTTTGCTTGGTGGAGGTTGAGTCATCTTATATATGTGGTGGAACAAGCTGGAAAGTAACATGCGAGTCTACTTCTTCCTTAGTGTCACTTTCTCGCTCATTTGTACTTTCTTTCTTTTTTTCTTTTTCTTTTTCTTCTTTTCCTTTTTCTTTTGTGTTTGAATTTTGGCCAAATTTGCGAGAAAGGGTGTTTTGATTTTGAGGAAGATAATAGGTCACTTCCTCATACATCTCGACATCTCTAACTGAAAATGGTTTTTCATCTCCTTTGACACAGTATTCGATTCCTCTCTTCAAAACTTGATGCACTGATGAAGGGAGGATGGAATCATCTTGTTCTAGTGTATGCAAGGCCTACCGAGCAAAGTAGTGAATGATGTATTCAAATAAATTATATTGAACTTGGCTTCAGTCTTCCAGTCACCTATTTCCAAAGGTAACACTGTGGAGTCTAAAGCCCTCTCATCTTGTTCATTGAATCCTCTCAATATCATCTGATCTCCTTAGAGCTTAGAGATGTCGCTCCTTAAGTAGGCAAGGGGTTTCAAGCTCATAATGTTCACCGATGCACCTATATCAACTAAAACCCTAGAAAATCTAAATCACGATATTCACTGTAATGTAGAGCGACGGTTGTGCTCCATGTCCCCCAGAAGAAGGTCTTCATCGATGAATGTGACTCTCTGGGCTTCTCTTGAATAATGTGTCTCCTCTCCAATAGCGATTAGCTGAGCTAAGCATATCTCTAGATCAAGAAGAGCTTTGATTAATGATTCCCTCATCTCTTTGGATAAAATAAGGGCATCATATATTCTTAGTTTACCTGGAAACTTTCTTAGGTGAGTGAGGACATTGTAATCAACTCTGGGATAATCCTCCATAAGCATATCCATGGGTGGAGCATCCTGGGGAGGGGCATCTTGCTTGTTATTAAGACCAATGACTTGTTTTCCTTATCTTGAGGTGTTGTGCTAAGAGGTAGAAGCTTGACATTGCGGAGGTTAACTTTGGTGATCTCTTGTGACAGATTAGTGAAAGATTCTACCTGCTCATCAGGCATACCTACAGCTTCTCCTATAGGACACTCAGAAGCAGATGATTCCAAGTCCATCTCAAGAGATGAACCCATAGTATTCAAAAAGGAAAATCCATTTCCAAATCAAAAAGATAATCATTTGAAATAATTTTTTAGAGGTTTGGGATAAGGAGATATCTCAATCTTCTTTTATTTTAAGAGGATCACATATATCCCCAAGGATTACCCTAATAGAACTGGATGGTTGTTCCACTAGATATTCATTAGGGATAACTATAGCACCTAACTTGTAGCTATGCTCAAGCCAGTCCTTAAATGTAAAGCAATCATCCAAAGTATGGCCTAGCATGCGGTGGTAAGGGCAAAAGTTACGATCATTACTCCTGCCCACTTCCTCTGGCTTTCTAGGCATGGTGGTGGAAGCGACAGCTATAGAGCTCAAGTTCTCTCATACTGATCTCTGGTCGGTTGCTTCCCCTTATCCAATACTGCTACTGCCCATGGCTTCTTTTCAATGGCTTTCTACGACTTTAGCTTTGATGATTGATCTTGAAAAGGCAACTATTTGGCCTCTCCTTGTAGACTAGCCATCTTGTTGATTAGCTTCTCAAATGTTTTGATGGTGAAGCCTTTTGTTGACCTCAATGTCTACTACATAAGTTGAGTTGAGCTCAAAAGCCAAATTCGATAGGTTTCAGATACAACGACACATAAATCAAAGCTAAAATGCACTCGACACCACCAAAACTAGTCAAATGATCTCCAATCAATGAATGGACTTTGCCATCACATTCAAAACATCAAAATTGATCATATAATATATATATTGCACAATTTGATGGCCAACTAATCAAGAAGGAGGGTTGCCGATGCTCTGACATGCAAATTAAGATCAAAAAGCTACGACATTGCCCAAATAACTTTGTTCATGAAATTGATCTCTCAATTAGCATCAAAATGTAAAAACCTTTCAAATGAGACTATTTGCGCTCAATTTGGATGATATGTTTGAATATTGAGCTATCACAAGTGATAATGCACAATTTTGAGCAGAAATTGACCCAATTCGATGCCGACTAGAACCAAACGGTCTCCGATCCCAAAACTACCTTTGTCGTTGCATCTTAAATTTCAAAATTATTTAGGATAGATATCCAATTTAATTAAAATTATCATGCTTAAAATTTTGTCAAAATTAACATGCATTTTGAGATAATCCATTTGATTATCTTCTAATTGCACCTAATCAACACCTTGGAACTCACAGCCACCCATTCCCATGCTGCCACCTCCCAATGCAATCAATATCAAGCTTCCATCTATGCCTTCCCATACTCCATCATGTGATTTAAAAAAATAATAATATATACTGTAGTCGCCGCTCATTTGGGCCAATTAGAAAGTGAGCCAGAGTTCTAATAGCCATTTCTCTCATCTGTCTCTGTCTCTGAGCTGAACTTCTCAAGACCACCTCTTCTCTCTCAGCTTCTATTCATGCAAAACAAAAACTGAAGCATTGGTTGGTCTTTTGTCTAAAGAGAATGTAACTCACTTCTTCCTTCCACCTCTCGCCACTGAAGCTCCCCGCTCTGACGTTCCTCTACGCATGAAGCCATGCACCGTTGTCATCTTTTGAGCTGATTATGTCCATGCACTGGAGCTACTTCTAGGCTCCTCTACCTCAACTCCACTATCATTGCCTCCTTCGAAAACATCTCACTCCACTCAGGCTTTGCCGTTGATGAAGCCTTCCGTGGAGCTGGAGCTAAGCCAAGTTTAGAAATTTGGTACATTAAAAATCTCAAGCCAGTCATGATTCATAAATCCTCCCACATAAAGTTCTTATCTGGAAGTGTATATATATTCTTGAATATGACTATGCTTAAAGGTGGAAATTATCAGCATGATATACATTACTGGGTGGGGAAGGATGCTGAAGAGGATGACTCCGCTATGGCATCAGATAAAGCCCTTGAGCTAGATGCAGCATTAGGATCTCATGCTGTGCACTATAAGGAGGTTCAAGGAAATGAAATGCATAAGTTTTTGTCCTACTTTAAACCCTGCATCATATCCATTGAAGGGGCTATCACTTCAGAGTTACAATGTGATGGCAATGGAGCATACCACATTATTACAAGGGGATCATGCTATCCATGTTAAAGAAGTCCCCTTTTCTCAGTCCTCCTTGAACCATCATGAAGTATTTATACTAGACAAAGAATAAAAAAATTGAGTTCCCAACCAAAGAATTAGTGTATCCCAGTCTATGTGTGAAGCTGTTAGGCAGTAGTTAGGAACCTTATCTCTAACCCCACTTTCCTCAGAAATAGTTGAGAGTTTGGTATTTAAGGAAGCCTCTAGATCTTCCATAGATGTGATGGTGGTACTTTTGGGAGCATCATCCTCAAGTTAGGAAGCCGATGTAGAACTTAAGGATGATTCATATAAATATTTAATACAATAGTCGTTTGATTGGTATTTTCCTTGTGTTCTTAATCTAGTACAGAAGTAATTAATCCTACATACTTGGTCTAATCCTACATACTTGGTCTAAACATTGGTCAGAGTACTTCAAAAGGTAATGGGACAACAGATGCAAATATTCAAAATCAAGACTGAGATTAGGGTTTGGCATAGTGGGTCCTGTGGATGATGACGACTACTACTTAGTCATTACCAATCATTTGGAGTCTGATAGATTCTTTCAAATCACACTAACTCTTATGAGGAGGTGTGTTTAGAAACTTTAGATGGTCCAAATGATCTTCAAGTCAAAGATGCAATGCCAGAGTTTGATGAAAAGATAAGGTCAACCATTGATGAGCTCAGAGAAGTCAACTTAAGAACTGAAGAAAATCCACGTCCGACATACATTAGCTCTTTATTGAACCAAGAAGAAACCAATGATTTAATTAGGTTGTTGGATAAATTTAAGGACTACTTCACATGGAGTTATAAAGAAATGTCCAGTTTATCTCTTGATGTGGCAGTCCACAAACTAGCAATAAAACTTAATGCTAACCCTATTAAGCAAGCTCTTAGATGCATGAGATTAGACGATTAGACATTAAACAATAGGTCATTTCTGAGATAAAGAAATTGATCAATGCTGGTTTTATTAGAAAAGAAAAAGATCCTACCTAGTTGGCTAGTGTCGTTCTAGTTAAGAAGAAGAATGACCAAATTTGAATATGCGCCAATTTTAGGGACTTAAATAAAGCTTATTTAAAAGACAAATTTCAATACCAATCCTGGAGCTGATGGTGGACATCGACTCATCCCATGCAATTTTCTCTTTCATGGATGGTTTATCAGGTTATAACCAAATAAAGATGGCTCCTGAAGATAAGAAAAATACTGCCTTTCAAACCTTGATCAAAATTTATTGATATAAGGTCATGCTTTTTGGTATTAAAATATCGGTGCTACCTATTAGCAGGCCATGACTCGAATCTTTGATGAACTCATTCATCATCAAGTCGAGTGCTATGTCGATGATCTCGTAGTCAAAAGTAAAAAAAGACCATCTCTTTAGACTTGAAGTAGTTTTTGAATGGTTAAGGAAATTTAACCTCAAAATGAACCCCCTTAAGTATGCATTTGGAGAAGATTTAAAAAATTTCTTAAGTTTTTTGTCCAATACCGGGAATTGAGATCAACCTTGAGAAGATCAAAGCTATCATAGAAATGCAACCTCCTAAAAGTCTAACTTAACTCAGATCATTCTAGGGTGATTGGCGTATCTAAGATGCTTCATATCCAACTTATCAGGGAGATGCCAACCAAATTTGGTACTTGTCAAAAGGATGTCAAGTTCAAGTGAGATGACAAGTGTCAGCATTCCTTTGAAGACATCAAGCAGTACCTGATTAAGCCACCAATTCTAGCAGCCCCTATCTCGGGAAAGCCGCTCATTCTCTATACTACTACATTAGATGACTCTCTTGGTGCTTTGTTGGCCCAAGACAATGACAAAGGGACGGAGAGCACTCTTTATTATCTCAACCGTCGTCTAATCTCTGCTGAAGCCAATTATCCGCCCATTGAGTAACATTTCCTAGCTTTAATCTTTGCATCCCAAAAGCTATGACATTACATGCTTTCTTATAAGGTGAACTTGATCTCTAGGATCAACCCACTATAATATCTCATGACTCGCCAACGCCATTTGGATAGTTGGCATGTTGGTCCATGATTTTGTCATAATTTGACATTACTTTAGTACCCCTCCATGCAGTAAAAGGACAAGCACTAGCAGATTTCTTAGCAGCACATCCATTTCTGGACTCTCTACTTAGTGATGACCTCCCTGATAAATAAATCATGAACTTAGGGGACACTAGCATTCACTGCTTGGAGATGTACTTTGATGGTGCGGCTTTCTCTCAAAGAGGAGAAGAACCACAATCTACTATCCTAGGAAAGGCAGGGGCAGGAATAGTCTTCTAACTCTAAACTGTGATATGATGAGATTCTCATACCATCCCTCCAATCCTTGCACCAACAATGAAGCTGAGTATGAGGCTTTGATTGCTATTCTAGATTAGCAGTTATGCTAAGCATCCAGAATATCAACATCTTTAGAGATTCTCAATTAGTCATCAATCAAATCATTAGGTCCTATAAGGTTCTAAAGCCTAAGCTCTCACTACCATAAGTACACTATGGAGTTATTGGCCCAAATCCCAAAGGTTATCATTTATAAGATTTCTCAAGGAGAAAATGTCATAGCAGATGCTTTAGCCAGACTTGCCAAGGAGTTGGCATGTATGAAAGATGAGTCCTTATCAATAAGGGTCCAAAATAGATAAGTATTATCCTTTATTTATACTAACTCATCAACAAACACTCTCTTAAAGTGGAGGTTGTTGTTGCCAAAAAGGATGATGAGTCAGATTGGAGGCAACTATTCATGGATTACATAAATAGAGGTAAACTACCTCATGGATGACACCTCGTATCGGCGGTCCTTCGATCATATGTGGTTAAGTTATTTAGACAAACATGAAGCCCATAAGATCATGACCAAGGTACACTCAGGTCTATGCAGAGCTCATCAATCTAGTCCGATGATGAAAGCTAAGATCAAGAGACTAGCATACTACTGGCTGTCAATAATTACAGATTACATGAATATAGCTAAGAGATGCCACCAATGTCAGGTACACAGTATGGATCTACATCAATCACCCAACATTCTACATCTGACATTGTCCTCATGGTCATTTGAGTGTTGAGATACTGACATAGTGGGTTCTATTGATCCTCCTTCTTCCAAGGGTGATAGGCTCATTCTAGATGCTACAGACTACTTTTCCAAGTGGGCAGAGAAGATTCTACTTAGAGAGGCCACAACTTAGCATGTGCTATTTTTTAGGAACCATATCATATATAGGTTCAGAGTGCCTCGATGAATTATATCTAATAATGGTACTGCATTTAGGAGCACCAAGATCAACAACTTTTCCTAGACATAGAATAAATTGGATATATTCTACCATCTACTACCCGAGGGCAAATGGCTTGGCAGAAGGCTTCAATAAAACTCTCATCCATATATTAAAGAAGACACTCGATGACAACAAAAGATAGTGGCATGAGCAATTAGTTGAAGCTTTGTGGGCATACCACACCACATATAGAACTCCAACTCAGTTTACTTCTTTTTCCTTAGTGTATGGGTCTGAAACCATCCTACCATTAGAGGTCCAACTCCCATCACTAAGGATAACTATGGGTAGCAAAATCACAATAGAGCAGAATGCCAGATTACGGTTAGAAGAGCTTGAAGGTTTGGAGGAGAGATGCCTACAGGCATGCTAGAACCTCGAGTTATGCAAGGCCAAAATGATTCAGCTTACAACAAGCTGGTCCATCCTAGAGCTTTTCAAGTAGGAGAGCTTGTTTTAGTTCTAAGGAGACCAATTATTGTCTGTCACAAGATGGGAGGTAAGTTTGAACCCACTTGGGAAGGCCTTTTATTATAGAAAAGGCCTACCAAGGAGGATCGTATTAGCAGATTAACCATAAAGGAGAGTGTCTGATGCTTCCAATCAATGAGCTTTACTTAAGGACATATTATCCTTGAAATTGTGTTTGAAATAATTATCAATAAGAATTATATCTTTCCTTTCATCAAATCTCCTCTTCATTTGAAACATATGTTGTTCATTTGTGAATCCGCCATGATGTGTTTAGGGTACGTGTAAGAGAACCCAAGCGGCATCCTATCCTTCATCAACACAACACAAACATGAACGCACACAAACACATATGAACAAATACACATCATTTTTCTTGAGCTACTTTCATGTCGATAACAACCTGTGGCACTCACTCATTAGTTGCTCTAGGTTGGGCTGATGTGTTACCTTGTAGGCGTCATCCCAAATGGTCCCTCATTCAAGAAGATATAAGTCTGCTATGCTTTCTTTTCTTATTTAATTATTGCACACCGATGAGCACCTTGTTAGTATGGTAGGCCTTACTGTGCGATAGATAAGCTACTGACATGTTGGCTTCATTTAAGAGGATGTAAGTCTACTACACCATCTTCTTAAACTAGCCATCGTGAACTAACTTGGTCAAGTAGAGGATTAGGGTAAGTCCCCAGCCTCCTTTCCTCTTTACTACTTCAAATCTGGGTATAGTCCTTCTTTGTGACTCCCTATTTAGTTGTCGCCCTTAGCTCAGATTGATCTATCATGCCATTAATGGGTCATACTAGTTGATCCCTACTTTAGAAGATGTAAGTCTGTTATGCTTTCCTCTTAAGTACCATTCACCAATAAAACTAGGTCGATAACACCTATCAAGCCGATGATAGACTATCCTAGTGATCAGTTCCACTTTAGGGAGATGTAAGTATATATGCCTTCTTTCTAGAATAATTATCATAGATCGATGGGCACCTTAGGTTGGTTGATTCTTACTATGCTAATAGCAACCCATCCAGTGGATACACCACTCTTCCTAGATGTAAGACTGTTACACTTTCTCCTTGAGTTGGCCATCGTATACCTACAGGCTTTCGTATTTATAGGGTCCCTAGTAGCACCTCCCCTGTGGGCACTCTATTTGGATGACATCCTTTGCGATCACATTTAGACACTACTTGAGTCACTCTTAGATTAGACTGTCCCCCTTTCCTAATAACCACCCCTATGGTTGGACATTCTGTTCCGTAGATGCACAGATTCTCCCTTGGTCTAGTAAATCTGAGATATGTCAAGGCTGACATAGCCCCTTCTCAGTGTGGTCCCCCGTACACCAATAGGGTCCATGAGAACATAAGATAAATAAACTATATATTTGTTTTATGGATTAGGAATTAATGCCCCTGGGGGCACCTTTCCCAAGCAGACATCCTATCTTTAGGGTAATGTTAGTAAAACTCCCTATAAGAATCATCTGACTACTCTTGAGTTGAGATAAGTCCCCAGAGGCACTCTCTCGGTAGTCTCCCTTAAGTCGGGTTCAGCATGTTGTGCCACCAACAGGTTACCCCGGCGGTCATCTTGCATTGCAAGATGTAAGTTTGCTTGCATTCTTTCCAACATGATCGTTGCACACCAATAGACAGCCCTAGGTCAGGTTCAGCGGTTGGTCCCTACTTAGGAAGATGTAAGTATGCTATATTTTCTTCCTAGCACAACCTTTGCACACCGAAAGACACCGCTTAGGTCAGATAGTCCAACCTTCCGGCGAGTAGACTACCCCTTTGGATCGATAAATTTAAGACAAGTCAAGGCCGACATAGTCCCTTCTTAATACGATCCATTGCATATTGACAGGGTCTATTAAATGAAATTAATCCTGACTACTCTTGAGCTGACATAAGTCAACAGCGGCATTCACTTAGTAGTCACCTGAGGTCAGTTTGATTTGTTACACCATCAACAGGTCACCCCAATAGTTGTTCCCCACTTTAGAAGATGTAAG
Organism: Cymbidium sinense; assembly: GCA_021442155.1. Lineage (NCBI taxonomy): Eukaryota > Viridiplantae > Streptophyta > Magnoliopsida > Asparagales > Orchidaceae > Cymbidium > Cymbidium sinense. The sequence continues at coordinate 154,783,846 of CM038217.1, read as the reverse complement.
TCTATTATTCCTTCTCCTTAGCACAGCCATTGCACACCGAAAGGAAACCCTTAGGCCGGATAGTCCTACCTCATTGCTGGTAGACTGTGCAATTCGATTTGTAAATCTGAGATAGGTCAAGGCCTCTATGACTCCTTCTCATCGGGTCCATCGCACGTCGACAGGGTTAACAACATAACAAACTAAATCAAATCAAATCATATCAAATCAAATCAAGTTAAAATGAAATTAATTTTGACTACTCTTAAGTTAAGGTAAGATCCCCAATGGCACTCTCTCAGTAGTCTCCTTAGGTCGAGTTTGATTTTTTGTGCATCCAACAAATCACCCTAGTGGCTTTTCCTTGCTTTGAAAGATGTAAGTCTATGCTTTCTTCCTAGTATAGTTATTGCACACCGAAAGGCACCCTTAGGTTGAATAGTCTACCCTATGGCATGTGGACTACCCCTTTGGGATTATAAATCTAAGATAGGACAAGGCCCCCATGGCTCCTTTTAGTGTTGTCTATCGCTTACCGATAGGGTCCATAATAAACCAAATTTAAAACCAACTCCCCCAGTAGAGTTAGATATATCAGACAAACCAAATTTCTCCCTAGAGCTAAATCAAATTAAATCTAATCAAAGAATATGCCTCAAGTTTCCAAAATTAAACCAACCTCAGTTTAAATCAAAGAAAATCTCAAATCTGTGGATACACCCCCTAAACAAATTATATTTGAAATCAAATTCTTATCCCAACGGATAACCCAAACCTGCTTCCCTAGTGGAAAGTTCACATACCCAACCCTGTATTCGAGCCCATATCCCTAGAGGATATTCCTCTGCATCAATTAAAATAAATTAAATTAAAATCAATTCAATCTTGATCCCGTGGATTATAGATTTTATCCCTAGCTGATGTCTTTCCCACAAATCACATTTACAATCAAACTCAAATCCATATCCCTAATGGATAGCTTGAACTTGCTTCCCCAATGGAAGGTTCATGTACTCAATCCTCAATGAATTTCTTCTGTCTCTCTTATTCCCTTGGCATAAAGAAAGCTACAATGCACTAAGATCATGATTCTATCTACCTTTCAGGTTTAGGTATAGCTCACTTTCATTAGCGCTTGTAATCCTTTGGATGTTGTTGATCATCTCAGTCAATGCCAATACGTGCGGTGTACCTTGTCAGATACATAATACTTATTGGGGGTCCTTTTATTGATCTCACTTTTGGAGTGAGGTCTCAATCTCCTCATCTTAGACTTAGGAGTCTTCTAGACACTAAGAATTTCTTAGTCATAAGACACTTCTAGTAATTAGGTGAACACTTAACCTAAACCTAGAGACTTAGATAGGTTAATCATTGGATTAGGTTATGCATTAGGGATTAGGATAACCCTTCTACCCTACAACCCAAATCTAATCTAGATTCACCCTATAAAACCTACAATCAAACCTCAAATTCAATTCAAATATTAAAATCCAAATTCAAATTCAAATTAGATGATTGAAACCTATAATCAAATCCAAAATCAAAATTCTTCCTAAGCCCTATGATTTTATCTTATGGACTTGGCCCTTAACCAAATTCAAATCAATATACACTCAATTGATTTTTCCAAGATCATTCAATCCCTCAATCATTTATCAAATTCAAGTCCAAACTCAATTCTAAATGATTGAAACCCAAAATAAAATTTAAACTCCCAAATCCTCCTTAAGCCTTATGATTGAATTCCATGGACTTAGATAAATATCCCTCCAATTCAATCCAAACATGATTGATCTCTTCATGAATCAATCATATCTTCATTAAATTCACAAATATAAATGAAATTTAAACTCAAATAACTAAAACCAAATTGAACTAAGTTCAAGTGAAACCAAATCCCAAGCTAACCCATATGGATCTACCTCCATGAGCTTAATCAAATTTGCCTTCAAATTACTCCAAACACAAGTGATTTTCTCATATGTCATTTATATTCACAAATATAAATAAAATATACATTCAAATAATAAAAATCAAATCCATATTCAGACCCTTCCTAAGTCCTTTTAATCAATTTCATAAACTTAGACAAAATCTCATCTAAATAAAACCAAATTCAATTGATTTTCTCATAAATCAATCATTCCATAAATCACCATTCCAAATATAAATGAAATCTATAATCATCAAGCCAAATTAAAATCAACCCAAGTCAAACCCGACTTAGCCCATTTGACTTGAAATATTCAAATGAAACAAAACTTATTTTAACTCAAACCAATTGCAATTGGACTTATATATCAATCCCAAATCCATATATAAACTCAACTAAATCAAACTCAACCCAAAATCAAGCCAACTAAATCCAATTGGTTCACTTGACCTAAATTGACTAATTTGACCTACATGAACCAAACTCTAATTCAATCCAAATCAAAGTGAATTAATCCAATCCAAACTACATGACATGATTATTTATCATCCTAGATTGATCAATTATCATAAATTGGGTCAAACCAAGTCAACCTAGCCCTTTGACCAAGTCAACCCTTTAACCCATATGAACCCACACTAGCAAAATTGTAACCTAAGCTAAATCTCTTAAAACCAATGATTCATATCAACCCAAAATCAGTACTTGAACATAACTTGACTTCAATTAAGCCATGACCCAAGCCAATTTGGCCAACTTGGCCAAATTGGTCAACTTGACTCATTTGACCCAAATGAATTCAAATGAAATAAAATCAAATCTAAACCAAATTAAACCAAACCAATGATGCCAACACACTCTAAATGGTCATATGAACTTGACCCAACCCTTGGTTTGACCCAATTTGATTAATTGGTCAACCTAACCTATTTTGGCCTAATTTGACCCAAATGGGTCAAATTGAGCCAAACCTAACCTAATGAACTCCAAATGACCTGAAATTTGGCTCAACTCACTTTTGACACATTTCAAATCTGCCCAATTAAAATGATGTTGAATGACTATTCTACCCTTGGATCAGGGGTGTCACATAAGACAAATCACCTATGTAAGTGGTCATTTCCATTCCTTGGCCACTTGGCACCCTCCCATTAGTCCACCTTGGCTCCAAGGACACTGACCAACCTGACCAAGAGGTTGTTGGGTTGGTCATGACTCATAGGGAGGTGAATTCACCTCAACTCCCCAATTGGAGCTTTGAAACTCATAGGATGCCCACTAATCACTCTTGGCCAACCAAACTAAGCCACCTATGATGATTCCCTACCATTCCCAACCACCTCAAGCCATAGGGCACCCAAAAGGAGCCAAAAATCACCATGAAAGGTGATTTTCAGCCACCTTTGTGCACAAGGGAATATTGGATTCCAAAATCATTCTCCTGCCCTCATTTCAATATCTAAGAGCTCTCCAAGCAACCAACCATCCATTCCCCACTTTATTTGGACTGAAAGCCACCAAAATCAAGAAATTTTTGTGAGGAAGCGGTGATTATTGGTGGATACGACATTCCAAGTGATGGAAAGAGCCAAGGTCCATCCTAAAGCTCCTTCTTGCATCCAGGAGCATGCTTGAATCAACATCTCCATTGGAAACCATCCGTGACAAGGTAATTCTCAAATCCTTTAGCCGACCATAGGTTCCTTTATTTTTCATGATTTTTGCTCAATTCTAGGAAAACCCCTTAGATAACCGTTGCATCTTTCATTTCATACAATCCTACTATAAAAATTATAGTTTTCCAGCAAGAATCATCATGAAATCGAGCACAAACATACCCTTTTCCATTTGATTTTACAAAATCCCACTTGAATTTTACTGTTCACTCACCTTTCATCATTCTCAGGAGAAGACGTATAGTAGCTATCCAATCCCACTACAAAAGGTACAGACGACGTGATTTCGTGATCCCATTTCAAATTACTGATTACGGATCAATCCGGACATTCATGATTGAATGATATGATCTAATTTGTGTGATTTCTCTCATTTCTTGCTCATTTGGCCATGTAGAACAATACTAACCAATCGACATTCAACACACGGCACCACGTGCCATGTGGAATCGCGTGGCCCAAACCCATGATGTTGTGTAGAAACACGTGACCTAGTCAGTACCGTGCAGTGCTGACTGGGTTAAGTAAGAAATTAGCGTATTTTCCAATTTTAAAAATTAATAAAATCACCTAATATTTCAAAATTTTTAGAAAATAAAATACATAATGAAAAATTATAAATAAGGGCTCGTTGGATTCATCTTTTCAAGAGAATTCCAACAAACCTAAAATCCTCAAATTTCACTAAATAGTTTGAGCTTAATTTGAGTTTTAGTGAAAATCAAATATCATCAATTACCCTAAAAATACAAGCCAGGTTGATCTCAAACAAGGATTGAAATTGAGTTAAAATCTACCTACTACAAAAATTTCAAGTCCAAATGAATTTTGGATTGGGAGATATCAAATTCTAAAGTTCAGAATGCCTATTTTAGTAAATAAATTTATCAAAATTATGAAAATTGAAAAAAAAAATGATTCTAAAATATTTCAATTAACATCAAAGAGCAAAGATAAAAAAAAATGAAAACCAATCTTTTCCCTCAGTATATTTCATTTGGATAATTAATTACTTAATTTAAGTAATTAATTGAATGATTAACTAATTAATAACTTCATTAACCAAATTTAAATTTAAATTATATTAGATCTTAATTACTTAATTGAGGGGTAGGACTTTAGGTGTTTAATAGCCTAAAGACATTTAAGGAAATTATGGTTAGCTCACGTGTGTGGGAAAACCATAAGTGAACTTAATTAAGCCCCTTTAATTTAATTAATCATTAATTATGAGCCAAATTGCATTAGCCCCTTTCATTTCTTAGGATCATTGTAATTTCATTTTATTCATTTCATATTGGCTCATAATTTTTTGGTTAGTTATGTTAAGGTGATATAGACATGGGTTAATTAATGAACTTAAAACATAAATATAACTTAATTAACTCATAAAATTCACCAAATTACCTTTTTTATTTCACTAAATTGAATAACAAACATGGGAATAGATTAGGATCAGCAAACTTTCCTTCATTTCTTTAAATAAAATTGAAATATAAACTTAAAATGATGATTAAAAAGCCTTAGCTTTCTTTAAATGCTTCTATTTGAGACGATTGTCCTTAGGAATTAGTTTTATTGAATGAAACATGTGTTTTATGTGTTATTATTCCTTTTCAATCATATTAAATGATGTGTGTCTTATGATTTCAAGCATTCATGCTTTCAAAATATTTAAATTTAAATAAAGCTTCCTTATGTTAAGCTTGCATGTGTTGAATTAAATTTATAATATGTGTGGCTATTATCACTATTAAATCAAAGTTATTTTCAAAAGTTTATAAGTCAACTATAATATTTATAGTGGCAATAGTTATAAATGTTTATAAGCTTGCATGTGTCTATGACTTAGAACATGTGATATGGAGTTCTCTTCCTTTAGTCTATATGGATTTACATAAGCTTTGAATATTAACAAGTGTATAGCCCATTTGAAAGGGACATAACATTTGTTTGAATTCATTCATATGTATTTCTATGTTAGAATTTAGATAGAACTTTAAGTCACATGTATAAATAATTCAATTGAAAGAAATAAAACTTTTGCATGATTTTCCATTCTTGTAGTCATTTGTACACTCATGTGTATTCAAGAATAGTGGGTATATCTAGTATGGACATTCCAGGGATGTGAGGCTTTAAGTAGCCCTAAGGAGGTCTTTACCTCACTCCCCTGGTTTAACAATGGTGAAGTATCCACTTAAAACTTTTATACACTTGTATGTGCATTTAGCTAATGAATGAAAATCTCATTTTCAACTTTATCTCAAATGTATAAATAATTAAATTGAAAGAAATACAACTTTTGCATGATTTCCCATTCTTGTAGTCATTTGTACACTCATGTGTATTCAAGAATAGTGGGTATATCTAGTCTAGACATTCTGGGGACGTGAGGCTTTAAGTAGCCCCAAGGAGGTCTTTACCTCACTCCCCTGGTTTAACAATGGCAAAGTATCCGCTTAAAACTTTTATACACTTGTATGTGCATTTATCCAATGAATGAAAATCTCCTTTTCAATTTTAGCTCACATGTATGAATAATTCAATTGAAAGAAATACAACTTTTGCATGATTTTCCATTCTTGTAGTCATTTGTACATTCATGTGTATTCAAGAATAGTGGGTATATCTAGTCTGAATATTTTGGGGATGTGAGGCTTTAAGTAGCCCCAGAGAAGTCTTTACCTCACTCCCTTAGTTAATAATGGCAAAGTACTTGCTTAAAACTTTTTTAACACTTGAATGTGTATTTAGCTAATGAGTAAAAATCTAATTTTCTACAAAATACACATATGCATCTTTCATTTAAAGTATGCTAAAAGAAATATATTGCATGTGTAGGTATAATTAGAATTTAATATCATATTCATGTTAGATGTGATGGAAAGGAATGATCGAACATATGTCATGTGATGGTAATTCAATCAAATTAATCTTAAGATACCTTTCATATTGAATGGAATCATTTAAACTGAACCTAAACTTAGGATTAATTTAAAATGTGTAATAAGCCATTCACTAAAGAGTTTTCTTCTCTTTATTACACAATAAAATGAAACAAAAGAAAACACAAATTAAAATTCTCAAATAAATTAAACAACTTGAAGTAAAATCATCCTTAAATTAAATTCCCTTCACACTTAGAGAACTACAACTCTAATGCTTAGCAAGACATACCACTCAAGCCTTAATACACACACATTAGAATTAAGTCACCCATTCTAGCTTTATGTTAGGATGGTGTATGGTGTGATATATGTTTTGTTTTGTTATGTATTATTTTAGACAAGTAGTTAGGTTGCATATTTCATAGACTGGATGTTATGCTATGATTAGCATAATCATATTTTTTTGCAGGGGATCATGCTTAAAGGGGCCGCTTGAAATAAATATAAATGTTCTCTTTGCAGGTTGCTTAAGCCCATAAGCATAATCCAAGTTAGGATAGGTAGGCTTGGTTATCTATGTACAGGGTGTTAAGCCCAAATTACAAATATAGCTGATTGGGATTGTATGTATGTTTAACTAACCTCTATTTGGTAGGTGTAGTTAGATTTACTTTTTTTTATTCTTAATGTAATTTGAAATTAGGAATTAGGATTAGTGTTATGGGGGGATGAAGAATAACATTGGCCAGAAAGCTTAGTCATGGGGTGCCATGTGATGCCTTGAAGCCTACCAAATCAAAGGAGAAAAGATATGAAGAAATGAAGGATACATGAAGACTTGAAGATTTGAAGAACCCCCATAGCATTTATCATTTATAAATTATAATTATTATTTTATTTTTTGGGTTGTATAAGGGTAGAGCTTGGCTACCCATTTCTCTTTTCAGGTTGTACGGTGATACCTGACAGCATTGGCCTTTTATTCTTTTGCATTAGCTATAAAATTATTTGATGTTTTGTTTAACTTGAGAAATAGAAACATCATGTTTTTCCTAGTTTCTTCATGACTTGATGTTTGAATGTATGGCCTGGATGTGATTAGGCTTTTAGGATAAAATAAAATTTCTACACAATTAATCACTTGCAATTAAAATTTTCTATAACTAATAATCTCACATAAAGCCTAGGACATAATCAAGATAATTAAAGATTTAGTAACCACTTAACTGAATGTTGTATGTCTCAAATCATGCATGCATATTGTTTCACACTTGCTAAGAGAGGGTTTCTATCCTTGCACGATAGGGGACGGTTTGACCTTTGAGGGCCTCCTCTGTGTTGGAAAACACTTCTCTCCTATTAATTTATCTCATAATCTATTTTCATCATGCATTTAGGCATAGAAATCCTATAGCCTTTGTCAAAATGAAGAGTCAAAAAATCAAATAAAACTTGAAAGGATTTCTCATTAGACTAAGTCATTGTTCAATCCACTCATGGTCTAGTCTCTTAGGGAGTGAGTTTAAGGACTTTAGTCTCTTTCTAAATAAATAATAGCCTAACTAATCTTGCAAAATCATATTACTTGACCACATGGTTTTGAACCATAGGAGAAGTTAGTCACCACTATAGGGTTGTAAGTCCGGGGTGGTTTATCCTCTCTTGTCGAGGTAAACCATATACCCATTTTTTCTTAGATTTAGATCGTGCTTTGGCTTATGCCAAAGCTCCTTAGATTTAGGATCTGAGGTAGCTATTTCCTTTGGGATATAAGTATAAATTCTCACCTCTTAGGCATTTCCACAACCTTGTGTTGATGGATTATAAGCCCTAACAATCTAATAAAATTCTACTCAAATAAATAATTCTCTTCAATTTCAAACATATAAATCCCAATTAGGATGGGTTAGAATGCTCATTAGGTTTTCTAGTGTCATGAGCATTCCCTACTCATTTTCATTGGCTTCGATAATAAGTCCTCTTCTTGATTCTATCACGGTTGATTTTCCAATATAAGCAACTTATTGATAGTATGAACTTTGAAATCTTTGGAGACTTTAATTTTTTACTTTAATCGAGAGTATTCCTAAGGGATTTCATTCTTTAGGATGTAATTAACTATAGGAGCTTGCCTCTATAGGGAACTTAACGGACCCGTCTTAAAATAAATCATGCATTACTTTTCCATGTAAAGTAGGGGAAAATCTCTAATATATTCAAAGACCCATCATTCCTTAAGAGTCCTTATTAGGTGATTAGGTCCATTATAGGGTGATGATTTTTATCTTTTGAGATAGTGCATCATTCCTTAATATCATACTCAATCACTTTAATAAGTATCTCCTATGATCTGCGTGGTGTCCCACATATAAAAATAAACACCATAGATTTTTTGGCGACTCCGTTGGGGATGGTTCCTCTCCATCTCTAGTAGACAATATTGTCTCCAAGCATCCATAGTGGACTTATATTTTATATAAACCCAAGATTATCTTTATTTCCATTGACACTTAGCTTATTTCATTCTTAAGAAAATCTAGCCAACATCCTTTAGGTTTTAGGACCTCACTCCGTGTAGGTCTTAAAACCCCTATTGGGTTCCCCCAATAGATAAAAATAAATTACCTAAACTAAAGGATGAATAAAATTTTTAGAACCTTTTTACCATCCTCTTGGTGAGGCAAGGCTCATCCCACAAATCATTTGCAAAAAAAATATTATTTTCAAAAACTACCTTTTCAAATTAATTAAAAGTCACATGACAAAATATTTGCAAAAAAAATTTAAAATATTTAAAACTAACCAAACCCCATTTAACAATGTCTATAATTGTTAAATGTAGGTTCTTTTCAAAATCAAAATCAAATAATTTAAAAATCCCTTTTCTAAAAGCACATTTTTGAAAATAGCCATCTCCATTTCAACATACATAGGTTTGTTGGATGAAGATCCTATTTTCAAATGAAATCATGACATAAAATTTGAAACTCCATTTAGCACATTCCATATATGCTAAGTTGGAGTTCTGTTTTCAAAAGTAATATCACACACAAAAAATCCCATTTTGAAAATCAATAAATATAATTGAATTACATTTAACATACCTAAATTTATTAAGTGAAACTCCCCTTTTCAAAAAAAAATAAAATAAAATCACCCAAAAAAATAACAAAATTAAAAAATATTTGAATTCCATTTGACATACCCAAATTTGTCAAATGAGAATTCTCTTTTTGAAAATCAAAACAAATTGTACTCTACTTAACATTGCCACATTTGATAAGTTGAGTTCCCTTTTAAAAAAAATCAAAACACTTTTGAATTCCATTTGATATACCCAATTTGTCAAATGAGAAGTCCCTTTTTCAAAAATAAAAACAAATTGGACTCGACTTAACATACTCACATTTTCTAAGTAGAGTTCCCTTTTCAAAATCACAAACAAATCAAACACACTTGAACTCCATTTGACATACCCAAATTTGTCAACTAAGAGTTCCATTTTTCTAAGTTGAAAACAATTTGGACTCTACTTAACATACCCACATTTGCTAAGTAAAGTTCCTTTTTTAGAATCATAAATAAATCAAACACACTTGAACTCCATTTGATATACACAAATTTATAAATTGAGAGTTCCATTTTCAAAATTGAAAATAAATTTGACTCTACTTAAAATACCCACATTTGCTAAGTAGAGTTCCTTTTTTAGAAACACAAACAAATCAAACACACTTGAGCTCCATTTGACATACCAAAATTTATCAAATGAGAGTTCAATTTTTCAAAATTGAAAACAAATTGGATTCTATTTAACATACCACATTTGTTAAATAGAAGCTCCCCTCTTTCAAAACATAACAAAACAAATTCATCAAACACACTTGAGCCTTACTTAACATACCTAAAATTTGTTAATGCAAAAGTCTCATTTTTCAAATCAAATCAAAATACATCAAACACATTTAGGCCTTACTTAGCACCTAAATTTTCTAAGGACACATTTTCAAATTAAATATGTGATTATTGACCTCATTTTTAGAATGAGCTCTCAACCTCTTCATCTTAGACATAGGACTTCTCTTAGACTTTAAGAGTTCCTTAGACTTAAGACACATCTAGTGATTAGGTGGACACTCAAACCTAGCCCTAGAAGACTTAGAAGAGTTAGCCAAAGTAATAGGTCATTCCTTAGGGGTGTTAGGAAAATTCCCTACCCTTAGCTTAAACCATTCCTCACATTCCTTCTTTCAAGTCAAACTCCAAATCAATTCTATTTGATTTTCTCCAAAATCAAATCAATTCCATGATTCAACTCCATGATTGAAATCCATGATTGAAATCTATGATTGAAACCCATGATCAAAATCCATCAAAAATTCTTAAGTCCAAATTTTGCCCAAGTCATTAAGCCTCCTTTTAAGGACTTAACCAAAATCATGATCAAACCTATTCAAACCTTTGAGATTTTCTCATGATCCATTTATGTTCTTATGTATATTCTCATATATCAATTAAATATAAATTCAAACCCATCAAATCAAATTCAAAATTCAAAAAAAATTCATGAAACTCCCTTAAATCCTTTAAATTCCCTTTAATGGATTTAACCTAAATCTTGATCAAACCTATTCAAACCCATGGGATTTTCTCAAAACTTTTTTTTATTCTCATTCATATTCTCATATATAAATGAAAAATAAATACAAATCAATCCAATCAAATCCAAAAATTAAATTCCCAAAATTAAAATCCTTGAAACTCCCTAAATCCTTTAAATTCCTTTTAATGGATTTAACCTAAATCTTGATCAAACCTATTCAAACTCATGGGATTTTCTCAAAACTTATTTGTATTCTCATTTATATTCTCATATATAAATGAAATACAAATATAAATCAATCTAATCCAATTCAAAAAATTAAATTTCAATTTAAAATTTTCTTAAATCCTTTAAATTCCTTTTAATGAATTTAACATAAATCATGATTAAACCACTTCAAATCCTTGAAATTTTCTCATGATAAATTTATATTCTCATTTATATTAACATATATAAATGAAATATAAATTCAAACAATCAAAACTAATTCCAAAAATTAAATTCAAATCAATTCAAAATCTAATCTAAGCATTTCAAGTCAAAATCTTGAACTTAGCCAAATCACTTTCAAATCAAGCCAAACTCTTGATTTTCTCTCATTATTCAATCAACCCTACAATCATGAGCTCATATATAAATCCAAACTTTAATCATTCAATCAAAACCTAAATCAAAAATCAAATCCAAAACCCTTTCATATTCATCCTTTGAATATGAAATTTTTAAGTGGATCAAAACTCATTTGACTTCAAACAACTTGCAAATAGATTTATATTTTAATCATAAGTCCAAATATAAAATTAACCAACTTCAAATCAATATTTGACCAAGCCATTTGACCCACTTAGGCTCACTTGACCCAAAGTGACCTAAAATACCCATCCTAAGCTAATAGAACCTCTTGAGATAGTATCATCCACTTCAGGGATTAAAAAGCAACTTCAGAAGGTGAAAGAGCAGAAGCAAAAAGGAAGAAAAAAGGCATTGCCAACTCTCCCTAAAGCACTTGATTATATACCTAAATTAAGAAGCTTGGTTCCTTATCTGGGAAGTGACACATAAGAAGAAGAAAATATTCTTGTCAAACTTAAGGGAACTTATAAGCTTTCAAGAAAGGCAAAGTATAAAATAAGTGATTCTGATTCATACTATGACTTTGAATCTACTTATAAAAATAGGGTTTAGAGGGCCGTATCAAGAAGGATAACTCACTTTGTAGTGTCAAATGACTCCTTCAAAATTATACCCATCCCTCAGTAGTACTTCAAAGAAATCACTCCACTAGAGGTTCATAATACTGAAGAATTGATAACATTCAATGTGTCACCATTGAGTGAGAGTGGCAAAATAGGAACTCTATTTTACAAATTTGAAGAGTCTCAGCCTCAAAATTTTGGTACTTGAGATGAGTGCCAACAAGAATACCAATATACTATCCACTAAAATTGCAAAGAATGATGCGTAAGCTTAGAATTCATATTGGAACTACTAAACATAGAACTCAAATCTTTAACAAGATGTGGAACCAAAAAAGTCCTCAAGCATCATGAAGAAGTTCTAAGTTCATCACTAAAGGTCTTGGGTTCATCCACAAATCTCATCAAAATAAAGTTTATCATAATATAATAGAAGTTGAGATCGAAATTAATAGTGATGAAGAAGATGATCTCCATGAAATTCTTCTTACAAATGATGAAGAAGTAGAAGCTAAACCTGCACTTGAAGAACTCAAAGATGGTGGACAAATAGCTACTATGGATGAACTCAAAGAAATTAACCTAGGAGCTGAGGATGATCCTGTCCAACTTTCGTCAGTGCCCTTTTATTTGATGAGAAAGTTGAAGAGTTAAAAATGCTACTTTGTGAATTCATGGATTACTTTGCTTGGACATATTCTAAAATTCCAGGCTTATCCCCTAATGTATCAATTCATAAACTTATCATTAAACCAGATGTTATGCCTGTTAAGCAAGCTCCTAGGCGAATGAGATTGGAGATTGAAGAATAGGTAATTGTAGGAACTAAGAAGCTAATCGAAGAAGACTTCATCCAGGAGGAGAAGTATGCAGATTGGATAGCCAACATTATCCCAGTTAGGAAGAAGAAAGGCCAAATCCATTATGCATTAACTTAATAAATAAGACATGCCCAAAAATGACTTTTCCGTCCAATATCAAACTTCCTACTTTACTATGACATGTTCACATTCATGGACGGATCATCGAGATATAATCAAATCAAGATGGCTCCTGAAGATGAGAAACACACATCATTTAGGATGCCAATTGGTATCTATTGCTACATAGTCATGCCTTTTGGTTTGAAGAATGCTAGAGCTACATACCAAAGAGCCATGGTGCATATTTTTGATGAGTTGATTCCAGAAGGTGGAAGGTTATGTTGATGATTTGGTGGTGAAGAGCTTAAATCTTGAAAATCACTTTGAATACTTAATAAATCTATTGGAGAGAATCAGGAAAGATAATCTCAAGATGAATCCTTAAAAATACATTCAGGGTGTCCTCTAGAAAATTTCTCGGTACATTGTAAGTCACAGAGGAATTGAGATCGATCCTGCTAAAATTAAAGTAATTGTGGAGATGCCTCTGAAGAGTTTGAGTTAGCTCCATTCTTTACAAGGATAGTTCACATTCATCTGATGATTTATATCTAACCTATCAGGATACTGTCAACCATTTGCAAAGTTGATGAAAAGAATGTTCCATTCAAATCGAAAAAGGAGTGTCAAGAAGCCTTCAATAGTATTAAAAGCTACTTGTTAAATCCACCAATCCTTGTAGCACCTACTCCTAGGAAGCCCCTCATTCTATACACAGGAGAGTCCCTTGGAGCATTATTGGCACAACACAATGAAGAAATTAAAGAGAATGCTCTTTACTATATCAGTCAGAGGTGTGAGATTCTAATAGAGAAGCACTATTTGGCATTGATCTTTCCAGTCCAAAAGCTCTATCATTATATGTTATCTCATAAAATTACTCTTATTTCAAGGATCGATCCGCTGGAGTACTTTATGATAAGACCAGCATTGACAAGTTGCTTGGCAAGATGGGCAGTATTACTTTTATAATTTGATATCAAATGCATTCTGCAGAAAGCAGTAAAGGGATAAATATTAGTAGGTTATCTTGCTGCACATCCCATCCCTATAGACTCACCTCTTAACGATGATTTGCCTGATGAGCAAATTATGTTCATTCATGAAAGAGAAAAATCACAAATTTGGAAAATGTACTTTGATGGAGCCTCATCGATCAAACAAATTCAACCTTTAAATTTCCCAAGGGCAAGAGCAGGAATCGACATCATCTTCATAAGAGGGAGGAAAATGAGATCATATGGGTTAAGGAGCAAGAACTAATACTGAAGCAAAGTATGAAGTATTTGTAGCAAGTCTTGAAGAAGCTATTTTCATAGGCATTCAAAACTTGCATATTTTCAGCTCAGCTTATTATAATTCAAGTACTTGGTATTTATAAAATCAACAAGCTTGAGTTAGCATTTTCCCACAAGCAGTTCTTGAGCTTATGAAGTAAATACCAAATGTCACACTAATGTAAGCCTCTCGATCAAAAATAGCAAAGTTAATTGTTTAGCAAAATTAGCTAAGGAGATGGAAATTATAAATGGTGATTATGTCATGATCGGGATATTTACTCAGTGAGTTCTTGAGCCAGCAAAGTATCAATCTCTGGTAGAGGGGTTATCAAATTTGACCCAGTAGGATGTGAATCAGGTTGCTCCTCATCCTCCTCAAAATTAACAAGGAGTTATACCAAGAAAATCTAAGCAAGACATTAATTTAGAAAAGCAATGGGAAGCTTTTATAGTAGAAGAGCCACATGATTGGAGGCAACCCTTCTTCGACTGCTTTAAAGAAGGCAAATTACCAAGTAATTAATCACTGGCAACTCAAATCGAGAAGAGAATGTTGTGCTAAGCTTTCGTCAACAATACTTTATATCGAAGATCATTTGAACAAATGTGGCTACGATGCCTAAATACATATGCTAACAAATTAATTGTATTTAGTTAAGGACTTTATGGGGCACATCAGTTAAGTCCAAAGATGGCAGCAAAAATCAAAAGGATGGGTTATTATTGGTCATCTATGATGAGAGACTATATTGATCATACAAAGAGGTGCTATGAATGTTAAGTACATGTGAATATAATCCACCAACCTCCAAATCTATTACACCCAACAACAACATCCTGCCATTTGAAGGTTGGCGTACATATGTAGTTGGATCGATTGATCCACCGTCATCAGCACGACACCACTTCATCCTAGCAGCGACTGATTACTTCTCTAAGTGGACTGAAGTTACCCCATTTAAAGAAGTTACTACTGATCAAGTGATCAACTTCTTCATGCATAACATGGTCTATAGATTTGGAGTGATGCGTCGAATAATTTTTGATAGCAGCACAACTTTCAAAAGTACAAAGGTTTATAGATTAGTCGGTAGCACAAATTGATTGGCGATATTCTTCAATATAAAATCCAAGGGCAAATGGTTTGGCAGAAGCTTTTAACAAGACATTGGTCAAATTTCTCAAGAAGAACCTCACTAAAAATAGGAGAGAATGGCATATCAAATTGATAGAGGCATTATTGATAGAGGCATTATGGGCGTATCAAACTACCTACAATATGCCAACTAAAGCCACTCCTTATTCATTAGTATTTCGAACCGAAGCGATCCTTCCACTTGAAGTTGAGTTGCCATCACTTCGAATAGCGAGCTAATACAATCTAACTGAAGACTAAAATGCTAGTTTGAGAATGGAGGAACTCGACGTGCTTGATGAAATTAGATTGCAAGCTCATCAAAATCTGAAAGTTTATTGAGCAAAGATGTCAAGGGCTTCTAATCATATAGTGCGACCTCAAACATTCCAAGAAAAGGAATTGGTCTTGGTGCTAAGAAGACTAACTATTCCTAATCAAAGAATTGGTGAAAATTTTGAGCCTAAATAGGAGGGCCCTTTTGTTATTAAGAAAGTGTATCCAAAAGGAGCATACCAACTCATTAACCTAAATGGTGAACTGTTAACCTCAATTTTGGAGTGAGCTCTCAACTTCTACATCTTAGACATAGGACACCTCTAGACACTAAGAGTTCTATAGTCTTATGACACTTCTAGTGATTAGGTGAACACTTAACCTAACCCTAGAGACTTAGAAGAGTTAGCCATAGGAATAGGTTGTGCCTAAGGGATTTAAGAGGACTTGCTTACCCTACAACCCAAACCCAATCCTTACTTCCTTCTTTCAAACCAACCTCAAATTCAAATTCAAATTCAAATTCCAAAATCAAATACAACAATCCAATGATTAAAATCCATCACTAAATTCAAACTCTAAATCCCTTTCTAAACCCTTTGATTTTTATCTTATGGACTTAGCCTTAACCAAATCCAAATCAACCCCAATCTAATTATTTTTTTTCAAATTATCAATTTCAACCTCAAATCAAATTCTAAATCATGAATCAATTCCAAACGGCAAATGATTGAAGTCCATAATTAAATCCAAATTCCAAAATCCCTTCCTAAGCCATATGAACCACCTTCATATGCTTAGTCATAACTCCTTTAAACCAACTCAAGCTTGGTTGATTTCTTTATAAATCAATCATTCTTTTATTTATATTCACAAATATAAATGAAATCCAAATTTAAACCCTTCAAATCATACCAAAATAAATCAAGCCAAATCAATTTCCAAATCAATCCTTATGGACCCACCTCCATAAGCTTAACCAAAATTGCTTCCAAATCACTCCAAACTCAAGTGATTTTCTCATAACCCATTTATATCTTCATTTCACAAATATAAATGAAACATAAATCCAAATGTTCTATGCCAAACCTAAATTAAATCAAATTCTTAATTTTAGCCTTCTTAGCCAAATTCTTAAACTTGGCTAAAGAATACCCAAATCAACCCAAACCCTTCAATTTTCTCTTCAAACAATCACTCCTACAATCACATGCCCAAATATAAATATAAACTACAATCACCAAGTCAAAATCAAACTAACCCAAGTCAAACCCATATTCATCCTTTTGACTTGAAATTGTCAAATGGACCAAATCTATTTGACTTAAAACCACTTGCAATTGGATTTATATTTCCATCATAAGTCCATATGTGACTTCACCAAACTTGAATCAAGCCATGATCAAGTCAATTGACCTATTTAGGCTCACTTGACCCAAGTGACCTAAAAGAGCTTTTGAGTAAAGTTCTAATCCAACCCAAATTGGATTGAACTAAGCCCATCCAAACCACATAATGTTATCAACAATCATCCTCGAATGATTAATCACTCAAATTGGGTCAAACCAAGTCAAACCTCACTTTTTACCAAGTAAACACTTAGCCCAAATGAGACCTAAAAAAGCCAAAATCTACCATACGCCAAATTGATTGAAACAATTGATCTAAACCAAACCATAATCAATTATTAAACATAACCAGGCCCTCACTTGGACTAAACCAAACCCAGTTGACCCTCCTAGCCCAAGTTGACCCAAATTGACCTAAGAAGCCAAAATAGGTCAAATATTGATCTAAGATAAATTGATTGCAACCAATGGATCAAATTCATTCAAAATTGATTATTGAAGTTGACTAAAGTAGCGATTGACCAACTAAACCCAACCTAGCCCAATTGACCATTAACCAACTTGACTTAAAAGGTCAAATCAAGTTGAAATCAAATCAAAATTAATTGAAACCAAAGCTTACAATACATTTCAAATGGTCAACCAAGCCTAAACCAACCCTTGACCTAACCCAATTGGGTCAAATGGGTCAAATTGGTCAACTTGACCTAAATGAACCAAAACCAAATCTAAACCAAATTAAACCAAACTAATGATACGCATAGGCTCCAAATGATCATTTGAGCTTCACCTAACCCATGGTTTGACCCAATTGGACCAATTGGTCGACCAGCCCAATTTGATCCAATTTGACCATTGAGCTAAATCAAATCAAATGAACTCCAAATCACTTGAAATTTGGCCCAACCCATTTTCAAACCATTTAAAATCTGCACAAATCAAACTCATAGCCAAATGACCACTTTGCCTTAGGTCAAAGGGTATCCCATGACAAAATTTCACTTGGAATTTGGTCATTTCTTTCTCAAGACCACTTGGCATCTATCTATTGGTCCACATGGGCACTAAGGAGGGTGGTGAACATGACCCAATGAGCATGGGTGGCAATAACCCAAGGCAAGGCCAAATAGACCTGCCCATCATATTTGAACACTTGGCTCACTAATTCTACTGACCACTCACATGGGCAGCCACTCTCCTCCACTCCTCTGCCCAAAATTACCCATGTGGGATGTTTTGTAACTCAAATCAATCAACCAATCCAACCTATTGAGCCAAAATGGCAAATCAGCCACCCACCATTTAATCCAAGGAGGGGGAGATATAGCGCCTCTCATCCTCACTCAATCAGCCACCCACCCACCATCCAAATTGATTTGTCATAGCTCAAGAAGCATTTTTGAACCCTCCTAGAACTTTCCCAAGGTCTCTCAAAGCTCCCTCAATTGGCATTCTTCTTCTATGTGCAAGGTTGAAATAGGGCAAGTCTATTCAGATCAATACTCCCTCCTCACTTCATCAAACCCAAATTCCTTTTACCCACACTCTCACCACACCTCATCGAGCTTGATTAAACCATTTTCCAAGCCTCCAAGCATTAGAAAGTACAACTTTGATCAAGGTCGATCACCATTGAAGGGGAGCTTGCTCGACCGAGCAAACCACTTCAAATCAAGACTAGATTCCTTCAACAGGGCTTCGTCTCTACTATATGAAGCTACCTCCTCTATTGGAAGCGCCAGTGATAGCCTCTAGTGAAGTAATTGCTTGAAACTCTAGCTATGAAAAATTTTCAGTTGGTCCTTTTCGAAGGGAATTATCATCCCATGCAATTTTGACCATTGGCTATGCATCCCCCCTGCTTCTGAAAGTGTGGGATCATTTTGATCCCAATCCAAGCTCGGGTGAGCTCGAATTGAATGAGAAAAGATTAATGTGTTCATGTCTCATCGCTCACAAAGGAGATGGATCATACATCATCTGTTCAATGTGAATGGAATGGACAATTGTGATTAGATCACGCTTTAGATCCCTCTAATTTTCTTCTAAATCACGGGTTTAACCACGACCATCTAATCTTAGATCGAATGGCGGAGAAGACATGCGTCATCTCATTCATCGTATGTGACAACATAAATAACCTATCCCGTCGCACCATGTGGAAAGCATGTCATATCAGCACGCCACGTCAGTGGCCACGTGGCTTGAGGGGATTAAAGGTTTAATTAGGCATATTAATCTGATTTTAATTATCAAATGTTTAAAATTCATAACTAATTGTAGAAAACTTCCAAAAAAATAATTAAATACTCATTTTAAAGGTAATTTAAAGGAGAATAATAGAAAATTAAAATCAATTGATTTTGAATATTGATTTTAACTCAATTTGAGTTTTATTAGAAATATAATTAAGTTAATTACTCTTTAATTACTCCAGCAATTAATTCCAAACTTTCTAAGATTGATTAGTTGGATGACCTCACTCCATGATTATCGTGGGATTTATTGCCTGATTAATTAGGGGAATAGCTTGTTTCATTCTTAAACACTCTCTTAATTAATTAGATGATTAATTAGTATGTTAAACAGTAATGAATCCATTAATTAAGTTGGCTAATCATTATGAAACTGTGAATGGACATAGGGAATGAGATTAAGACTTCTTCTCCAATCTTTTCCCCTAGGTTTATTTCATTTGGATAACACTTAATCAATTTGCAATTAATGAATGGCTTAATCACTTTGTTAAATAGTTTAATTAATCAAATTCAACTAAATCATTCCATAATTCAATCATTCAATTCTTGGGTAGATTCTTAGATGTTCAATAACCTAAGAGAATTCCAAAGAATTATAATCATACTACATGTAGGAGGGTTATAAAGTACTTAATCAAACCTTTTACTTAAAAATAAATTGTGAGCTAATTGCATTAGGCCCCATTCATTTCTTAGATGCATTTGATTTAATTTCATGTGGTTGCATATCATATGTTGGCTCATAATTACTTGGATAATTATCTTAAAGTGGTATAGAAAGGGGTAATTAATGGATTTAATTCATCATAACCTAATCAAAACATAAAATCAACCTAATTGTTCTAAAATTAAACCAATTCACACATGGGGGAATGGGTTAGGACTTGCTAATCCTTCTCATGTTTCCCAAGTTAAATCAAATTCAAAGATAAAAATCTCCTTAAGGAATTTTGATTCATTTTAAATGATCTTATTTTATATGATTGTCTTTAGGAATTAATTAGGGTGAATAAAGTCATGTGCTTACATTCCTTTAATTCTTTCCAATCATGCTAAATATTATTTTTCATATGAAATCATGCATTCATTTCTTTCAAAATTAATTAAATAAAATGTTTCCTTTTATGTTAAATTGCATGTGTTGGCTAAAATTAAGAATATGAGTGGCTATCATCACTATTAAACAAAAAATTATCTTTCAAAACCTATAAATCAAATATTATGAATGAAGTGATGCTAGTTATAAATATTTATAAGCTTGCATGTGATTATAGCATAAGATGTGTATTATGAAGTTCTCTTCCCTTCTCTTAACATGGATTTACATAGGATTTGCAAGTGTATAGTTCATTTTAAATGAACACAACACTTGCCTAAATATATTCTTATGCACCTCTATATTGAGACTTTGGAAGGACCTTCATATCACACATGTAAATTACAAGTAAAATATAATCTCTTGCATGATTCCTCATCCATATGGTTCTTTTTATACATTTACATGTATCTAAGAAAAGTGGTATATTAGACTGGACATCCTGGGGCTGCGAATCTTTTAGTTGCCCTAACTAGGTCTTGTACATTACACCCCTAGTGTAGAAAATAATGGTGTCATACTCACTTATAACTTTTATACATGTGAATGTGCATTTAGCTAATGGATTAGAAATCCATCTTTTGCTACATAACAAAAACATACATTAATGATCCAAATTTTCAAATCTCATCTATTTGCATTCATCATCAAAGTATGTTAAGATTTGTATTGCATGTATAGGTATGCTTAGGATTATTCATATGCATGTATGCATGATGAAAAGGAATGAATTTGGTGTGTGTTATATGATAGTAATCCACCTTAACTAATCCTAAGATGTCTTTCTTATTGAATAGGACTATTTAGAGCAAATCTAAACTTAGGGTTAATTAAAACACATAATAAATCATTCATTAAAGACAAATTCTTTAATGAATCTATCTTAGAAATGGTTTAAGGTTGGGATGAAAGAAAGTCCTCTTCTCTTTTCTTCTCTTCATAACATTTACTCACTAAGTGTAGGTTCATTCAAACCAAATCAAATCATGAACTAAAATTGACAAGTCAACTAAATCACTTAAAATGAAACCACCATCTAAATTGAATCTTCCACATTTGGAAAATTTCAACTTTAAAGTCTAGCTAAGACATGCCACACAAGCCTTAAATGGCACACACATTAGGCTAAGTCACCACTTCTAGCTCTATGTTAGGTGGTGCATGGTTTGATGTATGATTTTGATTTGTGGTGTAATATTTTAAACTAGATGTTAGGGTGCATGTGCGTAGTTTGGATGATAGGGCGATCTTAGTCTAATCATATTTTCAATAGAGGGTTGTGCTAAAGAGGCATTATAATAAGAATATAAATACTTTTTTGCTATGCAGGTTGCTTATACCCCTAAGCATAACCCAAATTAGGACAGGCATGCTTGGTTACCCATGTGTCGAGTACAAAGTCCAAATTATTCTTATAATTGCTTGGGTTGTATGGTGTCTTTAGCTAACATTTGTCTTGCAAGTGTAGCTAGATTTACTTTCCTTCCTTTTAATGTAAGTTTTGCATTAGGATTAGGATAAGTGTTATGGGGATTAAGGTGAACATTGGTTATAAGACCATGTCTTATATGCCATGTGAGGCCTTGGAGCAAACTACATTCCATGTCAAACCAAAAGAAAGAAAGAAATGGAGCAAACCAAGTTGTAGGAATGAAGGACAAGGAGTGAAGAATAGAGGATGAAGAATGAAGAGCCGCATAACACTTATCACTTCATAATTGTAATTTATTCTTTCATTATACCGGGATGTATGAGGGTAAAGTTTGACTACCCATATTTCTTTTGGGTTATGCGATGGAACCCGACCACATTGGCCTCTTATTCTTTTTTGTTAATTTTTTAAATTGATTGATGTTATGTTTATGATTGCACAATTAGGATGGCATGATTTTCCAAGTTTATTAATTATTTGATGATTGTTGAATGGTCTGGATGTGATTTAGGAAAAATATATATTTTTTATTCAATTAATCAATTCAAAATTAAACTAAAACACTCATAACATCACCTGAAGCCTAGGGCATAAATCAAGATAATAAAAGATTTAGCAACCACTTAGCTGGATGTTGTATGTCTCATCATTCATAAATCATATTATCTCACTCTTGCAGAAGGAGGCTTCCACCTTTGCCAAGAAAATGGCTTGACCTTTGAGAGCCATGGTAGAAACACACATCCTTCTTTCTAATTTTATCCCATAACTAATTTTCTCATGCATTAGGCATATAAATTCCTATAGTCAATGTCAAAATAAAAGTCCAAAAAAATAGAAAATCAAAATAAAACTTGACAAAATTTGCATTAGATTTAGGTCATCATTCATACCCTTCATGATCTAGTCTCTTAGAGATTATGTTTAAGGACTTAGTCTCTTTCTATATAAATATCGGCCTAACCATCTTGCAAAGCATATGACTTACCTTCATGTATTTAAAATCATAGGAGGAGTTAGTTGGCGGCCACCCTAGGCGGATGTAAGTCCAACTGACAAGTGGTTTATCCTCTCTCGTGGAGGTGAACTATATACCCATTTTTACCTTAGATTTAGGTCATGCTTTGGCCCTCTCAAAGTTTCCTAGATTTAGGATCTGAGGTCGTTGTTTCCCTTTATGGGCTACAAGCATAAATCCTCACCTCTTAAGCATTTCTATAGTCTTGTATTGTGGAATTATAAGCCCTAAATTTCTAATAAAAAAATTCAACTCAAACAAATAAATCTCTTCAATTTCAAAAATATAAAGCCCAACCATAAGATAGATTGAAATGCTCACTAGGCTTCCTAGTATCATAAACATTCCTTACTCATCTCCTTTGGTTTTGATAAGAACTCTTCCCTTTTGATCAATCCCACTTGATTTTCTAAAAATAACTACTTAATTGATAGTCCTATCATTGAAATCTTTGGAGATAATGATCATTTACCTTAATCGAGTATTCTTAAGGAACCTCATTTCTTAGGATGTAATTAACTATGGGGGATTGCCTCCATATGGAACTTAATGAACCCAGCTTAAAAAACCCTACTTTACTTTTTCATGTAAAGTAGGGGAAAGATCTCTGGTACATTCAAAGACCCATTGGTCTTAGGAGTCCTTATTAGACGATTAGGTCCAATGTAGGATGGTGACTTATGTCTCTCGAGATAGTACATCATTCCTCAATGTCATACTCGATCACCTCAAATACTCACTCCCAAATCCACCTCATTCATAACGAAAAATAAACACCACCAAATTTTCTAGCGACTCCGCTGGGGATAGTTCCTCTCTCCATCTTTGGTAAATGACCATTGTCTCCGAGTATCGATAGTGAATTTGTATTCCATATGAATCTGAGACTATCCTTCTTTTCCATTGGCACTTAGCTCATTTCATTCTTAAGCTAAGCTAGCTAACATCCTTTAGGTTTTAGGACCTCACTCCATGTAGATCTTGAAACCCCTATTGGGTCCCCCAATAGGTGAGAATAAAATTTAACCAAAATAAATGACTAAAGACCTTTTTGAACCTCCTTACCATCTCTATGGTAAGGTAAGGTTCATTCCATAAATAAGCAAAAAGAAAATTATTGAATGTGGGATCTTTACATAGAAAATCAAATTCAAATATGAACCAATGGAAGCATCAAAAGTCTCTCCAAAATATTTGAACCCATTCAACATACACAAATTTGTTGAATGTGGATTCTAAACTCAAATGAACTCAAAATCTCTCCTCTAAGTTATTCAAAAATATCTCCTAAATTCAATGAGCCCTGCTCAACATATTCAAATTATTTAGTGTGGGTTCAAACTCTAAATCAAATTTAAAAAGTCAGTAGAATATCAAGGCAAAAAATCTGGTTTGAGTTTATTTTCAACAATTATAGAGTTTCAGTTCAGTTTTAACTCAGTCTAGTCATCTTATCTCAATGAAGTACAGTACTTATGGATTCATAGAAGTATGTGTTCACCTTCCCCTTCGAGATGGATTTGGCCTTGGATCGGGCCAACCTCCCAAACTAAATTTGCTCATTTAATATATTTTGGCTAAGGATTCAAGGGAGCCAGGATTACTTATGATGGGGCTACCTCAACACAGGATGTGGTTGGCAGAACCCATTATCCTATTGATGCCCTTATTCCTCATTGAAGAGGAAAGTGGTAGAGATTTCTGTAGCAGTTCTCATTTTACACGATTGTTCCCATCAATACCCCAGTGCAAGCTAGTGCCCACTCATTGGCCTCCTCTAAGAGGAAGGCTACCCTGGCTTCAGGGATAGTCCCCCTACCTTTGAGGTAGGGTCTAGCTCTTGTACTGCTCTACCTAGCTGAACCCAGTGCCATAATAGGAGCCACAAGATCAAGTGGCACCACGTGCGCATTACCAAGGAGATAGAGGCAGTATCTCACATTGCATAAGAGGGGTCACCTAGGGTAGTTTCTCCTTTGCGTACTCAAAACAAGTTCCATATCCTTTCTAGTTTTGAAGGAGGAAGATGTTAGGAGGATTGCAGTATCACCTCCACCTCAGTTCATTATGAGACACCTGTCAGAGATAGGAGAAGATCATATGCTGGCCTCAAGATAGTTTTACGTCAAGTTGGCAGGGCTTATGGACGGTCAGAGTCCAGTACCCAATTTGATTTGTGATCAGTTATTCCTCATAGTGTAGGCGAGCATATCCATTAGGAGAGGGCCAGAGAGGCCCGAGTATCAGTTCACATTACTAACAGAGAGAGGTGAAGATATGGCAAGCAGTCATCAGCTTCCACCCTTGTAGATTTTCCTAATCGATTGTGCTACCCATGTCATTCACATCAATAGTATTGTGTTGACTGGTACCACCATCATAGAACGAGAGCCCCGGTACAGAGGTAGTCGGTGTTGTCTCCACCACACCACTCCATGTCAGCTATCTCCAGTTTAGGTTCCATCTTTCCACCCAAAGCCATGAGAGCAGTATCAAGGGAGAAGAAAGCCCCATTGGTGATCCGGCTATAGCCAAGGGATCCCACTTCATCTACTCCACCGGCGAGGTGAGTTCTCCTCGACTCTACTTGATTATGATGAAGAGAGGAGGATGACTGAAGCATCATAGTTGTACCATCACCACCATCACCTCATTGATCATGGATATAGCAATCGATAGAAGGGAAAGGGGACAGTTCTATTGTTCCCATGGCAGTAGATCCCCCCAATGGAAGCACTCCACCCATAGTAGTTGACAATCATGAGCATATGTCTTTTAGTGAGCATAGCCCTCACAGGGTTAGCATTCCAGTAGTAGGGGCGGTCAGGTGTATCTCTATTAACGAGCATGATCCCACCACCAGTCAGCCGCAAGTATTTGTGTTGGCATAGTTAGACAAATCATTGGATGATATCTTGGCACATTACTTTACTGAAAAGAAAGAAATCCTAGGGTTTGATTGGTCTAACCTCGAAGAGGAGAAGGTTAGCTTCAACCTCGTTGAGGATGATTTATTGGAAGACTCGATATAGGTTCCCTCCTTCGAGATCACCATAGTTTGGAAGGTGTGTGAATAGATGATGCACCTATTGACCCAACACCTAATAACTCAAGAAGAAAGATGAGCAAGATAGATGGAGAGTTGAAGATTTGTTAGCGTAGTTCTAGCACTTAGAATCAAGCTCTAATAGTACATCTTACCATTGTGGAGAGTGGAGACTGGGTAGCTTAAGCTATTGCATATCCTAGATCAACCCAAGAGTTCACCTCCAGTATAGCAGGGAAGTACAAGCTTGCATAAGAAGGTAGTGGATAGTACCTCCATGCAAGAAAAATACATCAAACTCATGATAGAACATCAAGTGAAAGAAGCACTAGCGTAAGCTGAGGTGGTTCATCAGTTCTAAAGGGTAGACCCTACCCAGAGGAATTTGATGGTATCCAATATCCTAAGGGTTTTATACCTCCTTAAAAGTTTTGATGGCGTGGAACCCTCACCAATATAGCACACTTACCTATTTATAATCTTGGTGGCGGCCATTGTTTCATCTGTCGGTGTCTAGTGGACATAGCTTTTGATTAGTACACTGAACTTCCCAATGATTCAGTGAAAACTTCTGCTGACTTGGAGCAACTCTTTGTTAAGAGGTTTGTTGGAGCTCAACAAAGGGTAACTATGGGAAATCTTGTTGTAGCTCAACAACACCCTGGTGAGCCCCTTATTGATTACATTCTTAAATGGCATAATTTAAGCATAAAATGTGAACCACAGCTATCTGAATAGCATACTATTAAAATTAAAGAATATTCATGGCCCAGTCATTTTCATGCTTAAAGGTTTCACCATTATGACATTTGAGAAGTTAATCAACAAGGCGACTAGTCTTCAAAGGGAGGCCAAATAGTTGCCTTTTCAAGATTAGTCATTAAAGCCAAAGCCGTGAAAACTATGAAAAGCGGGGTCAGTATTGGATAAGAAGAAGCAAGGATGAGAGATCATGAGAGACCTCTCAACTGCTTCCACCTCCTTTACCACCACCTCGTCCATCTTATCTACCATAGTAGCCTCCATGGCCTTCACTGCCTCCTCCTCATCCATACTCTCAGCAGTGGTACACATACCCGCCCCCAGGTAGCTATCACCCACATACTCTTTTGGATAAATTAAACAAACCTTATTCATTTAAGAGGGAGGTAGTTAGGAAAATCTTTAAGAACCTCTTAAAGAAACCTGATTTTTAGCTACCCAAGCCTAGGAAGTTGAAGGAAGTGGGCGGGAGTAATGATCTAAACTTTTGCCCCTACCACCACATGCTAAGCCAAGTTTTGGAGGATTGCTTTACATTTAAGGAATGACTTAATCATAGCTATAAGTGGGGCATTATAGTTATCCCCAAGGAATGTCTAGTAACAACCATCCAGTTCTATTAGGGTAATCTTGGGAATACATGTGATCCTCTCAAAACAAAAGAAGGTTGGGATATTTCTTTATCCCTAACCTCTAAAAAAATTATTTCTAAAATCAAAAAACTTTCCTTATAGGTGCCTGAGGCAGCTCGAACCTCCAACATCAAGGAAGGTTTGCAAGTTGCCAAAGACAACTTGTGGAAGATAGGAGCTCAGCAATAACAGCAGCAGCAGCCCATACTTGCCCGGGATAACCAAGTAGCATAACCACCAGAGTCCACCTCATTCACTATAACTACAACTTCGACTTTCTAGTTCTTCTTCTAGTATATAGCTTGTATTAGCAGATGAGGGCATCAAATCCCTCGCCCCACTTACTTTACTATATTTCTACCATGTACCACCTTTTAAACCTAAGAAATCAATGAAGAAAGCTAATTTAAATTACATATGTGTCACTTCTGATGGGTTATATGATTCTACTCCTTTAGAAAACTCTTCAAGTCTTAATAATTATAACAACTCTGACCATCGTCTATCTAATTCAAAGATGGACTTTCCTTTTCTAAATCATACGGGTTCACCTCTTGAGATAAACTTGGAATCATCTGATTTCGAGGGTCCTATAGTAGAAGTTGTAGGTATGCCCGATGAGTAGGTAGAATCTTCCACTAACCCACCACAAGAGATCACTGAAGTTAACCTCCATAGTGGCAAGGTTCTACCTCCTAGGGTAGCACCTCAACATAAAGGAAAGCAAGTCATTATTTCTAGTAGTCAAGCAAACCCCTCTACAGGATGCTCCACTTATGGATATGCTTGTGGAGGACTAGCACAGAGTTGACTAGAATGTCTTCACTCATCTAAGAAAGTTGCCATCTAAAGTAAGCATATATGATGCCCTTATCTTATCCAAAGAGATGAGGGAATCATTAATCAAGGCCCTTCTTGATCTAGAAATATGCTTAGCTCAGTTGACCATTATTGGAGAGGAGGCACATTATTCAAGAGAAGCCCAAGGAGTCACATTCACTGATGAAGACCTTCTTTTGGGGAATATGGAGCATAACTATCCCCTCTACATCATAATGGATATGGGAAGATTTAGACTTTCTAGGGTTTTGGTTGATCCAAGTGCATCAACGAACATTATGAGCCTGAAAACCCTTGCCTATTTGATTGACATCTTTGAACTCTAAGGAGATCGGATGATGTTAAGAGGATTCAATGAACAAGGTGAGAGGGCTTTAGGCTCCATAGTGTTACTTTTGGAAATAAGTGACTGGAAGGTTGAAGCCAAGTTCTATATAATTGATTCAAATACATCATTCACTACTTTGCTCTGGAGGCCTTGGATACACCAGAACAAGATGATTCCATCCTCTCTTCATCGGTACATCAAGTTTCAAAGAGATGGGATCAAATACTGTGTCAAAAAGAGATGAAAAGCCATTCTCATTTAGAGAGGTCAAGATATATGAGGATGCAACCTACTATCTTCCTCAAAATCAAAGCATCTATTCTCGCAAACTTGGACAAAATTTGAATACAAAAGAAAAAAGAAAAAAGAAAAGAAAGAGAACAAGAGAGGAAGGAGGATAACAAGAAGAGGTAGAGGTGTGTTCCACACAGTTTGTTCCACCATACGACATATGGGAGGATGACTCGACCTCCAGGGCAGAGAGAGGTAGATCTGAGTTCAGGTGGAAGGCCCCCTGGTTGGTAACCAGCCAATATGGGCTATGTTCTAGTTCATAAGAGTACTCATGTTATTCACATAGACTTAGAATCTTGCTCAGAGGATAAGTCTTATGTGATTAGCACACCAGCCAACCCCTCTCAGTGGGTCCTATTGGAGGTGACACTCGAGCCAGACAGTGATGAAGACCAGGCCTCCAAGCAAAGTATAAATATATTGAAGATAAAATTAAATTAGGCGGTTGGGAACCTTAGCTCTAACCCCACTTTCTTCTCAAAAAGTTGAGGGTTTGGTAGAATGAAGCCCTAGATCTTCTATGGATATCAAGTCAAAGAGATTCTATTGAGATCATCATCCTCAAGTCAAGAAGCAAATGTAAAACTTGAGAATGATTCATATAAAGATTTAATGGAATTACCTTTTGATTGGTAACTTGTTTCATAATCTTGCAAGAAAGGTTTGATTCCTTATACATGGTCCAAGCAGGTAGTATTTTGAGAAGTTATGGGACAACAAAGCGGGATGCACAATCAAGACATTGAGTGGGTCGATGATGATGATTACTTGCTTAGTTGTCACCAATCATGCGATAGATCTTCTCAAACCACACTAACTCTTATGAGGAGGTGTGTTTAGAAACTTTAGATGATCTTGATGATCTTTAAATCACAATGCACCTCCAAAATTTGAAGAATAAATCAATTCAACCATCGACAAGCTCAAAGAAATCAACCACGAGATAGAAGAAGATCCACACCCCACTACATTAGTTCTCTGTTGAACGAAGAAGAAACCAATGACTTAGTTAGGCTATTAACTGAGTTTAAGGACTATTTTGCATGGAGTTATGAAGAGATGCTCAGATTATCTCCTGACGTAGCAATCCATAAACTAATAATAGACCCTAATGCTATCCCTATCAAGCAAGCTCCTAGACACATGTGAGTAGAAATCAACAACAAATCATTTCTAAAGTCAAGAAATTGACTAATGCTAGATTTATCATGGAAGAAAAACACCCTGTCTGGTTGACCAGTGTCATCCTAGTTAAGAAGAACAATGGCCAAATTTGCATATGCATTGATTTCATGGACTTTAAGGTATGTACTAAGGATGAATTTTCACTTCCTATACCAGAGTTAATGGTGGACATTGCCTTATCTCATGCAATATTCTCCTTCATGGATGGTCATCTCGCTACAACCAAATTAAGATGGCCCCAAGGATGAGTGGAATACTGCTTTTCAAACCCCGATCAAAATTTATTGTTATAAGGTCATGCCTTCCTTAAAATAGGTGCTACTGTAGCCATGTCTTGATGAACTCATTCATCATCAAGTTGAATGTATTGATGATCTAGTTGTCAAAAGTAAAAAAGAGAGACCATCTCTTTGACTTGAGAGTAGTTTTCAAATGGTTAAGATAATTCAATCTTAAAATGAACCCCAAGTGTGCATTTGGTAGCTTCGGGAAGTTCCTTGGGTTTGTTGTCACAGGAATAGAATGAGATAGATCCAAAAGATCAA
Source organism: Cymbidium sinense (assembly GCA_021442155.1). Classification (NCBI taxonomy): domain Eukaryota; kingdom Viridiplantae; phylum Streptophyta; class Magnoliopsida; order Asparagales; family Orchidaceae; genus Cymbidium; species Cymbidium sinense. The sequence continues at coordinate 154,753,166 of CM038217.1, read as the reverse complement.
AGCTCTTAGAAATGCCACCATCTAAAGTCTAACTCAACTCATCATTCCAAGGGTGATTATATCTAAACTTTATCTCCAATCTATCGGAGAGATGCAAGCCATTTTCAGCACTTGTCAAAAAGGATGCTAAGTTCAAGTGGGATGATAAGTGTCAGCATGCTTTTGAAGACATCAAATAATATTTGGTGAAGCCAGTTCTAGCTCTATCCGGCAAGCCACTTATCCTACATTCTGCATTGGATGACTCCTTGGCACTTTGTTGGCCCAATAATGAAGGGAAGGAGAATGCTCTCTACTACCTCTCATGTGATCCCTCAGAAACTACCCACCTATTGAGAAACATTGCCTGGCTCTCATCTTCGCATCCCAAAATTTATGGCATTACATGCTCTCTCATAAGGTAAGCTTGATTTCAAGAATCAATCCACTACAATATCTCATGACATGACCGACGCTATCAAGACACTTGGCACGTTGGTCCATGATTCTTTCACAGTTTAATATTGCTTTCGTACCCCTCCATGCTATGAAAGTACAGGCACTAGCAAATTTCTTAGCAGCACACCCACTTTTTGTTGATTCCTCACTTAGTGATGACCTCCCCGATTAACAAATCATGAACTTAGGGGATACTAGCATTCACCACTGGAGATGTATTTTGATGGTGCGGCTTCCCTTCAAAAAGGAGAAGAACCACGATCTACTCTTTCAGGAAAGGCAACGGTAGGAATCATTCTTTTAACTCTAAACTGTGATGTTATGAGATACTGATACTATCTCTCCAATCCATGCACCAATAATGAAGCCGAGTATGAGGCTTTGATCGATAGAGTTAGCTATTATAGTGTGTCAAAAGCATCAACATCTATGAGGATTCTCACATCATCAACCAGTTGTTGGTCCAAGGTTCTAAAACCTAAGCTTCATCACTACCATGAGTACACCATGAAGCTGTTGGTCTAAATCTCTGAGGTCACCATCTATAAGATTCATCAAGGAGATAATGCATTAGAAGATGCTTTGGCCAAACTCACCAAGGAGTTGGTATGTCCAGAGGATGAGTCCATTCCAATAAAGCTCTAAAATAGACAAGTTCTATCATTTATTGATGTTGAACTCATCGAGAAACTCTCTCTTAAAGGGGCGGTTGCGATTGTCGAGAAAGATGAGAAGATGGATTTGAGGCAACCATTCATAGATTACTTGACTAGAGGCAAACTACCTCAAGAGAAATCACAAGCCCATCAGATGAAGTAGAGAGCTCTCTCCTATGCTCTCATGGATGGCATCTTGTATCGACGATCTTTTGATCAAATGTAGTTACTCTATTTAGAAACACAGAAGATAAGATCGTGGTGATGTACATTCAGTCCATGAGCATCAATCGGTCCAAAGATGAAGGCAAAGATCAAGAGACTAGGATACTCGCCTTCAATGATTACGATGGCATGGATGTAGAGATGCCACCAATGTCAGTACATGGTCCTACATCAACCACCCAACATTCTACATCCTACATTATCCTCATGGCCATTTGAGTGTTGGGGAATGCATAGTGTTGATTGATCCTCCTTCTTTCGGTTCATCGAATGCCACCAACTACTTTTCCAAGTGGGAGGCAATCCCACTTAGAGAGGTCACACCTAGTGCTCCCAGTTCTTAGAACCATATATATAGGTTAGGTGTCGATGAATTAATTATATATAATGTACATTCATGAGCACCAAAATTAATAACTTCACGAGACATATAGGAGAGATACTCCACTATCTACTACCCTAGGGTGAATGGCCTAGCAGAAGCATTCAACAAAACTCTCATCCAGATACTAAAGAAGATGCTCAATGATAATAAATGATAGTGGCATGAGCAGCTAGTTGAAGCCTTATGGGCATACCGCACCACATACAGAACTCCAACCCAATCTCATTCTTTAGTGTATGGGTCAAGTTCTACCATTAGAAGTTCATCCCATCACTAAGGATAGCAATGGGTAGTAAAATTACTACAGCAGAATGTCGGTGGTTAGAAGAGCTCGAAGGTTTGGAGGAGAGACGCCTACGGGCATGCAGAACCTTGAGTTGTATGAAGCCAAGATGATTCAAGCTCACAAACAGTTGGTCCACCCTAGAGTTTTTTAAGTAGGAGAGCTTATTTTTATTCTAAAGAGACTGATTGTTGCTCGTCAAAAGATGGGACCCAAGTTTGAACCCACTTGGGAAGGCCCTTTTGTCATAGAGAAGGCCTACCAAGGAGGATCTTATCAACTTATTAATTGTAAAGGGGAACACCCGATGCTTCCAATCAATGGGCTCTAATTGAAGAAATATTATTCATAAAATCATGTTCGGAAATAATTATCTTCAAAAATTCCATTCCAATTCATCAAAATATTTTTTTCATTGAAACATTGTTTGCTTATTTGCAAATCTATCATGATGTGTTCACGGTAGGTGTAACAGTACCCAAGAGGCATCATATCTTTTTTTCATGACATGAACACAAATTAAACACGATTCCCCAATGCTACTAGAATAGGTGTAAGAGAACCCAAGAGGCATCCTATTTTGACTAGCATGGCTAAGTTATGTGTAAGAGAACCCAAGCGCATCCTTTCTTGGTGGGATCATAACTGCCACTCGTGGCACCATTTCATCAACTCTTAAGCATGTTTTAAGATAGGTGTAAGAGAACCTAGACAGCATCATGTCCTCCTTTAACATAAACACAAACACATATCTTTTGTCTCGAGCTATTTTTATGTGGGAGCAAGCTCCCTGTGGCACTCACTCATTAGCTTCTCTAGGTCAGACTGACGTGTTACCAAGCTAATGTGTCACCCCAGTGGTCACACATTTGGCAGATGTAAGTCTCCACACTTTCTTCTTGACTTGACCACTGCAAACTAACAAGCGCCTTGTTAATTTGGTAGGTCTTACCGCACAGCCGGTAAGCTATCTAATGTTGACTTTGTTTAAGAGGATGTAAGCCTACATACTATCTTCTTGAACTAGCCATCATGATGAGCTATAGAATATGACTCAGGTGGATACACCACTCTTAGTAAATAGTCCCCCACTTTCTCCCCGAGTTGTGAATACTTATAGGTGGTATCTTCTTCATGAGGATAAAGCCCTTAGTGGTACCTCCCCTGTGGGAATTCTACTTGGATCACATCCTTAGTGACCCCATTTAGATACTACTTGGGCTACTCTTGGATTGGATAGTCCCCATTTCCTAGTAACCACCCCTATGGTTGGAGAATTTGTTCAGCAGATGCACAGATTCTCCTTGTCTATGTTGATATAAGCTCCTTCTCAATGTGATCCCTCGTAAACCAACAAGGCCCACTATAAACAAACAAACAAAAAAAAAATTTATTCGCTTCTGGATTAGGAATTCAAGCCCCCAGTGGCCCCCTTTTCCAAAGAGGCATCTTATCTTTAGAGCAGTGTCAGCAAAACTCCCTATAAGAATTGCTTGACTACACTTGAGTTGAGAAAAGTCCCCGGGTTGGCACTCTTTTAGTTGTCACCCTTAGGTCGGGTTCAATCTGTTTTGCCACAATAAGTTGCCCTCGTGATCATTTCTTTTTAGAAGATGTAAATCTACTATGCATTCTTTCTAGCATGTGCAACCGACGGTCTAGGTCGGGACATGTTACCTTGCTAATGAGTCTCCCCAATGGTTCCTTATATAGGAAAGATGTGATTTCCTGTACTTTCTTCTAATTTGATCATTGCAAATCGAAAGGCACCCCTTTGGTTGGTTAATTCTACCCCACGGCTGGTAGAATATCCCTTTGGATTAATAAATCTAATCAAGGTCTAGGCTGATATTAGCCCCTTCTTAGTGGATCCATCAAATCAATGGATCAAAATTAAAATAATTCAATCAAATGAAATTAATTTTGACTATTTCTTTGATTTAAGTTCCCGTATTCACTCATTAATCGACCTAAGGTTGGGTTATTCATTGTTCATGTGATCACCCGATTGATCCCTACTTTGGAAGATGTAAGTATGCTTTCTTTCTTTTCTGTACCCAAAGGCAACCCTTTGGTTGGATAGTTTACTATGGTTGGTAGACTTTATTGGTAAATCAGTAGGCTAGGCCACATGGTCCCTACTCATGATCATAACCAGCGGTCCATCTCAAAATCAAAATTTAAAATTTGAAACAAAACCAACCAACCTCCCGAGTCAAATTAAACAATCAAATCGATGCTTCTCCTTGAGATGCAAATCTTTCAATTTCTCTAGTGGAGTTAATTCAATCCACAACACGCTCCCTAGTGGAAGGTTCACTTTTATCTCATTAAATTCCTCACGATTTCACAACCTCTTATCCCATGGATAACTTGAACCTTTTTCCCTTAGTGGAAGGCTCATATACTCAATCCTTAGTGGATTCCTCTTTTGCTCTCTTATGTCTTTGATATAAGTAGAGTTGCATTGCACTAAGATCTTGGTTCATTCTACACCTCGGGTTTAGGAGTAGATCATTTATGTTGGTGCTTGGGATCTTTCAAACTTTGTTAATCATCTCAGTCAACACCATTAAGTGTGGTATGAACCACACTATTTAGGCGCCCTTTGTTGACCTCACTTTTGGAGTGAGCTCTCAACTTCTCCATCTAAGACATAGGACTCCACTAGACACTAAGAGTTCCTTAGTCTTAAGACAATTCTAGTGATTAGGTGAACACTTAACCTAATCCTAGACACTTAGAAGAATTAACCATAAGAATAGGTTGTGCTTTAGAAATTTAGGAGGACTTGCTTACCCTATAGCCCAAACCCAATCATTGCTTCCTTCATTCAAACTAACCTCAAATTCAAATTCAAATTCCAAAATCAAATCCAACCATCCAATGATTGAAATCCATCACTAATTTCAAACACTAAATCCCTTCCTAAGCCCTTTGATTTTTATCATATGGACTTAGCCTTAACCAAATCCATCAACCCCAATCCAATTGATTTTTTTATCAAATAATCAAATTTAATCTCAAATAAAATTCCAAATCATGAATCAATTCCTAACTCCAATTGATTGAAATCCATAATTATATCCAAATTCCAAAATTCTCTTCCTAAGCCATATGAACCATCTATATATGCTTAGTCAAAACTCCTTCAAACCAACTCAAGCTTGGTTAATTTCTTTATAAATCAGTCATTCCTTCATTTATACTCACAAATATAAATGAATCCTAAATTTAAACCCTTTAAACCATACCAAAATTAATCAAGCTAAATCAATTCCCAAATCAAGCCTTATGGACCCACCTCTATAAGCTTACAAATTGCTTTCACTCCAAACTCAAGTGATTTTATCATAAACCATTTATATCTTCATTTATATTCACAAATATAAATGAAACATAAATCCAAATTATTCAAATCAAATTCAATTGTATCCCTTTTAGCCAAATTCTTGAACTTGGCTAAATGATACCCAAATCAACCCAAACCTTTGGATTTTCTCTTCAAACAATCACTCCTTCAATCACATGCCCAATTATAAACATAAACTACAATCACCAAGTCAAAATCAAACTAGTCAATCATCTTGACTTGAAATCAAATGAACCAAAACCCATTTGACTCCAAACCACTTGCAATTGGATTTATATTTCCATCATAAGTCCATATGTGAGTTCAACCAAACTTGAATCAAGCCATGATCAAGTCAATTATTAAAATCACTTGATCCAAAGTGACCTAAAAGACCTTTGAGTTATAATCCAACCCAATTTGGATTGAACTAAGCCCATTCAAATCTCACATTGTGAACAACAATCATCCTAGAAAGATCAATCACTCAAATTGAGTCAAACTAGCTTTTGACCAAGTCAACACTTAGCCTAAATGAGACATAAACAAACCAAAATCCACCATATGTCAAATTTAATTGATTGAAACTATTGATCTAAACCAATCCATAATCAATTATTAAACATAACTAAGCCCTCACTTGAACTAAACCAAACCCAATTGACCCTAATTAAATTGACCTAAAATTGAAAAAAGCCAAAAAATCTTGATCTAAAAATTGATTGCAACCAATGGGTCAAATTCATTCCAAATTGATTGTTGAACTTGACCAAAGCTTCAATTAACCAACAAGACCTGACTATGAACTTCTTGACCTAAAAGGTCAAATCAACTTGAAATCAAACCAAATTGATTGAAACCAAAGCTTGCAATACATTTTAAATGATCAACAAAGCCTAAACCAACCCATGACCTAACCCAATTGGGTCAAATGGGTCAATTTGGTCAACTTGACCCATTTGACCTAAATGAACCTAAATGAATTGAAACCAAATCTAAGCCAAATTAAGCCAATCCAATAATACCCATAGGCTCCAAATGATCATTTGAACTTGACCTAACCCATGGTTTGACCCAATTTGATTAATTGGTCAACCTAACCCAATTTGACCTAAATGGGTCAAATTGAGCCAAATCAAATCAAATGAACTCCAAATCACTTGAAATTTGGCCCAACCCATTTTCAAACTATTTTAAAACTTCCCAAATCAAAATCATAGCCAAATGACCACTTTGTCCTTAGGTCAAAGGGTATCCCATGACCAAATTCACATGAAATTTGGTCATTTCTTTCTCAAGGCCACTTGGCATCCATTTATTGGTCCACATAGGCACTAAGGAGGGTGGTGAACATGACCAATGAGCTTGGGTCATCTATGACCAAAGGTAAGGCCAAATCAACCTCCCCAATCACATTTGAACACTTGGCTCACCAAATCACTCACCACTCACATGGGCAGCCACTCTCCCACTCATTAACCTAAAATGAACCATGTGGGATGTTTTGCAACTCAAACCGATTAGCCAATCCAACCTATTGAGCCAAAAATGACAAATCAGCCACCCACCGTTCGATCCAAGGAGGGAGATATACCCCTCATCTCAATTAGAAAAAATTGATTTTGAACCTCCTAGAGCTTTCCCAATCTCTCAAAGCTCCCTTTAAATTCTTCTCTATTGTAAGGATAAAATAGGCAAGTCAGGGATCAATACTCCCTCCTCACTTCATCAAACCCAAATTCCTTTTACCCACACTTTTAGCTCAATTAAACCATTTTCCAAGCCTCCAAGCAACAGAAAGTACAACTTCAATCAAGGCCGATCACCATTAAAGGGGAGCTTGGTCGACCAAGCAAACCTCTTCAAATCAATATCGGATTCCTTCAACATGGCTTCGTCTCTACTAAACGAAGCTACCTCCTCCATTGGAAGCGTGATAGCCTCTGGCAAGGTAATTGCTTGAAACCATAGCTATAGAAAATTTTCAGTTGGTCCTTTTCAAAGGGAATTATCATCCCATGCAAAGATGGTTGGATGTATCCTCCTTCGAAGGTGTGGGATCATTTTGATCCCAATCCGGGTGAGCTTGATTGAATGGCGATGATGGTGTTCATCTCTCGCCATTCAAAGGAGAAGGATCGCCATATCCGTCCGTGATTGGAAGGTTGTGATCAAATCATGCTTTAGATCCTCTTCTCATTAAAGCGGGATTAACCTTGATAATCAATCTTAGGTCGGGCCCAGAAGCGTGTCGCCGCTACGACTTCGGCGATGGATATAACTTAAATAACCTATCCCAGCATCACATGGAAAGCGCGTGCAGCCATGGCCCTGGATTAGGGGTTTAATTCTTAATTAATAATTTTAATGAAACTTCCAAAATTCATAATGAATTGTAGAAAAATCCAATAAATACTCATTTTAAAGATAATTCAGAGAATAATAATAAAAAATTAAAATCAATTGATTTTGAGTAGTGATTTTAACTTAATTTAGGGTTATTAATATATAATTAAGCTAATTACTCTTTAATTACTCAGTAATTAATTCCAAACTTTCTGAGATTTATTAGTGGGATGACCTCTACCTCCCATAATGTTTTTTGGAATTTATTGCTTGATTAATTAGGGAAATTGCATTTTTTAATCACTCTTTAATTAATTAATTAATTATGTTGCTAATAAATTCATTAATTAAGTTCAATTATGAAAGTGAATGGACATAGGGAATGAGATTAAGACTTCTTCTCTAATCTTTTCCCCTAGGTTTATTTCATTTTGATAACACTTAATTAATTCTCAATTAATGAATGGCTTAATCACTTCATCAAATAGTTTAATTAATCAAATTCAAAACTAAATCATTCCAGAATTCAATCATTCAATTCTTGGGTAGATTCTTAGATGTTCAATAACCTAAGAGAATTCCAAAGGAAATTATAATCAAACTACATGTGTAGGAGGGTTATAAAAGTACTTAATCAAACCTTTTAACTTAATTAATTAATAATTGTGAGCCAATTTTAGAGGCCCCTTCATTTCTTAGGTGCATTGTTAATTAAATTTGTGATTGCATATCATATGTTGGCTCATAATTACTTGGATAATTATGTTAAAGTGGTATAAGAAAGGGATTAATGGATTTAATTCATACCTTACATAAAATCAACCTAATTTTTCTAAGTTAAACCAAACCAACTCACACATGGGGGGAATGGGTTAGGACTAGCTAACCATTCTCATATTTTTTAAGTTAAATCAAATTCAAAGATAAAAATCTATCTAAGGAATTTTGATTCATTTTAAATGATCTTATTTTATATGATTGTCCTTAAGAATTAATTAGGGTGAATTTAAGTCATGTGCTTACATTCCTTTATTTCTTTCCAATCATGCTAAATATTGTTTACCATATAAAATCATGCATTCATTTCTTTCAAAAATTAATTAAATAAAATATTACCTTTTATGTCAAATTGCATGTGTTGGTTAAAATTAAGAATATGAGTGGCTATCATCACTATTAAACCAAAAACTATCTCTTAAAACCTATAAATCAAAAATTATGAATGAAGTGATGCTAGTTATAAATATTTATAAGCTTGCATGTGATTATAGCATAAGGTGTGTATTATGAAGTTCTCTTCCCTTCTCTTAACATGGATTTACATAGGATTTGCAAGTGTATAGTTCATTTGAAAAGAACACAACACTTGTCTAAATCTATTCCTATGCACCTCTATATTAAGACTTAGGAAGGACCTTCATATCACACATGTAAATTATAAAACCATGTCAAATATAATCTCTTGCATGATTCCTTATCCATTTGGTTCTTTTTGTACATTCACATATATCTAAGAAAAGTGGTATATTAGTCTGGACATCCCGGCTACGAGGCTTTAAGTAGCCCTAAGTAGGTCTTATACCTTACGCTCTTTATGTAGAAATAATGGCGTCGTACTCACTTACAACTTTTATACATGTGAATGTGCATTTAGCTAATGGATGAGAAATCTATCTTTCCTACATAACAAAAACATGCATTAATGATCCAAATTTTCAAATCACATCTCTTTGCATTCATCATCAAAGTGTGTTAAGATTTGCATTGCATGTATAGGTATGCTTAGATTATTCATATGCATGATATGCATGGTGGAAAGAAATGAATTGGGTGTGTTATATGATAGTAATCCACCCTAACTAATCCTAAGATGTCTTTCTTATTAAATAGGGCTATTTATAGTGAATCTAAACTTAGGGTCAATTAAAACACATAATAAACCATTCATTAAAGACAAATTCATTAATGAATCTACCTTAGAAATAATTTAAGGAAGGGATGAAAGAGAGCTCTCTTCTCTTTTCTTCTCTTCATAACATTTATTCACTAAGTGTAGGTTCATTCAAACTAAATCAAATCACCAATTAAAATTGACAAGTCAACTAAATCACTTAAAATGAAATCACCGTCTAAATTGAATCTTCCACATTTGGAAAATTTCAACCATAAATCCTAGCTTAGACATGTCACACAAACCTTACATGGAACATACATTAGGCTAAGTCACAACTTTTAGCTCTATGTTAGGGCATTGCATGGTTTGATGTATGATTTTATTTTGTGATGTAATATTTTAGACTGGATGTTAGGGTGTATTGTAGTCTGGATGATAGGGCATCTTAGTATAATCATATTTTCTACATGGGGTTGTGTTTAAGGGGAACTGTAATAAGAATATAAATGTTTTTTGATGTGTTGCTTATACCCCAAGCATCAAATTAGGATATGGGCTTGGTTACTGTGTGTGTACTAAGTCCAAATTATTCTTATAACTTCATGGGTTGTATGGTGCGTTTAGCTAACATTTATCTTGCAAGTGTTGCTAGATTTACTTTCCTTCCTTTTAATATAATTTTTGCATTAGGATTAGGATAAGTGTTATGGGGATTAAGGTGAACATTGGTTATAAGACCATGTCTTATATACTATGTAAGGCCTTGAAGCAAACTACATTCTAAGTCAAACCAAAAGAAAGAAAGAAATGGAGCAAACCAAGATGAAGGAATGAAGGACAATGAGTGAAGAATGGAGAATGAAGAATGAAGAGCCCCATAAAACTTGCCACTTCATAATTGTAATTTATTCTTTCATTATACCAGGATGTATAAGGGTAGAGCTCGGCTACCCATTTCTTTTCGGGTTGTGTGATGGAACCCGACCACATCGACCTCTTATTATTTTATGCTAATTTTATAAATTAATTTATATTATGTTTATGATTGTGCAATTAGGATGGCTTGATTTTTCTAGTTTCTTAATTGTTTGATGATTGCTGAATGGCCTGGATGCGATTAGGCTCTTAGAAAAAATAAATTTTCTATCCAATTAATCAATTAAAAATTAAACTAAATCACTCATAACCTCACCTAAAGCCTAGGACATAAATCAAGATAATAAAAGATTAGCAACCCCTTAACTGGATGTTATATGTCACATATCATGCATAAATCATATTGTCTCAATCTTGCCAATGGAGGGCTTCCACCTTTGCCAGAGAAAATGGCTTGACCTTTGAGAGCCATGGTGGAAACACACCTCCTTCTTTCTGATTTTGTCCCATAACTGATTTTCTCATGCATTAGACATATAAAATCCTATAGCCAATGTCAAAATCAAAGTCCAAAAAAAAATCAAAAAAAATTTGACAAAATTTGCATTAGATTTAGGTCATTATTCATGCCCTTCATGATATAATCTTTTAGGGAGTGAGTTTAAGGACTTAGTCTCTTTCTAAATAAATAATGGCCTAACCATCTTGGAAAGCATATGACTTCCCTACATGTATTTAAAATCATAGGAGGAGTTAGTTGGCACTAGGATGTAAGTCCAATCGGGTGGTTTATCCTCTCTTGGACCATATACCCATTTTTCACTTAGATTTAGGTCATGCTTTGGCTAAGTTCCCAATTTAGATCGAGGTTATTGTTTCCATTTACGGGCTATAAGCATAAATCCTCACCTCTTAGGTATTTTTATAGTTCTCTATTGTGGAATTGTGACCTAGATTTCTAATAAAAAAATTCAACTCAAAAAAATAAATCTCTTCAATTTCAAAAATATAAAGCACAACCATATGATAGATTGAAATGCTCACTAGGCTTCCTAATATCTTGAGCATTCCTTACTCATCTCCTTCGGTTTTGATAAGAAATCTTCCCTTTTGATCAATCTCACTTGATTTTCTAAAAATAACCAATTGATTGATAGTCTTATATTTGAAATCTTTGAAGACAATAATCATTTACCTTAATCGAGAGTATTTCTAAGGAACCTCATTCCGTATGATGTAATTAACTATGAGGGCTTGCCTCTATAGGGAACTTAACAAACCTAGCTTAAAATAAACCCTACTTTACTTTTCCATGTAAAGTAGGGGAAAGATCTATAGTACATTTGAAGACTCATTGGCCTTAAGAGTCTTATCGGTGATTGTTGTGGATGACTTACGTCTCTCAAGATAGTACATCATTCCTCAATGTCATGCCCGATCACCTCAATAAGTACCTCCCCCCCCTAAGATCTATGTCGTGTCCACCTCATTCATAATGAAAAATAAACACCACACGAATGACCAATGCCGCCAATTAATGGTCAATACTTAAAAAAGTATTATACATGATAAATATATTCTCGAGGTATAATAAAATCCCCATGCAAGATAGGGGCATTTTTTTAGTATAGTTATTTAGGTTGACATCGTGCTTCATGCCAAGATCCCTAAATAAATATACATACTCAAGATAAAAAATAATTCCATGAAAATTCATCTATTACATAGGGACATTTTTTTAGATTCTGTATATAGATGAAATAAATATTATGTGTTAAGCTCTCTTAATAGTAAATATATCAACTCAAATATTGATGTATTTGTTTAATCTTAAAATTCTTTCAAATGTATTTTGGAATGCCCCATGCAAGACAGGGGGTGTTTCTTTATTTTCATATGGGTTGACATCGTGCAATAAGACGAGATCCTCAAATATATTCTAATTCAGGTTGACATTGAGCTTTACGCCAAAATTCCTGAATTTATCTATAATTATTATTGTTAAAGCTATAGGTTCTTGCAAGAATAAAAAGAAAATATTTCTATGCATGAAAATATAGCTCTAAATGTCAAAAAAAACTTCTCTCTAAGATTCGTCAAATGTCTGAGATCAAGTCAGAAGAACTCCCAATTTTGAAAGCTTCAATCAACTAAGTTGGAAAATCACCAACATCTACATCTTCAAGTCTCGGACACGCATGGATTCTAAAGGTCGAACTCAACATGCCCACAAATGGCCGAGTTGCTGATACTCTCCTCACTTAACAAGCCATAAGAAAGGCCGTAGTGAAAGAGCCCACATTTGTTAGTTCAATGACCAAATCACTAACCCATCACAACTTAAGTTAAATACTAGAGTAGATTCTAAAAGTCGAACTCAACAAGCCTATAAATGACCAAGTTGTTGACGCTCTCCTCACTCAACAAGCCGTAAGAAATAGTCATAGTGAAAGTGCTTCTGCTTCCGTCCAATGATGATAGATGTTCAATCTCAAATCAGATCCATCTTAGTGACTACAAGCAACAAGAATCCAAGAGATCTTTATACCCGATCGATAAACCAAAACAATCTGAGGAAACTATCAATTCAGAGCTGCCTCAAATCAATCTTTATATTGCATACATGGTGATATTTTAATCTATTCTCAAATGATCTGATCAAGTATAAAGCACAGATCAAAACTAATCTCCTCATCAAGTCTGTCAAAGCAGAAAGCACAGGACCGAGGAAGCAAGTTCATAATTCATACAAAGCTGATATCGAACTAAGAGAATTTTATAGTTAATTGGTCTATTAAAGCACACATTGCTAAGCTTATAACTCGATATTATGGACCTAATATAAGCCGGGAGGTAGGCTGGATCATCTGTATTCACCTTTAAAGAAGTCCATCAAAGTAGAAAGCTTAGGACTAAAGACATACATGCACTTCCTGACAAGTCAATATGGACAAATTAGGTCGATTATTCATCAAGTCTATCAACCTTAAAGCTAGGACAAAAGAAATTTCAAATCTCAAAGCAAAAATAAACCAACTTATCCATCCAACCTGATCAACCATGAAGCTGAGATCGGAGAAAATCCAAATCCATAAAGATATAAAAGAAAGAGCTCTTCAGCGAACCTGTTAAAGCTTAAGTAATTTGAAATTCATTGTCGACACAAAAGGTCAACCAGTTTTCAAAAAATATGACTCACTTCATGTGAATCACATTTGTTGGGGGACATTTATTGATCTTCACATATGATACATGAGTCGAATCGAGCCTATAAGATGAATTTGATCAACTTTGAATGTCTCAGAGCGATTGGAGTTGAAATATACCAGGCATCACCCAACTTAATTGAAATGACCTTCGATCATTGAACACACTTCACCATCGCATTTAGAATATTAAAATTGATCAGAATATACATATTTAATTTAACAGTCAACCGTTCAAGAGATCGAGTCATCAATATGCCAACACATGTATCACAATTGGGAGACTGCGACGAAGTCCAAATGACCTCGGTTAATAAAATTAAGGGACCATTAGCTTCAAAATATCGAAACCTACCAAATGAGACTATTCGCGTTTAATTCGGACAAGGCTATGTGAATGTCAAGTGGTTGAAAGCGAGAATGTATTTTGATCTAAAATTGATCCAATTCGACTCCAACTTAAATCAAACGGCCTCCGATCGCCAAACGGACTGTGTTGTTGAATTTAGAATATCGAATTTATCTAGAAATGACACCCATATTATGTGAATTTGATTTCAGCAAGATTCCACATAAATCTTAATACAATCAAGCCGAACAAAAATAAATGAAAATCATGTGTTTATTTTAATCTGATTAGACACAATTTTAATAATTGATTTATCCTAAAATTAATTAAGAATTTTTAGTGATATGATATGAAGTTTATTAAATTTAATTTCTTTTAAAATAATCAATAATTTTAGATTTCATATTTCAAAATTCCGCTAACTACTGGATAAAAATAAATAAATAAATAATTTATAATTAAGGGTTGTAATCCCTATTTTCTCCCGCACCGGTTCGATCCTCCTTTTCGGTCGAACAGCAAGCCAAGCCCTTCCACTCATTCGCTCGGTTCCGTCTCCCTCAACCGCAAAAACAACCGCAAATCCCCGATCCTCCCTTAAAAACTGCAAGAAACTGTTGGCTCTCATTCTCCCCACTCACGCACACCCGAAGAAGAAAAATCCCACCTTTATTCAGTTGTCTCTTTTCGTATTTGCTTCCACTGCTTCATGAATAGTGGAAGCTCTAGCAGCATTCATGGTCTTTCGGGAAACCCCATTGAGGTTGCCCACTTCCGCACTATTTTCAAGCAATCGGAGGATACGCTTCGTGCGTAGGCCTCTCGTCTTCTCCCTTTCATAGAGCAACTCGACCCCTCATTCATTCCCTCGGTTATCTCTATCTTCTGGAAGTGTACTCATCTAGACCTTTTTCAAGAGAGAACATTCCTTGCACGTGTTATTGGATTTATCAATTTCTTCTCGGTAGAATAGATACATCTTGCACCTGAAAAATTTATATCTGTGTGCAAGAGGCTCAAGGATCAAGTAGTACAGCATCAGACGCCAATACAGAGGGTTGCTCCATTGAGGACCGCTGTTCGCAAGCTTCAATCTTTTTATGAGCACTTGACTGCACTTCATTCTGATTTCCTCCTCCTCCCACCTCTCGGTTCATCCCATCTGACCTTTCAAATCAAGAAGTCCAAGTCGAAAATACCGCTCTTCTCCCTAAATGCTGTCGTCCATCCCTTCATCTTCACACAACCGTCCATCTATTAAATAAATCGAAGCTCAAATGGCCGTCATGCTGTTCTTTCTCTGTCATTTGTCTGATTTTTCAGTTGATACGGCAGTGCCCTGCATTGGTTCTCTGTGCTCTATTGCAGGAAGCAAAGCTCCTCTCTATAGGCTAGGGAAGAGACCTCTCCATCAACTAAAGGGAGTTAATAGGACGGCTTTGGAAAGCTAAATTGGCACAATCATTAGAAAACTGGTTCACATAAAATGATATGTGGCGTTCAACAAGCTTATTATGAGTGTCCACTTTTGAAACTATTTGAGCAAGAAGATTCTCATCCTTGTACTGATTTGGCTAATTGTTATGCAACCTGAAAATTTTCAGAGCTAGAAGCATTTATTTGGGCTAATACGGAGAAATCTCAAACTATGATTGAAGGCCCCATTATGCTCATCATGACGTAACGGAATTGAGATTTGAAGACCCCGCTATGCTCAATAGAGTGTAGCAGGTCAGCTCACTTGATAATCGGCATCATTGCTCATTGCAAAGGCATAAGATAAAGAGGCTTAGATATGTGAAAACTAGTTTGCTGATCGAAGAATGCTCAATAGGGGCAGTGCTGAAAACTTCGGTTGTGGTGTTGCATCTACTTCAAAAGAATATATCTATCTAATGCACCCTATGCGATGGAAATCTTGTCGAATTTAAGTTTTGACTAAAACTTGGACTAAGAAAAAAAAGAGGAAGACTCAAGATTTACTAAAAAAAATCAATCACATTATTGACCTCATTTTTAGAATGAGCTCTCAACACCTCCATCTTAGGCATAGGACTTCTCTTAGACATTAAGAGTTCCTTAATCTTAAGACACATCTAGTGATTAGGTGGACACTCTCACCTAACCCTAGAAGACTTAGAAGAGTTATCCATAAGAATAAGTCATGCCTTAGGGGTGTTAGGAAAATCTCCTACCCTTTAGCTTAAATAATTCCTCACTTTCCTTCTTTCAAGTCAAACTCAAGTCAATTCTAATTGATTTTCTCCAAAATCAAATCAACTCCATATGATTGAAATCTATGATTGAGATCCATGATTAAAACCCATGATCAAAATCCATCAAAATTTATAAGTTCAAATTTCTTAAATCCTTAACCCTTTCTTAAGGACTTAGCCAAAATCATGATCTAAACCTACTCAAATCTTTGAGATTTTCTCGTGATCCATTTAATTTCTAATTTATATTTCCATTTACAATTGAAATATAAATTCAAACTCATCAAATCAAATTCAAAATTCTAAAATAACTCATGAAAATTTTCTTAAGTCCCTTTAATTTTCCATTAAAGGACTTAGCCAAAATCAACTCTACAACTTGATCAAACCCATTCAAATCCTTGGGATTTTTTCAAAACTTATTTATATTCTCATTTATATTCACATATGCAAATGAAATATAAAAATAAATCAATCCAATCAAACCCTCAAATTAAATTCCAAATTTAAAATCCTTGAAATTCCCTTAAATCCCTTAATTTCCCACTAATGGATTTAACCTAAACTTTGATCAAACCATTTCAAACTCATGAGATTTTCTCAAAACTTATTTACATTCTCATTTATATTCTCATATATAAATTAATATAAATATAAATCAATCAAATCCAATTCAAAAAAATTAAATTTCAATTTAAAAATTCTCTTAAATCCTTTAAATTCCCTTTAATGGAATTAACCCAAGTCATGATTAAACTCTCTCAAAATCTTGAAATTTTCTCATGATCAATTTATATTCACATATAAAAATGAAATATAAATTCAAACAATCAAAACTAACTCCAAAACTCAAATTCAAATCAACTCAAAATCAAATCTAAGCTTTTCAAGTCAAAATCTTGAACTTAGCCAAAATCAATTCAAATCAAGCCAAACTCTTGATTTTCTCTCATGGTTCAATCAACCCTACAATCATGAGCTCATATATAAATCCAAACTTCAATCTCTCAATCAAAACCCAAATCAAAATCAAACCTAAGACTCCTTCATATTCTTCCTTTGAATATGAAATTTTTAAATGGATCAAAATCCATTTGACTTCAAACTAGGGGTGTGCGTTTGGTTGATTTGGATGGATTGGATGATAAATTTTTAAAACATTGGTTTTGGATTCCCAAAAAATATTGAACCAAACCAACCAAATAAAATGCAAAACCAAACAAACGAATAATAATTTGGTTCATTATTTTGGTTTGGTTTTGGATAAATGAAATATACATTTAAAAATTATTTGCATAATTATTGTATAATCAAAATGCAATTAACTACTTCATGTGTTAAAAAATATTTAAAACTAATTTTACTTACCTGAATGATGTTTTGAACTTAAAAGTTGATGGAACCATATTACCATATTATGAGACCAAAATATTTTGAAAAATTGGATAATGGTCCTCCAAAAAAAGTACATACTAAGTATTTAAAAATAAATAAAAATAAGTGTATAATAGATAAGCTTATTATACATAAATTAATAATATCATATTACATATAATTACTTTGATTTATTTGGTTTCATCCAAAATTTTATTTAACAAACTGATCCAAAAACCAAAAACTAAAGTTTTCATTAATTAAAACCAAATTCCAAATTACTAACTTCAAAATACCAAATTACTCAAAACTTTGGTTGGTTTGATTTTGTTAAAACCAAATAATGCACCTACTTCAAACCACTTGTAAATGGATTTTTTATTTCAATCATAAGTCTTTGATCAAAAACTTTGATCCTTGACCCAAAGTGACCTAAAGTAATATGAGCCAACTTTTGATCCTAATCAAATTAGATTGAACCAAACTCATATTTGCCTCTCATCATAACCAACAATCATCATGGAATGATCAATCAATCAAATTAGGTCAAACCAAGTCAAACCTAAGGGTTGACCAAGTCAACACTTAACCTAAAATAAAACTTAACATAACCAAATTCCACCATAGGACAAATTGATTGAAACCAGTGATCTAAGTTCACTCATGGCCTATGATTGAACTTGACCAAGCCAACATTTGAGCTTAACCAAGCCCAATTGGCCCACTTGACTCAGGTTGACCTATTTTGACCTAAAGGGCCAAAATGTGTCAAAACTTGTTCTAAGCCAAATTGATTGAAACTAATGGGTCAAGTCCATCCCAAGTCACTTGTGAAACTTGACCAAAGCCTCAATTGTCCAACTAGATCCAACCTAGCCCAATTGACCTTAAACCTAACATGACCTAAAGGGGTCATGTTGAGCCAAAATTGAACTTAACCCAAATTGATTGGAAACAAATATACCAATCCACTCTATATGACTAACCAAACCTAATCCTATCCTTAACCTAACTCAAATAGGTCAAATGGATCAAATGGGTCAACTTGACCCAATTGACCTAAATGAGTCATATGAGCCAAAACCAAATCTATACCAATTTGAACCAAACCAAAGGCACCAAAATATTTCAAATGATCATATGAACTTGACCCAACTCTTGGTTTGACCCAATTTGACCAATTGGTCAAGTTGACCCATTTTGACCTAAATGGGTCAACATGAAACCTTTCAAATGGATTCCAAATCCATTGAAACTTGGCCAAACCTATTTTCTCAACATACCAAATATACCCAAAGTATGAAAAAAAAAGTAAAATGACCATTCTACCCCTAGGCCATAGAACTAATTTTGGCCTTGCCCATGGGTATCTTGGTCATACCCTCTTCACAATCACTTGAGGCTTTCCTAAAAGCTTAAGGAGACTTAGTGATGAGTAATGCACCCAATGGGTTTGGGTCACCCATTTGGACCAAACGACCATATGGAAAAATTCAATTTTCAAACTCCCTCTTAAGCTCAATTAGATGCACATGAGAGGTTGGCATTCCACTCAAAGGATCAAACTGACCATGTGCAATGATCTAACAGCCTAAATAGCTCATTCCATATGGTCAATTGGATAAAAACTGCAACTAATGAGTCGACCGTCCGATTTTCATAGGGGGAGATATACTCCCCCTAATCCAATGAATTTTTCATTCACTCTTGATCGATGGAGCCTGAATCCAGCACCACCTGAGCATTCCTAAGCTTTCTAAGAGGGATTTGAATCTTGCATTCTTCGATTTTGCACGGTGCAAAATAGGGGAGCTCACCTCAATTCCCAATTTCCTCTACACTTGATCTCCTTTCAATTCCTCTTGCACACTTGATCTAGGAGCTAAGTCGAATTGGCCCTCTAAAGTTCTAGAGGTAAGGAAGAGCTCAATTCAATCAAACCTAGAAGGATCTTGAAGAGGAGTTGGTCTACCCATCAATCCACTCAACCCCAAGGCTTAGGAACTTCAACAGGGCTTCGTCTCCACCAAATGAAGCTACCTCATTGATCTTGAGCGCCGGTGATCACCTCCGATGAGGTATGTGATTTTCAAACCACTTACATTAGGAGGTGTTGGTCCTTTGTGAAAGGAATTTTCATTGCATGTGAAATCCACCGTTGGATTGGCTGCTCTATTCCTCTAGATGGTGTGGGTTGAGTCTTGAATGATTCTATGCTAGATCGGGATCTCCCCTTAGATCATGGACGGTTCACATTAATCCTCAAGAAAGAACTTGGATCATCTCAATCGTCCATCCGTGCATTTTAGATGGACGGCTAAGATTATTAGGCATGTTTTATAAATCCTTTATATATTTTAAACAATGGGTGAATCCTTAGTCGTGTGATCTTTGATCGGACGCCAGATATTAGCGGCGTCACCTTTATGAGTGACAACTTAAGTTGTCCCTCAGCATGATTCATGTAAAGCGTCTACCACGCCACGTCGCCATGAGTGATTAAGTGGGATTAGTTAAGGGTTTTAATTAATTCAGAAGACTTCTAAAATTTATAACTCTTCATAGAAAAATCATAAAAATAAAAGGAAAAAATGCCTTAGATAGATAATTTCATCTATAATAATTTAAAAATATTTTCAATGGATTTTGAATTCTCTTTTCTCTGAATTTAGGTTTATTTGGAAATTTTAATTAGATAATTATTGTCTAATTAAGTCACCAATTGATCTCAAATTTCTAGGGTTCATTTTAGGGGATGACCTCTGCCTTCCCTAATTTTCTTGAGATTTATTGATGGCTTAATTGGGAAAATGATTAACTCATTCCTTAATTACCCCCTTCATATAATTAAGGTTAATTAAGGTGTAATTAGTAGATTTACCCTATGATTATGTTTGATTAAGGTCATATCCAGTGAGTAGGGTTTTATGGAATAATTTTAGGGCATTTCCTCTAAGCTATTCCCTAAACCCCCTTTTCTCTCCTTAATCCCTTCTTAATTAAGGGTTAACTCATTAATCACCCCTTTAAATAATTTTCAAAAATTCTAAAAGTTTAGAACTTAATTAATCTATTTTGGGTAGATTCTTAGGTATTTAATAGCCTAAGTCTAATTAAGAAAATTAAAACACCTTTCATAAGCATGAAAGGGTGTTTTAAAAGTACTTAAGCTAAACCCCTTAGCTTCATTAACTTTTAATTGTGAGCCAAATTGCATTAGGTCTTTTCATTGTTAGTGCATTATAAATTTAAATATCTTATGGGTTTTATGTCATCTCATTGGCTCATAATTACTTAGTTAATTTTTCGAAGGTGGTGTAGGCAAGGGTTAATTAAGCCACTTAATTCATACATTAACCTAATCATTGCTTAAAAATGGATTTAATTATCTAAAAAAAATACAAAACACATAGGGCATTGGGTTAGGAATAGCAAACTCATCTCACCTTTTCAAAATTAAATCAAACTTCAAACTAAACAAAAATCATTTTGAAATTCACTTTGATTTATTCTAAATTTTCTTATTCTTTAAGAATATCTTTAGATTTAAGTAAAGTGAGTTTTTTACATGATTTCATTGCTTTAGATCTTTCCCAACATGTTAAGTTGTATGCCATGTGATTCATGCATTCATAATTCCATGTTTCAAATTTTAAAATAAAAATTATTTACTTTATGTCAAATGTGCATGTGTTGGCTAAAGTAAAATATGAGTGGCTATTATCACTACTAAATTCTAAATATTTTCAAAACTTATAAATGAAACATCAAATCTGAAAGTGTGATATTCTTATACTTTAATTATAAGCTTGCATGTGATGGATTATAAAGTAATGTTTAGTGTAGCCTTTCCTTCCTTTCTTATATTAGCATAGTTTTGAATAGGAGTTGGTAAGATGTAGGGTTCATTTGAAAGAAATACAACACTTACTTAATTTTATACCCTATTCATCCCTATGCCATCATCTAAGAATGATTGCTTATACTTGCATGAATAAATTGCATAAATAAAAATGAAACTATTAAATAACTTTTGCATATTCTTTTTCCATTTCATTTCTTTTATATGCATGTTTATACTTAAGGAAAGTGGTATATTAGTCTGGACAACCCAGAGGTTTGAGACTTTAAGTAGCCCTAAGTAGGTCTTGTACCTTACACCTCTGGTAAACAATAGTGCTATGCTCACTTATACCTTTCTTCTTTCATGTATGTATGTGAAATTTTGGATTAGGAAAACCTTTTCTACTTAAGAAAAATCATGCATATTCAACTTCTAAATTTTCTTAAATGGATTACTTAGCATGCATCATAAATTGTATTAACTACTCTCATTTGCATGCATAGATATGCTTAGGATCCATCCATATGTATGTTATATATGTTGGGAAAGAATTGAAGTAATGTGTGTTATGTGAATTTTGATTCATTTTATTTAATCTTAAAATGTCTTTCTTTTTAAATAGTTTGTTTAGAGTTTTTCTAAACTTAGGATTGATTAAAAGATATAATCAAAATATTCACCTAAATGAAATTAAAATGTGAACTTACCTTAGAAATTACTTAAGGATTAGGGAAGGAAAGAGAAGTTCTCATCTCTTTCCCTCTCTTTATAACTTAGTAATTAATTATAGGTTCCACTTAAACCAAACTAAAACATGAAATAAAAATAACCCAAAACACTTAAACAACTTAAATTAAACCCTCTTCTAAGTTGAACATGTTCTTCACACTTAGAAAACTTGAACCTAAAGTCCTAATTAAGCATACCACACAAACCTTCAAAGCACACATTAGCCTAAGTCACCACTTCTAGCTTTAGGTTAGGTTGGTGCATGGTTTAAAGTTTGTTTTATTTTGTGATATATATTTTAGACTGGATGTTAGGTGTATGCCCATAGAATGAATGGTAGGATGTGCTTAGTCCAACTATTCTTTTCTGCAGGAGATTGTGCTAAAGGGGTGCTATCATAAATTTAAAATATAAATGCTTCTTGCTTGCAGGTGCTTATACCCCTTTGCATAATCCATAAGCCAGGTGGACTTAGTCACCCATTTGTGGGGTGATAAGTCTAATATATATGCTTGGGATTTGTGTGATGTGATTTGACTAACCTTTATTTTGCAGGTGTTAGATTTCTACTTTTCCTTTTCATGTAAAAAATTTATATATTTAGGATTTTAAAATGATTTGTTATGGGGGATTAGGATGAGCATTGGTCATAAGATTCCATCTTATGCATCATGTGAAGCCTTGAAATATCTATAATCTAACCATCCAAAGGAGGAACCAAAGAAGAAAAGAAAAAAAGAAAAAAGAAAGAAGAATAAAGCTTGAAGACCCCATAACAATGAATTCCTTTGCTTAAATTGTAATTCAATTCATTTGTAATCCAGGTTGTATAAGGGTAGAGCTCGGCTACCCACATTTGATATTTTAGGGTTTGTGCGGTGGTACCCGACCATAAACGGCCACTTATTCTTTTTGCGATTAGCTTTATAAATTGATTGATGATTTGTTTAGCTTTTGCATTAAGTGGCAAACTTTTCCTAGTTTCTTCCTTGCTTTATGTATGGCTTGGATGTGGATTAGGCTCTTTAGGAAAAAAATAAATCTTTTACCCAACTTAACAATTCAAATTCAAATTAAATAACTCATAACCTCACTTAAAGTTTAGGATTAAAATCATGATAAAAGAATTAACAATCCATAGTTGGATGAGCATCTCTTTATAATATCATGCACAAATGCATCTTATTTTACTCTTGATTGGAGGGCTTTCACTTTTTCCAGAGAACCCGGCTTGATCTTTGAGGGCTATGGTGGAAACTCACCTTCTACCTTCTCATTGATTTTGGCCAATAATTTAATTTCTCATGCATTAATAATAAAAATCCTATTAGCCTAAGTCAAAATGATTGTCCAAAAATGAAAATAAAATGAAATTTTCAATGCATTAGATTTAGGTCATTTGAAGCATGTCCCTTTACATGATCTAGTCTCTTTAGGGAGTGAGTTTAAGGACTTAGTCTCTTTCTAAATAAAAAATATTCTAGCTATCTTGCATAAGCATAAAGACTTGCCTACATGTATTTAAAATTATAGGAGGAGTTAGTTGGCGGCCACCCCAGGTGATTGTAAGTCCAAGTTATCGGGTGGTTTATCCTCTCTTGTGGAGGCAAACCAATTACCCATTTTCACTTTAGATTTAGGTTGCTTTTGGCCCAAGCTCCCATTTGATTCGAGGTTGCTTTTGCCCTTTGTGGACCATAAACATAACTCCTCACTTCTTAGGCATTTCCTTAATCTTGTGTTAAGAAATCTTAAGTCCTAAAATTCTAATGAAAAATGTAAATCAAATAAATTAAATCAATTTCCAAATTGTAAAGCCCAATGTTATGATAGTTTGAGATGCTCGCTAGGTTTTCTAGCATCGTGGGCATCTCTTACTTATTTCTGATTTTTGCCTCGATAATAACTCCCTCTTTTGATCAATCCCATTTGATCTTCAAAAATATAAACCAATCGATTGATAGTCCTTTATATTGAAATCTTCAGAGACAATGATCATTTACCTTAATCGATAGTTTTCTTAAGGGATCTCGTCCCTTATGATATAATTAACTATAAGGGCTTGCCCCTGTAAGGAACTTAATGAACCCGGTTTAAAATAAACCATACTGTACTTTTCATGAAAAGTAGGGGAAGAATCTCTAGTACATATGTAGACCCATCGTCCTTAGGAGTCCTTATTGAGGTGATTGGTTCCATTAAAAGGTAGTGACTTCTGTCTTTCGAGATAATACACTATACATTGATGATGTATCCGATCACCTAAATAAGTACATCTGTAGATCTACGTGCATCTTACTAAGACAAATTTCTAAAAGGTCTCTTCTTTCTTTTCTCCATAGATTTGAAAGGCAACTCCCGAAAAGGAATTTTTCTCTACACACATCAAAAATAAACAGTCTAGAATGAAATATGAATGTCAAAATTACATATATATTTATTTTTTTGTATGTGATTGAAGGTATATTTATGCTCATCAGGGTGTAACAAGATTGAAATTCAGTTGAGGTGCTTCAAAAGACTAACTATCATGCTCATCAGGGCATGACGGATAGGCCAAAATAGCTCCGATGTAGCCTCCTATGCAGAGATGATGCCGAATACTATTGAAATGCTGCCAAAATTTCATCAAATTTTTTAGACTTAAATTTAAAATAAATTGGATATTAAATTAATGGTGAAACATAAAGTCTTAAAACAAAATAAATTCACAAAGATTGAATCTAAACGAGCTCAATGAATATTAATATTAAACAAGAATGAGCTAAGTGAGAATGATTATGAATAAAAGTATATATGCTAAATATGAGATTGAAATATGATAATAATTGAGCAACACAAGATTAAATAACTCACTCACTTGTTATAAAAATTGTTAGTTGGCTAAGAAGAACTAATTAAACTTTGTAGATTACATTGTATCTTGCATGAATATGGTTGAAAGAGAATAAGCTAAATTTAAACATGATTTTGAATTCATGTAAATCATATAGGAAGGTGACATGAAGCTAGAAGGCTAATTTCCAAATGGGTAGAGCCCAAATCAAACTCTAGAGTGAGGTTCACAAAGAACATGCCTTCTTACATGGCAATGTCTATTTTATAAATGAATTGAACAAGGCTCTCAATGGATATGAAATTAAAGCACATAAGTATTATTGAATGCTATTTTCAAACTAAAGTGAAAATCAAATAAAATTCATAAGTGGTTTTCACAATAACTAAATAGCCTATTAGCAAGCATAATTGAGACTTCTTACTAAATAATTGACTTGTATTCAAAAGAAGCTTGAATTCAAATAAGCTCATTTATAGGAAATATAGCGTCTCATATGAGCGAATATCAAATTTGAATGTTGAGTTTGCAAATATCTAACAAGTCTTTAATGTGCATAAATTAGCTATTGAAGTTTAAGAATTATGCAAATAAATAAAATACAAGCAAAGATACAACTTTTTAAGTACAAATATAGACCAAATTCTACACCACAATATGCCACCTAATGTGCAATTCTTTGTACAAGCAGACATAAGGTGATATTAAATAAAATTCTCTATGAATTATGGAGTTTCTTCAATCCAAAAATTAAGAAATCTCATTCTAATAATGATTTTCAAAAATCACTAATTAGATGAAATTATCTAAGCTATAAATTCCTGCATGTGCTTAGATATAAAAATTTAGAATGCAAATTTTTATATCTAAAAAGGCTGCGCAAGCTAAGTTGGAATTAAATGAAAATATAAAATTAATCTCATGATTTAGAAATAAAATTATCTGAATTATTAAATACGGCATGGGCCCCGACACTACATTGAATGCTTAAACTTAGTGTTTGAGGATGTTGCACGGGTTGCTTCCCGGTTGGGTCTTAGGACCAGGTCTAGGTTAACAAAACCTAAAAATCTAATAATAATATTAAAAGAATTTCAACTTATTAAAATATCTAAGAAGCTAATTTTATCATATGACAGTAGATCTGATCATCTATTATTAAACTAATAGAGTTGATAGGATCTAAAATAATAAATTAAAAGATCAAGCAAACTCATAAACCCTCATGATAGCTGTGTTGAATGAAGATTTCAACCGGAGGGGATACTTCTATCAAAATCTGATTTGAATTTCAAATTAAGTTAACTTAAATTGAGTATCAAACCAAATGTGAAATCTAATATATCACTAAACTATTAATGGTTAAATGAAATTCAATCTTTAAATACTTAAAGCAAACTTCATTCAATCCACCTTTCATGACTGTTTGTTAAAGGTCGTGAATTAAGAAAACTCAAGCTCACAAAGGAGCCAATATCAAATCAAATGTATTTCTATATTCACTCTCAATCAATCTTATGCCAATAAGAAGTGGTAAATGTCCTCTTCTGCATGGTTTGGCCTGTAGGCTCAACATATGAAGCAGTTACGATCAGAGTCCTCTGATCGGGTGGCTTTCATCAAATGACATCATTATATTATGGTCACAACTGTAGCTTGTATGCTTCCTAACAGCTTTGTACCTTGAGATGTGAATCATAGGGGTACACCTATGGCAGAAAGCCCTTTGTTAGCTAAGATAGACTTAAACTCATCTCCTTAGATAAACATCATCCTGGGTCTACATAAGAATTTCTTGGATGATGCAACTCATGGCTATTGATAGGGATCCTTCGATCAGGTTGGATCAACTACCTCCTCTAACTAGGTAGACAAGAGATCATGAAAACTCGGGATGGCGGAACCATGGGATCTAGATCAGGCGTGTCATCATTCCCTTAACCATCATCTTTAATTTAATGATGATGAATTTTATAAATTCTAAATCTAAATTCTAAAACTCTATATACTGCTACTATACGCTATGCATTTATGTGGTTTAATAACTAGCCTTAATCGAAAGTTCTCTCTTAGCACTGGCAAGAGTAATTAACTATAGGTGCTTGCGCCTATAGAAAACCTAGAACCATATCTAAAGTCCTCACAAAATGAAGGTGAAATCTCTAGGTAGTGTCTTATCTACTATTCCATCTATCTTCTGAAAATTTCACCGACACTTTAAATCATACTCTCTTCAATGTGAGAGGTTGGTGGCGAATTTTCGGAGCCCATATATATATACATATATATATATATATATATATATATATATATATATATATATATATATATATATATATATATATATATATATATATATATATATATATATATATATATATATATATATCCTTAATGACTTGAATATAGCTAAGATTATCTTCTTTCTTTTCTAGAGCTCTTCAAGAACTTCTCTTAAAACTTTATCATATGCTTTCTATAAATCAACAAATATCATATGCAGATCCTCCCTACTTTCTCTATACTCTCCATCAAATCTCTCAACAGATGCATAGCATCCATAGTAGACTTACCTGGGATGAAATCAAACTAATTTTGAGAAACTTTTGTATCACGTTGTAACATATGCTTAATTACTCTCTCTTTCTCATAATTTTCATGTATGGCACATTAACTTAATTCCTCTATAATTTGCACACTCTTGTACATCATATTTGTTCTTAAAAATAGGAAGTAACAAACTCTTTCTCTGCTCATCTAACATCTTTTTAGTCTTTAAAATAATATTGAATATATTAGTATGCCAAGAAATTCCTTGATCTCTTAAGCATTTTCATGCTTATATTGGAATATCATCAAGTCCTATTGCTTTTTCACACTTCATTTTATTAAAGTCTCTCCAACTTCAAATTTATTAATATGACAATAAAGATAAAATTATCTTCTTCTTTTCTTGTTATAGATATTGAAGTCAATCGTATTCTCACAATCTCCATTGAAAATTTTATCAAAATATCTCATCCCCTATATGTAATATCATTTTTTAAGAAAAATAAATTTTCATTTTCATTTTTAATTTATCTCACTTGATCTAAATCTTTATTTCTCTTATCTATTTATTTACTAAGTTTTTTATCTAAAAAAATTCTTGATAATGCGAACTAGAGCCAAATGTGAGTTAATAAATTCTGAAATAATTAAAAAAAAGTCTTAATAAATTAAACTATGAATCCTTTTCAACATATTGTATAAGCAGAACAAAATTTAATTGGAGGATGAACAAAATTTAACTGGAGGATGAGAGCCAGATAAACCTTGGAAAATGCTAACCGACTCTTACCTAGAAACAATTGACAAATGAGAGCTAAGAAACCATTATATAGAACAAGAATAATAATGGTGCATGTAGATATAGTATTCATATCTTAGATTTATAGGGAGTCATGTAAATTATCTTATAGGAAGAAAGAGTATGGAGGGAGATGAAGATTATAAGTGTTATGGTCCATCGGCCAAACTTATAATGTAAAGACTATTTTACATGTTGAAGAAAATCTTAACAAATTAGTCACCACATGGACCTATATGGAATGCCATTCAACCTTAGGAACTTAATTGTATTGTTTTTGAAAATGCACATCAGCATGAAGCCGGATTTTATTTCTATGAACCCGAATCTGACTAATCTTTATTTTTTTTTCTTTAATCGTCTTTTGACAAGGTTCACATGGAGTGTGGTTGTAATGGTTATAACTTGTAACGCTTCACTGCAGTTTTGTCTCTCTTTTTTTAACATAGAAATAAATGATGTGGGGTGGGCGGGCACTAGAAATGATAATTACCCTCATATCAGCGTTTCATCTAGAAACACTATTTCTCCCCATACGTTGGCAATCTCCTTTGCCACTATCTTTAATGAGAAAATTAAAAATATTATTTCTTATGGTCGTGATAGCTTCACTTTTGAATTCTATATTAATTGATGGGATGTTATTAATGCTCAAGTTTGTGCGGCTCTTGATGCTTCTTTTGTGCTAACCTAGATATTATCCTTGCTAGAAAATATTACATGAATTTCATCTAAAAGATAAAGATGCTTCTTTTGTGCTAACCTAGATTTTAAAATTTTATTATACTGATGTCAAATGAGAGTGCAGAATGTTGGCCAATAAAAGAGTAGTATAAGACTAAGTTAAGTATTACAGAGATGAGGATTCTTAGATGATGAGTAGCTTTACTCTTAGAGATAAAATGCAAAATGAGTATGTTAGGAAAAAAAGTTAGTAGCTCATGGCGGATAAGATTAGAGAGAGTCGCCTTAGATGTTTTGGCCACATAAAGCGTCGTTGTCCAGATGAGTTAGAGTAGATCGTTACATTTGCATGTTAAGAAAGGTAGAGGTAGACCTAAAAGACTTGGTTAAGATGTATAAAAAAATGACCTTAGTATACTTGAATTAAATGAGAATTTGACATAATACAATGGACGAAGGATTCTTTGTACACCACTTAGTGGGATTAAGGCTTGTTGTTGTTGTTGATGTCAAATGAGACTATAGTAAGTTGATCTGTTGATTTTGTTAATCTTTTTGGGTTAAAGTTTTATTTCAGAGAATGTTAATTAGAAATAAGTTAAATGTAATAAATAAAATACATTAACAAAAAAATAAACATACGAAAAAATTTTCAGTTCAATTAATAAAAAACTACATATTATCGCCGTTGCAGATTTTGAACATGTTTTGATAAAGAATAAAAATAAAATTAATTTTTTTAACAAATAAACGTCACCTCTTTATAAAATAAAATACGGATTGCCAAAAAATAAAATAAAATTTTATATAAAAAATACATTTTCTTACCTTTATAGTTGAGTGGCACAAAAAAAAATGATTGGCTCTCTAGCATGTGATTGTTAGAACCTTCAAAGCTTCGAAAATAATTTGGTAAGAGGTGATTATTTTGAATTAGAAGACATAAATTGAGAAGAGAGAGTAGAGAGAAAGTTGATTCTTAGTTAGTGGTTGAGAGCTTTAAGGAGATATTAAGCTCAAATTATTGTACATGTAGTGTGTGTGAGTTTGAGAATAAGTTCACTCAAATGTAAAAAAAAGTTATATATATTTGTTGCGGTAGAATAAAACTTCAAGTCTTAACTTGTATGAAAATCCGACACACACAGATAGTTGAAAAGAGAATAAGAAACCAATTTTTACGTAGAAAAACCCCATAAAGAGGGAAAAAAATCACGGGGCCTAGCCTAGTAAAAATGCTTCACTATATATCTACTTCGGAGTACAAAGTTTAAGTTTCCCGATAACATGATTACAATGTTGTATATGAGAAATCCTAACAATGAGAATTTCATAATCATGTTACAACAGTTATGCAGTGGTAGTTTGACTATAATTGTTGTTGGTAGCAGTTGGTGATGATAATAGGCGGCGATCGGTGGTAATGGTAGTGATGACGAATTTTGAACTTCTAGCTCTCTTCCAGCTCTCTCCCAAGTTCACTTCTAGCTCATTTCCCTTCATGATAAAAATAGGGTTATATTTATAGGATTCTGAGAGGGGCATTTTGATCATCATAGCCAAAATCTCAAAACATTTCATCAGACAGTTCGTATTGATTCATTTGATCATATATAGTTTTTTGGTAATTTGACCCTCAAATGACCTTCAATCTGAATAATCTTAGGCTCGTTGGATTCATCTCGTCGAGCCGCTCGATTTGACTATAAGCACGCCAAATTTAGAGGTCATTTGATCATGCAATCAGTATTTCAAAGTTTTTATATGTAGCTTTCGGACTTTGATTTGAGCTCATTTAGGCTGGATTCGACCCGATTCTAGTATTATTGGACTCATTTCACTAAGTCATTTAATTTGACTGTATACATGCTTTAACTTGAGATTCGTTCTTGATTTATAAATTTTAGAGACATATATCATCTCCCCCCCACCCTTTTAGTTTTGGATGATAAAATTTATTTCATCCAAAAAATATATTAAATAAAATCACTTAAGCTAAAAATTATTAGGATTTGTAATTATCATATGTATCAATTTATTTATTTATTTATTATTAATATATATTTATTATTTTTATAATTATATATATATATATATATAGTGATAATTTTTAAATAAAATTTTTTTAAATGAGAAATGTGAAGAGTATTTTTAATGAAGAATGTAAAGAGTTTGTTTTTAATTTTCTCTTCTCTTTTTTTTAGGAAGATGAAAAATTATATATTGAATATGAAGAGTTTTCTTCTTTTTTTATTATTTTTTAAAAGAATATGAAGGGTTTTTTTATTTTATTTTATTTTTAAAATTCTTTAAAAGTTTTGAAGAGTCTCTTTTTCAAGTATAAATACCCCCCAATGAGTAATGAAAAATTTGCACCTTACTTTCCTTACTTTCCTTACTTTCTTTTCTTTAGTAGCCTCCACTGACCTATATAACCTTCTCAAGAAACCTGCTTATCTCGTCCTAACTGTTAGACGACGATCCTAATTCAGCTCCAGTGTGCTTATTTTCTTCTCGGTGGCCTCCACTAACTCAGATAATGCCCCCCACTGAGCTCTAGTTCCCCGATCTGAGCCTAACTGACCGACTGTGGGCATCCCAATGCTCCAGGTGCTTCCACTTTCTTCTCTTTGGTAGCCTCCACTAACCTCAGATAACTGCAACCTTCTCATGGGTTTCTCCTTGATCTGGAGTACTGACTGTAGCATCAAATTCAGCTCCAGTTCTTCCACTTTCTTCTCTTTAGCCTCACTAACAGATATACCACCCCTCTCGAGTTTAGCCTCCCCGATCTCAGGGTTTCCATATGACTTGGTTAGATGACGACATCAGGAATTTAGGCTCTACTGTGCTTCCAACTTTCTTCTCTTTGGTAGCCTCCACTAACCTATATAATGGTGCACCCCTCATAGCCTCTCTAGTCTTGATCTTGAGGTTTCAAGACTGTTAGAAACGCAATCCCAATTCAGCTCCAGATTCTTCCACTTTTTCTCTTTGGTAGCCTCCACCGACCAGATAAGTGTCGACCCTCTCATGCTCTAGTTCTCGATCTTGGGGTTTTCAACAACTCGTCAGGCTCAATTCAGCTCGTGTGCCTCAACTTTCTTGGTAGCCTCCACTAACCTATATAATGGTGTTAACCCCCAGACTCCAGCCTCCCGATCTTCCAATTGACCAAAGCCCATCCCGAATTCAGGCTCTAGTGTGATTCCAAGTTGAAAAATAGAGAGTATATTCATGGGTAAGCATCATTCAACAGATATTCCAATGTCTAAAGATACAATATGATGGGTTATGGAAGCATCAGGGGATGACAAGATCCAACGATGGAATGTCAACTATCATGAATGATACTTTGATAATCTTCAAGAAGAAGTTTCATTTTCAAATGATTTGGTGGTTATTCCTCCTAAAAGATTGCAACGAGCTTATTTTTCTCTATTGGGGTACATGTACTTTCTGAGGATTTTGCCATCTGAGATTTTAACATACATGTACCTTCTAAGGCTTTTGCTTTTTGAGATTTTTGATGTACATGTACCTTCTGAGACCTTGTACATGTACTTTTTAAGGCTTTCGCCTATTGAGATTTTTGATGTAACTATACCTTCTAAGGCTTTGGCCTACTAAGATTTTTGATATACATGTATCTTCTGAGGCTTTTTTCTTCTATGTTTTTGATGTATCTGTGTCTTTTGAGGCTTTTGTCTATTGAGATTTTATGTTTAACCTTCTAAGTTTTCCTTTCTAAGATTTTTTTTTTTATGTACATGTATCTTCTTGTCTTCGAGATTTTGATGTACCAATTTCTAAGGCTTCTTTCTAAGATTTTTGATGTACAAGTACCTTCTGAGGCTTTCTCTTACTGAGATTTTTGATGTACATGTATCTTCAGGCTTTCGCCAATTAAGATTTTTGATGTATTTATACCTTCTAAGGCTTTGACCTACTAAGGTTTTTGATGTACCTATACCTTCTGAGGCTTTTTGCCTTCTGAAATTTTTGATGTATATGTACCTTCTAAATCTTTTGTCTACTAAGATTTTTGATGAGAGGAGAACCTGTCAACCACTTGCTCTCTTGGAGTCTTTCTAGTGAGGACCTTGTCCACTACTAGCTTCCCATCAAGACTTCCTCACGGGCGTGCCTTTCAAGGGAGGAATCCATAAATGATTTTTGACCTATCCAAGATTGTTTGTTAGAGTGTTACTCGGTGACATTTAACATGTGTGAAAGAAGTCAATAGTTTTAACTCTCATCTGAGGTTATTTTATCAAAGTATGACGTTAACCTGCATGGAAGAGGTTAAATATTTTGATTCTTCTAAGATTATTTGTCAAAGTATTACTCGATGATGTTAACTTGGGTGAGTAGGTACAAAATTATGACCTATCGAGGTTGTTTGTCAGAGTGTGACTCAATGACATTTAATCTTTTGGAAGAAATCAATAGTTTTAACTCTCATCCGAGATTATTTTATCAAAGTATGACATTAACTTATGCGGAAGAGGTTAAATATTTTGATTCTTTTGAGATTATTTATCAGAGTTTCACTCGATAACATTAACTTGTATGGAGTAGGTGCGAAGTTTTGATTTATCCAAGGTTGTTTGTCAGTTTTTGCTCAATGATGTTAACCTATGTGGAAGAGGTTAAATCAAAACATCCGTTTGAGGCTGTAGCCAAAGTTGCTTTTTGACCTTTGCCATATTTTTCATGAGCATGATTGAAGAATCATGATTTGCAAAGCTTTTTTTTCAATGTTGAAATTACTCATCATCAATGACTTGCTTCTTGAATGGATAATCAATTAGATATCCAGAATATTAATTTGGACAATATTTTGAGATTAAGAGTTGCCCCCTAGTTTTTAACAAAAGTTGAAGGATCATAGTTTGATGAATCTTCATTATTCTAATGTGTTCCTCTAGAATAAAATTTCTTCCACCATATAGATGGTACTTTGAACATAAAATCATATTATCAACCATTATGAAAATGTAAAGAATCCCACAAACCATGCCAAACTGTTGCATGCTAGAAAACTAGTTGCGATATAATAAAACTCACATCTCAACTTTTATGGAATTCCAGCACACACAAAGATAGTTGAAAAGAGAATAAGAAACTCCAAAATTTTTATGTGAAAAAATCCCAAGAAGAGGGGGAAAAATCACGGGGCCTAGCCAATAAAAATGTTCTACTATATATCTTCTTTGGATTACCGAGTTTAAGTTTTCTCGATAACAGAATTACAAGGTTATAATCCTGATAATGGGAATTCCAAATTCAGTTTTAGTGGTGGTAGTTGGATTATAACTGTTGTTGGTGATGATGATAATATGCGGTGATTGATGGTAACGGTAGTGATGACGAACTTGGAACATCTAGCTCTCCCATTTTCTCTCTTAAGTTCACTTCTAGCTCCTTCCCCCTTCATAGCAAGAATGGAGTCCTATTTTTAGAATTCTGAGAGAGGCATTTTGGTCATTGTATCCAAAATCTCAAAACACTCCATCAGATGGTTCATAATGATTCATTTGATCATAGATAATTTTTTTTGGTAATTTGACCATATAAATGGCCTTTTCTCTGAGTAATCTTAGCTCGTTGGATTCATCTTATCGAGTCATTCGATTTGACTATAAGCACGTCAAATTTGGAAGTCATTTGATCATCCAGTCAGTGTTTCAAAGTTTAATATCTAACTTTTGGACTTGATTTAAGCTCATTTTGGTGATCAACTTCTTCATGCATAACGGTCTATAGATTTGGAGTGTCACGCCAAATAATTTTTTATAATGGCACAGCTTTTAAAAGTACAAAGATTTATATATTCGTCAATAGGCATAAAATTGATTGGCATATTCTTCAATATATAATCCAAGGGCAAATGGTTTGGCAGAAGCTTTTAATAAGATATTGGTCAAATTGCTCAAGAAGATCCTCACTAAAAATAAGAGAGAATGGCATACCAAATTGATAAAGGCATTATGGGTGTATCGAACTACCTACAAAAAGCCAACTAAAGCCACTTCATATTCATTAGTATTTAAAACTAAAGCGATCCTTCCACTTAAAGTTGAGTTGCCATCACTTTAAATAGCGAGCTAATACAATCAAACTGAAAACTAAAATGCTCATTTGAGAATGGAGGAACTCGATGTGCTTGATGAAGTTAGATTGCAAGCTCATCAAAATCTGAAAGTTTATCGAGCAAAGATGTCCAAGGCTTCTAATCATACAGTGCGACCTCAAACATTCCAAGAAAGGAATTGGTCTTGGTGCTGAGAAGACCAATTTTTCTAATCGAAGAATTGGTGGCAAATTTAAGTCTAATTGGGAGGCCCTTTTGTCATTAAAAAAGTGTATCAAGGAGGGGGCATACCAACTCATTGACCTAAATGACGAACAACCAAAGCCGTCAATTAATGGTCGATACTTGAAAAAGTATTATACATGATAAATATATTCTCAAGGTACAATGGAAATCTCCCTACAAGACAGAGGGCATTTTCTTAGTATATTTAGTTAGGTTGACATCGTGCTTAATGCCAAGATCCCTAAATAAATATACCTACTTAAGATAATAAAAAAATTCTGTGAAAATTCCCCATTATATACATGGGGCATTTTTTTAAATTATATATATATATATATATATATATATATATATATATATATATATATATATATATATGAAATCAATATTGTGTGTTAAGCTCTCTTACGAGCAAATATATCAACTCAAATATTGATGTATTTATTTAATCTTAAAATTCTTTCAAATTTATTTTCGAATGCTCTATGCAAGACAGGGGCATTTCTTTATTTTCATATGGGTTGATATCGTGCTATAATGATGAGATCCTCGAATATATTCTAATTCAGATTGACATCGATCTTTACACTAAAACCTGTGAATTATCTATATTTATTATTACTAAAGTTACAGGTTCTTGCAAGAATAAAAAGAATATATTTCTACGCATGAAAAGACAGCCCTAAATGTAAAAAAAAAATATTTCTAAGATTTGTCAAATGTCTGAGATCAAGTTAGAAGAACTCACAATCTCATAAGCTTCAATCAAGTGAGTTGAAAAATATCCAACCTCTACATTTTCAAGTCTAGGACATGGATGGGTTCTAAAAGTCAAACTCAACAAGCCTACAAATGGTCGAGTTGCTGAGACTCTCCTCACTCAACAAGTTGTAAGAAAAGACCGCAATGAAAGAGTCCTCGTTCATTAGTTTGATGACCAAATCACCAACCCATCATAATTTAAGTCAAAGACTCGAGTAGGTTATAAAGGTTGAACTCAATAAGCCTATAAATGGCCTTGATGCTCTCCTCACTCAACAAGACATAAAAAAATATCACAGTGAAAGAGCCCTGCTCATTAGTCCAATGATGATAGATGTTCAATCTCAAACCAAATCCATCTTAGTGACTACAAGCAACCAGAATCCAAAAGATCCTTCTATCTGATCGACATACCAAGATAATTTGAGGAAACTCTCAATTCAGAGCTGCCTCAAATCAACATTTATATTGCTTGCAGGGTGATATTTTAATCTATTCTCAAATGATCTGATCAAGCACAAAGCACATATCAAAGTCAATCTCTTCATCAAGTCCGTCAAAGTAGAAAGCAAAGGACCAAGGAAGCAATTTCATAGTTCATACAAAGTCGATGGTCGAACTAAAAGAATTTTGTAGTTATTCAATTTACTAAAGCATGCATTACTAGGTTGATAAGTCGACATTATAGACCTAATATAAGCCGAGAGGTTATTTCATTTGTATTCACCCTTCGAGAAGTCCATCAAAGCAGCAAGCTCAGGACTGAAGACATACATGGACTTCCTGACAAGTCAATATGGACAAATCAAGTCAATTCTTCATCAAGTCAGTTAAGCTTAAAGCTAGGATAGAAGAAATTTTAAATCTCAAAGTAAACAAACTTACTTCTCCATCCAACCCGATCAAGCATGAAACTAGGGTCAGAGAAAATCCAAATCCATAAAGATATAAAAGAAAGAGCTCTTCAGCAAACCTGTTTAAGCTGAAGTAATTTGAAATTCATGATCGACATGAAAGGTCAACCAATTTTTAATAAATATGACTCGCTTCATGCGCGAATCACATTTGTCGGGGGACATTTGTTGATCTTCACATATGATACATGAGTGGAATCAAGCCTATAAGATGAATTTGATCTACTTTGAATGCCTGGGAGTGTGATCGAAATAAATGTATCTGCATCATCAAATCAAACAAGCTCCTATTGTTAAACGGACTGGCCATCACGCTCGTAACATCAAAATTGGACGTAATATACATATTGTACAATTTAACGATCAACCGATCAAAATATCAAGTCGTCAATGTGCCAATGCATGTATCAGAGTCGGTAGACTGCAAAAATGTCCAGATGACCTCCGTTCGTAAAATTGAGGGTGCCAAAACTTACCAAATGATACTATATGTGCTCAATTCAGATAAGTTTATACGAATGTCGAGCAGTTGAAAGCGACAATTCATATTTTTGAACTAAAATTGATTTTATTCGATGTTGACTTGAATCAAACAGCCTCCGATCATGAAATGGTCTGTGTCATTGAATCCGAAACATCAAAATTACCTAGAAATGACACTCATATTATATGAGTTTGAAAAAATAAGAAGGAAATTAATTAATTTATATTTAAGGGCTTTAATCCTATTTTCTCCCGCAGCCATTCATTCCTCCCTCTCGATCTAATAGCAAGCCAAGCCCTTCCACTCATTCGCTCGGCTCCGTCTCCCTCAATCACAAAACAACCAAGTCCCTGATCCTCCCTTAAAAACCGCAAGAAACCATTGGCTCTCTTTCTCCCCACTCACGCACGCTCCACCCGAAGAAGCAAAAATCCCACCTTTATTCAGTTTTCTCTTTCTGTCGTTGCTTTCGCTGCTTCATAGATTCAATGGAAGGTCTAGTAGCGCGCATTCAGGGTCTTTCAGGAAATCCCGTTGAGGTTGCCCACCTCCACACTATTCCAAGCAATCGGAGGATACGCTTCGTGCGCAGGCCTCTCATCTTCTCCCTTTCATAGAGCAACTTGACCCCTTCGTTCACTCCCTCTGTTAAGCGTACTCATCTAGACCTTTTTCAAGAAGAACATCAAAGTTTCCTTGCATGTGTTATTGGATTTATCAATTTCTTCTCGGTAGAATAGATACATCTTGCACCTGAAAAATTTAAATCTGTGTGCAAGAGATTCAAAGATCAAGGAATACAGCATCAGATATCAATACAGGGGGTTGCTCCATTGAGGCCCGCTATTCGTAAGCTTCAATCTTCTTATGAGCACTTGACTGCACACTTCATTCTGATTTCCTCATCCTCCCACCTCTCGGTTCATCCCATCTAACCTTTTAAATCAAGAAGTTGAAGCCGAAAATGTCGCCTCTGTAAATGATGAGCAAAATAGTGAATGTAATAAGTTGAATTATTTTCTTTCAAGATTAAAGCTTTTAATTCATGAAACTCACCACGCATGTTGCTTGCCCCATCATAACTTTGATCACGTATTCGATATACTTAATCCATGCTTTGAGAAAAGTGCTTCAATAGTGCATTTAAGTGTTGGAGCAGTTGTTTCACCAACATGTACAACTCCAAGGAAACGCTCAACAATGCAACCTCTCTTGTCAACATAACGAAGCGCAATAGCCACTTGTTATTTCATCTATACATCATGAGATTCATCTAAAAGAATTGAAAATAACTCATTACCCAAATCATTGATAATAGTGTTTGAAGTCTCAATAGCAACTGATGTGTAATATCCTTCTGAATTTCACGAGCAGTTAACTTATTATTTCCAAGAGCATTTTCAAGGACAACCTTATTAGTATTTTCATTATGCTCAGTCAAAAAGTGTAGAAGTTCAAAAAAATTTCCTTGATTTTCAGAATCCACTAATTCATCATGACCACAAAAAACTAATCCTTGGCATAAAAGAAAGCTTACACAATCAATCGTGGCACATAATCATATTTTGTATTCCCTTCTATTTTGATCAAAATGTCTTTCATAAGAAAATGCAATATGTTGATCATGATTCATTAAATCTTCACATTTTTCTTCGAGTAATATTATGAGCACTATTAACATGGCCAATATGAACTTCAAATCAATCCTTTTTGAAGATATGTTCTTCTAACTCTATCACAATCATTAGGATGATACTCTAAAATTTTTCTTCTTAATCAAAGATCTACTACAATATCTTCTACGTTGAATTCTGTGTGCACTTGTTTAGATTTTGTATTACTACTTTCACCAATAATAAGATGTGAATAACTGGACTCATCTTGTTCAATCTTTCTTTTAAAATATTGCTCCAAATATAATTAAGAGAACAGATTAAAATATTAATGTAAAGTCTTGAAGATTAATATGCATAAAAAATGAGAAGACATGCTTTTGAACATATTTCAAAACAAAATAAACACACACTTTTCTTTAAAAAATAATTTCTTAAAATAAAGGCACATATTATGCACTAAAAATAAATCAATAACATTTTTTAATAAAGACACACGATCGGCCTTTATTAAGAAATAATAAATCAATAAATTTTCAAAAAATGCATACTTTAGGCCTTTATTAAATAAAAAATATTTCACATACCTTAATTGATTGTGAAGACCGTTCCACAGAGAAATATTTCTGAATGTTATGTTCTTCTAAGATCGCATAACATAAAGCATATAAGAAATGATTACATATACAAAAAAAATTAAATATTTGTACCCATGCAAGGTGTGTGTGTAATTTGTTCTTAAGACTCAACTTCCCAAAAAAAACATCAGTTCGATCTCAGAATCTTTACTCACTTGGCCACACGAGTAATGGGATGCAGGAATACAAAATGATGTAATGGGGTTTTGAGTGCTTAAATATTGGTACCCATGAACTAATTGCATACATTTTAATCGCCTTTTTAAAAATAACAATTATCCAATTAAAAATCCACCATTGTATGCTTGCGTAAGTTGAAAAGAAACAATTAATGGCAATTAATATTTTCATAAACATAACACAAAATAAAGCTTAAGTTGATTCATCTAAAGAGAAATTTAACTTTAATTTTCCATATGCAATTTTTTGATAAACTAAATATTATCTCTCAGGACCTCAAACCCTGTTTAATTTTATCAATATTTGGTTAAAAGTAATTAACACAAATGATAACCTAACGTTCTTAAGAAATTGACCATAAATAGTGCATTAAACTCTTATCAAAACAAAGTTGCAGAGTTTAGAAGATTTTTTTTTTTTGCGCACAGAATCAATCCACTTGAATAGAATTAAAGCCCTCCACAAATTAGTTGAAATAGGATA
This sequence comes from Cymbidium sinense, assembly GCA_021442155.1. NCBI lineage: Eukaryota > Viridiplantae > Streptophyta > Magnoliopsida > Asparagales > Orchidaceae > Cymbidium > Cymbidium sinense. Next base: position 154,712,728 of record CM038217.1, on the reverse strand, counting down.
AACAAAAGGTTTAGTAATCGGTTTAACCATACAACATACAAACTTGTTTCTCATGACCTTTCCAACTTCATCTCATTACAAAGATTAACATAATTCAGTGAACCACTAAGATTAACACACGGCTTTGAAAATAAATAAAAAAGAACATGGAGATTAACACAATACAAAAACATGATAATAGTAGAATGAAGACCACTAAGATTGTTGAATCTTCTAATAGAGTGAACCACTGTAAAATACACAAGTAAAAGTCCTAATTGATGTGAAATCCATATCACATAAAAACAAAAATCCTTTCATCATTCATAGCTTTCCTATCCATGTATAACGATCAACATATCAAATTCTAGAACACCTGAACAAGGGAAAAGAATTGGAGGAGAAAAGTCCAAAAGTAAGGGAAAAAAGTGGTGGAACAAGAAGGAGCTTTCGGACCAACGACTACAGTATCTTCATAAACAATTTAGGTGATATTACCTTTGAAGTTTAGACTTCAGTCCAACGGTTCTTCTCGATTCTGACAGGCGTGGTCTTTCTCGACTTCAAGTCTGCAGTGGAATATAAAGGAGGGGTTCGAATGGCGAAATTGTCCTGTGGAGGATTTACGGGATTTAGACAAGCAGGAGCATGGTATATTGGGAGGAACCAAGGAAAGACAAGGGTTACTTACCTTCACTGGCTTTGCAATTCAGAATGTGTTCCACGGATTCATGGGATTTAGAGAAGCAGAAGCACGTCGATGGCAGTGGCGGAGGGAGGAAAGATGAGGGTTTAGAATGCAATCCCTAATTGGCTAATCCCTGAATTAGTATCTGGTAAACGTGGTGGGCCAGTGGGGGCACTTGCCCCGACACTCCCTCTGCCACTACCCGCTATGCTCAATAGAGTGTAGCGGGTCAGCTCACTTGATAATCGACATCATTCCTCATTGCAAAGGCATAACATAAAGATGCTCAAATATGTGAAAATTATATATGTTTGCTACATGCGGTGATCGAAGACCCCATTAATGCTCAATAGGGCTTAGTGGGCATGAAGACTTGATTGTGGTGTCGCAAGACAGACACTCAGTATATCGAGTAAGCAAAGTTCGCACTCTATGGGAGGATAATGCCATCATGAATGCTACCAAAATTTTAACTAAATCTTGGACTTAAAAAAAGGGGAATAATCAAGATTTATTAAAAAAATCAATCACATCAAAAATAAACAATCTAAAATAAAATATGGATGTAAAAATTGCATATATATTTGCTTTTATACAGGTGATTGAAGGCCTTGTTATGCTCATGAGGGCATAACGAGATTGAAATTAGGCTAAGATGCTTCAAAACACCAACCGTCACGCTCATCAGAGAGTGACGAATAGGCCAAAAAAGCTTCAATATAGCCCCCTATGCGGGGATGATGCTGGAATACTATCAAAATACTGCTAAAATTTTATCAATTTTTTAGACTTAAATTTAAAATTAATTGGATTTTAAATTAATGGTGAAGCATAAAATCTTATAAAAAAGCTAAATTCATGAAGATTGAATCTAAACAAACTCAATGAATATTAATATTAAATAAGAATGAGTTTAGTGAGAATGATTATGAATAAAAATATATATGTTAAATATGAGATTGAAATATGATCATAATTGAGCAACAAAAGATTAAATAACTCACTTATATGCTATAGCAATGGTTAGTTGGCTAAGAAGAAAAAATTAAACTTTGTAGCTTACGTTATAACCATGCATGAATATGGTTGAAAGAAAATAAGCCAAATTCAAACATGATTTTTTGAATTCATGTCAAACTCAATAGAATTAAAGCCCTAAACATGAAGCTAAAAGGCTAATTTTCAAATGGGGTAGAGCCCAAATCAAACTTTATAGTGAGTTTCACAAAGAACATGCCTTCTTATATGGTAATGTCTATTTTAAAATGAATTGAAGAAGGCTCTCAATGAATATGAAATTAAAGCACATAGGATTTGTTGAGTGCTATTTTTAAACTAAAGTGAAAATCAAATAAAATTCATAAGAGGTTTTCACTATAACTAAATATCATATTAGCAAGCATAATTAAGACTTCTTACTGAATAATTGACTTGTATTCAAAAGAAGCTTAAATTCAAATAAGGTCACTTAAAGGAAGTATAGCGGCTCATATGAGCGAATATCAAATTTGATTGTCGAATTTTGTGGGCTCCGAAAATTCACCACTGATCTCTTGACAAATATTGAATTGAAGAGAGTGATTGAAGATATCAATGTAATTTTTAGAAGGTAGATGGAATAGTAGATAAGATACTACCCATATTTCACCCTCATTTTGTGAGGACTTTAGATCTGGTTTCAAATTTCCTATAAGCGTAAGCCCCTATAGTTAATTACCTATCTCAATAAGTGAGTGAGAACTTTCGATTAAGTCTAGTCATTAGATCACTAAATGCATAGCCTATAGTAGCAGCATATGGAGTTTTAAAAATTTTAGATTTATGAAATTCATCATTTCAGCTTAAACTGGATGTTTGGGGAGGAAGGATGACGTGCTCGATCAAGATCCCATGGTACCGTCATCCCGGACTATCGTGGTCCCTAGTCTACTTAGTCATAGGAGATAGTTGATACAACCTGGCCGAATGATCCTTATTAGCAACACATGGGTTATGTCATCCAAGAAATCTTTGTAGACTTGTGGTGGTGTTTGTCTAATGAGATAATCTTAAGTCTACCTTAGCTGACAAAAAGTTGTTTGCCCTATCAAGTATACCCTATGATTCACAACTCAAATGATAGAGCCATTTGGGGAGTATACGAGGTACGATCGTGATCATAATATAATGGAGTCTGATTGGCCAAACCACCCGATCAAAAGACTTTAGTCGTAACTGGTTCATATGTGGAGCCTATCGGCCAAACCACATAGTTAGAGGACATGGGCCACGTCTTTACTAGCAAGCGATTGATTGAGAGTGAACATAGTAGAATACTTGATTTGACATTAGCTTCTTTGTGAGCTAGTGTTTTCTTCATTTATCACCCCATAAATAGTTGCATAAGGTGGATAAATTGAGTTTTGCTTTAAGCTTTTAATGATAAAATATCAGTTAAATAGTTTTTAAGATTGACACTCAATTTGAGTTAATTTGATTAATTTGGATATATTTAAGAGCTTTAGATTATGTCAACTCTGTTTAACTACTAATAGAGGATTAGATCTACTGTCACCTGATAGAATTCATTTCTCATATATTTTACTTATTTGAAAGTTTTATAATAGATTTTTAGGTTTTGTTAACCCGGATCCAGTCCTAAGACTAAACTGAGAAGCAACCCACACAGCACCCTCAGATACTTCAATTTAAGCAGTCAGCGTAGTGTCGGGGCCCATGCGGGTGTATTTAAGACTTTATGTAGTGTTTATTTTTTAATTATAAGATTGATTTCATATTTTTTATTTAATTCTAACTTAGCCTACGCAGCTTTTTTAGACATTAAAATTTATATTTGAAATTTCTATGTTCGAGCACATGCAGGTATTTATAGCTTAGATAATTTCACCTAATTAATGATTTCATTGATTTTAAAATCATAATTTAGAATGAAAATCCTTAATTTTTGTATTGAAGGAAAGTTCATTCATTCATGCAGCATTTAGTTTAGTGTCACCTTCTGTCTACTTGTACAAAGAATTTCAGATCTGATGACAATTATTTGAAAGTTTGCACAAGCTTTGAATAAAAATATAATCATTTTAGATATGTGTAATGAATTTATTTTCATTTAAGCATTTGCATGTATTTTAGAATATTTGACCCAAAAGAGTGACAGTTATGTGTGAGGGCATACTTCGTGCAGTTGTACTCATACAAGTTTATATGTACAAAGTTCACTTAAAAGAAAGCTTCAAGCCTCTCTAATTTTATCATTCAAGGACTTTTCATATTTTCTACAATAAGAGCTGTTAGACCCAAGTTAGATTCATTTTTAACTTCATAATTTTCTATTTATTTGAAATTTAAACTTCAAATTTATTGCAAGTTTGTTATGAGTTTAATATTAGTCTCCTCAAATTCCAATTAAAGCATGTTTAATTTTGAGAAATTTACAAGAAAAGAGAACTCACTCATTACTTCCTCAAATCCATCTAAATAAGGCTAAGAGAGAGCTTACTTGAGTTTAGAGTACTCGAAAAGAGAGGAAAGGATTTTAATTCGCACTTCGGGAAGGCTTTTCAACTTGCATAAATAAGTTTTGTAAATGTTTTTTCTCTCTTTTTTGTTTTACTTTTGTGTTTGTTGTATGTCATTTTATTTTTTTTTTTTTTTTTCTTATTTGATGCTTTTAGTTTAAATTCAGCTGTATGTTTCCTTACTTAGCATTCTTAAGCTAGTTCATTTTACTCTCCAATTTTTTCTAAGTCAAAATATTTGACATAATTTTGGCAACCTCCCGGCATCATCCTCGTGTAGGGGCTGTATCGAGAGTGTTTTGGCTTTCTCGGTATGCCCTCATGAGCGTAGCAAGTGGTGTCTTGCGACACTACAGCCGTCTTCACACCCACTACATCCTAATTTATTTTTTTAAACATACAGCTGAATTTAAACTAAAATTGGAGAATTAAATGAATACACATGCATTGTTTCCTTACTTAGCGGGGTCTTGAAACCTGCAGAAAGAAAACAATGCATGTGTATTCATTTTATTTTTTTCTAAGTCTAGAAATTAGACAAAATTTTGGCAAAGATTGCCTAGGGGAGCAACATCTACAGACTTACTAATGCCCTCATGAGCATAGCAACAAATATGGGCTATTTTTCATCTCGCGACTCATGAGCACGACGAGGCCTTCAAACCTGTAAAGAAACATAAGCATGTATATATCCATATTCACACATTGATCCAACATGTTTTGACTCATTTTTTGTGTGTTACAATGATCGGCAACGAAACGGGATTGGGTATACTGAAAACCAAGAGAAGAACTCGCCTCATGACAGTGTTCTTCTCAGGTTGCGGCAAAGTGAAAATTGGAAGGGTAATGCAAGGAGTGCGATGTCGAAAATCGAAAGAAGAACCCGCCTTATGACAGTGTTCTTCTCCAATTACGGCGAAGCAAAAATTGGAAATGTAATGCAAGGAGGGCGACACCAAAATTGAAGGAAGAACCCGCCTCATCACGATGTTCTTCTCCGGTTACGGTGAAGAGAAAATTAAAAATGTAATGCAAGGAGAGTGACGCCAAAAATCTAAACCAGAACCCACCTCTTGACGGTGATCTTCTCTTGCAAGAAGCAAAATTGGAGATGTAATGTAAGAGTGTGAGGAAAAAAGAAGAACTCTCATGATGGTGTTCTTCTTCATTAAGGAGATCAGCAAAACTAAGTAGGAAATTGAATGAAAAGGAAAATTTTGGATTGAGAAAATGAGGGAATTTGAAAGTGGATTTTCGATTTTGGTGAAAATATAGAAAAAACAAATGAATTTTGGATTGAGGGTAAAGTAAGGAGAAGAAATTTGGATTTGTAAGGGTGAGGGAAAGGATTTTTAGTTTTGGAGAGGGGATGGAAATAAGAAAAGTAATTTTCATATTGGAAGAAGAAAAAGAAGAAAGAAAAGGAAGGAAGAAAAACAAAGAAGAAGAAGGAGGAAGAAGAAAGCGAAAGGGGAAGAGGAAGAAGCCTACCTTTCTCTTTTTCAGTTTGGAGGAGGAGAGGGAAAGGGATTTTCTGATGAGGGAAGAAGGGCTTGCCATTTGGTAGGAATGAGAGGGAAACTTGCCTTGTGGCTTGTGGTTGGGAAGAGATCCAAAGAGAAAATGATTGTGGATTTCTTGTGTGGGATTAGTTGGAGCGTGGAGGAAGCCATGCTCTCTGCAAGACTAAGGGTGGACGAGCTCGCATGAAGAGGAGTGGCCTTGCGTGAGGGTTGTGGTTCATTTACTACAGAGAGAGAACCCCGGTGGGAGGCGCGGATTAAGAACACCTGGCCTTTAGAGATTTAAGTTAGATTTTGGTTAGTTAGGATTAAATTAAGGCTTTTAATAATATTTTATATTTTTAATCAGCTTTAAGGTAAATTTTATGTCGACCTCAATATAGGGCTGATATATATGTTGATTCAAGATTTTTCCGTTGTTCCGAATGCAACGGCACAGTCCATTTCATGATCGGAGACCGTTTGGTTCGAGTTGGCATCAAATTGAGTCAATTTCAGCTCAAAATGCGCAACGTCACTTTTGACCACTCGATATGCATATAAACTTCTCTGAATTAAGGCTGAACAGTCTTATTTAATAGATTTTGATGTTTTGAAGCTAACGACACAATCAATTTTATGAATGAAGGTCATTTAATTCATGTTGGTGCTTCTTATATTCGATATATGCGAGCATATTAACCTGATTATTTGATGGTCATCGTCGCAATATTTATGACTAGTTTCAACATTTTAAACATGATGGTAATGTTCGTTCATCGATCGAAGGTCATTTGGGTTGATTTTGGAGATGTCCAATGTATTTCAACCTAGATTTGCGTGCTATCACTACTGATCATTTGACATTTGCATGAACTCATCTGAATTGAGCGTGGACAGTCTTATTTGATAGTTCTTGATGTTTTGAATCTAACGGTGACCAATTTCATGAACGGAGATTGTTTAGACATCATCGTATCTTTTTGACTCTGATATGCACATCAACATATTGATAGCTTGATCATTTCAGTGGTTGATATTTAGATTATGTAATATTTATATTCTAATCAATTTTGATATTTTGAAAGCAATGATAAAGTCCATTCATTGATGATATTTTTTTGACCATTTTTGGTGATGTCTAGTGCATTTTGAGCTCTGATTTGTGCACTATCACTTCCAAAGTCTGTCAAATTTAACTTATGGGCTTGACTTGTCTTACGACACATATGTGGAGGTTAGCAAATGCCCCCAACAAATGTGATTCACACATAGAAGGAGTAGCATTTGTTGAAAGCTGGTTGACCATTTGGGGCTAGCCACAGAACTTGGATCATTTTAACTTTGATTGTAATAGCTTACGAAGTTTTGATAGAATTCATCATTAGTATGATACCTTATCTTGGACATGCTAAGTAACGAGATTGACCGATTTGTTAGAATTAACTTATCGAATAAATACGAGTTCTTACACCATCTACTTTCTACTTCAATGATTTTGCTGAATATCTCTTTCTTTTATGTCTTTGCAAATTTGAGCCTCTTCTAACTCTAACTTCGTGCTTGGTTGGGTTTGATGGAGGAATTTATTTATTTATTTTGATGAAGGGTTTCGCTAGAGAATTAGTTTATCCATGCTTGGTCAATTTGAAATTCCTTCTATCCTAGTTTTTTCGACTGATGAAGGACTCCAACTGACGGTCTATATTGACTTGTCCGGAAGTGTATGTACAATTGCGAACCCATGATTGCTTTGAAGGATTCGAAGGGTACATACATGACCCATCCTTTCGTATATAGGGTCAATGTTGAGTTATTAGTCTAAAGCGTGTGCTTTAATAGGCGAATAACCACAAAATTTCTTCAATTCGCCACTTATGAACTATGGAATTGCTTCCTCGATTCTATGCTTTCTGCTTTGATGAACTTGATGAGAAGATTGGATTTGTTCTGTGCTTTGAGCTTGATCAGATCATTTGAGAATAGATTGAAATATCACCTTCCAGGAAATATAAAGATTGATTTAAGGCAACCCTGAATTGAGTGTTTTCTTATATTGCCTTGATCTATTGATCAAGTAGAAAGATCTCTTAGATCTTGGTTGCTTGTAATCACTAAGCTGGATCTGGTTTGAGATTGAATAGCTATCATCATTGAACTGACGAGCAGTGGCTCTTTCAATACGATCTTTTCTTACCGCTTATTGAGTGAGAAGAGCATCAATAACTCAGCCATATTTGGGCTTGTTGAGTTTGAATTTTAGAACCTACATGAGTCTTCGACTTAAACTGTAGTGAGTTGATGGTTTTATCATCAAACTAATGAATGGGGGTTTCTTCACTGCGACCTTTTCTTGCGTCTTGTTAAGTGAGGAGAGCGTCAACAACCCGGCCATTTGCGGGCTTGTTGAGTTCAACTTTTAGAACTCATCTGTGTCCTAGACTTCAGGATGTAGAGGTTGATGTTTCCTTCAACTTCGGTTGATTAGAGCTTCCAAGATTGAGAATTCTTCTGACTTGATCTCCAAAATTTGGCAAATCTGTGAGATAAATTTTTGTCATTTTAGGGTTTTCTTTTCTGTAGCAAAATATTCTTTTTATTCCAGTAAGAACCTACAACTTAATAATTCCAATTATGGATATATTCAAGAATTTTGGCGTAAAGCTCAATATCAACCAGAATCAGAATATATTTGAGGATCTCGGCTTATAATATGATGTTAACTTAACATAAACTAAAAATTTCCCCTATCTTGTAGGGGGACTTCTAAAGCACATTTAGCAGAACTTTTAAGATGAAAATATGCAAATACATCAATATTTGAATTGATATGCTCTTAAGAGGGTTTTAACATGTAATATTGATTTCATCTATGTATAGAAATATAAAATGCCCCCTATGTGACAGGAGAATTTTAATAGAAAAGTTTTTCATCTGGAGTATGTTTATTTAGGGATCTTGGTATGAAGCACGATGTCAACCTAAATAAATATACTAAAAATAATGCCTCCTGTCTTGCAGGGATTTCTATTATACTTCGGGAATGTATTCCTCATGTATAATACTTTTTCAAGTATCGACCATTAATTGGCGGTAGTCTTTCACCTTTTAGGTCAATGAGTTGGTATACCCCTCCTTGATACACTTTTTCAATGACAAAAAGTCCCTCCCAATTAGGCTCAATTTTCCACAAAATTTTTAATTAGGAATAAATAGTCTTCTCAACACCAGGACCAATTCTTCTTTTAGAATGTTTGAGGCTGCACCGTATAGTCAAAAGCCCTGAACATCTTTGATCGATAAACCTCTAGATTTTGATGAGCTTACAATCTAATTTCATCAAGTGTTGAGTTCCTCCATTCTTAGATGAGCATTTTGATCTTCAGTTAGATTGTATTGGATGGCTACTCAAAGTGATGGCAACTCAACTTCAAGCAAATGAACTGCTTCAGTTCCCAATGAATAGGGAGTGGCTTTAGTTGGTGTCTTGTAGATAGTTCGATACGCTCATAGTGCCTCTATTAGCTTGGTATATCATTCTATTTTATTTTTAGTGAGAATCTTCTTGAGCAGTTTGACCAATGTCATGTTGAAAGCCTCTTCCAAACTATTTTCTCTTTGATTATATATTGAAGAGTATCGTCAATCAATTTTATGTCGATCGATGAATCTATAAATCTTTGTACTTTTAAAAATTGTGCCATTATCAGAAATTATTTGGTGCGGCACTCCAAATCTATAGATCACATTATGCATGAAGAAGTTGATCACTCGGTCAGCAGTAACTTCTTTAATTGGGGTAGCTTCAGCCCACTTAGAGAAATAGTCAATCACTGCTAGGATGAAGCGATGTCCAGCTAACGATGGTGGATCAATTAAATTACATCGTACCAACATTGAATGGTGGGATGCTATTGTTGGGTGTAGTGGATTTGGAGGTTTATGGATTATATTCCCATGTACTTGGCATTCATGGCACCTCTTAGCATGATTGATACAGTCTCTCATCATAGATGGCCAATAATAGCCCATCCTTTTAATCTTTACTGTCATCTTGGGATCTAACTGATGTGCACCACAAAGTTCTTCATGAACTTCAACCATCACTTTGCTAACTTCATCTTCATTTAGGCATTGTTGCCACATTTATTCGAATGATCTATGATATAGAGTGTTGTTGATGGAAGCATAGTGCACCATTCTCTTTTCAATTTGAGCTACCAATAATTTATTGTTTGGTAATTTGCCTTCTTTAAAGTAGTCGATGAAGGGTTACCTCCAATCATGTGGCTCTTCTACAATAAAAGATTCACACACTTTTTTTAAGGCAATACCATTGTTAGCCTTTCTTGGTATAACTCCTTGTTAATTTTGGGGAGTATGAGGAACACGAGTCACATCCTACTGGGTCATTTGATTCTCTACTGCGGGGGTTATACTTTTCGCTCTAGAACTCATCGAGTAAATATGCCGATCATGACATAATCACCAGTCATACTTGTCATTTCCTTAGCTAATTTTGCTAAACAATCGGCTTTACTAATCTCAGATCGAGAGACTTGAGTTAGTGTGATATTTGGTATCTGCTTCAGAAGCTCAAGAACTCACTTGTGATAAAAAGCTAACTCAAACTTGTTGATTTTATAGAGGCCAAGTACTTGATTTATAATAAGCTGAGAATCTCCAAAAATATGTAAGTTTTGAATGCCTATGAAAATAGCTTCTTCAAGACTTGCCACTAATGCTTCATACTCGACTTCATTATTAGTTCTTGGCTCGATCAGCCCATATGATCATCTCATTATCCCTCCCTTCTGGTGTTATAAAGATGATGTTGATTCCTGCTCTTTCCCTTGGGAAATTTAGAGGTTTGACTTGTTTGATCGATGAGGCTCCATCAAAGTACATTTCCCAAATTTGTGATTTTTCTCTTTCATGGATGAGCATAATTTGCTCATTAGGCAAATCATCATTAAGGGATGAGTCCACAGAGATGGGATGTGCAGCAAAAAAATCTTCTAAGATTTATCCCTTCACTGCTTTCTGTTGAACGTATGTGATATCAAATTATCGAAGCAATACTGCCCATCTTGCCAAGCGACATGTCAACTCTGGTCTTATCATGAAGTACTTCAAAAGATCAATTCTTGAGATGAGGGTAATCTTGTGAGATAACATATAATGATGGAGCTTTTAGACTGTAAAGATCAGTGCCAAACATTGATTCTCTATCGGAGAATATCTCATTTCTGATCTTATTAATCTTCAACTGATATAATAAAGAGCATTCTCTTTGCTTTCTTTATTATGTTGTGCCAATAATGCCCCGAGAGACTCTTCTAATGCAATTGTGTATAGAATGAGGGGATTTTTAGGAGTAGGCATTGCAAGGATTAATGGATTTAACAAGTAGTTTTAATGCTATTGAAGGCTTCTTGGTACTCCTTATCCCACTTTAACGGAGCATCCTTCTTCATCAACCTTGCAAATGGTTGACACATCCTGATAGGTTTGATATAAATCAATGGATGAATGTGAGTTGTCCTTGTAAAGAATGAAGCTGATGCAAACTCTTTGGTGAAGGCATCTCCATAATTGCCTTGATATTAGCAAGATCAATTTCAATACCTCTGTGATGTACAGTGTACCTGAGAAATTTTTCATATGATACCCCGAATGCACATTTTAGAGGATTCATCTTGAGATCATATTTTTATTCTCTCCAATACAATTCTCTAATCTTCGAAGTGATTTTCATAGTTTAAGCTCTTCACCACCAAATCGTTAACATAACATTCCACCTTCTGGTGAATCAACTCATCAAAAATATGCATCATGGCTCTTTGGTATGTAGCTCCAGCATTTTTCAAGCCAAAGAGCTTGACTGTGTATTAATAGATGCCAATAGATGTTCTAAATGATGTATGTCTTTCATCTTCATGTGTCATTTTAATTTGGTTGTATCCCGATGATCCATCCATAAATGAGAACATGTCATAGTTAGTTGGAAGTGTTTATCCACTAGTTACGATGAGGCGAAAAGTCATCTTTTGGGCACGCCTTATTTAGGTCCCAGAAGTCAATGTAGAGACAAATTTGATCATTCTTCTTCCTGACTAGGATAATGTTGGCTATCCAATCTGCATACTTCTCCTCCTGGATGAAGCCTGCTTAGATCAGTTTCTTAGTTTCTCTAATAACCTATTCTTCGATCTTCAATCTCATTCACCTAGAAGCTTGCTTAATAGGCATTGCATCTGGTTTAATAGCTAATTTATGAACCATCGGGGATAAGCGGCATTTGAGAATATGTGTAAAGCAATCCCTAAATTCACATAGTAGCATTTTTAGCTTTTCAACTTTCTCATCGGGTAGAAGGGTACTAACGAAAGTTGGATGGATCATCTCCCTCTAGGTTGATTTCTTTGAGTTCATCCAAAGTAGCTATTTGTCCATCATCTTCAAGTTCTTTAAGTGAGGGCTTGGCTTCTACTTCTTCAACATTTTAAGAAGAATTTCATGGGAATTATCCTCTTCGTTACTATTAGCCTCAATGTCAGCTTCTATTATATTATAATAGGCTCTATTTTGATGAGATTTGTGGATGAACTTAAGACCTTTAGTGATAAACTTATTACTTCTTCGTGATGCCTCAGGACTTCTTTAGCTCCACATCTTGTTAAAGATTTGAGTTTTATATTTAGTAGTCCCAATATGAATTCCAAGCTTACGCATCATTCTTCATAATTTCTATGGATAGTATATTGGTATTCTTGTTGGCACTATCTCATCATAATTTTCATGTTGAGTAGACTAATCAAAGTTGTAAGGCTGAGACTCTTCAGATTTATAAAATAGAGTTCTGTTACGCCACTCTTCATAGAATGTTATCATATTATTTTGAACCTCATGGGATTTCTTGAACCTGAGGATGGGTATAATTTTTGAGTGAGTCATCTGACTTTGCCAAGTGAGCTATCCTTCTTGATGCGACCATTTGAAATCTATTTCCATAAGCAAATTCAAATTCATAGTCTAAATCAAAATCACTTATTTCATACTCTGCCTTTCTTCAAAGCTTATAAGTTTCGTTAGGTTTGACAGGAATATCTTCTCCTTCTTCTGTGTCACTTCCCAAATGAGGAACTGATTTTCTTGACTTATGTGTAGAATCAAGTGCTTTAGGGAGAGTCGGCATTGCCTTCTTTCTTCCTCTTTGCTTACGCTCTCACTTTGTGAAATGGCTTTCTAGTTCTTGAAGTGGATGCTACCGCTTCAAGAGGTTCTGTTGGATTTGGCTCTTTAGGAATGAAATATTTTGAATCTTCATCAATCTTTGCTTCATTTACGGAGAATGGTCATAGGTTACCAGGAATTTTGAATTCTTCTCCTTCTTTTAGGTACTTCATACACTGATGCATAGTTGATGGGACCATGCCATACTCATGTAGTCACGGTTGGCCCAAGAGAACTCTAAATGATGTATCGATGTCGATTACATGAAACTTGGCTTCTATAGAACACAGAATTTTATACCCTTTTCATTGAAACCATGAACGATCAACTTATCTCTCCCAAGATGTTGGATATCAAGTGATAATCATCTTAATACCTTTAAACTCATAAGATTGATAGAAGAACTTGGATCAATCAATATTTAGCTAATCGAGATGCCATCACTATCTGTAGTAACATAAAGAGGACGATTGTGATCCGAAGTTCCCAACATAAGATCTTCTTCAGAAAATGTGACTACTGGGAGATCTTGAGTTTGCAATGCTTCAGTCACGCATTTTTTTGTAAAGTGAGCATCATAACTCTTCGAATCTTTGAGAGCATATATCAAAGTTTCTCGAAGATCTTTTGACATCAAGAGAGCCTCATACACACTTAATTATGTAGAGATCTTTTTTTAGATGTGATAGAATATTATAGTCTATCTTTTTGCTTAATTTAGGCTTCATTCTATGATTTTTGGGAATGATATCTTCGTTGACTTTAATTTATTTGCCTTTGTCTTTATTTACATTTCCCTTCTTTGATGAAGGTGGTAGGAATTTACCACTTCTCAACTAAACTTGAATCACCTTATCTTGCTCAGATTCTTCTGAAGAGGTAGTTTCTTCAAATTCCCTTCTTATTCTGGAAGATTGGCCAAAATGGCTAGACTCATTTTTCAATGTCATATGTTTCATACGTCATGATATCGATGAGTCTAACTCTTCTCCATTCAAAAATATAGATCTTCATCTGAACTATTATTGTCTTGTTGAGTCATTAAATAAAATTCAGACTTTAGCTCCTCAGGCTCTTCTTGCTTTCTAATAAGAATTTTGATGAGTTAGTCGAGTCTATCTGACCACCCTTGTCATTTTGGAGTAACTGATGCTGAAGAATATATGATATCACATAGATAATCTGGCATGTCTCTACTGGACAAGATTTACCATTATCTTCTTCATCTGATTCAGCAATGTGAAGTTTAGGCATAAAGTCCACAAGCCTAAATGGTTGTCTTGCTGACTGGTGATACTCATCTAGATTGTTAATAATCTTTTGAGTTGTAGTTCTCTTCTTGATCTTCTTTTTTAGCGACTTCTTTGATTTATGAGGCCTGCATTTAGTAGATTGCTCCTCCTGCTGTGACACAGTAGCCTTATCAGAAAGTCACTGAGAAGCCCAAATACTTGGTTTAGGCATTTCTCTTAAGTCCAATATAGGTTCAAGTGATGATTTTCACTTAACAATAGGGACAACTTTTAGCTGTTTTAGCATTTTCATGGTCTTTCTGGAGACAATTGTTTCACATTCTTCAGTCTGAACTAATTTCTCCTTTTTATTTTTGATGGATGATACGGAAGAAGACGTAATCATCCTTATAGATTCTCTTTTATGGTTGACTAGAACACTGTCATATAGTGTAAATTCACCTAGTCGATATTTTATTTCTAGCCAATCTTTAAAGACATAACAATCTTCGATAGGATCATTAATCATTCGATGATAGGGATAGTAATTTGGATTACTGACTTGCTCAGCTTCTTCAGGCCTTTTAATTTCTGGTAATTGTAAACTAGCTTTGACTGCTTGTCGAAATAATTTGGCCACAGTATCCCTTCTAAAGGAATAATATTTATTCTTCTTTTTCTTAAGAGATGGCCACATTCACTTATCATCTCTTGTCGCTTATTTTGGACGCTCCCCACCACTTGAATAGTCTGAGGTTTGTCATTGCCTCCTAATACTAATTTTAACTGTGGAGTAGAATGGATAGGGTTTTTACCCTTATCATCATTATACATCAGCTCTTTTCCTTTATCCACATTATATATCACCTAGTTTTCTCCATTTGAGCTATAGGAAGAGGCATGAATTTCATTTCTTCTTGAGTCTAAAGGTTTGTTTCTCTTTGCTTTATCCGCATAGATTTCAGACTTAGGACAATTCAACTTTTTAAATTTAGCCACCTTATCGAGGAAGTCTTGGAATATTACAATCGACACCATACATAGAAATTGTGTCATTTTATCATCCATATTTTCCATCGATAATTGGATTGCATGTTCCTCTTCCATTTATTGCTCGCACTTCATACTTAGGTTACGTCAACAACTTATAAATTTTGTCATTGACTCATCTTTCCTCCTTTTCAGTAAGGCAAGGTTAGTGATTGTGATTTTCTTGATTGCACTGGCCAACCTCTTCATAAATATAGTCTCTAATTCAGCAAAGGTTTTAACTGAATCATTTGGCAATTCTATATACCATTTGAAAGCATCTGAGGTCGCTCTTGTGAATGAAAAAGTAGTGTCATTCCTCCATGTTACAAGTAGCCTTAAATTGGGCTAGATGTTGCTTTGGATTACCAAGCCCACTGAAAGTACTAAATTTTAGCACTAAGTAACCTTTTGGTTACGGCACTTGATCATATTCAGCTAAGCAAGAGCAACCCTTACTCACCAGCTTTTCAACCTACTCTGAGGCTATGATTATCTTTATCTTTTCATTGATTATCATTTTCAGTTGAGCAGTTGTTACTTCTCCAGGTGTGTTAGCCATATTTTGAATTATCGACTGGAGAGGTGTTTGGTTAACTTCATTCCTCGCTTCAAGTGTAGCATGTATTGTAGGAGCTTGAGGTACTAGAGCGATTGGTGGTATAGAAGTTATATTATTAGTTGTATGTTGATTAGTAGACAAGATAGGTGATGTATTTGATGTAATATTCTTCTGCAATATCTCCATCATGATGTTTATTTGTACCATCATATCATTCATCTTGGTACTCAGTGTAATCTCCTTGCCTTTGCCCTCCATTTGATGTTGCATTTCTCTTTGCTCTCTATCTAGCGCCATGGCATCAATAAGTTCAGGCTCTTCCTCTTCCTCTATTTCTTGTTGTTGTTCTGCTCCCTGCTCATTTTCAGGGGAAGAACTTGACTATCCTTCTCCTTGTGTATTTACAGAGACAGCTATTACTGGGGCTGAACGACACCGTTGAGTATAAAAGCGTGTACTAGGCTCATCATTTTATGGCTCAACCATATAAACAACTTCAACACCCATGACCTCTTTCTCATTTTGATCATGTTCTTCTTCATCTTAAGTAGAGAGTGAAGCTCCATCTTCTATTTGCTTCTATAAAGACTCTTCTTCATAAGCATTAAATTCAGGTTCAACTTCCCTAGATCCATGTCGCTGGTGATGGTGCTGAGCGAAAAGTTCAACTATATCTCTGACCATATGGACAACTTCCACTTCCATAGTGTCCTCTTCATTATTTTCTTCTTGCACAGGAATTTTTTATCGATGTTTCCAGTGGATCTCTGGTTCAATGTGCGGAACAAATACTTCTTCTATTAAAGGACTGGCGATCAAAGTCAACCTTCTCTTGTGGGGGTGAACCTAATCAATGATAGGATCCCCTAGAGGATTCTCCAGGGTGTCGACCATCAAGTCTTTCATCAATGGTATCCCTTCTTTTGGGTATCCACTTTTAATGAGCTATTTTAGAGGCAGATTTTTGAGTATATGTATCAGATATCACACCTCTTCCATTTTTTAGGACTTCATTACAGGGCCTTGGCCTCCTTATCCTTTCAGGATCTTTCAGTTGGATTCTTGGTCCAAGTGTCACCGATGCTCACCATGCATACTAGGCTCGATAGTTACCAAATGAGATGGAAACTTTATTGGTGGAGCTTCAGTATTTTCCATCACCAAGCCTCTGAAATCTTCTTTTCATTAAATCATGGCTACTTTGAGAACTTTATGTATCACGAAAATAGTGTTTTGTCTGGTATGGTGGTGGTTGGTTCTAAAAGGACTATTTTATTTCTCCAGTAGAGTTATTCCTCTTTACCCACTTTAGGTTGTCAAAGTTGTTGATGGTAGGAATACCCACTTATGGCGGTATTGCTTGTTATTCAAGGGGATCTGAGCCCTCATTTCGGTGTTTCTCTTCTTCTTCTCTGTCTTTTGATTAATTTGCTCCCTGATGAGGAAGCTTCATGATCATGCTTCCCAGGTACAAAAGGTTCAATCGGCCAATGTACCCGGCATTAAAGACGCAGTTTTCCCCGCGGTTCTTTTCATCACGGGAGCTTTAGATTGACCTAGCCAAACGAAGTTCTATGTTGGGAGAACTCCTTGACAGTGGTTGGTTGTTAAACTGATTGACGAACATGGCTAGTAGGAGCTTTAATAACTTGAGGCCTTCCAGCATGGCCTCGGACGAATGTACCATGGGTGGGTACTTCAGGAGTTGCAACTATGATAATTGGGAAACTCAAGCTACCAAATTAAATTGTAGCCCCGACATCTCTTATGTTGATCACAGCATTGGCTAAGCAAATGTTTGCACCACGCCCTAGCTGAATGGTAAAAGGAGTTCTTTGTATATCCATTCTGCAAAACTGAAAGATGGGGATTAGTAATTAGCAATTATTATTTCACCCCATTCTTTCAAAATGCAGAGGCACTACAGGACAAAATAGTAATAAATATATACTTTATAGAATGATTCATTCTATATAAAGCTTCATACATTAGTAGTTTGAATCTATTACACATTTAAATCACCATTTTTTATTTTAAATTTTCAAAAATTTCATTACTACTATAGCACATGTATGACTAGCCAAAGATGGAAACAAAATCCTATCACCAGTGGAGTCACCAAAAATCTGTGGGCTCCAAAATTCACCACTGACCTCTTAACAAATATTGTATTGAAGAGAGTATGATTGAAGATGCTGTAATTTTCAGAAGGCAGATGGAATAGTAGATAAGACACTACCTAGATTTTCTCTCATTTTGTGAGGACTTTAGATCTGGTTCTAGGTTTCCTATAGGCAAGCCCCTATAATTAATTACCCCTCTCAATAATTGAGAGAGAACTTTCGATTAAGGCTAGTCGTTAGATCACTAAATGTGTAGCATATAATAGTAGCATATAGAGTTTTAAAAAATTTAGATTTATGAAATTCATCATTTACTTAAAGGATGGTTGGGGAATGATGATGTGTGATCTAGATCATGGTTTCATCATCCCTGCATGATCCCTAGTCTACTTAGGAGGTAGTCTACCCAACTTGAAGGATCCTTATCAATACATGGGTTACGTCAAGAAATCTTTGTAGACACGGGGTGGTGTTTAGGAGACAATCTTAAGTCTTACACATAGGGTTGTTTGCCTATCAAGTATACCCATGATTCACAACTCAAAAAGTAAAGCCATTGGGGAGCATATGCTGATGTGATTGTAATATAATAGAGTTGGCCAAACCACCCGTCAGAGAGGACTAGTCATAGCGCTTCATCATGTCATCGTCAAGCCACGCACAATGAGAGGAGGACCAAAACATACATGCAAGAGATTGATTGAGTGGTAGTAAAATACTTGATTTGACATTAGCTCCTTGTGCAATTTTTTTTATCTAAGTTATAAAAATACATGTGGATTATTTGAAAGTTTAGAGCTTTGAATAAAATATATTCATTTTAGATGTGTGTAATGAATTTATTTTATTCAGCATTACATATTTTAATATTTTAGAGTTTTTAGATATGTCTAGGCATACATGATTATACTCATACAAGTTCATATGTATGAAGTTAGCCCAAAAGCTTATTTATATATAATTTTATCATTTAAGAACTTTTCATTTTTTCTACAATAAGAGTTGTTACCCAATTTAGATTCATTTTTAACTTCAAATCAAATTCCCTATTTATTTGAAACTTAAACTTCAAATTTATTACAAGTTTGTTATGAGTTTAGTATTAGTCTCTCCAAATTCCAATTAAAGCTTGTTTAACTTTGAGGAATTTATAAGAAAAGAGAACTCACTCATTACTTCCACGAATCCCTCTAAATAAGGCTAAGAGAGGGTGCTTGCATGAGTTTAGAGTGCTCAAGAAAGAGGGGGAAGGATTTTAATTTGCACTTCGGGAAGGCTTTCAACTCGCTTAAATAAGTTTTATAAATATTTTTCCTCTCTTTTTTTTGTTTTACTTTTGTGTTTGTTGTATGTCATTTTACTTTCCCTTTTTTTTTCTTATTTGACTCTTTTAGTTCAAATTTAGTTGTAAGTTTCTTTACTTAGCGTTCTTAAGCTAGTTCATTTTACTCTCTCATTTTTTTCTAAGTCAAAAGATTTGATGCAATTTTTGACCTCAGTCATCCCGCAATTATGTATTTTGGCTTTTCTGATACTCACATGAGCATAGCGGTGGTGTCTTAACACCATAGGTCTTTCCACTATGCCCTAATGGGCATTAGTGGGGTCTTGAAACCTATAGAAAGAAATACAATGCATGTGTATTCATTTCATTTTTTTCTAAGTCTAGAAATTAGACAAAATTTTGACAGTATTTCGTCTAAGGGGAGCGACATCTAATAGATGTTGGCTTACTTGGTATACCCTCATGAGCATAGCAAGCAGTGTCTTGCGACACCATAACTGATTTTTCATCTCATCGCGCCCTCATGAGCATGACGAGGCCTTCAAACCTGCAAAGAAACACAAGCATGTATATATCCACATTCACACATTGATCCCAATGTTTTGCCTCATTTTCTACGCATTGCAATGATCGGCAAGAAAATGAGGTTGGGTATGCCAAAAATTAAGAGAAAAACCTGCCTTATGATGGTGTTCTTCTCCGGTTGTGGCGAAGCAAAAGTTAGAAGGGTAATGCAAGGAGTGCGACGTCGAAAATCGAAAGAAGAACCCACCTCATGAAGGTGTTCTTCTCCCGTTGTGGTGAAGAAAAAATTGGAAATGTAATGCAAGGAGGGCGATGCCGGAAACTGAAAGAAGAACTCATCTCATGATGGTGTTCTTCTCATTCTGGGAAGAAAAATTAAAATATATGCAATGAGGGTGATGCGAAATTGAAAGAAGAACCCTCATATGGTGTTCTTCTCACATGAACCAAAAATTAGAAATGTAATGCAAGATGCAGAAATCGAAGAAAACCTCATGATGGTGTTCTTCTCGATTCTGATCAAGGAGATCGTGGCAAAACAAAGTAGGAAATTCAGATTTGGAAAAAGGGGAAAATTTCGGATTGAGAAAATGAGGGAATTTGAAAGTGGATTTTCGATTTTGGTGAAAATGCAGAAAAAATAAAGGAATTTTGGATTGGGGTAATGAGAAGAAATTGGTTGTAAGGATAAGACAATTTTGGAAGGAAATAGGAAAAATAAGGAGGAAAAGAAGCAAAATTCCTTTTGGTTTGGAGGAGGGGAAAGGATTTTGGATGAGGAAAAAGGCTTGTCGTTCAGTGGAATAGAGAGCTTATATGGCTTGTAGTTGGGAAGAAATACGAAGAGGGAACGATTATGGAGTGCTAATGTTAGCGTGGAGGAAGCGTGTGTTTGGTCATGCTGCGAAGAAGGACGAGAGCTCACGTGAAGAGGAGTTGTTCGACCTTGTTTACATGAGGGAGAAGTTCAGTTCTTCATGAGGAGAGCCATCGTGCATGGGAGGGGTGCAGGCTTAGGAACTAGAGGCTGGCCGGCTTTAGAGATTTAAGTTAGATTTTGGTTATTTAGGATTAAATTAAGGCTTTTAATAATATTTTATATTGCTTAATCGGCTTTAATGTGAATTTTATGCCGATCTCAACATAGGGTTATATATATATATATATATGTTGATTCAAGGTTATTCCGTTGTTTTGAATGCAACGGCACAGTCCATTTCACGATCGGAGGCCGTTTGGTTCGAGTTGGCATCAAATTGAGTCAATTTCAGTTCAAAATATGTGTTGCCATTTTCGACCACTTGACATTCATGCAGACTTGCCCAAATTAAGGAAGAATAGTTTATTTGATAGACTTTGATGTATCAAAGCTAATTGCATAATCAATTTCATAAATAAAAGTTGTTTGGTTCACGTTGGTGCTTTCTGACCTCAATATGCGTGCAGGCACATTGACGACTCGATCGGTTGATCATCAAGTCATGCAGTATTTATATTCTGATCAGTTTCAACATTATGAATGTGATGGTGATGTTCATTCATCGATCGGAGGTCATTTGAGTTGATTTTGGTGACGTCCAGTGCATTTCAACCTCGATTTTTGTGCTATCACTTTTGATCATTCGACATTTACATAGACTCATCCGAATTGAGCGTGGATAGTCTCATTTAATAGTTTTTTATGTTTCAAATCTAACAACATGATCAATTTCATGGATGGAGGTCATTTAGATATCATCGTAGCTTTTCTACTTCGATATGTGCATCGACACATTGATAGCTCGATCATTTGAGAGTTGATCTTTAGATTATGCAATATTTATATTTTGACCAATTTCAACATTCTAAAAGTGATGGTGAAGTTCCGTTCAACAATCAAAGGTCATTTTGACCATTTTCGGTAACATCCAGTGCATTTTGAGCTCTAATTTGTGCACTATCACTTCCGAAGTCTGTCGAATTCGACTTGTGGGCTTGACTCGACTTATGACACATATGTGGAGGTCAGCAAATTTGCAAAGATCTAGCAGGTCTTTAATGAGCATAAATCAACCATTGAAGTTTAGAAATTATGTGAATAAATAAAATGCAAGCAAAGATACAACTTTTTAAATGCAAATATATACTAAATTCTGCTCCACAATATGTGACTTGATTTAGATTCTTTGTACAAGCAGATAGAAGGCGATATTAAATAAAGTTCTTCATGAATTATGTAGTTTCCTTCAATCCAAAAATTAAGAAATCTCATTCTAATTATGATTTTTAAAAATCACTAATTAGATTAAATTATCTAAGCTATAAATGTTTGTATGTGCTTAGATATAGAAATTTAGAATACAAATTTTAATATCTGAAAAGGCTGGATAGGCTAAGTTGGAATTAAACAAAAATATGAAATTAATCTCAAGATTTAGAAATAAAAGTATCTGAATTATTAAATACCCACATAGGCCCCGACACTACGTTGAATGCTTAAACTTAGTGTCTAAGGATGCTGGGTGGGTTGCTTCTGGTTGGTCTTGGGGCCGTGCAGTTAACAAAACCTAAAAATCCAATAATAATATTAAAAGAATTTCAACTTATTAAAATATCTGAGAAGCTAATTCTATCATATGATAATAGATCTGATTCTCTATTATTAAACTAATAGAGTTGACAGGATCTGAAACAATAAATTAAATAATCAAGCAAACTCATAAACCGATGATATTGAATGAAGATTTCAACCAGAGATACTTCCATCAAAATATGATTTTAATTTAAGATTAAATTAACTTAAATTGAGTATCAAACTAAATGTGAAATCTAATATATCACTAAACTATTAATGGTTAAATAAAATTCAATAAATACTTAAAGCAAACTATTCAATCCCTTACTATTTGTTAATGGTGATGAATTAAGAAAACTCTAGCCCACAAAGGAGCCAATGTCAAATTAAATATATTTATATATTCACTCTCAATCAATCTCATGCTAGTAAGGGCGTGGCTTGTGTCCTCTGTCTACATGGTTTGGCTAGTAGGCTCCACATATGATGCGATTACTAGAGTCCTCACGATCGGTGGTTGCCGTGGCACCATTATATTATGGTAACGATTGTAGCACATATGCTCTCCAATGACTCTATACCTTGAGATGTGAATCATAGGGTACACTTGATAGGGCAAAAAATCCTCTGTCAGCTAAGATAGACTTAAACTCATCTCCTTAGACAAACACCACCCTGAATCTACAAGGATTTCTTAGACAACGCAACCCATGGCTGCTGATTAGGATCTTTCGATCAGGTTGGGTCGACTACCTCCTCTGACTAAGTAGACTAAAGATCATGACAGCCCGGGATGAGGAAATCATGAGATCTAGATCAGGTGCGTCATCATTCCCCCAACCATCCACTTTAAGCTAATGATGATGAATTTTATAAATTCTAAATCTAAATTCTAAAACTCTATATACTACTACTATACGTTGTGCATTTCAGCGGTCTAATGACTAGCCTTAATCGAAAGTTATATCTCAACATTGGAGGGGTAATTAACTATAGGTGTTTGCGCCTATAGGAAACCTAGAACCAGATCTAAAGTCCTCACAAAATGAGGGTGAAATCTCTGGGTAGTGTCTTACTTACTATTTCATCTGTCTTCTGAAAATTTTACTGGCACTTTAAATAATACTCTCTTCAATGTGAGAGGTCGGTGGCGAATTTTTGGAGCCCATATATACATATCCTTAATGACTTGAATATAGCTAAGATTATCTTCTTTCTTTTCTAGAGCTCTTCAAAGAACTTCTCTTAAAACTTTATCATATTTTCTTTCTAAATCAACAAATATCATATGTAGAACTTTCTTACATTCTCTATACTCTCCATCAAATCTCTCAACAAATGCATAGCATCCATAGTAGATCTACCTGGCATAAAATCAAACTGATTTTGAGAAACTTTTGTATCACGTTGTAACATATGCATAATTACTCTCTTTCTCATAATTTTCATGTATGGCACATTAACTTAATTCTTCTATAATTTGCACACTCTTGTACATCATATTAATTCTTAAAAATAGGAAGTAACAAACTCTTTCTCTACTCGTCTAACATCTTTTTAGTCTTTAAAATAATATTGCATAGATTAGTATGCCAAGAAATTCCTTGATCTCTTAAGCATTTCTTTATTGAAATATCATCAAGTCTGCTTTTCACACTTCATTTTTTAAAGCCTCTCCAACTTCAATTTTATTAATATGATGGTAAAGATAAAATTATCTATTTTTGTTTAGGATACTAAAGTTATTGAAGTCAATCATATTCTTGCAATCTTTATTGAAAAATTTATCAAAATATCTCATCCCCTATATTTAATATCCTTTTTTAAGAAAAATAATTTATGATTTGCATTCTTAATGTATCTCACTTGATCTAAATCTTTATTTCTCTTATCTATTTGTTTACTAAGTTTTTTTATCTAAACAAATTCTTGAAAATGCGAACTAGAGCCAAATGTGAGTTAATAAACCCTAAATAAAAAAAAAAGTCTTAATAAATTAAACTGTGAATCCTTTTCAACAAAAGCAGAACAAAATTTAATTGGAGGATGAACAAAATTTAACTGGAGGATGAGAGCCAGAAAAACCTTGGAAAATGCTAACCGACTCTTACCTAGAAACAATTGACAAATGAGAGCCAAGAAACCCTGATATAGAACAAGAATAATAATGGTGCATGTAGATATAGTATTCATATCTTAGATTTATAGGGAGTCACGTAAATTATCTTACAGGAAGAAAGAGTATGGAGGGAGATGAAGATTATAAGTGTTATGGTCCATCGGCCAAACTTATAATGTAAAGACTATTTTACATGTTGAAGAAAATCTTAACAAATTAGTCACCACATGGACCTATATGGAATGCCATTCAACCTTAGGAACTTAATTGTATTGTTTTTTAAAATGCAGATCAGCATGAAGCGGGATTTTATTTCTATGAACCCGAATCTGACTAATCTTTATTTTTTTATTTAATCGTCTTTTGACAAGGTTCACATGGAGTGTGGTTGTAATGGTTATAACGCTTCACTGCAGTTTTGTCTCTCTCTTTTTTAACATAGAAATAAATGATGATAGATATGGTGAGGTTTTAATATACTTTAAGATATTTCAGCAGTCTGATGAATTTTCTTCTCCTCTTGCATTATAATGGATGCACATGTGAAGGAGCTAGGCAAACTCAAACTAGAAAGAGCAAAGAAGCACTACCTTGCTCGTTTGAAGAGGGAGTGGCCAGAAGTTGCCAAACTTATTTCTATCCCTTTTCCTACAAAAGAAAATTTGGAACTTCTAAAATCACATTGTTCAAGCCAGGAGATTTTACAGATCCAGTAAATTTTCTTTCTAAAATTGAGAAAGGTAGCCTTACTCGTTTGGTTTGTGACTTGTAACTTTGTAAAGTTGTTATTTGGTTAATGTAGGCAAAAGGTAATTTTGTAGAAGATAAGTTTAACGTGATTAAGAAACCAAAAAAAAAAGGGCGGGGGGGGCGGGTGCTGCACTAGAAATGATATCAACTCTCATATCAGCTTTTCATCTAGAAACACTATTTCTCTCCGTACGTTGGCAATCTCCTTTACCCCTATCTTTAATGAGAAAATTAAAAATATTATTTTCTATGGTCCTAAAGCCTCTTCCCCAGGTCGTAATAGCTTCACTTTTGAATTCTATATTATAACATCCCTAAGGATTGTCTCAAGTTTATTAATAGAAATTATGCTAAATTTTATATCACAAGACATTCCTAACAATAAGCTTCATTTGATGTCCTGAGATAAAACTTGCAGATGTAAGGGTTATGGTGCTCTAGACCTTCCACTACTGCGCTTATACATTCTTATAGATACTCTTTTATATGGAGACTATTCTATTTCACAGTTCACTCAAAATATTACAATAATATTCGGTTTAAAACCCAACAAATAGGAACTCATTGTAATTGCATGGAACGCTCTATGTAACTGTATAGTTGATTATGTGACTAGGTACGCTATATTACTAAATACGTTTCGTTGTACTTATAAAATCTAATGTAACCTACTATGTAAAGCCCTCGGAACTTATAAATAAGGGAGAACCTCACAGGTTCAAGGATCTAGATCTTTTCTTCTAGGTGGTGGTCTGTGAAATCACAGATAATTCAAGATTCAACAAATTCTACTACTGCACTTTTACATCTTATGGATGCTCTCTTATATGGAGCCTTTTTTTTTAACTGCCTGCTCTCCTCCTAGTGGAAATCTTCCCACGATTCAATTTGGAAACCTGGATCTAACAACACATTCCCTTCTGAAAATTGCCTTTGGCCTGAAAGCTAATATTCTTTCCAAATTTTTTATGGTCGTTTGTTTTCTTTATATTTGGATCCGTGGGTCAATGGTAACTCCTTAATTGAGCTCTTTGGCCAAAGCATTATTATCAAGGATCATTGCTGGATTTACTTCAAGTTTTTTTATAATATTAAGGACAATTCGTGGTGTGCCTAAAAGCAAGTATGCTCTTTTTGTTTTTTTTTTTTTTTTGATGATGGATGTCCACGGAGCCCCACCAACTTCAAGGTGTAAGATGAAGAGCCTAAGAAAGAACTTACCCACACGCTCCGCCTCCACTTCTTTTCCAGTACACCCCGCCTCGATGAGAAATCGAACGTAGTGAGTTCTAACGCGACTCGACATGCCAACCGAGCTAAGGTGTATGCTCTCTTTCTTACCTTTTGCTGCATTGTTTATTTCATGTGGAGAGATCTTAATGATTGTTTATTTGGAATGTAAAAAAAAAGTGAAATTTATATATATATCATATAATTCTTATATATTTATATATCTACCACCTAAAGTTAGATATTTACTTATTTAATATTTTTCTATGATTAAAAATGTGCATTTTATTTTTAAAAAGTGAATGATGTGATATTGAAGATTAAGGTATGATATATATAAAAATTGAAATTTAGATATTAGATATGTAAATACATAAGAATTGTGCGATATGTATGTAAATCGCCAAAAAAAAAAAAAAGTTATTTTCATCTGTTTATAAATGTTTCAGTTGATTTTGGTGATGATGGCAGAGATTTGTTTCTTCTAAATGGTTGACGCTATAATGCTCCTCTTTCACTGCGACTGCTTCCTTTTTTTCGCTTTGCTATTGGAGTTAGGCTGCCTTTTAATCTGCAGCCAATTTTAGGCCTTTTGAGTGGTTTTATTTCCCGTTTGGATGGCCCTATGGCAACCATGGGAAACTCTCATATTTTTGTTTTCTTTGATTTCTGAGTCCGATTGGCCCTTTTGTTTTTTTTTTTTAGGGTTTATAATTTGAGGGCATAGCCCAATTCATTCCAAATTGTAAAAAAATTACAAGTATATCACTATGAGAGACTAAAAAAAAAATTAAAATTATATCAAAAACTGAAGGAGCCTAAAAGCAAAACTAGTGGACAAAAGACACCAGAAGAGAAAGGATTGAAAACTAACGAAAATCCTACACAAAAAAAAAAAAAAACCATCTGGGTAAAGAACTGGACTCAGATATCATTCACACCCAAGGCAATTCCAATACAAGAAGATAACAGCGGTTCCCTTCACAGTCATCCAATCGGAGAAGGGGGAGGAATGCTTCAGCCAAGGTTTCTGTGAAGGTTGTCCAAGCTGGTCTGGATCCAAAACAGACAAAAGTTACACTTTACAAAAACCGTCATCACTGTCCAGGTTCCTTATCCACCCAGAAACCATGAGCTGAGGAGGTAGATGTAGAGAGGGGAGGGGTAGACAAAGTTGGAGAGAATCTAAGTTCCTCCATGCCATCAATAATTGTAAAACCTTAGCATGCCAAGAATCCTGAATTCTCCATCTAGCAGCCTTAAAAGCTATGCGATTTTTTATTTGCTTGATTAAAACCGATAGGGGAGGAGATATAAGATAGGTTGTTTCTCTCTCTCCAAATGCTATAGACCAATACAGCAGTAATTTGGTAATGTAGTCTTTTGATAATTTTATGCTCGTTAAGATCCACGCTGCTAAGGATTTGCTATAAAGAGGATTGAAGTAAGTAAAATTTGCCATTAGGGAGAAGCATCATTGCCAAATTCATTGAGAAGGGGCATTCAAAGAAAAGATGCAAATGAGATTGGGGCATTATGTGACAGAATGTAGTAAGTCACTTTTTTTGATAGCCCGTCCGATGTTTTTAATCCACCCAAATAGGCCATCCAACAACATAAGGCATAATTGATGGCATAGCCTTTGAACCAAATTTCCTTATGCCAACTCACAGTGGGGTAAGACTCGAAAAGAGCCTTTTTGAAATCCAAGTTGGTGGGATTCCGATTGTTTCCCCAGGATATCCAGTTCTCACCACCAGCAATTGGTATACTTCTATTTTTTCCCAGCTGCAAAATGAATTCAGCGGCAATTCCACTAGGCAAAGTCCATCTCCCATCAAAGATTACAATACTTAACTTAGCATCAATAGGGAGACCCATAACATTAGGGCCATTTGATCCTAAGAATTCAGCAAGAGTTTGGTTGTCACACCAAGGATCTTTAAAGAGAGAGCTTTTCTCAATTCCCAATATGATAAAGCAAATTAGCCCTAAAATGTATAGCATAGGATTTAATTTCCTTCCACAAAGGAGAGGCTCTGTGCAAGGAGTAACTCCACACAAACCCATATTTCTGATCACACCCTACGTGGTGCCTCCCGACTTTGATATGTGCGAGCGCGTTGGCGACTGGCGATCATTGATCATCAGTCATACAATATTTATATTACCAGTTTTGACATTCTAAATGTGATGGCGAAATATTATTCGTCGGAGGTCGTTGAGTTGATTTTGGTGTTGTCGCCTGCATTTCATTTCACGATGTCGCAAATCATTCGACATTCGTATCCGAATTGAGCGGATAGTCTCATTTGATAGTTTTCGATGTTTGAACCGACATCAATTTCACGATCGTTTGGTCGTCATCGCCATATCTCGACTCGATGCTGTCGACACATTGATAAAGGCTTAATCGATTGATCGTTAGATTTTAATATTTATATTTCGATCAATTTCGACATTTTGAATCGACGGCGCTTCGCCGATTGAGTCGTTTTACCATCTTCGATGTCAACGTTTGAGCCCAATTTCTGTCCGCCAAGTCACAAATTCGATTTGTAACTGACTTTACTTATGGCACACATATGGAGGTCAACAGTAATAAATAAAATAGATTAGCAAAAAATAAGCATACCAAATTTTTTTGCTATTTAATTAATAAAAAACTGCATCATATTATCGCCGTTGCAGATTTTCAACATGTTTTGATAATAAAAAATAAAAATAATTTTTTTAACAACTAAACGTCACCTCTTTATAAAATAAATTAAGGATTGCCAAAAAAAATAAAATAAAAATTTATATAAAAAATACATTTTCTTACATTTATAGTTGAGTGGCACAAAAAAAATGATCGGCTCTGAAGCATGTGATTATTAGAACCTTCAATGCTTTGAAAATAATTTGGTAAGAAGTGATTATTTTGAATTAGAAGACATAAATTGAGATGAGAGAGTAGAGAGAAAGTTGGTTCTTAGTGGTTGAGAGCTATAGGGAGATATGAAGTTCAAGATATTGTATATGTGGTGTGTGTGACTCAGGGATTAAATTCTCTAAAATGTCAAAAAAAAAGTTATATGTATTTATTTTTAGAAAAGAAATTGTATAATCCATTAATATTATTTAAAATGGGAGAATTTTAAAAATTTAGCGTTCAAACATGAAGCTAGGTACAACAGCCAAAACCCAAATTAGTTTAACATGCTAATATTAATTTAAAATATGTATATTTTAAGTATTTCCCCTTCAAAACGTGAGGCTAGATGCGAAAGGAGCTACCGGGCCACAAGCTTCTTCAACCCATAACTTTCAAAACTGTCATCTTCTTATGGCAGGTCTATATATATAAGCATGGCCATTCCGTTTGTTGACATCCTAGTGGATCTCCTCCATTACATCTCATAACGCTTACCCATTTGTTGACTTCCTCCGCTTCTCCACCGTCTGCACCTCGTGGAATTCTGCTCTATGCGACAACGCTCTTTAAATTCACAGCCCTCCCTCCTGATGGATTCTTCTATCCCGTGATGCCAGAGAGGCCTCCTACATGCTCTCATCTTCCACGATCCTACAATTGAAGAAGGCAGCAACGACTACCATCGCCGCTTCTCCTCGCTAGCCTCATCTTCGACCATCGTTGCATTAGCTCTAAAGATGGATGAGTTGTGACATTTAACGAAATGGATCTGCACCTTTGCTTCTTCAATCTGCTCACAAATGTTGATATATCCCTCTTCACAATTTTCAAAGATGAATGATATAGAATAAAGCTCCAACCAATATGCCTGCCATCGAGTTTTTCATTAATGAAGTTCATTCATCCTTCTGTTTGGACGGGAAAAGTTTCCACGATATGCATTTTTCGTAGATCGTTCTTTATTGTAAAGGCTCATTCGGAATTGTCGTTGTTATATACGACTATCTGAAATTGCTGCAAGGCTTATTGATCGGACCAGTATTCTAGTCACGAAGAAGAGCGAAGGTTCTACATCTTCACATATTTCTCGCCGGTGTTGAGCCTTGACCTCAATGGACAAAATGTTAATATGAACTTGAAGATGAGCCTTCAGCTCGTTTCTTCTCTGAACACATTTCTACAAAGCTTACAGTGATAATCATATCAATATGATTTCTTGGAGGTGCTAAATGTGTACTAGACTACTAGTCCCTTCAACTCATTTTTATTCGGCAATTTTTTAAGTATCATTAGAATGCTAATTAGGTAATTAAGTGTGGTTAAAAAAAATTTCAAAATAGGTACAGTGATTCGGGTGGCCAGCATCCGGATGTGACGTGGTGTGGCGGTCTGCGCGTTGAAATCCTCGCCCAATTCGGCGAAGTGATCCCCAGTGGGCGGCAACCAGAGTCCACTAAATTGGGCTTCAAATTACCGGATGAATCGCGCGTGATGAGCTCCTTCAGAAAGCGGCCGCGACCAAGAATGCTCGCAAAAAAAATTGCCATTAACCAAAATAAAAGGAAAGCAGATGTAAGTTAAGAAAATAAATTAAATATTACTTATAATATCGGGGTGAGCGGCTCGATGCACGCGCATAGGAGATGCTATGCGGATGAACCTCGCCAGTGTCCGCTCCACGGTGGGGCCTCTAGCGGCCTACCCGACGTGGTGGGTGGTGCTCCTCTGCCATCGTAACTGTTGAGAAAAACAAACGCAAAAAACAATATCAAACTGACAAAAATGAGCGCAAATAATAGTATCAGACAGGTTTATACAATGAAATGAAAAATAATAGTTTTAATTAAACAGAAAAACTAGAGCACTAGAACGTAAAAGGGAAATCTAAGTAACGTCCTATGTGTAACCTCTAACAACCAGCAACGACAAGGGAGAATGTACCGTCGACTATTACTATTGTGAGGGCAGGACGTCCTGTAGTGACCTGATGTTTTGCATAGACTACAGGATCTGCTACTGCTAGATATATTTTTATCCATTGTGTTCCTGAATCTATTTGTACGCGGTCTGTCTGACTTTCTGCAAATATTGGGTGGCTGCAATGCTACTAATCCGTGCTTTGCACTGAAAGATGGCCACTAGGAACGGTCAACTTGTGTATGGAACACATTTATGTATCTTCTGTTAACACATACCAAGGTCACCCGGATTTCAGATCGTCGTTAGGGGCGGTTGTGAAGGGCCGTAAAGTAAATATCGTTGTCCCACTCTCTTGTAGTGAATCTGGACATACTCGTTTGTGGACATCGACTCTCACTGTCAATATTTGAGTGAGTCTTAGAAGATCATGGGCTCGACTCCCACGGTAACCCGAGTGGCGGTCATCATCTAATATCACTGCCCACTCACTTGCATACTCTAACATTATCTTTCTCCCTCATACCGCGGAGGCACATATGGTTCCTCAATGATAAATAACATCATCACGCCACAAAACCCATAAGTTGGACGATAATCAATCATACTAATTATTACAACCTGGCGTGAAAGATTGACAAGATGTTACTGGAATCAACTCATCAAAGTTGCGTTGTGTCCCCAGAGGTGCATGTACGATGAAATCCGGTGTGTCGGTGGTATATCTAACCTTATTGGATCGGTGATGTGGATGCAACATTAACATCCTCCACTTCGACATACAACACTAACATCTGACGGGAAGCTTTGTCCAGTGTTACTTCACAAACGTCATCGTCAGATATTACAGACGCTATAAATCCATTACCCACCAGATAACGACCTATAAGAGTGATTGTGTGACGCTCTGAATCAATGTGCAAGATTCTCATAATCTGTTGCTTCAATTCCAATAAATTTGTTGTAACTAACTGGATGATTTCTCTCACATAACTTTGAATTGCTTATCGATACTCGGTTCTCCATAGAAAAGAATCGGTGAAACAAATTCTCGTTCATTCTTGCAAAACAAGCTATATGAATAATCGAAATTTATATTAATCGACACTAAATAATACTACCTTGACTACTTAAAACCTAAGCATAGCGCCAACACAAACCTACAAATCAAATCTCAAACAAAAGTCTAAACATACAACTCTAACTCCTAGCACACGTACTCTATTAATTTATAAATTGATAAAAAAAAAAGTGATTTACCGTGTGTTTACGAAGAACAACGGGGAAGTGCGCAAAAAAATATAGAATCCGCCAAAGGAATTTTCCTCGAACGAAATGGAGCCGCCGGAATCGTCGCCGAAAGCTAATGTTGACTTCCAACGGCTGCTAGATGGGAGAGGGAAGTCGTCAAACGGCGTGAAAGTAGCTGTCGGGAAAAAAAGGAAGTTCCTTTTGATTACCTGGACAAGATGCACAATGCAGGCGGTTGGAGCTACTGGCCACGGTTCGGAAGTTCGGAGACTACCGTGCTCCGACGGAAATGAAGGGCGGTCGGAGCTCCTACGGGCGGAGGAAACGAGTTCGGGGCCGAATCGAGCAAAACCGAGAAGATAAGGCCGATCGGTGGGTGACCGTGTCTAATCATTAAGTGCGGCGATTCAATGGCTTCATCAGCATCATATCCGACGGTAGGGAAGAATTGGATGACTGTACCTATTTTGAAATTTTTTTAACCATACTTAATTATCTAATTAGCATTCTAATGATACTTATTTTAAAAAAATTGTCTTTTTATTCAGGAACACACTTCCACAGTTCCTGTAAGGATAAGCATATTTATAAGAATCCTTGGTGTGCTTATCCCTATAATGAGATTTCATGGCATTTGTGATCTTCTGCCGCTTAGAATCAATGCAATCATTCCTCGGCACACAAGCCAGAGAAAAGTGTAATAATCTCCTTTCCCTTTGAAAAACAATTGTGCACCATCTTATATGGTTTTGAAATTTCTCTGAAATAGTATTTCATCTTATCCCTCTTTCACCAAGCATGAATTATCCTCATCTTCCTCTGATAGATCAATATGGTTTTCTCAGCCTTGCGTGCATGAGGAATAATCGCAGTGATCCTAAGAAAAAGAAGACCATGAATGCTATGAAATATCATTATAGGGATAAACATAGTAAGGATTCATATAAATATGATTATCCTTGCAAGGACTATGGAAGTGCCTTCCTGAGTAAAGATGAGCTTAAGGACTAGTATACCTTCTGCACTCCTAACGAATCATATAAATACATGATTATCATCATAAGCACTGTGGAAATACGTTCTCGAGAAGAGATGAGCTGAAAGACTAATTTACTTTCAGCACCGCCAAGAAGATTAACATTAAAACAGATGATGTCTTGTTTATTTTATATTTGTAAATGTATTGACTTTTTTTAGCTAATAGCCCAACAAAAAATAATAAAGTACTCATCATAAACTTGTTTATTAGCTTATTAAACTTCTCACTTAAATTTTTATATGATCTCATTTCTATGTTATGCATCATAAGAAGAGTATATTAATAAAATTATAAATATGAATGGCAGTTGTAATGTTAAAGTTTGTTATAGACTTCTTTTTTAATCTTAGTTTCTATTTTTATTAACATTTGAATATTGATGTGGTTCAGTGGTCTCTGAAGAAGACTGATATTATGTCACGGTAAATAGAACAAAAGATGAACTTTTACTTGAATGTTAGGCAATTGATTTTAAAAATTGAATCAAATCAATAATAATAATAATAATAATAAATTGAGATCTAAAATAGAAGTAATCTCCTTTTTTTAATACATCAGCTCATAAAAAAAACTAATTTATAACTAATTTATTAGATTATCTATCAAATCAAAAATACGTTTTTTATAAAAGGAATAGCCTAATGTCATTTTTTTTTAAAAAAAAAAAAGATAATTTACATCTATAGCAAAGAATTTTTATGTATGTATATATTTAACATCTAAAATTTGATACTCATAAAAATAGTATTTTTTTATCCATAAAAGTGTATTTCACTTAAAAAAAGTATCGATTATATTATTTTTAATATAATAATAATAATTTAAGCATTATTTAATTAAACATGAAAATTTATATATATGTAAATACCTTTTAAGAAAATAAAAATGTAACAACTTTTAGTTCCATTTTGTTGACAAAATTAAAATCATTTTTGAATAATGTAAAAATAAATTACACCGTTATGCATATATAACAACGTATTCTTTTCATTTTGTTGACCAATTAGATAATTTTTTTATAACCATATTATCCTTTTCATGTCATTTTTAATTAATTTTTCCAGCAATTATAAACTGTATGATATATGATCTTTAGGAGATCTGATTCTGATAAGGAAATTTCATATATTTTCCCTAAGGTTTTGCCTATTATCTTATTATACATTGAGGCTTTGTCAAACCATAAAAAAACCTCTCTCATGTTATGTTTTTCATTCAACTTTCATTACTATAATTACATTTTTTAAATTAAAATTAATATT
The DNA here is from genome assembly GCA_021442155.1 of Cymbidium sinense. Classification (NCBI taxonomy): domain Eukaryota; kingdom Viridiplantae; phylum Streptophyta; class Magnoliopsida; order Asparagales; family Orchidaceae; genus Cymbidium; species Cymbidium sinense. The sequence continues at coordinate 154,678,007 of CM038217.1, read as the reverse complement.
TAATAACATATCAATTAAATATCAATAGTATTCAATTAAATTAATTAAATTAAAATTACAAAAATACTAAATTAGTTTAAATTATTTAAATCTAATTAACTACCAAACTCTAATTTCATTTAATAATTTATAATAACACATCAATACTTAGTTAATAATATTAAATTAAAATTAACTTAACATATTATATTAATTAAGCAATAGTTAATGAAATTAATTAAAACAAAGTTTATGTTAAATTAAATTAAGAATAACTTCATTTTATTAATATTTTATTATGGGAGATTTAAGTACATATCATACAAATCTTATGTATTTACATATCTAATACTTAAATTTCAATACTTACATATATAACATCTTAATCTTCGTTATCACATCAAAAATATCATAATCACTCATCTAATAAATTATAAAATTAATCAAAATTAAGATTTATTAATTAAAAAATTAAAAACATAAATAATGTAATCTTCGTTCTTTTCAGTGCTTAAAAGTGGCAACCCTCGTTCTTCTCTAGCGTAGAACAATGGCGATGGGAGCTCGCTATCGAATGCATCGATGTGATCTTAGCGTTTCAAACCCTCGCGTTCTTCTTACTTCATTATAATGGGCTAAAAATTCACCACCTCTCTTTTTTGTGTTGAATTGATGAATTGAAGAGAGTGATTTGAAAGTGTTGGTGTAATTTTCAGAAGGCAAATGGAATAGTAGATAAGACACTATCCAAAGATTTCGTCCTCATTTTGTGAGGATTTCAGATCTGGTTCCAGATTTCCTATAAGCGCAAGCCCCAATAGTTAATTACCCATCCCAGTAAGTGAAAGAGAACTTTTGATTAAGGCTAGTCATTAGATCGTTGAATCGTGTATAGTAATATGTGAAGTTTTAGAATTTAAGATGAAATTCATCATTTTAGCTTAAACCGGATGGTTAGGGGAATGATGATGTGCCCAATCTAGTTCTCATGGTTTCGTCATCACGATGCGGTCCACTTCTGAGAGGAGGTATGACCCAACCGACGAAGGATCATTATCAGCAACACATGGGTTACGTCATCCAAGAAATCCTTGTAGACCTGAGTTGGTGTTTATCTAAGGAGATAATTTTTTTAAGTTTACCTTAGCTGACAGAGAGTTATTTGCCCCATCAAGTATACCATATGATTCACAACTCAAAGGGCAGAGCCATTGAGGAGCATACGGGCTACGGTCGTGATCGTAATATAATGGAACCAAAGCAAACCACCGATCGAGGACTCGGTAGTACTTCATCTCAGCCTCTTAGCCAAGCCACGCATTCAGAGGACACAGGTCACGTCCTTACTAGCGTGAAATTGATTGAGAGTGAATATAGCAGAACACTTAATTTGACATTGGCTCCTTTGTGAGCTAGAGTTTTCTCAAATCATCCCCGATAAATAATTGTGGAAGGTGGATAGATTGGGTTTGATTTAAGTTTTAATGATAATGTTTCATTTAAGCAATTTCAAATTGATATTTGATTTGAGTTAATTTGATTAGAAGAATTGATTAATTTGAATATGTTTAAGAGCTTTAGATCATGTCAATTCTGTTTAGCTGTTAACAAAGGATCAAATCTACTATCACCTCACAGAATTAATTTCTCATATATTTTACTGAGTTGAAATTCTTATAATAGATTTTTAAGTTTTGTTAACCCGGACCGAGTCCTAAGACTAAACCAAGAAGCAACCCACACAGCATCCTCAGACACCTGAATTTAAACACTCAGCGTAGTGTCGGGGCACACGGGTGTATTCAAGACTTTATGTAGTGTTTATTTTTGAATCATAAGATTGATATGAGATTGCTATTTAATTTGATTTGGAAAATTGATTAATTTGAATATATTTAAGAGCTTTAAATCATGTCAACTCTGTTTAGTTACTAACAGAGGATTAGATCTAATATCACATGATAGAATCAGTTTCTCAGATATTTCACTGATTTGAAACTCTTATTATAAGTTTTTAGGTTTTGTTAACCGACCCACAAGACTAAATCGAAGACACTGAGATCCTCGACACTTGAATTTAAGCATTGATTAAAGTGTCGGGCACGTGATTAGTAATTTAGGTAATTTTATTTCTGAATTATAAGATTAATTTTATAGTTTCATTTTTTATTCCAATTTAGCCTACGCAGCCTTTTCAGACATTAAAATTTGCACTTGAAATCTCTATATTCTAACACATGCAAGAATTTATAGCTTAGATAATTTTGCCTAATTAATGAAATCATTGATTTTGAAAATCATAGTTAGGATAAAATTCCTTGATTTTTTTATGAAAGGAGACCCTATGATTTTTATAGAATTGGATTTAGTATCACCTTCTGTCTACTTGTACAAAGGGTTGCATATCCGGTGGCGAAGAAGGCGTTATAAATTGATCTAATATCTTATTAGATTTTTAGATTAATATTTAACATATTCCAATTTAACATGCGTAGCCTTTTCAGACATTAAAATTTGCACTTTAAATCTCTATGTCTGAGCACATGCATGTATTTATAACTTAGATAATTTCATATAATTAATGAAATTATTGATTTTGAAAATCATAATTAGAATGAAATTCCTTAATTTTTTTATTAAAGGAAGCCCCGTGATTTTTATAGAATTGAATATGGTATCGCCTTCTGTCTGCTTGTACAAAGAGTTACAGATCCGGTGGCGAATAAGGCATTTTGATTTAGATTGTAAAAGATAGTTTAATTTATTATTTTGAAAGAAGATTTATCCCTCATAGTAGCTTTCATTTTCCCCCTCTTTTTTTATTTCATTTTTGTATTTGTTGTCTGTTATTTTTCCTCCCCCTTTTATTGTTCGGAGTTTTTTTAATTTGAATTTTAGCTTTAGATTTCAATGCTTGACATTCTTAAGTTGATTCTTTTATTTTCAGTTTTTTTAAGTCAAAAAGATTTGACGATTTTGACCTCCTTAATCCCAGCGTAGTACATCGGAGTGTTTTGGACCCGTCATACTAATGGCGTCGGTTGGTGTTAAGCACCTCGACCTTCAATCTCATTCGACGATAAGCATAACGAGGCCTTCAATCACCTGCATAAAAGCAAATATATATGTAAATATTCTAAATTTCAGCAGCATTTCGGCATAGGGGGTGCCACATCTGAACGTTTTGGCTTACTCGGCATGCCCTGATGAATGTAACGAGCGGTGTCTTGCGACACCACAGCCGAACTTTATCTCGTCACGCCCTGATGAGCATGATGAGGCCTTCAAACCTGCATAAAGACAAGCATATATATATATATATATATGCATGTATATATAATTTCCAATTCACATTATACATCCATTTTGAACTTGCTTCTATGGTAGATTCCTTTGATTCTTTTTTTTTTTCATGTATTTTTTTCATATTTGAAGTGGTTAAATTCTTAGGAGATGAAAAGAGCGCCGCTTCACTATGATTTTTTTTCTTCAAGGACAATATTTAATGCGGAAGTGAGAAGAATCTTCAAGGATTTTACCTTCATTCGTTAGGTAGCCTTTGAATTCTTCTTTTACTATAGATTCATATAAGGCAATTTTTTTAAATTGAGTACGGTTAAAATGCGAATTAGCTAATTGAGTATCAATAAAAAAAATTTAAGAATAGGTATAGTTGCCCAATTAGTAGCTTCATACGTCGTTTTTTGGCGTGGCGTGGCCGTCTGGATGAAAAAGCGTAAGCTTATATCGACGGTCGCCCAATTAATTGGGCGACCATATATCTTTAGGGCCGATCGGTCCCGGCGGCCCTATGTGCTCGGTTTTGCTCAATTCCTCCCGCTCCGCTCGCTGGAACTCAGAACTCCGACGGTCCTCGCCCTCTGAACTTCACCGGCCGGCCATGTCCGCTTTGCATTGCTTTTCTTGTCCCATTGCACCACGACTTCTTCTAGGTATTTTTTTCTTTGCTATCACTCGATCTCGTTGCACACTAAGTATAATGATGTAATAAACTTTGAATAAAATCAAATGAAGATGAGAGAACATGTTAAAGATCTCAACACATAGCATAAGCTTATGTGATTTAATATAGCGTGAATTAGGCTGTCATCTTAGCACAACTATGAAGATCATTAACTTGTAGTTATTTTACGTAAATTCTTATGTGACGGACTTTTTTTGAGCAATGGAACAAATCCTCAAATTTTCTTTAGTCTAGTTGTGCTTAGTAGGATAGCACGTGGTGTTTAATATTATTTCACATTGATGTTCATTAATTATTCAATATTTAGAAGATAAATAGTAATCATAAAAATTAAGTGATACTCTTAGACTTTATATATATTGACTTAAGTGATACTCATAAATTTAGCTAATACTTGCAATTTTATTTATGTGCATGTGAGTTTTCAAGATTTTAGGTATTTTGTCATGGAAATGATATTAAAGATTTGTGTGGATGGTACATTAGTTGGTCATATAGTAGTTGGCATGGGTTGAAAATAAGAATGATGGCTTCATTCGCAATTTTGGAAGGCCTCTTTGCTTGTGTGAGGGCATGAAAGTTATCCGTTGCACTTATTTTAGATTGGCATTTTGGAGAGTCTTTCATCTTCGATTTAACTAAACTTCTATGTATGCATTCGGGTTGTCTTGGAGAGTTGTTTTCTTTCTCGAATTCAAGCAATTCATCATGAATGACAATTTTGTTGTGAATCTTGATATTTGAGTGAATTTAGAAAATAATTATTAGGATAAAATTGTAAATATAGCCAAGCTTAGCTTGATTAGTTTTAAGTAGTTTGGATTTGAACTTCACTCAAGATTATATATTGAGTTGGGAGCTTGAATTTATTTTATTCGACATGCCTTTAATATATAAATCATAAAGAAGTTTTTATTTCAAAATAAATATGTAGTAATCCTTTTTTAACTAAGTAGTAAATTTTATTTATAATTTATTTGTAATTTATAAGATTGTTTAGTCTTCTTATGTAGCCAAGTTATTCTTCAAAAAAAGCATTTGTCTATATGGATTTTCATTATATGTGATAAGAATGTAAGGTTTGTCTTAAGATTTATTTCCCACTTTTATTTTACATCCGTTATTTCTCATAATTTGTATGTAGCGTTGATTGTAAATCATAATCTTCTAATTTTCGGCAGTGCGATGGCGGAGGAGCACCACCAGCTAGGGCGTGGCGTAGGCGCTAGGGAGGCCACCATTAGAGCAGGCACCTTCTGATTGTAACCATCCCGCGGCCGCGGGGATTGCCTTTGCCCTTTTGCCTTCCTTAATCGCTTTTGGCCTTAGGTATTTAACTTTTAAGGATTTTCATTTTTTACATGGGGCAATGCCAGCAATTTCGTTAATCGGTTTTGGATTATAAATTTTTAAATCTGATCCATAATCCAAAAACTGAATTTAGCTAAAATTAAATCCTAAATCCAAAATAAAATTAAAAAATTGATCCAAGTTTAAAATTTTGGTTCAGATTTTCGATTTAAATCAAATTATGCACAGCCCTAAACGGCGTAATCAATTTCACGAATGGAGGTCGTTTGGCTTACATCATCGCCTCCTCATCACCATATATCTGAGCGTGTTGGCTTCGGCGGCTTGATCGATTGATCATCAAGTTGTGTAATATTTATATCCTAACCAATTTCAACGTTTTGATGCAGTGATGAAGTCCATTCATCGATCAGAGGTCATTTGAGTTGATTTTAGTAACATCTTGTGCATTTCATGCTCGATTTGCATGATGCCACTTCAAATCACTCGACATTTGCACAGACTTGTCTGAATTGAGAGCGAACAATCTCATTTGATAGTTTTCGATATTTCAAAACTAACGGCATGATCAATTTCATGAACGGATGTCATTCAAACATCATCGTAGCTTTCTGACTCTAATATGCACGTCGACACATTGATTGCTCGAGTGCTTAATCAATTGCTCATTAGATTTTTCAATATTTACATTTCCATCAATTTTGACATGTAAACACAACGGCAAAGTTCGTTCATCGATCGGAGGTCATTTTGACAATTTTCAGTGACGTCCAATACATTTTGAGCGTCAATTTATGCATTGTCACCTCTGAAGTCCGTCGAATTTGATTTGTAGACTTGACTTTGACTTATGGCACACATATGGAGGTTAACAAATGCCCCTCAAAAAATGTGATTCGTGCATGGAGCCTCCGTTTGTTGGCGGTTGACCATTTGGGCTGACCATAGAGCTTGGATCATTTTAGCTTGATTCTAACATAGAGCTTTCGAGGATTTGTCATGAGTATGATGCCTTATTTAGGACATGCTAAATGATGGGATTGATCGATTTGTTAGAATCGACTTGTCGGGTACATAAGAGTTCTTACACTATCTACTATCTATTTCAATAGTTTTCTTTGAAAATCTCTTTCTTTTATGTCCTTGTAGATTTGAGTTTCGAACCCTCCGTTCTTGGTTGAGTTTGATGGAGAAGTCTACTTATTTTGATGAAGGACTCCAGGGAATCGATTTATCGTGCTTGGACTTAAAATTCTTCTCACAACTTGATGAACTTGATGAAGGACTAACCTGATTTGTCTATATTGACTTATCAGGAAGTGTATGTATGCCATGAACCCTATGCTTGTTGCTTTGATGAATTCGTTGAAGGGTACATACAGATGACCCAACCTTCTGGCTTATATAGGTCAATGTTGAGTTATTAGTCTAGCAACGTGTGCTTTAACATACTGAATAATCACAAAATTTATTTAGTTCAATCATCGGCTTTGTATGAACTATGAAATTACTTCCTTGGTCATGTGCTTTCTGCTTTGATGAACTTGATAAGGAGATAGACTTTGATCTGTGCTTTGAGCTTGATCAGATCATTTGAGAATAGATTGAAATAACACCTTGCAAGTAATATGAAGATTGATTTGAGGCAGCCCTGAATTGAACGTTTCCTCATGTTGCCTTGATCTATCGATCAAGTAGAGAGATCTCTTAGATCCTGGTTGCTTGTAGTCACAAAGCTGGATCTGATTTAATATTGAACAACAATCGTCATTAGATTGACAAGCAAGGGCTCTTTCACTGTGACCTTTTCTTACGGCTTGTTGAGTGAGGAGAGCTTCAGCAACTCGGCCATATTTGGGCTTGTTGAGCTTAACCTTTTAAACTTATTCAAGTCTTTGACTTAAGCTATAATGGTTGGTAGTTTTATCATCAGACTGACGAACAGAGGCTATTTCACTGTGGCCTTTTCTTGCAGCTTATTGAGTGAGGAGAGCATCAGCAACTCGGCCATTGTGGGCTTATTGAGTTTGACATTTAAAACCTATTCGTGTCCTAGACTTTAGGATGTAGAGGTTGATGTTTCTCCAATTGAATTGATTAAAGCTTCCGAAACAGAGAGTTCTTCTGACTTGATCTCCAGAATTTGACAAATCTGGGAGATAATCTTCTTGACATTTAGGACTGTCTTTCATGCATAGAAATAAATTTTTTTTGTTCCTGCATGACTCTGTAACTTAACAGTAATAATTATGTATATTTTTTCCAGTTTCTTTGGCCTGGTTGTTCAGATTATGTTCATTACATTCTAGTGGAAGTAATTTGGTGGCTATTTGGATGGTTTCTGGAGATTTTTGCATCTGTACTCTCTGTACTCTCATGAGAGTACAGAGCATTTTGGTCATTTTTCCTATTTCTTTGACCTGTTTGGAAGAAATATGTTCATTATAATCCATCAGGAATAATTTGGAGGCTATTTGGTTGGTATTTTAGTGTTATTTTACATCTGTACTCACTGTACTCTCTTGAGAGTATAGATAATTTTGTGGACATTTTTTTCCAATTTCTTTGGCTTGGTTGTTTAGATTATGTTCATTACATTCCAGTGGAAGCAATTTGGTGGCTGTTTGGATGATTTTTGAGAGATTTTTGCATCTGTACTCTCTGTACTCTCATGAGAGTATAAAGTATTTTGGTCATTTTTTCTATTTCTTTGGCCTGTTTGGAGGAAATATGTTCATTACAATCTATCAGGAATAATTTGGAGGTTGTTTGGCTAGTTTTTTAGTGTTATTTTGCATCTATATTCTCTTGAGAGTATAGATAATTTTTTGGATATTTTTTTTAATTTCTTTGGCTAATTATTCAGATTATGTTCATTACATTCTAGTGGAAGCAATTTAGTGGCTGTTTGGATGGTTTCTCGAGGATTTTTGCATCTATACTCTCTGTACTCTCATGAGAGTATAGAGTATTTTGGTCATTTTTTTCTATTTCTTTGACCTGTTTGGAGGAAATATGTTCATTCTGATCATGAGAATAATTTGGAGGCTATTTGGTTAGTTTTTTAGTGTTATTTTGTATCTGTACTCTCTGTACTCTCTTGAGAATATAGATGATTTTATGGATATTTTTTTTTAATTTCTTTGGCATTGTTGTTCAGATTATGTTCATTACATTTCAGTGGAAGTAATTTAGTGGCTGATTGGATGGTTTCTGGAAGATTTTTGCATCTGTACTCTCATGAGAGTACATAGTATTTTGGTCATTTTTTTCTTATTTCTTTGACCCGTTTAGAGGAAATATGTTCATTACAATCCATCAGGAATAATTTGAAGGCTGTTTGGTTAGTTTTTTAGTGTTATTTTGCATCTGTACTCTCTTGAGAGTATAGATGATTTTGTGGACATTTTTTCCAGTTTCTTTGGCCTAGTTATTCAAATTATGTTCATTACATTTCAGTGGAAGCAATTTGGTGGCTGTTTAGAAGGTTTCTGGAGGATTTTTATATATGTACTCTCTGTAGTCTCATGGAGTACATAGCATTTTGGTCATTTTTTTTCCTATTTTTTTGGCCTATTTGGAGGAAATATGTTCATTATAATTCATCAGGAATAATTTGGAGGCTGTTTGATTGGTTTTTTAATATTATTTTGCATCTGTACTCTATGTACTCTCTTGAGAGTACAAATAATTTTGTGGATATTTTTTTTCAGTTTTTTTGGCTTGGTTGTTCAGATTATGTTCATTACATTCCAGTAAAAGTAATTTGGTGACTGTTTGGATAGTTTATGTGGGATTTTGCACTGTATTTTTGTACTCATGAGAGTGAGTATCAGGACCATTTTTTCCTATTTTTTTAGCCTGTTTGGAGGAAATATGTTCATTACAATCCATCAGGAATAATTTAGAGGCTGATTGGTTGGTTTTTTAGTGTTATTTTGCATCTATACTCTTTGTACTCTCTTGAGAGTACAGATAATTTTGGATAATTTTTTTCAGTTTCTTTGTCCTGTTTGGAGGAAATAGGTTCATTATATTCCATTGGAAGCAATTTGGAGGGATGTTTGGATGGTTTTTACGATCAGACTCACTTTATATGAGCATTTTGGTCATTTTTTCCCAATTTTTTGGCATTCGGAGGAAATATGTTCATTACAATCCACCGCAATAATTCGGATACCGCTTATTGCTTTTTTAAGATATTTACTCATTCTCGACTCTCATGAGATTACGTAACATTTTGATCATTTTTCCTGCTTTGGCATGTTTGGAGGAAATACGTTCATTACAATCCATCAAATAATTTAGGTCGCTTTGGTTGATTTTAGTGTTATTTTGTATTTATACCTCATTTCTCGAGAGTACTGATGATCTTGTAGACATCTTTTTCTAGTTTCTTTGGCCTATTTGGAGGATATATGTTCATTACAAATCAATTGGGAACAATTTGGAGGCTGATTGGTTATTTCTTATGGGTGATTTGTATATGTACTTTCATTAACTGACTTTTCATTTTGAAGTTTACCATGTCTGGGAAAAGGATAACGAGATGTGTCTACCACTATTAACTGTTCAATAATAATTTACGACATGAAGTCATTGACATTTTAAAGAGGCTTCATCGCATCAATTCATTAGACTCCACGAATTTAGCAAGACTCAATAGCCATTACCTCAATCTCTGCCGGGAGAGATAAGTAAGCTTTCCGGGCGCGCATTTCTTTCACCCCGATGAAGTTACGAATTGTAGGGATGCCAAACAGAGGGGAGAAGGTCTTATGGAAGAAATCCCCGCTGTCGCAGTTCAATTCAGTGGACTATAAGACTATGCTTGAGCACGGATAGCTTCATTGCGATGCTTGTGCATTGTACATATATTTTCTGCTGTTAAATCTTTTTTTGTATATCATAACTATAGTGTGGCATCGGAATTGATTTCCTACGTCAATGACATAGATAAATTTGAGTACAACTAGACAGAGGTCATTTGGGCCTTCTTAGTTTCACAATTTGATAGTATTACATCAAAGATTCATACCCAGAAGACACCAGTGTACATGAGTGGCTTTGTCACTCTTCTTATGGTATATTTTATATCTTCAGTTATGTATTATTTGATGCATTGAAGTTAACTTATATAAATATTAATTGTAGATCTGGGCCGCTGAGCACATAAGCATCATGAGGCCATCATCTCCATTTGTAAAGCCACGTATGCTGCGATGGCCGAAAATAAAGTTTTTAGATGAAGCCTTCACTGGTTTAGGAGGACACCAGGTGACATATAATAATATCACTTAGTTTATATAAGAGTGTATTTATTTATGTTATAGTTATCACATTTTCTTATCGATTTAACATAGGTCTGTCTTTCATTTGAGATCATATCAGAAGAGGAGACATGGCTCCTTGAATCATTTTTCCCTGCCCAACATGCAATACATGTTGAGCCCGATAGCAATCTCATTCTAAGTCCACTGAGTTCAGCCCCCACTGAATCTTCATATGTCTCTCCTCGATATTCTCCCCCATCCAGTGTATCTAGCCGGCCCTCTGCTACTACCCCCATAGAAGGCTTTATGTTGGAGAATACTTACAAGTTTTAGGGACTTGAAAGATATAGTATCTTCTTTTCAAGCGACAATGACAGAGAGAATGGATGGTATTGATTTGCGGGTTACTGTTATCGATGAGGTTCTTGCTGGGCAATGGGGTCCTACCATCCCTACTGTGGGGGAAGCTCCTGTGGAGGTCACCACAAGGGGAATTCTTGAGGAGGCAGTCACAGGGGCAACACCTATGAAGGCTACTAGAAGAGCTTCCCCTATGGAGGCTAAGATGGGAGTCTCTGGAGGCAACCACAACACGCCCTTTGTGGATACTTCCACTTGGGAAGCCCCGAGGTAGCCTCACTGGGAAGCCCCTGTTGAGTCCACCATAGGGGAAGCTATTGTGGAGTCCTCCATTGCACATGAAAATGCTCCAAAGCCTTTAATCTGTAACATTGACCATGGTGTGAAGGCTCAGCAGATAAAGAAGAGGAAAGTTATTTGTTCCTCCTTCACACACACTTACTGGAAGTCATGAGCAACAATAAGTGATGTGGTGGCCTCCACTCAAGATGAGAAGCCGGCAGCAGAGGTATTAAGTTACTTTCTTTTAAATTTGAGATAATAGAAATAGATTTCACTAAATTTTTTATAGGTTCACAAAGATGAGCCAATAAAGGTCGATGACCCATGACTATCGTTGTGGTGGAGGAGCATCGAGGTATGCATCATCTCGAGATCAATCCTTAATTCATCACTAAACTTTCATCGGTAATTTCATTGCAGCCAGCAGAGGCACATCATTTTGTTGACTTCTCATCCAGAGCTGTTCTGCCTAAGCCGATGCTCCATCTTGTTGACACATCGTACTCTCGATTCAAGGACAAGTAAGTCAATCTTCAATCAACTCCTTCATACATAAAATAATATATTCATTTAATTAAGCTTGCTTTAAAATATTTCTCACTTGATACGATTCATGAATATCATTATTGCACGAGGGCAGATCGATGAGTTGCTAACATATCAGTATCTCTCAGATGCACATGTCGATGCCTTCATCTTATTACTGGTCGAGGAGTACTCGCTCTATTAGGGGCTGTATGTCCCCTATTTGTACATCTCATACTTGCACTGGGTAAGTTACCCCACAGATATACAGTGTATTACGATTTAATCCTTATTTGTATAAATGAAAACTACAATTTATAAATGTTTTCTTCTTTTCTTATAGAGCTATGTGAAATATGGCCTACATAAGGAAAGCAAAATGTTCATCCAGCATGTCACTGTAGATAGTGTGTCAAGGGCTAAGCTACTCTTACTTCCAATTATATATAATCACTAGACACTCTTGTATATTAAGTTGGGGCTTGGTATTTTTATGACTCATTACCAAAACCAACCCATAAGATCATTCTTCCTAAGATTGTAATATTTATTTCCAATTTGGTTTTCATAAACTATTTTTTACCCCTTATTGACTATACTTCTTGCTTTTCAGATCAAATTATTTGTTAAAGATGCTGGCCAGTCTTTTATGAGCGATCTCACAAAATGGTCAATCGAAATAGTGAGTGGACCGTCACCCAAGATAATGATAATGGGATGTTTGTCAAGTACATGGAGGCAATTAGAAATCCCCACTTAACTGGATCACCAAGATTCAAGAAGATGAATTACTTTAGAAGTTTTTACACTATCTTTTTTTTTGGAATTAAAAAGTCAAACTAAGAACTGTACATTTAAAGTTTGATGAGTAGGAAATAATTATACAGGGTATTTCTTTTGTTTTTTTTTTCAATATCCTTAGGAAGTTTGGATCTTTTATTATTAGCAGAGAACACCGCAAAGAATTTGACACGAATGCTTTATCGAGATGTGTTTCATCTCAGACTCTATGTACTCTCCGAGTATACACGATTTTCATCTATTTTTCTTTAATTTTCATTGGCAGTTTTGGATACTCCTGGGTTACTTTTTTATGAGTTTTCTTAGCAGTTTTGTATGTGAACCCTCTCTATACTCTTTGTATTCTCCTCAGATTCTCTCAGACTCTATACTCTATACTCTCTATACTGGTACTTTATGTACCCTCTGTTTCTTGTACTCTTTATACTCTATTCCATTCTGTAGTTTGAAGACTATAAGAATATTTGAGTTGTTCAGTAGCTTAACTTTTGTATTCTCCTCATGGTACGATTATTTGCTTATTTTTTCCCATTTCCACTTTTGCTTTGGATCTGAGGAATTCACTATAACCTTAAAGCAAGTTCATGCTCGGGTTGCTTTTTTTATGAGTTTTCAGCAGCTTTGCATGTGAACCCTCTCTATACTCTCTCAGATTCTCTCAGACTCTATACTCTCAGATACTTTCTACTCTGCACTTCTTGTACTCTTTATACTCTATTCCATTGCAGAAAGTAAACTATAAGAATATTTGAGATGTTATGTAGCTTTAACTCTTTGTATTCTCCTCATAGTACGATTATTTGCTTATTTTTTCCATTTCCACTTTTGGCAGATCTGAGAGGAATTGTTCATTATAACCTTAAAGCAAGTTGGATGCTCCTAGGTTGCTTTTTTATGAGTTTTCTGAGCAATTTTGCATGTGAACCCTCTCTATACTCACTGTACTCTCTATACTCTCTGTACTTAACTCTTTAATAAAGGAAATTATGATCTTTAAAAATGTGGTAAATTTTGTGAATGCATAAAATTACTTTCTACCAGTCGAAATCATGCTTCTTAAAACCTACTTTCTACTGAAACATGTGCTTAAAATAGACAAATAAACTGATGATGCTTTTACCAATGTCTTATTCAAATTTAAATTTTGAAGGTGAGCAAATTCTATATTTTAAGATGAGAAATTTTTTCAAATAATGTAATAACTGAAAGTATCATCTGAATTAAATTAATATTATTGATAAATTTATAAATAATTACTAAACTAATATCATTAGTACTAATATCATCTTCATCATAGAATTTTTTTTTCTTCGGCTTCTACTAAACTTGTTGATAGGAACATACGGGCTTATCAAAAATTGTAATGCATGCAATAAAAATTATTTCATAAAATGTAGAGTACTTTATAGAGTATATATCAAACTATGTAATGTCTACAATGAAAATCAGCTCATCCTCGTAAGCAAGGTAGACTCATCAATTAGAAATTATAATTTGATAAAATATGAGAAATTTTATTACCACAGTCTAAAGATTAAAAAGTCCTTAATAGGGGATAAACTCTATGCACTGCTGCTTTAAGAGCAACAAACAGTGAGGAAAAAAACTAAGCAAAAAATAATTGACCCATATTAAAGTCCATTTGGACCTTCCTGATTTCAAGCAAGTTATGTACCCCTCTACTCATGTACTGTAAATGAAGAACACATAACTAAATGATATCATGCATTAAAATTTTACTTGTAATAATATTCATCATCAACTTAGTGTACCCTTCATCCAACTTATCATTGAGCTCGAGTTGAATTCGAGGTAGAACATCGTATCGCTTAATAATTTTACAAAGATCGATGTGTGCTATTCGTATACGAAAAATACTCTTGCATACAGAAAGGTGTTGCAATAGGTGATGAAATACGCTCTACACATATACTTTATTTTGTAACAACAAAAATAGGATGGTTTAAGATTAGAATATTTTAAATACTAAAATTAAGAGGCAAATAGAGAATTACTCTTGGCTTTCTTGGATCTCTCTCAATATCCCTTAAGCTCGTTGGAAACAACCTTGACGTTAACCGGATCCTTTAAGATGTCTTTTCCTTGTCTGTGGTTGACTTCTTCTTCTTGCTCTATCGGTTGGAAGAGAATTCCCACTTATAGAGTCGACATCGTCAGAGTTTTTTTAAGGATTGAAGCATATACCATATTATCCTGCTCGATGCTTATTTGATATGCATATCGACTAATGTTATTCAAAAATAATGTCAAGAGCATTTTCATCTGGTCTTCTTAATCTCTTCTATATACACTATCGATGTAAATATCCCTATTTTCTAGACCATCGTATGAGAAGATACTTATCCGGAATGCGCACTACATCTTCCTGACTAAGAACTCTGATACAATGGGCACAAAGTAATCTCATCATTTCAAATTTCTTACAAGTACAAGTTACATCTAGGGTAGTCCCATTGAAATGGACCCATATTTTGGATGAATTTTATTCTCTATATTTCTCTCACCAAATACTCCATGAGGTTGTCATCCGATAGCATCGATAGCCTCCAACTCGCAAAAATTCTTCCTCAAACATAGTATAAAGCTTTCTTGTATAAAATATAGCTTGTTTTAGAATTAGTCTTAACAACAGAATCAATGATCTACACTTGAAGTATTATGTTCATTCTCAGCCATATCTTCATAACCTTCTCCAACCCCAAGAAACAATCAGTAAGCAAACTTGGGTTTAGAGATTGATATACATTGTTCATTGACTCCCTACGTTGCATTGACAAGATGCCCATGTAGAATGAGTCTTTACTGAATGCAGTGGACCACTTGGGTCTAATTTTATAAAGCTCAGATAGTCAAACATGATCATGCAAATTGCCTTCTTCTAGCATGGTAGACCAAGCTTCTTCAAACTTTTCCTCTGAGTCACATTTGTTCATGCATGCATAAAATAGCCCTTGTACCCTCTTATTACTATTAAAGCAGTGAACCTTGGAAGGAACTTTCTTCGAAATATGCCATTGGCACAACCTTTGATGAGTATGCGATAATACAATTTCGATAGCTCACGCCATAGCCTGATCTTGATTAGTGAATATTATTATAGGATGTTTGTCACTCATCAACCAAAGAAATGAAAGGAATAGCCAGAATGACTCAATCATCTCTTCGATAAAAGGCTACTCTAAATAACACATTTTGCCGTGATGATTCACTCCAACAAGAGGGGCACAAACAAGATTATATTTATTGAATCGATGGCTTATATAAAAATTATCACATCACCAAAATAATCATATTCTGTATTACATGTCATTGCTCCAAAAAACTTACTAAGCAATTTGACTCATCAACTTGTACATCCCATGCAAACATCCCGCCCGCCGCTGCTTTCTTTCAGCTATTAATGCATTGATGCCACCATTCGCAATCCTCGATCTTTTCTCTTTTGAATAAAATTGAAAGCTTCTCTTTGTGAATCCAAGATATTCTACGCGCCAACTTCCTCACTTAGATAGTTGAATGCATCGCTAATTCTCTCGTCATTGTCTTCAACACTAAGCCTTTTCATCGCTAATGCCAGGTGATCTCGAGAAGATGTAGATCATCGCTTTGCCAATGATTATGACATTTCTATATATTTTTAACCATCCGGTTTCCTCCAAGTCAACAAAAAATCTAATAATAAGGAGAGTCCTTGTATCAATTTCGAATTTTGCTAAGTCGCTTAGATCAGATTTCTTCCGACCTACTTTTACATAAAAAATCTTTTGATTTCAATTTCTTGAGTTTTGCCAATAACTAGTATGGTCCTTCTAACATTAAAGCTTTGATGTATGTAGTCACAATACGGTATACGCCGTTGCTCACGATGCCAAGGAGTCTCCAATTTGGGTCATTAGAGATCATTAGTCATCGACTACTATTGACCGCATTCACCTACCTGCAGCCTCCACATAAATGTGACATATAAAATAGCTCCATAAATAAACATATTCCCTCCAAATAGGCCAAAAGAAAGTGAAAGAAATGAGCTAAATCAGAGTACAGAGAACAGATGCAAAAATCTCCTAAACTATCTAAATACCACCAAATTTCCACTCAAATGTAATGAACATAACTTGAGCAACCGCCAAAGAAACTGGAAAAAATGTCCATATGTACTCAAGAGAGTGAGAGTACATATGCAAAATAACACTAAAAAACCAACCAAAGCCTCCAAATTATTCGATGGATTATAATGAGCATATTTTCTCCAAACATTTTCATAAAATTGAAAAATGTTAAAAATACTTTGTACTATACAAAGAGTACACATGCAAAACTCTCCTAAAAACCAACCTAATAGCCTCCAAGTTACTTCTAATAATGTAATGAACATATTCTCTCCGACATGCCGAAACTCATGAAAATAATATGAAATTGGTCAAGACTCATGAGATTAGAGTATACCCATAAGATCCTCAAAACAAGCAAAGTCTTCTTGCAAGGAACTCCAAACAAGATAGAAAATATGCACTAAATAAAAGAATTTCATGAATAACACTAACAACTAAAAAAATTATACATATACAACTAAGAAGAAAAATTACATGAAATATAAACAAGATATATCAAGTTACCCATGAGTTGAGAAGAGTGCAGAGTACAGAGACAGAAAGTACAAGAGATAGAGAGTATAAAGAGTGAGAGTACTGAGTAGAGGCCTTCTCGTAAGGCTTCTTTTTTTTGTGTTTTACCTTCAAGATGCTCTTTAAGGGCTTCCTCAGAAGTCTCTCATAGATAGCACATTCTTTTTATGCCATAAGACCTTCTCCCCCTCTATTTGGTATAACCTACTACAACTTCATCGGAGATGAAAGGAATGCACTGCCCACCAAGAAAGAAAGTCTGCTTATATATGTCCCAGTAAGATAGGATTGAGGTAATAGCAATTGAGTCTTGCTGAATTCGGTGGAGTCTAATGAATTGATGCAGATGAAGCCTATATAAAATGTCAATGAATTCATTACTAAAGAGTGTTGCAGTATTATCAAACACCGTTAGAGTGGTGACAGGACTGCATCTCAAAGTTATCCTTTTCCTGGACATAGTAAACTTCAAAATGAAAAGTCAAGAAATGGCATACAAATCAACCATAAAATCAACCAAATCACCCTACAAAATTACTACTAATGGATTGTAATAAACATATTTCCTACAAACACCAAATTGCAAAAAAAAAAAAATTATATGTACTCTCATGAGTACAGAGTATAAATACAAAAATTTCCAGAAATCCATCCAAACAAATGCCAAATTTCTTCCAACTAAGAACAACCTAATCTCAACAACTGTGCAAAGAAATTGAAAAAATGTTTATCTCATCAGATGCAGAGAGTACAAATGCAAGAAAACACTATCAAATCACCAAATAACCCCAAAGGCCTAATGAATATATTTCCTCCAAACATGCCAAAGAAATAGAAAAATGACCAAAATGCTTTGTAAGAGTATGAGAGTACATACTGAGTACAGAGTACAGAGAGTGTAATATAGAGAGAGACATTAGAGACAGATAAGAGAATACAGAGAGTACAGTAATGAAAATAATCTCAACAACCGCAATGAAACAAGAAAATGTTCAAAAAATCATCTGCAAAAAAATAACACTAAAAAAATAACCAAATAGTCTCCAAATTATTCGTGATGGATTGTAATAAATATATATTTTCTCCAAACACAAAGAAAAGCTTCTAATGTAATGTAATATTCTCTTCATCCGTGCAAAATAAACTGTAAAAATATTCAAAAAATTATCTATACTCTCATGAGAGCACAAAGAGTACAGATGAAAAAATCCATCAAAATAAGCAAAGTCCTCTTGCAAAGAACTCCAAATAGTATAGAAAATATACACTAAATAAAAGAATTTCAAGGAATAACACTAACAAACTGTAAAAAAAATATACGTATACAACGGTTGAGAAAAATTACCGATGAATTTTTATTTAATACATCCTCAGCTATTTCCTCAAGGTCATAACTTTCAAATTCGTTCTTTATCTTCATGGTTCTTTCGTAAAAAAGAAATGAGATTTTCTCTCTCTCGAGGTTGTAAGAAAATACACCCATAAACCCTAAATCTAGATATATATTTCTTTTAAATTCTCTAGTGCATTCCAACGATGTTTCTTCTCCGCCATTAACGAGGAGGGCGTGAATAAAGCGGCGTCCATCTCCATCCATACGATTAAGATTAAAACAAAAAACTACTTTGGACGCGTCGGGCGATTGAGTCCGCGACGTAAAGCTACGCGGACTCGGACAATATTTTCTCGTAAGATTAAATTTGAATCATTAGGAATTAATAGACTTTTAATTAATTTTCTAAATATTAATCAATTTTAAAATGAATATATATATATATATATATATATATATATATATATATATATATATATTCAAGCTATTTTGATGTTCAACGCAACGACGCAACCGCTTTGATCGGATCGTTTGGTCAATTCGCCAAATTGAGTCCATTTCAGCTCGAAATGCACATCACCGCTTGACATTAGTGCAAACTAGCTGGATTGAGTGCAAATAGTCTCACTTGATAGATTTTGATGTTTCAAAGTTAACGACGCAATCAATTTCAGAACGGCGCCTTATGTCGGCCTCCCGACTCGATGCGCGCGTTAACGACTGGAGCACTTGATTGATCATCAAGTTGTGCAATATTTATATCGACCAATTTCAACGCTTTTGAACGCTAAGTCCGCTCATCGACGGAGATCATTTGAGTTGATTTCGTTGACATCGCATTCGATTTGACGCCACTTCAAATCACTCGACATTGATTTATTGTTGAGATATCGCCTCATTTGATAGTTTTCATGTTTCAAAGCTAACGCATATGATCAATTTCATAAACGGTCCGCTCGACATCGCCGCAGTTTCGACCAGATATACACGCTGATATTATCGATAGCCGCAATCAATTGCTCGTTAGATTTTAATATTTATATTTCAATCAATTTTAATGTTCTAAACGCAACTAATTTTAAGCCCGCTCGTCAATCGGGTGTTTCACTATTTTGACGTCAGTGTATTTTAAGCTCACTCATGTGACCGTCACTCCAGTCCGTCCAAATTCGATAGACTGACTGAATTTACGACATACATATGTAGAACACATAATCATCGAGGAAGAGATACAAGACTTCACAATGGTAACCCTCACGTTTCCGCCCACCTTCTTTCTTCTCACACCTCAGATTGTGTGAATCCTATAAATTCACGTGCCAACTACATTTACTAAATTAGGAATTTAAGAAAATTTAAGAAATTTACAGGATTTATTAAAATAGTGTTTTATTAAATTTTTTGAAACAAAATTAAATAATTTAATCGCTTAAATCTCCCCTCTTATCATTTAAATTTATTATATCTAATGAAGAAAGTGATTTATATGCAAAAAAAAAAAAAAAAAAAATACATATTTAAATACAAGTGACTAGATCCGCAAATGAACCTACAAGCTACTCGGCTCAATTAGAGCTCATGGACACTTTATAAATATTCGATCTCTGATGAATAAGCTTAAACACTTTATTATTTGATTCATTTATGCTCATGAAGAGTATCATTGAAAGCTTATTTAAGCTCGCTAAACAGTTTCATTAATACTTAATTATAATTCGGTTAAAGCTCGATCAAGACTTATTTGTGAGTAATATCATTTAAATTTTTATTTTTTAATATTAATAAATTTTAATTGATATAATTTGTGTATATTTCTTAACAAGTTATTCATGAACAAGTATAATTAAAACTCATTTATTTTATTAAATAATCTTCTTATTTGCAGGCTTTATATATTCTATCTGAATTGAGCTCGTGAATAAATTTTAACTAAATCTGAACAAATTTTTTTTTTTAAATGAGCTCAAATTTAAATAAATTTGTAAAAGGTCGTATCAAGCTAAGCTCTGAAGGTCGATATTGCTAAATGAGCTTCAGCTCGAGCAAGCATATACTAGTCTCGGCTCGGCTCTGTTCGTTTGCAGCCCTTGTGGCTACCGTTGTACGCGCTTAATTCCTTCCTACCACAAGTGCTGAGCATGCTCTTCTTGCCTTGTTGCTTGAAGACGCACCTCCCCCCAGTTAGCTTCATCGCGGAATCCCATCTCCAATCGGCCACAGTTCTCCGGCAGTGCTTGCGGCTTCTCGCTCATTCACCGTCTGTGAATAGTATCAATCTAGACCAAAATTCTAGAATTTCTCCATTGATCCATGACTCCAGCTCTACCTTCGTCTTCTCAGAGGATACATGCCTCCATTTCCTCTCGTATTGCAAATCCATGTCGTCACCCAAAGAGGGATATTGTGTCCATTCCCCAATCATCAAGCTCGGTCTTGACAGACACCTTCTCATCTGCAACAACCTTCTATCTCTCTACTCAAAACATGGGCAGGCAATCGTTGCCCGCAAACTGTTGGAGGAAATGCCGTATAGAGATGTCGTCTCCTGGACTGCAGCTATATCAGCCTTGGTTCAGAGTAGCAATTATGATGGGGCACTGTGTCTACCAGCAAATGTTGCTTGCTGATTTTGTCCCCAACCATTTCACATTATCCAGCATCATGCGTTGTGCTGCATCTATAAGGGATTTTGATCTAGGAAGGAGCCATCATACCGTTATTCTCAAACGTGGTTTCAGATCAAATTCTGTTCTTGAGAGTGGTCTTCTAGATTTCTACTCCAAGTGTGGTATGTTCGATGATACTTTCCTGGTATTTGAACTTATGACTGATAGAGATATTGTCTCCTGGACGACAATGATTTCTGCATTGGTGCAAGCTGAGAATTGGAACAAGACTTTTTGTCTCTACATATCCATGCTCAGAGATGGGGTCTTCCCTAATGAGTTCACTTTCACCAAGCTTCTCACAGCTTGTTGCAATCTCGAGTCTCACCATGGTGAACTAGTTCATGCTCATATGATCCTTCTTGGGATCAATCTCAACCTTGCAGTGAAGACTGCACTTGTCAATATGTATTCTAAATGCAACAACATGATCAATGCCATCAAAACCCTGCATCTGACAGCTGACTTCGATGTAATGCTATGGACGGCAATCATTTCAGGCTATGCCCGAGCTGGGGATTGCAGCAAGGCAGTTTCATCCTTCCGGGAGATGCACACTGTAGCAGCATTTCCTCCCAACTCATTTACCTACGCTGCTCTTCTCAGTGCATCCTCCTTTCTGCATTGCCTGAGCTGGGAAAAGTGTTCCATTGCCTTGTGGTAAAGGTTGGACTTCAGCATGATGTTTCGGTTGGCAATGCCATTGTTGATCTTTATTCAAAATGTTCTCCTCATTTAGATGACGTAGTAAAGGCCTTCGAGGAGATCTCCTCTCCAAATGTTGTATCCTGGACAGCTTTTATTTCTGGACTTGTTCTGCATGGAGAAGATAGTGCTGCAATGGTGGTGCTCGAGAGATGCGGCCGTGAAGCCCACCCTTCACTTTGTCCACCATCCTCTGATTTGAGCTCTGTAGAGGGAGCAGCTTATGCACAGAAACTCCATGCAATTGTGCACAAGACCAACTTGGACACTCGGGATATTACCATTGGCAACTCCCTTGTAGACGCTTATGCTAAATTGGGCAAGCCAATTGATGCTGGGAAAGTATTTGATGATGTGCCGCACAGGGATGTCTACACCTACACAAGCCTGGCCAAAGGCTTGAATCAGGCAGGACTCCACAGGCAGGTTCTCTTGCTGATTGGCCCCATGAGAGCTGAACTCAAGTGCATTGATAGCTTCAGTCTAGCTTCCTTCCTGCTGCAGGTCTAGCTGCAGCAAAGTGCGGCAGACAACTGCACTGTTACTCCCTCAAATCAGGTCTCGGTGCATCTATCTCAGTCTTGAATGGCCTTGTCGACATGTATGGCAAGTGCGGTCGCATTGCTGAGGCCCGTGCCATTTTGCTTCAATTCACCAGCCAAACGTTGTGTCATGGAATGGCTTGATCTCAGGGCTAGCTTCCAATGGGTGTTTTGCCAATGCCTTGTAATATCAAGACATGAGAATGACTGGAATCCTTCCAGATTCTGTCACCTTCCTGATAATCCTTTATGCCTGTAGCCATGGTGGGCTTGCAGATGTCGGAATGGACTACTTCAACTTAATGGAAGAACATTTTGGGTTGGTTCCAGGGGAGGATCATTATGTTTGCCTTGTGGATATGCTTGGAAGAGCAGGGAGGCTGCAAGCGGCAGTGGAAACCATAGAGACCATGGCATATCAGCCTGGGGCTTTGATATACAAGACTTTGCTGGGATGCTGCAGGCTCCACGGAAATGTTGCAATGGGGGAGTGGGCGGCAAGCCAAGCAATGGAGCTGGACCCTTTAGATTCAGCAGTCTACGTGTTGCTTGCTGGCATGTATGATGATGCTGGGAGGGTGGAATTTGGGGAGGAGATAAGGAAGTTGATGAAGGTGAGAGGAGCGACCAGATCTCCTGGCAGAAGCTGGATGTAGAACAGTTCTATTTATTTAAGGATTCAGACTCCTCTCCTACCTTGTGAGATGTGAACAATCACTTCAATTCTCTTTGGTGCAGTTGGAGTTCATGGTCTTATTAACGGTCTTGAGTTTCAAGATATGGTGACAAATCTCATAAACCTAGTTCTAATTTTTTTAATGCACAAGGCTTTGTTTGTACTGAAGGAAAGAGAAGGAAGTAAGTTGAAATCCAATGAATTTGTTGGTTGATTATAAAGCGGACTCAATTTTCCATTTCCTTCTTGTCAAATTCCTTACATCCAAGAACATATTAAATGATAGAACTAGGTTTATTCAAATAGTGAAAACTGTTTGTCAATAAATTTCTATTCATTTGCTTAAGCAAAGCTCACAGCAGACGGAAGGGTTGGTTCTTCTTTGAGGGGATCAATGAGCAGTGGAAGAATGGACTAAAGACTCCATTAGAATAAACATAAGAACAGTAGAATAAAAAAGAGCATGGCCTCTTCCGAACAATTTCCAAACCAGATCTGGACAAAAATTCTAGAAGAAATTCCTTATACAATTTACTATGAGGAAGGGAAGAGATCATTCATATGTATGAAGTTTTGTGCATGGGCAGTTGTTGGGATTGTAAAAATACTTATTTGATCATGCATCGATTTCAGATTTTAGTGAAGTCTTCTTCTACTTTTAGTATAATCAGCATCATATTTTTTTAACAATTATTTTTCAACTTTTAGGATTCCTTTTGGATCACTTTTGCTTATTCATTTATTTATTTTATTTCATTTATAGTTTGATTCAAAATAAATTATTATTATTATTTAAAACACAAAACACTTAAAAAATAATTTTGAGTATTTTTAAAAATAATTTGATTTATTTAAAAAATGCTTAAAAAATATATATATATATATATATTCAATTTTAATCAAAATCAAAGAAGAGCAAAATAATTTTGACAACTGAAAGGCGAATATTTTGATATGAAAAAAAAATTAATATAATATTAATTTTAAAATAAATTTAATAATTATTAGATTCATTTTAATCAAAATTAAAAGAGAATATTTTGATATGAAATATTACATGAGTATATCCAATTATTTGAATTATTATATTGAAAACAAAATTAAATGAGAGAAGAGGAAAATAATAATAATAATAATCGGTATTTATACATATTATTATTTCATATATATTATATATATAATATTCAATTTTTAACATCACATAAAATATATTAATATTATTATTTCTTTAAAAATGATTACGCCTTTTTATGTATAAATAAAATATTATAAATATAAATATCAAATTTTAAATATTAAATATATAAATATATAAGACATGTATGTCAATGAGGCACAAGAAGGAATCCTATATATGATTAAAAATCAAGAGAAAATTATGTACACCCCTAACAAATTAATCATGTAAGTGTCCTCCAAACTTATCAAACTCCATCAATTATCACAAGTAAAGTAATTGGAATCCTATGTAGCAAGCACCGATGCTTCCACCGAGGCAATCACAAATATATCTCACAAATTTAAAATATTATTATTTTTAAATATAGGGGGAAAAAAACCCTAAATTTAAGTTTGAATTATTTGCAAGGTGTGGAGAAAAAAATAATAAAAAATTTACCCAAATTCATTTAATTATTTTTTCAACTATTATGTATATTTTTTTTTGGACATTTTTAAATTTGACGTTTTTTTTGGATTCTAAAAGTTCTTTAAATGTATTAAAATCTATTTCTTTTGAAAAGAGGCTAAATTTTCAAAAATAGTAAAATAAAAAAAACATATTCAAATATCAAAATTAAAAATTCACGCCTCAAAGAGAAAAGCACTAAAAAAAATCAAATCAAGCCCTTAATCGCAAACTCACACATACAATGCATATGCAAGAATTTAAACTCAAGACCTCTTGGTTGAAAATCAAAACTTTCAATTAGTAGGCTAAGTTATTTTACACACTATTATGAATACTTCATGAATTTAACTTATAAAGATGGACGTCAGTTGAATGGCATGGCATTCCAATAGAGCAGCATATTTTAAATTATCGTCGTGCTGTTGTTGCCTTACAACTGTCTTCATTTTATGGATCTGAGCTAAAGTCCTTTATTAAAAACAACTTAGCATCTATGTGGTTTCGGATCAATAGAAAATTTCGTTTAAGAGATTAAAAAATAATCAAAACCAAATTGTCTTTTGGAAGGCATTGATGTTAGCAAATTATATTTAGCCTACAATCATGATTAAGTAAAAAATGAATTATAATCAGATTTGGCTAAGCTGTAGATCGGATTAAATGTCATATTGAAGATTATGATATTATATATATGAAAATTGAAGTTTAGGATATGTAAATGCATGAAGCATGTGATATGTATGCAAATTCTCCTAAAAAAATAGATCTTTGTTGTCTTACAGATTGAATCATTGCTAAAAAAAATAATAAGTTCAATAAGGAACTCTTAGATGTCAGAGCATTTATAGCGGTAGATAAATTATTTATTAACATTGATTGAAAACCTCTAATAAATTTAGTTATTTTACATTAAGTGCAACTCAAAAAAGATTTAAATGTTTTATTTGAAAAACTAGAGAAGGAAAACAAATAATAGTTCCTAGCTCAATCAAAATAATTCCACTATCATAAGTTCAATTACGAAGATTTCATTTTCCATTGATTAGATAACGATACAATATAATATGCACATGAATTATAGGAGTTATCTGCTATTAAGAGGGTGAGTGGAGCTTTGAGATGTTAGAGTTGTCATTAAATGAATGTTGGTGATATACTATATTGTTTTTCTTATAGGATAAATGAAAAGGATACATTTGGTATTGGTGGATCATAGACGTCAAATATTGGTCGAGATAATGGGCATCAACCATGCATGGCTTCAACAATGGGTGCAGAGTTTGATAATAATAATGTGTGTCAACCTAACTCGTGATGATAGTGTCATGTTAGTGATAATAAGTATTAGTGTTTTGTGGTGACTATGGGTCTCGAAATTATTTGTAATTGTGGATGTTGAAGTTCTTATCAACAATGGGCTTTATTGGTATTGGTGGTAAGTTTTAGTTAGGGTCAAAAAAAGCTTGTTTGTTAAATGTTCTACTCATTAACTAAACGAGCCAAATATGAACAGACATTTCAAGCTCGATATATAAACCAGCGAATAACAAAATAAATTTCTAATGAGTGAACACAACAAGAGTTATGTTCGCCAAGCTCGCTTCGTTACACCCCTAGTTTTAGCCTTATTAGAGACAACATGCACTAAAATAGTTAGCAATAGTATGTTATAACCTCATGAACAATAACAAGAACTCTAAAATTTATTGTTAATGCCATCAACCGAGATGACAATGACATCCATTAATCTTAATGACAATGGCAAGCATCAACATTAACAACAATGGTGGGCGTTAATATTATTGAACAAAAGGTATAAGCTCTAGTGAAAATAATGTGCTAATATTTGTAGTGATGGTAGGTATTGGCTTTAATAATAGTGACAATTATTGGTGTTTGTTGATGATAAACATTAGGGGTTGATGATTGCATCTTTAAAATTTTTTAGGTCTAATAGTTCAATTTGGTGAAGTTCTTTTTAGCCCTCTCCTTGAATGCATATAATAAGGGATATTTATAGATTTTAGGATGGAGCATGTTGATTATTTTGTAAGAAATTAAAACACTCTATCAAATGGTTATAGTTGATCCTTTTGATTACTTAATGTTTAGTACTCGTCTCAAAGCTTTGATAATCTTGAAATTAAGTGATCATGGGCTTTTATAATTCATCTCATTGAAAAGCTCATCTTAATTATAAGCACATAAAATTTAGATGATGTTTCCAACTATATTTTTGTGTACTTGATTTTGGTTTATTTCAACATTGATCGATTTAGTATTTATACTATCAACTTTATTTCATCTAAATGTTTTTCTTACTATAATTCTCCAAAATAATTATATGGCTTCATAGTCAATTTTGAAAAAAAATTTGTTTGAATATGTATGTACTTTGAGATTTAAATTTGAATACTTAAATGCTTTGAGATTCAAACAATAAATTAAATTTTATGTTTGATCTAATTAATTTTGGTTACATATCAATTGTCTTTATTTTTTAAAATCAAAATCTTTAATTCCAAAAATGATTCAGTTCATAAAATATTCATTGCAAAAAAAATAAATTCAAAATTTAAAAAAAGTTATGAGAACAATCACTCCTTGAATGCCAATGGAGATATATATATCTATACTTGAATGCATGAATGAAATAATTCTCTTTCAATCATAATGTTGAAGGCTATATATTTTTTGGGACCAAATTTGTTAAAAATAAATAAATAGCCCACCAGTATCCCAAATTAACTCTAGAGACAAAATTGTCATAATTGAGTTTAAATTGTCAAAAAAGTCATCACATGGAGTCCAAAATTATTGAAAAAAGCTTTCCTGATCTAAAAAAAAGTATGAAACATACACATCTAAGCTCTGACAACATATCACCGCAATTGTTTTTTTTTTTTTTTTTTTTGAGATGTTAAGCCTTAATGGCAAACTAAACGCACGCACCCTGCCTTGAACGTGTGTCATCCGGTTGGGAGCGAAGCTTCCAACTGACAGGACTCAGTCTTACGCCCTCAGCTTCTTTCACTCACCAATAGCTACCAAATATGTAAGGTAAGATTTTGAAACAAATTTTTATTTTTTAAAATTGATTAAATAAAATTTTGTTTTAATTTTATTTTAAATAATATTTTACTTATAAAAAAGTAATAAATATCTTTAAAAATCATAAATATTTTACAGCCCTTATCCTTAAAAATGTATAAAATCCTTTTCTCTCAAAATCTTGATTTTTCTTTTAAAATAAGCTTAAATTGATTTAGAATCAGGTGCAATTATGAGCAAAAGCTGAGACTTGGTATCCAAGGTTCGAGGCATTTAAAATGGGCTTAAATTAATTTCTTTTTTTATTATTAGGTTCAATTTTTCTAAAAAATATAATTGATTGTCGCATTTAGACACATAAGATTTGAGGATTTGTATCCAAAGTTTAAAATTCTTATAGTAAAGCTCTATTCTTCTTCTAAAAATAGGATTAGTTATTCATATTTGAATATATTAAATTCGAGGAGAAGATTCCTAAGATTCAAATTCTCTATTTCTCCACAAATAGAATTGTTTATCATAATTTGAATGAATTAGCAAAATCACAAGGATGATGCATCAAATCTTTCTTTGGAAATGGAGTTGGCTTTGGTCTAGCCTCCACTTAAAATGGTGATGATTTTGGTTGTTTCTACAAATTAGATCCACAAAGATGATGCTTGAAGTTTAAAGTTCTTGTAGTAAGGCTTTAATTTTTCTCCAAAAATGGAGTTTAATATCCTTATTTAGATGAATAAGGCTTGAGGGAAGTTGCCTAATATCCAAAATCTTTACAATAAGGCTTTGATACACCTTTGAAAATGAGATTGATTGTTTTTATGTTGTAGGATAAGATTTAGAGTGTGTTTGGAATAGCTTTTTTTTTTAATTATTTTTTAAAAAAATTTGTAGTGAAAAATTATTTTAAAGACTACAACTTCTAAAATATGAAAATTGTCATAAAATGTTATTTGAATTTAAAAATATATTTATAACACTCATAAATTTTTTAAAAAATTGATTTCCTAAAATAGTTCTATAATTATCTTTATAAAAAATTATAGTTGCCACAGAATAATGTTTAACTTCAAATTATTCTTAATAGGGTCTGCTTGGAGTTCAAAATAAAAGTAATATTATTTAAGTTAGATATTAATAATTTCAAACAAATTGAAAGAAAAAAATATAGCCTGAAATATTAAAATAATCATTATTTATAAAAATTATCACTTAATTATCTTGATTTAATAAAATTATCATCAACATTTAAAATTAATAACAAAATTATTAACTTTTATTTCCAAAATTTTATTAAAATATTAATGATTTGATTATCGCGTATGAATGTACGAATTTATTATGTTTTTTCTTTGCATAATAATTTTTAAATAGATTTCATTTTGATGATCCTCATTTAGTTCCCCGTTAAGTAAAATTAACTTTTAATAAGCTTAAAATTAATTCATTTTGATTAGAGTCACTGGAAAAATTTTAAATCAGAATATTTTGATTAAATATTAATTAAAAATAAATTTAAAATTATTAGATTTATTAAGCTTAATAAATAAATAAATTTAGTAATATACTCATTTTAAAATAAATTAAATAAATTAGAATTTATTAAAAAATTTTATGGGAATATACTCGATTACTTCGACTCCAACTGAACTCCAAGTTCTCATCGAAGAAAGGCGACCGTTGCTGCAATTGCGAAGTAGAATGCACGAAACGGATGAGAGAGAACCTCTCTCTCTCTCTCTCTCTCTCTCTCTCTCGCGATTCCCGCTTTCAAGGAAACTTCCTCCCTCCATCTTTTTTCTCAAGTACGTGATGGCTACCTACTCTTGCATAAATGAACCCCTAACACCCGATCCTAATTTGTTCCACTCTCTTTTCTGCTCACATTTATCTGTTTATCTCCTCTACTCACTAGTCACCATCTGTGTTTTCATTCATTTTTAGGCTCTTTTTTTTCTTCTTCTTGTAGAGTTTATATACTTCGTCCTCGTCGCAGAACCATGGAGATTATAGGTGGGCGGCGTCTCAATGTCGACGCACAACCTTCTTTTCCGGTACTTTTCGGATTTTTACAATCTAAAAATCTGTTTGATTATTTATCCTTTTTAATGTATTCTTTTGATTATCATTGAATTAAATTTAATTGACTTTGAAATTGTTTGAAGATTGCTATCTTGCATCCTCATTTGTGCTTAATTTAATTTGTGCGAATGCTTAAGGAGAATGAAAGAGAAGAGAAAAACGCCTTGGCATAGGACCAGTCATGAGGGGCTCTTAAAAGCTGGAGTAATAGTCATATTGTTTCGGCATTTTGCTAAAAAATGCAACAAAACTTAAGTTTTTGGAAAGAATTTGCAGAACTGTAACAAAAAAATAATCCATATTCTATCTTCATCAGTTTTTCAGTCCAAAAAAAGAGCATGAAAGAATGCATTTTAACATCTGGAATAAGAGAAGAGGTGCATGCTGGCTTCAAAAATGTCCACTTGCCTATGTTATATATTTATGGGTTGAATTTTCAAGGCCAACTCATAGGTTTCACTCTCTTGGAATGCTTTTATGATAATGATTAGAGATTTTCTTTGGTAAAAGTGCCTATGGTTAATTATTCTTTTCAATCATTCAAGAGAATTTTAATTAAGATTAATCTATAGGCTCTTTAATGCTTTGCTTCAATAGCAATAATTTGGCTTGGGGTAATAAACATATATCAACAATTGCACATAATGGATGGTTGGATGAATGATGATAAGCCCAGTTAAGATCTCATTCCATCATCCCTGGAAGCCATAAGCCTTGGACTACTTAGAGGAGATAGTCAACCTAACTTGATCAGAAAATTCTTGGTAGTCAACTATGATCCATCACATGCTACCTAACACACTAGAGAGAAAGCTTATCAAAGGGATAATTTCATGATTGGCCTTGACTAATAGAGGGCTTCAAGCCTAGTTTTGTGTGCCTTATAGATTATATTTCATATGCTTAACCATTAGTGAATATCCAAGCTTTGTTCTTCATTCAATTATCATACTTTAGCTATTTTGGGGAGCATTTTAGGTGTAGCTATGTAGATCAAAAGGAGCTTGAAACATTTTTATTGGCATGGATTTCTTAGTGTGATTATATGAATGCACTGTATATAATATTGCCACTTTGTGATTGAGCTTTGATGATGGTTGGATTTTGTCATCCTTGGTGAATTCGTGCAAAAGATGAATTGATGTCATCTCTAAGTTCAAAGAAACCAACTAATTTCTTAAACTTTTTGATTATATATATATATTATATTTTAAAATTTTTAAGGTGCTTGTTTTTAATTGCGGAGGCTTGGCTTGAGAAGGAATATAATTCAATCGAGATTTGCTGAAATTTATTTGTCTCAAAATTTAAGAGAGCATATTTTATGATGAGAATTCTCTCTTATTATGATTTACTGATAACTTAGCCCATCAGTGGGGATATTCTTGAAGTATGCTTGCCATCATAATGGGGAGCTTTACTAATAAAATTTATTTCTCCATTTATGATATTTTGATAATTAAATTTATCATTGGTGTGGTATACCTCCCTGATTATGATTTACAATAATTTTGCTTAATGTAGGATATCTTTAGGCATGTGAGCCTTTGTTATTTGAAGCATGGTATTTAGTGGCAAAGTCTTTCAACTATGATATAGAATAACAACGCTCATCATGAGTTTAGGGGTTATCTTAAGTTTTTATTTTTTAGTTTTGAGTGTATGATTACAGTTATGATATCTTTCAACTAAATCCCTCATAAGAGAATGAAGTCTCATATTAAGCATAGGATCCCACAACATAAGATATTTCATATTTTGCATTGTGGGAACGATTAGGATATTGACATAAAAAATAAACCAAACAATGCCTAAACTAGTGTTTAAAATGTTTTTTTTTTATATTTGTATTTTGGTTCTCCTACTTTTGTTCAATTTTAATAAATTTAATGTTTATCACATTTCTTATGATTATTTTGAGAGCTTTGCTTTTATCTTTTCATCAACTATCACCAAAAAGAATAAATTGTTCTCAATGAAAAGGGTAGTTGGACTGCTTCATATTTTTATTATTCTTTGATTTGGACAATTGTTGTATTGTAAGCTGTGTTGAAATCTGAAGTTGAAAAAGGCCAAGGAGTTTGCAATGAAAAATTTAGCTGCTGTTAAATAAATCCTTGAGATGAGAATTACAGGGAATAATAGTCTTTTGAAGCTATCATCAGAAGAATATGTGAAGAAGGTGTTTAGCAAGTTCAAACTGCTAAATGCCAAGGCTTTAAGTACTCCTTTGAATAGTCACTATAACTGTCACAGAAATAATTGTCTTCAATATATAATGAACAATCCTATTAGAAAAATGTGCCTTATGCTTCTATTATTAATAGTCTGATGTATCTGTGGTGTGTGCCAGACTTTTAAGTAGATATATAAGTTATCCATGCATACAACATTAGAAGGCATTGACATGGATTATTGAGTATTTTAGAGGTATTATAAATTATGATCTATGTTTTAGGAATTATGACTTGAAATTGTAAGGATATGTTAATGTTGACATGAGAGATATTGATTATATGAAAAGTACACATATGTATTTATACCTTAGGAGGTGTTACAATTGTGGGATCCAAAATTGCCACCTCTTTTGGAATAAAAGAGTTATTTTAGTGTTAGTGAAAATTTCAGAAAGCAGATGAATAGTAGATAGACACTACCAGAGATTCCGTTCTCATTTGGTGAGAACTTTTATATCTGTTCTAGGTTTCCATATGCAAGCTCATAGTTAATTACCTCCAATCCGAGAGAGCACTTCTAATAAATGACGTTAAAGAACGAGTATATAATCGGAGTGAAGTTTAGAACTTATAAAATTTATTATTTTAATTTAAAACTTTTGTGGGAACGATGACGCCGATCTAGATCCCATGGTTCTCACATCCACGCCGCGATCCTGGTCCGCTAATGAGGAGGTAGTCACCCAACGACCGAAGGATCCTTGAACACATGAGTTACGCCGTCAGGTGTCCTTGTAAGGGTGGAGTTTGTCAAGGACAAAATATAAATCAACCTTAACATGGCTTTTGTCAACCAAATACATTCTACATTTCACTAAAGAGCAAAGCCGTGGAACATACGGCCGCGACCGTAATTTAGGTGTCATATCGCTGAACCACGAGGGCTCGTGAACCATTTATGTGGTGTCATTTCGGGAAAATCACGGACAGAGGACACGCCACGCCCCACGCGCTTTAGGAATATTTGAGTGTGAAGATAGATTGATTTGACATTGGCTTTTGTGAGAAAAGTTTTCTTAATTATTACCCAAGACAAAACAAGATTTGAGGGTGGATTGATTTTTTAAGTTTTAATTTAAATAATTAATTTCAATTTTTAAATTTTTTATTTATTTGAAATTTTGATCATTTTATGATTGATCTAGATTTGAATATATGATCATTTATCATTGAAATTTTAATTATAATTACTTACCGATCATGACTAATATCGATTAATAGAATTATTTCACTACCGATTTTCTACGGACGGAAATTCATGTTCTCGAAGTATAATCCTTCAAACCGTCAGCTTGAACATGAGGGATCGAGTTTGGGACATTTCTTCTTGAGGGCTTGAACTGAGCTTGTTAGTTGATTTTTATATCTTGTGATTACATAATTAATTAGCTTCTTATAATATCAAAATTTTTAGGTTTTGTTAACTTGGGACTATCCCACAAACCTAAAAAATAGACTCCAACTCGACTATCTTCTTGCATAGGATCAGATCTAGATTAATTATTTCAAGATCTATTGTTCTCCAAACCTTGTCAACTTTGGGATTGTACATGAGGATCGCCAGACTTTTCTTGAGATCTTGAACTTAAGAATACATTAATAATGATGCCGATAGATTTATCTTTTGTCATTCTATGATATAATTACTTTTAAGATTCTGAATAACATCATTAGATTTTTAGGTTTTAACTTAACCATCCCAAGACCAAACCACAGGAAAATAGACTGTGAACTCAATTATCTTCTTGCAGAGATCGATCTGAATTATTTCAAGATATATTGTTATCCAAACCTTGTCAACTCTAGATTGTACATAGAGGATTGAGCTTGAGACTTTTCTTCTTGAGATCTTGAACTTAAGAGAATACATTAACAATGATGCCGATAGATTTATCTTTTGTCATTCTATGATAGAATTAACTTTTAAGATTTATAATAACATCATTAGATTTTTAGGTTTTGTTAACTCGGACCCGATCCTAAGACTAAACCGGAAAAATAACCAAACTCGACTATCTTCGAGGATCGGATCAGATTAATTATTTCAAGATCTATTGTTCTCCAAACCTCACAACTCTATATGAGGATCGACTGAGACTTTTCTTCTTGAGATCTTGAACTTAAGAGAATACATTAACAATGATGCCGATAGATTTATCTTTTGTCATTCTATGATGGAATTAACTTTTAAGATTTATAATAACATTATTAGATTTTAAGGTTTTGTTAACCCGGACCCGATCCTAAGACCAAACCGGAAAAATAGACTCTGTCAACTCTGACTATCTTCTTGCAGAGGATCAAATCTAGATTAATTATTTCAAGATCTATTGTTCTCCAAACTTTGTCAACTCTAGATTGTACATAGAGGATTGAGCTTGAGACTTTTCTTCTTGAGATCTTAAACTTAAGAGAATACATTAACAATGATGCCGATAGATTTATCTTTGTCATTCTATGATAAAATTAGCTTTTAAGATTTACAATAACATCATTAGATTTTTAGGTTTTGTTAACCCGGACCCGATACTAAGACCAAACCGGGAATATGTAGCATATGTTCTTGTTATTTATTTTTTTTTTGTTTTGCATTTGGGAAGCAGATTTCTTTAAATGTTTGATCTGATATAGATACTTCAACATACATATGTGCATATGTTCTTTTTTTTTTAAATGTTGTAGTTGAATTGACTATGTTTAGTATGATATATCACCTTTAATATATGCTATACAATAAGTAATAATTTATTTCTTTGATCAAACATGTATCTGTTCTTTTTTTGGCATTTAACACTCCCCAATACGAACATAATTCATATAAATTTGCATATCATAATCGAATCCTCTCTATGCATATTAGGATTTGGGTGATTGAATGTCAATTCTCTAGGGACAAGTTTCATGTATAGAAAGTGATTTTGGAGAATCATATCAATATAAGTTGAATGTCCCTATGGTAAACGCGGCCTAGACATTATCAATCAGCCAACTAAAAGAGGTTTAAAGCTGTATCCAATGTGACATTTTGAAGGCCCATTGACTCAAATGTAATGCTTTTTATGTAAGACATAAATTTGACACTTATTCATGAATAAACCATAAAATAATGACATTTTTGATGACCAAACAACAGTAATCTCATATAACCAATCAAGAAACAAAGTGGTTAAAATTAGGCATTTTAAAGCCCATTTGATCAAGTATAATGTTGGTGTAAGATAAAAATTGATTCGCCTAAAACATGATATGAATATTGTAGCCAAATATCTTTTCTTTATGACAAATCAAAGAGAAAGAAAATATATCATTTTGTATTTGATCAAGTATAAAGTAATGGATCCAAGATGACATAGATATTTATTTAAGTATGATATAATATTATTTGCTAAAAATCCTCTTCTTATATAACAAATCGAGGAAAGAGACTGAAATAAATCACTTTAAGCTCATTCGACCATAAAAGTAATGGATCCCTCATATAAAGAAGGAGTAATTCTAAGTGGGCCTTCTTCTATATATATATTTTAATCCAAATGAATGAAAATAACCCATAATACTATGATCCATACCACGTTTTCTCTTAATAAGGGAGAAGACAGACAGTAGAGTTACATGTCATTAAGAGATAAATGATAAAGGTAGAATGCGTCATATAAATGTTATTAGGAAAGTGAGTGAATTAAAATGAGTCTTCCTGCATGCAAACTCACGACAAAAGGCACAAGTGGCAAAGGATAGAATGCATGAAGAAGAGACAAATGGATTAATTAAAATCCACCTCAGACGTCATCTTATGACAAGAGACAAATACTCATCAAATTTTATCGGGGAATGACAAAGGAGAGTTTATTTTTCCCTCAAACTTATACTTTTGTCATATGATATTAAAGGATGGATGATAAAAAAAGGGTAGAAATTTCTCACATATGAGATGCCATGAAAATGACAAAGGAATGAGATGTCATATATCATTATAAATGACAAAGGGGAATCTAAAATCTTCTCACATGTATGCGTGACACATGACTTAAAATTGAATTAATCTCCTTGCATGCAAACTTATGACAAACATAAACAGGTGTCAATGCCATAAAAATTAATAACAAGAGGAGAATGTTAAGGATGCCTATAAATAAGAGAGGATTCACCTCTCATAAAACCTTATTTTTCTACTTTTTTCTTCTCCTTACATACTACAACAAGTCTCCACTGAAAAGAGTCAATTGCCACTTTGACTTGTAAGTTCTTTCTAACTGACATTTTCTAATTTGATATTTTTCATAGTAGATGTCATACCACATTTGCAAATTTAACTCAACATCATTTCATATGTGTTTTCATGTTTTTTTACGCCTCATAATGTGTATGGGATCATCAGAAAATGAGTAACTAAAGTAAAAGTAGATGTGCTAAATTTATGTACAACCAATATTTATCTCATATGTCAAGTGTAGAGATTGAGATAAGCACACAATCAATATATAATACATAAATTGCTTGACGATAATTAAAGACAAATACATATATATGACAAAAATACTTAAGATTCCATCTTTCTTTCTTTTTTTATCAAAATTTTTTTCCTCCATCATCCCCACATAGTCGCCGGAGACTAGATTTTCCACCACGCATGAGGTGAGCGAGACAATCATGCCGAATTTTATTGTCACACGCCAAGAAAGGCTATGGGTTAAGATATCAGATTGTCATATGCATTTATGATGAATAAACTAATAAGCATGAATAAACATATGCACATACCTTCCTTTCAAGCACTTAGAATTTTTTTTACACATTTTGTTTAAAATTTACCCTCCTCATCTCCGTGATACTGAAGACAGTCTTCCACCACGCCATGAAAGGTGGTAGGTGTGAGACCGCTGAATTAAAATTTATTATTCACCACGCCAAGAAAGGCGTATGGGTTAAGACAACATAAGATTTTCCCGCGCCGTGTAAAACGAACGCATTAACTTATATCATAACAGATTTCCCTGCCATGTTGGAGAAACATGAGCAGTTATTTATAACAACAAATTCCCGCCATGTTGGAGAAATATGTGCAGGTACTTATCACGTTTCCGTCATTGGAGAAATGATGATACTTATAAAGATAGAATAAATTTGATTCACATGTATATGAAATTAAAGTATAATTGATACCCCGCCATGATCATTTTTTTCATCGCCATTTCTCGAATTTCACATTTGACATATGCAAATAATAAGTCGTAATATGCTTTTAATTATATGTAAGCACCTTTCCAAATCAAATTTCATATTTCGATTTATATTTCATTCGCTAATAAGATATGTGAGAATGATAAAGATGCAGTAGAACTAAGCTCAAAAGCCAATCATTCCTTTCTTCCTCTTGCAAGATTTTGCATAATGTGTCATATAGAAATATAGGAAATGCCTTTTAAAACTTGTTTTCGCATTCCCAACTCCATTTTAAACATGTAGAGTATGCTTTAGCAAGTATCATTCCATTCAAATAACTTAAAACTGAAATATAAACGGAAATAATCTTGCATAGAATTTTAAAGCTTAATCCATGCATCATTTCAAACACTTCTCCCATATTTCTAATTTTACTTTGCACATATGGAAGCTCAACTAGAGTTGTTTCATTCAATAGTCAAAATTGAAGCTTAAAATAGAAGAAAATCTGCATGTAGCTTTAAACTTGAGCCACACAACATCTCTAAACATCTCTCCGTATTTCTAGTTTAATTTTCAGCAAGTAAAAAGAATTTTAGCAAACATTATTTCACCCAAACAGTAGAAACTGAAATGTAAAGAGAGGAAAGCTTGCTAATAGTTTAGGATTTTGAACCAATCAACACCCCAAAATCCATTTCCAAGCCAAGGTAATAAGAATGAAACCCATAAAGGAAAGCAAACAATTTCAGATTTTGAAATTTCAGATTTTGAATTTCACAACACACCAAGGCCTTCTATGCTTTAAAATTTCAGATTTCATTTTTTTTTTATAGGTAAGAAAGACAATTTCAGCAAGCATTACTTCCTTCAAATGATGAGAACATAGGATTAAGGATAAGAAATACTTGCATCTAGCTTAGGAATTCCATTTTCTACCCTATGCAGAAATCGTTTTGAAGATAAACACATGATATCCATAAACAGAAGCAACATAATATTTGGGCCATACATCATCCCAATATATTTTCAAAGAAACTAAACATCATAAAATCCATGCATGATAGAGAATAAAACGGGATTTGGGTCATACATCATCCCAAATCCCTAAAAGAAACTCTTAGCATAATCCCAAGCATAAGATATAGCATATTTAACAAAACCCTAATTTTCAAAAGCACTTTAGTGTATGAAAATAGGTTTAAGGTTAGAAAGAGACGACCTGGAAGTGTCGAACGCTAAGAGGAAAGGAAGAAAAGGGTTTTGGTTTGCTTAGAAAGAGCAAACGGGTCAAACGGACGGAAGAGAGGGCGAATCGTAAAGCTAGAGCGTGAAAATGAGGAAGGAAAATCGCGAGATAGGAGATCGAGAGCAAGAGGAGGAATCTGTGAGAGACCAAGGAGTAGTGCGGAAATGCTCAAGATTCTTTTCGCCTTTAGGTTAAACCGCCTATTTGATTAATTCGCAAACGGCCCAATAGGGATTAATTTTTTAATTGGAGGCTTGACGGTGATTTAGATTAGGGATTAAGAGATTAAGAGGATTAGTAATTAATCTAATTGCAAATTAATATCATTTGATCGATTATGAGGAATTTATTTTATGCAATAAACCCTAACAATATGGGTGTTAATTTTATCGTTAGGCCAAACC
Organism: Cymbidium sinense; assembly: GCA_021442155.1. Lineage (NCBI taxonomy): Eukaryota > Viridiplantae > Streptophyta > Magnoliopsida > Asparagales > Orchidaceae > Cymbidium > Cymbidium sinense. The sequence continues at coordinate 154,639,110 of CM038217.1, read as the reverse complement.
CAACTACGTGATCAATTTGATCGGAGTCGCTCAAACGTCGTCGCTTCCCAACTTCGAGCGTAATTTCATTAAAATTAATTTTCATTATTTAATTGGTCATTAATTGATTCAATATTTTTTATTCAATTAATTTCGATATTTTAGGCATTACGCAATTTTAAATCGGCGAATTTAATCAAGATCAGATTATGGGGTTTTAACCTCTACTTTATTTATTTAATTTAAGTAAGACATAGTAGGTCAACAACAATAAGTTAGGTTTCAAAGTTGTAAGAGATATTTTCTTTTCTACTACGAGGTAGAGCATGTTGCAATGACTAAAGCAAACAAAATGATGAATTGGTTGCATTCATTCTTTGAAAATTGAGTCAAAAGCGTATAAAAAGTATGTTGCATTGAGACAATTAGAGTGCTATTCATGCAGAAAAATAATTGATTTATTACTCTAGAACAAAGTCTATTCAAGTTTGTTATCATTACATCAAGTCAACATTGGAAGAAAATATTTTTTTAAAAAAGTGTGGGAGGTGAGAGGCATTGTTTTATGCAGAAAATTATAAGTTAAAGTTATATTTTTTTTCACAATCAAATCATTATAAAATTTTTAGTGATGACACAAAATATTGTTCATTGGGTGAAGCTAAATAAAACTCTTGTATATTTTTTTTGCATTGATCTTCTTTTCTTTTTTGTGCATAGTGCTTAAATTAGATCTGACTTTTTGCCAAAAAGTTTGGTCAATCAACATGGTGATGCAACTTCAATATTACATTATGTGTTCTTATCATGCTCGCTATCTAATTGAAGTCTCCATGCTTGCTCAAAAGTCTGAACAAGAATCTGATTCCATTAGTTTTTTACATTGCTTTTTTAAGATATTCAAGCTTGAAATTAATCCATTTCTTCTATCATGAACAGCTGGAGAAGTTCGAAAACAAAGGACACATGTCTGTGTCTCACTCTCATCTTGAAGTAGGTCTTCTAAGCAACACCTAATTCAAAGCATATATATATATATATAGATTCAAGTTCTAAATTGACTTACTTGGCCTGAAAATTTTGAATTTATTCATAACATTGATAAATCTGATATCTTTTTCTTCTTGAAAGTCTGACTTTGTATCTGTGGAGAAATTTTTTCCTTAACTCAAGCATTCTCTTTGCTTAGATGGGAAAACTTGATGGACAATTGGAGCATGAATTTGAGGATGAGTGCTGTGTTGGCCCTTTCCCTCTTATTAGAAATAGTTCTTCCCCAGAGATTGAAAGCCACAATGGTTCCTTCTCGGTTGCTGGCGAAGAATATAGTATAAGCTATATGAAGGATAAAGTCTTCAGAAGCCTCAACATAGTGTTATTTTCAGCAAAGATTAATCTACTGTTACCTTGTGGCCCTGCAGCTATTGTTGTAAAGTATTTGACTGGCCAGCATGTGCGTAGACTAATCTATTCATTTTTTTTCTCTATTTATGGAATATTTATCTTGATATGATTCTGATTCCATCTACTTGAACTGACAATTATTTATTCTTTCTGATATTTTTGTTCAGGAATGGGTTTTCTTGCTAAGTTTGTTAGGAGTTGTACCTTTAGCAGAGCGCTTAGGATTTGTGACTGAGTAGGAAAATCATTTCTCTCGTCTCCATATGATTTAAATCTTATTCAATTACTGTATACTCGCAATGACCAGTAACATTAAAATATTATCTTTTTCTTTGATGCAGGCAACTGGCTTTCTTCACTGGACCAACAGGTTAATGTCCTTGTATTTATTAAATATAAATATGAAGCTCGTTAATTATTTCCTTATAATTTTCTCTTGATTATTATACATGTCACAAAAGTTATTTAGGCTCTATTGTTGTCCTTTAGGTGATCAAGTCATTAATAAGAGTGAGCGATTCAAATATTTAGGCTCTATTGTTCAAAATGATGGTGAAATAGATGAAGATGTTATTAGTAGAATTCAAGTTGGATGGTTGAAGTCGAGGAATATCCCTATTATGTGATAGAAAAGTTCCACTTAAACTTAAGGGAAAATTTTATAAGATGGTGGTAATGCAATGACTTAGGTGCAATGTTGGCCAATAAAAGAAACATAAGACTAAGTTAAGTGTTATAGAGATGAGGATCTTTCGGTGGAAGAGTGGCTTTACCCTTAGAGATAGAATGCAAAATGAGTATGTTGGGAAAAAGTTGGAGTAGCTCAGTGGTAGATAAGATTAGGGAGAGTCGCCTTAGATGATTTGGCCACATAAAGTGTCAGTCGATGATCCGATTAGGAGAGTAGATGCATTAGATTTGCCTTATGTTAAGAAAGGTAGGTAGACCTAAAAGACTTGGTTAAGATGTAAAAAAATGATCTTAGATACTACTTGAATTAAATGAGAATTTGACACAAATGAAAGGATTCATGGACCCACCTAGTGGGATTAAGGCTTGTTGTTGTTGTTGTATTATACATGTCACAAAAGTTATAAACAGTTGTAAAGCTGGATGGTGGTGTAACATAAATTATTATTATTATTATCCATAAATATATCGTCCTGCATATATTTTCTCTGTTCATTTTGAAATTGAATATGCAAGTCATTGATCTGAAAGAGGAAAATTATTATCATTCTGTTACAACTTAATTAATTGTTATGTGCTGTCAGAAATTTGTCAGTTGGAGGGTGGCTTTGGAATAGTGCCTCCATTGTGATATGGAGGTCACAAATTTGATTCATGGAATAACCTCCCCACAAATGCAGGAAAAATTGTGTGCCTATCCCCATGCCATGGGCATAATTGAGTTAAATTGATTCCGGATTAGCTCAATAAATCTAAAAAAAAGTGAACTTAAGTCCCCAGGCCAGGGATCATTATGTGCATTCTATATCCCTTTCTAATTCCAACTGATTTCTTATTATTTTTATCATTTTCTAAGAATAGTTACATGGATTAAAATCTTCTTTTTTTCATAATAAATGAGCTGGCTTGAACTTGTAGAATTATGCTCAAACATGAATCAATTAATTAATCAAATTCTAGCTTGAGCTCAACTTATTTACACCTTGTCCCATATGCTCCATACTCGGATATGAACACCTATTATAGCTGAAAAGAACAGTATCACATGATGGTAGCAAAAGAAAGCTCAGTCATACTTAGTACCCATAAAAAGTTAATAATTTCACTTTATGTTTGTTCATTATCTAATACAAAAATCTGCCTGTGCAGTTGGAGGGCTTCTCAACGCCACATTTGGAAATGCAACGGAGTTAATCATATCGATTTACGCACTAAAAAAAAGGCATGATTCGTGTGGTTCAACAGTCATTGCTGGGTTCTATATTATCAAACATGTTACTGGTTCTTGGGTGCTCTTTCTTCTGTGGAGGGATAGTTTATAGTAAGAAGGACCAGGTTTTCAATAAGGTATCAAAAATTTCTAACCAGTTATGACTTTCTATATTCAAGGAGGATAGAGACTCTTTATGTTTCTGTGGGCAGGCAGCTGTTACGGTGAACTCTGGACTACTTCTAATGGCAGTCATGGGTCTGCTATTTCCAGCTGTGCTTCACTTCACTCACACTGAAATACATTTCGGAAAGTCAGAGTTGGGGCTTTCGAGATTTAGCAGCTGCATCATGCTCGCGGCTTATTCTTCATATATTATTTTTCAGTTATGGGGTCAAAATAGTTCTTATGATGATGACGATGAGGTTAGTTGTTTGCTTTGATGTAATATTATGCTGATTATGATGAGTGGCATTTGGTTTGATGCTATCTTTTATATTGAGGTTATTTGAATAGCGTGAGTTGTCAAAACGAAAGTAATTTGTATAAGCATGATCTGCATTAAAATAGGCATTTATTAACATATCAATTATTATCAGTAAATTATGGTGAGAAATAGGTATCATTAATTAGTGTAATTGTCAATATTATATTAGGAATATAATAATTTTTTATTTTATTAGGACTAATCTAATCTAGCAAATCATTGAATCTCTGCCATTTATGTTACTACTCTTTTATATATGATGAGTTAAACCTTTTAGAAAACGGATTTAATTTTGCATCAAACCTTGTTTGTTAATCTTGGTAGCAATTAAATTAGATGCTATTTAGATTACTTGAATCTTGATAGTTTAATAAATGGAAAATTTTAATCATCCTTAATTATTCTAAATAACATTCCACTTATTAAATAAGATGACACTAAGAGTGCATTTGAGAGAGTGTTTTGCTTGCGGTGCGGTGTGCGATTTGAATCGCACCACTAAGGCGTTTGAGGAGCAATGGCGGAATTGTGGTGGAGTTGTGTTTTGAAGAATCTGAGGTGAGAAAGCTACGTTTTCAAACTTGACTTGGCTACCTACAGTGGCGATTAGAAAGTTATAGTATGACTTTAAAAAAAAAATTGTATACCCACCAAAACTTCTTCATATATCACCTTCTTCTGTAGAACTTTATCACTATTTTTTCATACAATTGTAGCTATCTCAAACAGATCCTAAATCAAATACACAATAATTGAAAAATAATATTGTTATTTGAATAGCATTGTCACCTAGATAATAAAATTATTTAAATAATATATAACCAATTAACTCTTAAAAAAAAAAGAAAAACCCTAGTGATCATTTTAAATTTGCTCAGAAAAATTAAACATCTTTTAATTTTAAGCATTTGCCTTCTACATTTTATAATTTATCTTCTTTTCCTGACACAAAAGATATCATTATATTCTTGTGTATTTTTGTTTTTGGGCAATGTATGGGTAATAAGCTCAATTTGTAGTATCTCTAATGTTAGGAAAAGAGGAAGCACTGTGCAAAGAGCTTAGCCTACTAGCAAAGTGAAGTGTAATATTTACTCTGAGACGTGATTCGCGATTCTCTTATTGTTTTTAATATTTTGATTGTTTAGGAAAATAGATAAAAAAGAAACTTGGGGAAAGAGAGAGAGATTTGATGAATTTTATATATGATATGATTAATGTTCGATATCAAAATGTGATCTTTCCAGGTCTAGAAATAAAAATGTGGGATATTGGAATGAATTAATCAAATATTTTGATGCAATTATAAATTATTGCGGAACCACAGTTGCTGATTCTGATATAACTGCAAACTAGTGAAGTGTATCCTTACAAAAATGGATGAGCTTTAAAGAATTATATTATTAAAAAGAACTACAACATGAAAAGAGCATGTTTACCCAACCTTGAATGAAATATATGCCTAACGAATGAGATGGATTCATTATATGCTTTATATTAAATGAGCATAAGCTTTTGGTGGGCTGAACTGAGTCTGAAACATAAGTTTAAAGGGCCTCAAACTCATAACCTTAGTGTCAAAGCATTTTGGGAAACATGCAAGAACACATAAAAGCAAGCTTTGAAGTGAGTTTTTATCATTAATTTTCTGCTCACTTGAAAGCCAGGGCTGAAGTGAGTTTTTATCATATTCTGTAGCGCTTGGATATCATTTTAGCTCAGATTTGATTGCATGTACTTGAAACTTTATTAATTAAATTAGTAAGATCATTAATTTTCTGCTCACATGTTTCTGTTTGTCTTCTTAATGTGGAAGTATTGTGATTCCTTCGAGATAAAAATGAGCATATCTTTTTGCTGTCTACAACCATTATTACTGCATCATTGGGTGCTTCACTGATAATAAGTAATGAGATATCTTTCTTATTCTTTTTAACTGTTTTTAAATTTCTAATGTATTTAAAATAGCGTGGAGAAAGCCAGAAGGAGGAGAATGAAGAGGTTCAGACTTCAAAGGGGAAGCAGTCGTCTGGTTTGCAATTGTTACCGTTTGGATCTCAGTCCTCTCTGAATACTTAGTCGATGCAATTGAGGTAACATTTCATATCTTAGTTGCTATTTAGTGGGTCAAAGAAAGATTTTAGAGAGCATAAGACTAAGTTAAGTGTTACGAGATGAGGATGCTTAGGTGGATGAGTGGCTTTACTCTTAGAGATAGAATGCAAAATGAGTATGTTCGGGAAAAAGTTGGAGTATGATATGATCCCAAATCATATAATAGCCTTTACAGAAATCAGAAACCAATTATGAATAGCAACATTAACTTTCCAACAGAGAACTTACATTAAATAGTACAAGAGCTTCCCAATGAAAATATACAAGAGATATTGCTAAAGAATAGATAAGAGGAACAACACAACTTATTACAACAGACAACAAGAACAAGGCTTTCATAATACTAAATCCAACCCAATGTAAGATCCGACACGAATTGAGATCAAGAAACCTAAATGGCGCCGACAAAGATCTAAAAGATTAAAAGCATGAGATGGACACACGAGGAAACGAATATATCCAATGTAAATCACATGTAATGAGCAAAGCAAAAAACTATAAATAGATCGAGAGGAATGAAAAGGGATGAAGAATTTATCTCAAGACTTCTCTGTTTCTCCCTCCCCGCCTTCTCCTTTCCTAGGCTCTCTCCCCCCCTCAAAAATCCCACGGTGGAAACCACGGAAAACCCCAAACAGACGGCAAATCCCTGAGCTCCTCAAACTCTCTCTAAGTGGTTCCGATCCGGGACATACTACGGTGGATCTTCACTTTGGATAGATCTTCTCCTAAGAATCTGGCCATCTCTCCCCAATCTTCATCCATCTCCTGCTTTCCCTCAAACCCCAAGCAGAGTAACCGATAAGTCAAAAGGAAAACCATATCATTGGTGCTCCTGTTGAATCCCACAACTCAAACAATGGCTGAAGGCACAAGACACACAGCAAAAACTATTGAGGAATGTGTAAACAGGCTAAACAAAACTGACGAACAAATGCAATTCATCACTATGATACTCAATGAAGTATCCAGAAGACTCTCTTCAATTGAAGAAAATTGGAAAATAATGCAAGAACAACAACAATCACGTATATGTACCCACCTCACTCAAATCTCTTTTCCTCAACACAACTCAAAACAACAATAGGCTAAAAGTAGACATGCCTAGATTCAATGGAGAGAATCCTGAGGTTGCTGGGCGCACCAATTCTTTCAATATTATAGCCTCTAAGACCAAAAATTCTTAATAGATCATCTGTTACATGGACGGACCAAGATTAAGTGGTACCAATGGATGCATCTTAATCACCAATTACACTCTTGGACACAAAAAGAAGTTATTCGAGATTTGGCCCCTCATTGTATAGAGATTTAAGGGGTGAACTTGCAAAATTACAAAGAAAGCAACAAGAATTTTATAACTAATTTGAGGAATTAGCAAAACCAAATATCGTGAATTCCACAATTCTTACGAGTTGCTTTGAATCTTTAAGGCAAGACATAAAAAAGGGAAGTTACAGCCATTTCAGCAAAGAAGCTTTCCAGTTAGCTAAATTGATGGAGGATAGGCTTCTGTCAAGATATAATACCAAGATATAGAACATACCAAGCCCAATGAGTAAACAAAACCAACTATCAACCACCTTTCCGCCAACACCCCACTAATGCGAATTAATCAAAGCAATGGAATACCCAATAAACAAAACATTCCCATACGTAAATTGACCCCAACACAATGGATGAAAGAAGGAAGAAGGGATTATGTTTTAATTGTGATGAGAAGTATCACGAGGTCATATATTGCAAATCAAAAATGTTTACTCTAACAAGAATCAATGAGGACCAAGACCGATTTATAGCAAGAAAATGAGTGGAAATACAAAATCCAAGAATATCAACTTCTGACATTATAACCGTAAACTGGATACAAGAAAATGCCTTAGAACCAAACTTCAAATATCGCCCATTCAATCCGGTTAAGACATATAAATGTCTAATTATAAAATAGCCTAAATAAGTTACATAGAATTTCCTTAGATAGATAAGTCGGATATAACCCAATTATCTAGCATAAGATAGTCCACGTGATAAGTCATGGGGCACAACAATTCCTTCCAACTTCAAGTAGAATGGCCACAGATTTCCCACGGATACAAATAACCTTCCACACATTACAAAGGTAATCCGATAAAGTCAAGAGAAAGGATTGATATAAAGTAAGGATCCTAAGGAGGAATTCAGCCAAGACTATTACATTGGGCTCATAACAAGACTACGAGAATCAAACACAAATTACATACAACAATCGGATTTACTACAATCAACCCAATTACTATGCTTAACCCTCAATTCAAATTAAACTCTATCATTAGAGCGAAACGACCTAATCCGTAAAAAATAGATCACGAGGCTATGAGGGATCAACACAATTACTGAGAAATTATGGCCAAATGTTTAAAATCCAAGACTACTAAATCACGACAAGCTTTTACATTACAAACAGTTGCTCTGTAAAGTCGAAGGAGGAAAGTATCAACGACTGAGAAATAGATTGAAGAAATACGTAAAGCATCCCGGAAGATTGACCTTGAGGACAAGGTCGGAGGGAGTAATGATATGATCCCAAATCATATAATAGCCTTTACGTAAATCGAAACCAATTATGAATAGCAACATTAACTTTCCAACAGAACTTACATTAAATAGTACAAGAGCTTCCCAATGAAAATATACAACAGAGATATTGCTAAAGAATAGATAAGAGGAACAACACAACTTATTACAGACAACAAGAACAAGGCTTTCATAATACTAAATCCAACCCAGAAGATGCGACAAGGACGTAATTGAGATCAAGAAACCTAAATGGCCGACAAAGATCTAAATGTAAGATTAAAAGCATGAGATCGATTAGGCAAATGTAATATCCAACGTAATAGTAAATCGCTACGTAACGAGCAAACGAAAACTATAAATAGATCGAGAGAATGAAAAGGGATGAAGAATTTATCTCAAGACTTCTGCTTCTCCTCCTCGCCTCCTTCTCCTTTCCCAGGCTCTCTCCCCTCAGCTCAAATCCCACGATGGAAACCGCAAAACCCCAAACAGAGGGCGAAATCCCTGAGCTCCTCCAAACTCTCTCTCAAGTCGGTTCCAGGCATACTGGGACATACTACGGTGGATCTTCACCTTTGGATAGATCTTCTCAAGAATCTCCTCCATCTCTCAATCTTCATCCATCTCCCTCGGTTTCCCTCGAAAACCCTGGAGACGAATCGCCACCGAAAAGGAAAACCAAGAAATGAATTAGGGTTTACCGATTCGATCCCGTAATTCGAATAGCTGCCGCTCGATTGTCGACATCTGTTATCCACTAAGCTCATCCAACGCCTGATCCGATCACACCGGCGTGGATTGAACACGTAATCCACTGATAGCAAGAATCGGCCGCAAGAGATCGAATAACAAATCGGGTTAGAATAAACGCGAAATCGGCTCAAGTAAGAAGAAAAGAAGAACTTCGATCGGGAGCCCATCCAACGCAGAAGAAAAGGCTAGATCCAACGGATCTAAAGCTCGATAACGCTTTCCTTCTTTTACTCGGGTTAACTCACTTGAAAAGGGTTTGACTCAATTTCTTGACTCAACTCACATCCAATGACCAATTGGAACAAGAACGAGCCGGACTTCAATTGAAGGAATTTATCACTCAACCTCATCAAGCTAATTACAGTTAATCACCCTCCGTAATTACAGATATTAATACATATCGAGTAGCTCCAGGTGGTAGATAAGATTAGGGAGAGTCGCCAGATGGTTTGGCCACATAAAGCGTCACCGTCCGATGAGATTGGAGAGTAGATGCATTAGATTTGCCTTTATGTTAAGAAAGGTAGAGGTAGACCTAAAAGACTTGGTTAAGATGTATAAATAATGATCTTAGTATACCGAATTAGATGAGAATTTGACACATAATAGGACACAATGGAGACGAAGGATTCATGTAGCCGACCCCACCTAGTGGGATTAAGGCTTGTTATTGTTGTTGTTGTTGTTGAAAGAAAGATTAAGTTGTTAAGGCTAAAGATATTTGTTTGTCATTTACACTTTCTCTATTCTTTTATTCAAAGTGTTGAAGAATACTTAAGTTGGAATAAGAAATGCTGTTGAAGAATACTTAAGTTGTTAAGGCTAAAGATATTTGTTTGTCATTTACACTTTCTCTATTCTTTTATTCAAAGTGTTGAAGAATACTTAAGTTGGAATAAGAAATGCTGCAGAAGAAATTATTTATATTATCAGAAATTACAGCACACATTTCAAGATTTGACGAACACATCTCAACCTGATTCTTCTGGTTAAG